>CM069299.1:15854715-16531382 GCA_035609425.1 Epinephelus awoara
AAAGAGTGACCTTTTTCAACATGGATTTATAAAAAATAAAAAAAAATCACCAAATCCAATGATTTTTTTAAATGGCCTTTTTTCACCAGAAGTGATTAGAAACAGCATTCCTGTTCCCCATGTCACATACAGAAGGACCGGCAGACAGACCTACTGTAATCTGCATTTTCACCACCACCCTCCCCCGTCCTCTTTCAAAGAGGAAGTTGAAGGTTTATTAGAGTTGGTGGCCTGTGATTGTGTTTTAATGAGAGAATGACTGTGGAGGGGAGATAAGGCGCCCGGTTCGGGCTGAGAGGTCCTTGGTGGGATTAGAATAATCATCAAAAAACGCCATGTCTTTAAAAAACACACAATGGAACAGGGCCGCTCCTGTCATCCTCCACTCTTCTGCCCATTCATCCCTCCATCTCTCCATCCCTCCACCGCGACACCAGTCGGCCAATTGACATTCCAGTGTGATGGTCTGCTGCTTGCGGTGGAATGTGACATTTTCTCTCATCACTCTCTGTACTGAGCCAAATGTGCAGTTTTACAGATTAGAGGGGGAGAGTGAGAAAACGTGCAGCTGGGGGGTAGTGTGGATGATATAGATGTGAGAGAGTGAGGGAGCACAGTCAGAGAGGGAGAGAGAGAGAGGGAGATGGAGAGAGATAAAGAGCCATTCAAGTATGGAATTAATGCAAACTCATGATAATGAGGCATTCAGATACAAGCAGCATCATTAGGGCACCATGATTTCAGGATTCCTGTCTTCCTGTGTAAACTTTATTTACACGTTCCCTATTTAATGTCAACAATCAACCGCTGGCATTGCATTATGGAAATCACCAGTGTGAGTGGGGTAAATACCACAGTACGTTTCAGTTAAGTTACCTATAAATGTCACATGTTAATGTGACATTAAGATTTGTGATATCCATAGACAGTTGACTGTGACTCAGCAGCATTGTTCATATATTTGGCTGTGTACTTTGAAGACTAAAAACTATCCACTGGGGATGATCAGCTTCTGATTTTGGCCATGTGGGGCAGCAGAAGCAGGCAGCAAAGACACCTTATGAAGTTTAAACTGTGAACTTGTTGCTTATACATGTCCAGCAGATACAAAGCAACATTAGCATTAACTCGTAGTCATGTGTCTAATACAAGCAGCAACCTCCAGGGCTGACGAGTGAAGCCAATGCAGAAGTGCCAAAAACTGCAATTCATCATCTGGCCACTTGAGGCTGGCTCCGAAACAGAACAAATCCCAGTAGACTCCCATGTTAAAATGCCCAACTTTGCAGCTAAAATAAACATGTTTACAGCCTGGTACAAAAAAAAACAGCTTTGATCTCTATGGCTTATTTCATCATGCATGACACCTGTATGGGGGGTGATTTTTTTAGTAATGATCCCATTTCAATGTTATTAAGGCTTCAAGTTTTGCATAAACAAGGGCGTGGCAACTTTGACAGACAAGACTGAATGATTCAAAATATACAGATTCAAAACATAGATTAATGCATCAATAATTATAATCCAGTAATATTTTATATACAATTCTGTAATGGGCTACATAATGAGTTCTTTTACTTTTGGCACTTAGAGTACATTTTGATGCTAATTCTTTTGTACTTTTATGTAAGCAAGAGTTTGAATGCAGTACTTTTACTTGTACAGTGTTATTTTGTGTATTTCTACACTGTAGTATTGCTGCTTTACTTCAGAAAAAGATCTTAATCCTTCACCCAGCACTGCTTATAGCTAGTTGTGTAGTACATCAAGGTATATGTGTTTTTTGGAAGGCGATTGTAAGCAATGCCTTGAAGTAATGACTATATGTAGTGGGAGGGATTTCCCCTCCAGTATTCAGATATGCTCAAGATCAGTGTTAATAAAAATAAATTTATATAAGTTTTAGTCACATTTGAGTCATTTTTATCCTTCAGAGATTTAGTCGACGGAAAAGCATGAAATTTTAGTCAGCTTTTAGTCATTATGTTTTTCTGTGTTTTTAGACAAATCAAGTGAGGCTAATTCATGTGTCAGAAATTAGAATCAAGGCGACAGGTTGTATAAAGATTTTATTTAGACATTTGTTCTACAACTGCAGAAACACCACAAATAACTAATCTGAGATAACTAGGATTTCTACAGAGGTTCATTGGAAACTCTGGCTTATCGATCTCACTGTTAAGAAGCAGAAAAATCACTTCATTAAAGCCTGAATTCTTTCTTAATCTGCAACATGTTAGTCTGGAGGTTTAAACTTGTGTCCTCTCACAGAGTTGGTGATTAAAACTTAGCTTTCAGCTGTGGGAGAAAACTGCTGAGTTCAGACTGTTTCCTTACAGCACAGCTACACTCACAGATACCTGAGCCTCCTACCTGCCTGTCAAACAGCAATCAAATGACTGACCCTCTATAGAAGGTCCGGATTGAGTGGAGTCTTGCAGGAATCAGCTGTGAAGTCCAGCAGCCAGTGGCTAACAAGAGGTGCTAATTGCCATCAGCCAAGCTGCAACTGACAAACTTGAGATCCTTTCCACGCTTCCACCACCCACAGTCAGCCACACGAAGCTAATTATTTACTCCTGAATTACAACTTGCACCAACAGCTGATGCTGCACCGGTGTGAGTGTTTTTGCTGGCTAGTGAGACATCCTGGCGCAGACGATTTACTACAGTTTGCCAGCCCGTCACTCCTGCGGCATTTAAAGATAATTTTAAGCTCAACTGCTCTCGGCTTTCAATGTCTGATAGTCCACCATGGACATTTTCATCCTGCCTCGCCTTGTCAACGAAAATAAAAAATAGATTTTGTCTTCGTTTCCATAGTAGTATAGTTTAGACTTGGGTTGGGAACCGGAAGGTTGCTTGTTCAAGTACCCGTCTGGACCAAATATGGAGCGTGGCCTGGTAGCTGGAGAGGTGTCAGTTCACCTCCTGGGCACTGCCAAGGTGCCCTTGAGCAAGTCACCTAACCGCTCGGAGCACCCGACCAAGACAGCCCCCTCAGTCTGAGAGCTCTCCACTTAGTGCATGTATAGGTCCTGTTTGTGCATGTGTGTGTTCGGACCTGTTTGTAATTGACAGCAAGAGTGAAAATTTTGTAGCTTTATATTTATTGCATATTTATATAGTATATTGTAGGGATTTGCTTGCTTCTGATAAATAATGTTATATAGTTGGAAATTAGATTTTAATTGTTTAAATTTCTTATCGGGACCCCCGATGTTTTTGTCCCCTTCAACGTTGACAAGGCTACAGCCTTGGCGGAAAGCATGAAATTTAAAAAAAAAGATAAGTAAAAGAGCTTTTTGGCGTAAAACAGCTATCTGCTACTTGGAACAAGGTTAATAAGAGTGGTAACAGTAAACTAAAATAGTAAAATTGCAGGTAGCAAAACCAAAACAATGAGCTGCAAGGATGCTAAAATGCTCTGTAGAGTTGAGGGGAATTTCAGAAGCCAGTGCCAACTCTAAATAACTCTATATGGTTCATCACTGTCAGCGACTTATTGTACATACATGTCGCCATTTGATCCATTCTTAGTAAAATATCATAGCAGCTTTAATGTTTAGACCACAGTCAGAAAAGCATCATTAGGTTTTCTCAAAACTTCCCCTCGTTGTTGTTGTCAGTTGATTTGAGAACTGAGTCTGCTGACATTGCTGACTTAATACTCCATCGTGCATCTCAATCATGCTGTTGCTCATGACGTTCTGAGCCACTTTTCCATCTATATTCATTTATTAAGATATCATTCTATCTAAATAATTGAAAACTAGATCAATATCTAGTATTAGTGCAGAATTTTAGCATGGCTAGAAATGTAATGTAAGCTGAGATCTTTCCCTCCAACCTTTAATCATCTCTCTGCGGTGTTGAGATTGAGCTTGGAGCTGGTCGTATGGCTGCAGACTGAACGTGTGCATTGCAACTTCTCACAGCTCTCATGTGTGATTGATATACCGCAGGGGCCTATAAATTAAACATCATGATTTGTTTCTCAGGCAAAAGTGTAAACTTGAGGTGAAATAAAAGTGGAGGCAAAGAGAGGGCAATCATCATATCATAATAACGTCTTTGGCTCGATGGTAAAAGAGTCAAGCTGGGGCGGAGATTGAAAGTACAGTGAGGCTGTACTCCTGTGGAAGAATAAATGGAAAAACTAAACAACAAACAGTTGGACTTCCCCAACTTTGCAGCTGATTAATTATTGATAAATAATCCCAAAGAGAAGCTAAACCTCTGCTGTAGATCCTCGAAAAAACCCACCTGACCACTTTATATGAAGAGCTTGTGTGGGATGAAGTGTGTGAACGTTATTATGTGGCTACCTTGTGTGTGTATGTGAGAGAGCGAAAGTTCAAGAGGTGTCTGAGAGTTTCTGCTGTTATATATAGTAACATCACCATCACCAGGCATGTGTCCTTTTCCCAATACGATCTCACTTTGTATCCACACAGAGAATTGACCGTTCACTCAGCCCCTACCCAGAACAGCCACTTTCCAATCTTACATTGGCAACCATCTATGCAAGGAAGGGAAAAAGCCGAACAGTAAATATATAGAACCTGCAAGTCTGACAGTAGATATCTTCAAAGTTTAGAGGCGGGTAGGGGAGCACAGGAAATCTCCTAATGCAGGGTAATTGTAAGATCCCTGGGGTAGATCCCTCCCCAGACGATTTAATACCCATTATCACCAGGACCCATCTAACCCTGACGACCTACAAGATGGCCGGGTGGGTCAGCAACAGTCCTCTAGAACTGATGAGAGACGAAATGTCTTCAAGAAACTCAAGCAAGTCCAGATGCCTACGATATAGCCCTAATGATTACCACGACCCATGTCTTCACCGACATATTACAGAGGGTCGATCCTTTCGTGCTTCCGGCCAGTTGACTAAAATACCACCAAACAGTGAGCCACGAATTTCCGCAGAGATTGGACGTAGTTCAGTCAAGTTCAGTAACAAAGACTGTTGTTAGCTGATATAACTTAATTTCTTTGACATACTTTATTTATTATTTCTGAGCTGTCAATGTAAGTCACAGAATCCAACCATATACCATCTTAATAACCATCTTGTTGCCTAAAACATGGAACTATGTAACCAATTCCCAGCAGGTGTTGGCTAGATTTCATCAAATTTCCACACAGCAGGTTTAGCTGTAACAATTTATAATGTTACAACTAAGCTGGCTATTTTTGCATTTTCCTGGCCTCGCACAAATGATACAATTATTCTGTCTACAACAAAAGAAGGTTTACGAAAAGCATTAGATCATATGTGCCATTTCTGCAAGAAATGGAAATTAAAGGCTGATAGCGATAAAACTAAAGTCACACTTTTTGGTCACAGAGAAGCTGACGTCAGCAAATTGAAATGTGTGTGTAATGGAGAAGATTTAGCTTTCAATATCTCGGGGTCATCATGAATTATAATGGTTCATATAAGACTGCCATGGAGGAGCTGCATAAGCAAGCTTTTAGTGCAATGTTTGCCATTCTTTGTAAATGTAGAAAATTTGATTTACCTGTAGATATCACACTTGATCATTTTGACACCAGTTATGTTGTATGCATGTGAAGCGTGGGGGTTTGAAATAATAGATATATTGGAAAAGCTACATCTCAAATTTTTAAATATATCTTAAAGGTTAAAATGACAACCTGCAATAATGCGGTCTATGGGGAGTTAGGCAGGTATCCACTCTGTATTGCAGTTAAAAGAGAATTATTGGCTACTGGGGGAGGCTGATAGAGGGTACAGAAACTAAACTCAGTTGAATAATGTACAACTATTTGCCCAGTCTACATAATACGGGCGTATATGTGTCACAGTGGGTCTGGCAGGTTAAGTGGATACTGGATGAATGCGGCTTGTCTTACCTCTGGGTCACACAAAAGAGTATCAACTAACTAACTGTTTATACAAAGGTGGCAAAGTGAGCTCAGAAGTATGACATCGTGTGATATATATATATATATAGTTATATAGATAAGATATATAAGAGTTTGCACTGGAGACATATCTGTTGCATGAAAACCAAAAGTACAGATGGGTTTTTTTGTAATTTTAGATTGAATAACACCAGCATTCCTTGAATCCTTGGTATAAAGATATAAAGGGCTGGACAGAAACCAGAGGATCTACCTCTGTGACGATAATTGTGTGGGAGATGAGTATTATATTTTGTCTGGCTGTCTGAATATAAGCTTAATGACTCACAGAGAAAGGTATTTGCCAAAGTAGTATTTAAACTGTCCATGTATGTTTGGAGTAATTTTGTTGTTACAATCAGATAAGTGAAAAGCTGTAAACTAGGTTCTTTTTGGAAGAATGCCCTTCCTTAGTTTGAGTAACATTGGTTGTACTTTTGCCACGCTGTGTGCCGTGTGATATGGCAGCGAGTCCAATAAATGAAATGAAATAAAATAGTATGTCTGTCCTTCACGGAAATTGTCAAAACATGTGATGCCTGATGCCTGTGTTAAGAGTGGTGAGCTTTATATTCAAATATCCATTCACAATACTCCTGCTTCTTGTAATCCTTCCTTTCTACTTCTCTTTTCCAGAAAATTGCTTCCCTATCCTTTGAAACATCTCTCACTGATATCGTTGAAAATGCCATACCGAAATGCCGGGTACAAAGCTTGACAGGCTTGACAACAGTAAACAAGGGGTCGGGGCTTAGCAAAGGGTCAATTATGATTTGTTGTCCCATGTTAGCGTAGCCTTAATCATTACGATCTGAGCAGAAACCCGACAGGGATTTCAAGGCTCAGTTATCAACAAGTCAGAATTTCACAGACAAGAGGTGTTTAACATTGATACAGGCCACACAGTCACACTGCCCAAAACACAACGACGCCACGGAGGGTGTCGTGTTACTTTCATTCCAACAAACATATCTCCATCCCCCGCAGGGGATAGGGGATATGTGAACTCTGTTCAACTGGAACTCTCCCTTATTTACTGCTTTTTAAATGCTGTTTAAATCACACCCGCTAATCTGAAAGGTTTTAGCAGCGTTGATGTGTGTGTGTATACAGTTTGTGACAGAGAGAGAGGGAGAGAGGAGGGAGGGGGTTAGAAAGAGAGAAAGAGGGAGAGAGAGCTACTTTGTGGCCTCTCTCTAAAGGGAGAGGGGATTATGTTTCTCTGCTGTCATGTGTTCTGACATTCAGAATGTTATTAAACTTCAATAGGCTGAGCTCAGGGTTCACTGATTACTCTTACTGGGGCTGAATCCATTATGCAGGGTTTACTTCACACCGTGTGTTTACCAAAAATCACGATCACACCTGCACACTCCACACACTGATGCATACACACTTGCACATGCACTCATGTATGCATGCATGCATGCATGCATATATGCATGCTCCCTCCAGGAGCTCACACACAGATTCATACAGATGCAGATAGATGCATTAGTCTGAATGTGTCATTATTGCAGTAATTCATTTTAGGTAATGTGACTGTCTTGGCAAATTTGATTTGTGTGCCTACTAAATATGCATAGCGTATTGAAGACGAAGGCTGAAATTCAGAGTTAAGAATGTTTCTATAGTGATGTGAGTGTCTTTCGAGTGAACTCTGGCATTGAGAATGGGAACAGAAAAGCTGTCTGCTAAAACTGAAGAGATTGCCCACTCACAGCTCCCAGCAAATGCACCAGCTTGCACTGACTGGTAGAATGAAAAATGTCTCCTATTGTCAAAAAGCTGTTCCTTTTCACCAAATGGAAATGACAATTGAAGCATTGCTTTGCAGTGAAGAGATTTAAGTAGGGAATTCTGGCCTATTGAGTGAAATATTACTTTGAAATGGAGGGTATTTCCTGCTGCTTGGATTTTGACCCTATGCACCAGAGTGATTGGCTGGGAGTCTACCTGGGTTGTGCAGGGAGCCTCCCTAACTTTGATCACTGTGGAAAGAGGCCCTGCTCCATAATCCCCTCATCTGTCATTCTGTCTGAGGCGATGTGGCCTGCCATACATCTCTCCCTCACTCTCTCTCCTGTTCTTTCTGTATCCAGCGCCCGTTTACTGCCTCCATTCATCTTCCCCTCAAGGCCGTCGTCTGCCTCCGTCCACCAAGATGGACAGATGGGAAACAGAGGAAGAGAAGTTGGGTTCAGGGCACGAGCTTTCCCTTAACTTCAGGAGGTCTGGCAGCAGAGCAACTTTTTCTGCTCGCCCAACAATGAGGAGGCACATATCTCAAACAGGGGCAGTTAATCTTGAGAGCATCGGACTAACAGGCTCTGTCTCGTGATTGACTGTCCCTTTCAGTCGGTCCCTGGGTGACCCTCAACACCACTGAGACGTGGGAGGACGATTAAAGCTCCGACTGGATAATAACTCATCATAACCTCATACGTTTTCATTTACAGAGCAATAGAAGGAAGAGTTATAAATCTGCAGCTAATGGGATATGCGAAGCTTCAAACTGTGAGCCTTGGTGTGTGTACTGACCATTGAAGTGCTGAGGCAATATTTAAGAGTGTCCTGCCTCAGGCCAGGGTGGTGTCTGTGGTGCAGTCAGAGAGCCCCGTCGCCAGAGTACAATGTGGGCATTGTGCGTTTCTGCAAACCACGGATATGTAACATTTGTACGTTTCATACATATGACATTGTATGAGCTGCGTTTCTCATCAGGAGGAGGGGATGGTGGATGGGATGACACCTAGGCAAGACGTCTGTAAAGCAGCAGACAGCAGACCACTGTTTGAGACAAGCGAACAACAAAAGTGGATTTTTTTTTTTTTTTTTTTACGAGAGGTCGGGACAATCCAGCCGTGTTTGCAGCACAATGAATTTAAATTGAAACAGTGAAAATGGGGTTATAGTTCTGACTTTTAGCTTGAATTTGAAACTTTTAAGCTTGTCTCGTCTTACCCATAACCTTCACTTCTCAGGGACAGAAGATAATTTACAAATGAACACAATTTCAAAGACAGAATACGTAGGATTTAAACATTTCTGGGCTGTGGTCAAGTCTTGAGCAAGTGCAACTGTGCTCAGTTCATGGACCGTAGATGGACAACATGACAGCTCCCCATAAAGCCTAGTTCACATTACACAATTTTCACCACGATTTTGACGTCGCAGAGGCTCCTGAGAGCCACCTTGGGTCGTAGGTGAGTCGGCAGATAGTCTGCCACGACGAGACCCAGCCCCTGGAGGCAGATCTGATTCAACACTGGGAAGAATATCCATGCCTTTACAGTTTGTCGTCTCCAAGTTTGGTGACATCGCCGCATTATCTGGGTCTCTCTGTATCTGGCTTGGTGGAGAAATCTTGTGGTGTGCACTGGCACTACGATTGGTCAGGCTGAGGGACCTCAGTACCACAGATATTGCTACCACACAGACTCTGCCTCACAGTGACATCCCAACACAAGATGGCAGCTGCCATATCTGGTATATTCTGGCATTTCTGTACAGAGGGAGGAAGTGGAGATGTGTCATCTATCTTGATATACAGACATTGGTACAGCCAGACTGAAGTCACACGACAGACTTGGCTAATCAAGAACAGTCTTTGGCCAGGAGTGAAAGCAGCATTTAGATACCAAAGGTGCACTAACATCACTTTTCACATTTTCGATACATATGTGTGTAGTTAGATTAGCACGCATGTGTGATGTGGAAAAACTTGTACTCTTGTCAATCTTCATTTTCATGGATAATGAAATAACGCTGAGCCTCAGTTGCTCTGACTTGAATATATAAGTTAAATTATAATAAAAATCTGATTTCAGAGGGACGACCTCTAGCTCACCTTAGCATGCAGCGACAGCGACCTATGTTGGAATTTGACCCGCTGCTCTTTGCTGTGTGTCATCCCTTCTCTCTGCAGCCCTCCTTGTCACTCTACAGCTGTCTATAGTATAGGCAATAAAAGCCAAAAGAAATCCTCTTTATAAAGAGAAAAAATCTGATATCAGAGAAGGCTTTGGCGCAGCACATGTGCACGGATAGAGACATGACAATACCATGAAACAATCATTTCAGCTTAATGCAGTGTCATCGCGTCACCAGACAGATCAGACAGAGTGTGTGTGTGTGTTACCTGGGAGCATCAAGGACGACATCTTATCTTCCAGACAGGCAGGAGCCTCTCAACATAAAACATGCTAAGTGCGAAGGCTGCTGATGCCTCTCAGGTCAAATACATGTCAATGCACAAATTACACGTTCTTATGAGACACAGAGTCAAACATTTTGGTATGATTAAAAATTCCTTCACAGTACCAGTAGCTAGATATGTTTGGAAATCAAGAAAGCACTAAGACTGTCCTGAGGCAATTTCTGTGCAATGGCAATGTGCCGTTAGATGCTGTCTTCAGATCTCATCCTGCTGCGAGTGCCAGTCTGAGAGAAACGGCCTGAGGGCTGGATGGATGAGAGACGAGAGGTGCTACATGCCATTGAACTCAGTCTTGCAGCATCTCTGTGGGCGGAGAGTGTGTGCTTGGGCTTGTGCGCACCCATGTTCATGTCTGTGTCTACGTCTTTGCTCATGTATATGTGTAGAAGAAAACTCCCACACAGAAATGTGTGCAGGCGCCGCTGCCTGCAGCTGCTTGTGGGTGTATGGAGCACACGGAGGGAACATGGGGCAGGGACAAGAGAGGACAGAAAGAGAGTCAGCTGAATTACAAGTGACTTCCAAGATAAAAAAAATAATCAGGAAGAGTCAACAATCATGAGGATATGTGTGACTCTGGCCTTTTGGACTGAGGCAGTTTACTCAAGCTGTTCCAAAGAGGAGCAAAGCATTTCCTCCCTGATGGCTGTGAGACTTTACTCCGTCCCCGCAACACGAGCTGGCAGCAGCATCTTCACCACTATTGATTTCCTTTCCTCCTCTATTTGGAAAAACATGGCTCACATACTAGGAGGAGACTCTGCAACAAAGTCAGACCACCTCTCCTCATAACAGCATTATTGAAATGCAAAGGGAGAGAAGAAGAGAGTTTGGGAAAGGATCTCATTTATAAAACAAAACGCCCACAGCTAAAATCAATAGTAGTACCTCCATGACACACACGAACAATATTTTCAACTGAAATACAACAAACCAAAATTATGACTTAATGAAAGACACACACACACACACACACACACACACACACACACACACACACACACACACACACACACAACTATGTAAAGGACAACAGGTTGCAAAAAATACAAGTGTTGACATGGTAATGCGCTCGGAGGCATTGAACCCGGCTGGGGCAAAATAATATCAAAACATTGCTGTGCAGCTTAGGTGTGTCAGGTGTGTAACTGTAGGCTCACTGCATCCTTGAAATGAACATTTGCTGCTGTTTTATTATAAAGAGGCACCACTTCTGCCAAAAAAGGAGAAAAAAAGCAAGGCTACTGATGTAAGTGACCATTTGCTGCGGCACCAATGGTCCAATCATAGCTTAACAGCATAACTCAGCACAGCAGAGCCTGTCAAGCACTGGATCTCTCCATGAGCTGAAGTGTGTGTCAGGTCTGCAGTAAGAGCAATAGGGCATGGAGACAGAGTGTGGAGGGAGGTGCCTTTTGTGGCCTTGTGACAAAAAAGGTCAAGAGCAAAATCGAAAAATGTTTTGGGCCAGTAGTTCCCAACTGGTCCATCCCCGGAGTCCAGATTTCTCTTCAGTCATTAGTTCGAGGTCCACGCAGTTTAACACATTAAGCATTATGCTTGCATTTGGCTATATCGTCGAGCTAGTTTGTTGTCGCTGTCAAGCTGTCTATTAGTCACTCAATCTACACCAGGGAATGTCCATTCACATTAGACCTGCAACCCACTTTTGGACTGCGACCACCAATTGGAGACCAGTGTATTAGACAGTGTGTTTTACCAGCTGTGTAAGCTACAGATGTCAGTGTAACTAAACTAACCCAGCGTTGCTTCCATTTTTTTGGGTTACAGATTATGAAAAAAAGGCTCATCCCTGACAACGCAACTGCTAGCATATTCTTTGGGTGAATTCACAATCCAGCAATGCCAGTCAAACTTTTTATCTTAGACAGTATCATGCAAGTCTTCAATCCAAAGCCTTTTTTCTTGTTACGCTAGCAGTGCACACATAGTATATGTGTCATGTTAATGCAATAGCCTACTAACTAGCTCTACGCTGCAACAGAGTGACAAGTTGATGTTGCACCATTTAAATTGTTCTGGACAGGGGCGCCATCTTGTGAGAATAGTACTGTGTTACCTGTGCCTATGGTTCTCAAGCAGCGGTATATTAATCAAGAGAGACAGAAGAATGAAGTAAAGATAATTAATACAGAATATGAGTGTACAGATGAACAGATGATTTGTGCTGATCAAGATTTAACAGAAGTCTTTGACGCTTGGACACCAGAGGAAGATATTTTGTGATAGTCCAGACACTGATGGTGGTGGTGGCTGCTGAGTCTGAGGTTGCTGACTGCTGAGGCATATGAGGCTGATGAATCCATAAAGACTAGGTGGTGATGGGGAGGTGGAGGGTGTGCATGACGGCAGCGTGAAGGAACTACAGCAGAGAAAGAACCATGTCTAAAATGAGGAGCAGTAAGATGTTTGGCTGACACAGGTGTGTCGCTGTGCTGTTGGTTGATTGTGAATCAGCTGATGACTCAATTGACCTACCCAGGCGACGACACCTAGAGATAGAGAGTGAGCATATGTGTAAGGAGTGAATGGCAGGGTGAGAAAGAAACTTACAGCCTGAGCATGAAAAGTACTGTCTTCCTGACTGAACTTTCGCCAGAGCTTCATTTGGACAAACTAACCACGACACACAACAAAGATACGTATGACTTGGAAGCCCAAGGCTTCATTACAGACCCTGATGCACTACCCCTACTCAAAAACCTGGACGTTGTAAACTACCTCAATTTTGGAGTGAGTGCATACACTTAGTTGAGGTACAGAGTGCGTCAATAGCAGATCCATCCTCAAGCCTCACACAAGTGTGAGTCCACACCTGTGTTTGTCCAGGTCTGTTGGAAACTGTCCCAGTTGCTAATCAACCGTCCCTGATAGAGAATTTGTGAATATGCGTATTAGTGTGAGTATGTGTCCACATAGGTATGAGGCTGCCGCTCATCAAAGGTCCTCTAATGAGAAACAGGAAGTGTGTGAGAATTCTGCACCTGGACACAATTAGCCAGCATTCTCTTTCAATGACTCTCCAGGCTGGAACAAGATGTCTCCCTGTACTTCCCGTCTCTTTGTCTGCACGCTTTCTGTTTTCTCATCAAAATTTCTTGTTCGCTCCTACATACTACACCCTCTGCCATCAGCATTATCAGTAAACCTGCAGATCATTATTTCACTGCTGAATGCTTCTTTTTAAAATTTTCCTCCTACGCACATTACAGTTTCAAAGAACGTCGTAATTCAAGGATGTGATTTACTGGTCCTCAAAGATCCACGACAGGTGACGTGTCCAGATTTAATTTTAGATAAGGACTGATTACTTAAAACCTGGGGACAAGACTTCATTCTCACAAGATAAATTTCATCTGAGGTGCAGGCTCAGAGCGCCAGTGAGTCGTGACTCCTGGACATTTACAATCGTTACGGTGACCTATAGCGAGGACAGAAAGTTAATCGTCAGACGTCATATGAATATGTGATGCTAGAGATCACTTTAAGTGTGAGGCAAGTGTCTTTAAACACCTTGTTTTAAAATCATAAGTGAGAATCTTGAGAGCTTGTTGAGAGGTTGTAAACAAAAATGCAAATATCCAGTTGAAACACCTAGCATGGAGAGGAGAAAGGGAGAGATGCTAATTATATAGCAGGCCTTCGGCTGTCAGACTGAGAAAGCGCAGGGCCTCTCCGGTAGTTGATGTCACTAATCATGGGGTGTGACACAGCATGACACCCTGCTATCTCTATGTAACACGCACACACACACACACACACACACACACACACACACACACACACACACACACACACACACACACACACACACACACACAAATGTGAACACACACAATAAGCACTACAGCGCACAATGGCACATTCTATATTTACCTCTTCATCATAATAATAAATTCCTCTTCCAGGCTGAACAATAATATGAGAAACGACTGTTGCATGAAATGTTTCTTCCAAGTAATGAATGGTATGTTTCGTTTCACCCCTCATGCACAGAGATGCAATTTCCTAAGCTGAATGTGTGCAATCCAGGCAAGAAAATAAATTAATAACTAAACAAACAAATGAATTAATCATCAAGCAGAGTTTGTGCACGTAGGTACACTGAGGTTTTGTCCAACATCACAGCTTCACTGACATGTTACAGTCAGTTTGTGCTTGGAGTAACAACATCTGGTGAACTGATATTAAAAAAAGCCAAGTGTGTTTTAACATACCCTGCAGGGGTGCGGTTTTGACAGGTTTACATTCCCTTGACTTGTCACCATCCATGTTCTAAATGTGCACAAAGATACAGCGAGTTTGAACTACTATTTTGAAAATTACTGACCAAAAAAAGTACAAAAAGTCCCACCTACATCTGACCATCCACCTGTGGGCTCTCATTCCTCCGAGGTGGGGAAGTTATTATCATCACTCCCCACTCCCTGCTGTGCTGAGCTTGCTGTTCCTCGTGGGGAGTGATAGGATTGGGCCTAGTCGCAAAACATTAAGGCTGTACATATTCTACATTTACATAATTATCTATCCCAAATGAGTTGCCTAACTTAATAACATAAATTCCTGCGTCACAGCCGAGTACTAATATTGTGTTGAACAGGAATGAAAATGCACGACACAGATATATACATGTAAAATGTTGAAGATGGGTGACATTATTGTTGAAGGCGTAAAAAAAAAAAGTGCCTGCGAAGAAACATTAAAGCAGACTATTTTTTTAGCTCCTCCAGGCGTAAGCCTTGTGGGGATCATCAGTTTGGTCATGTGTGTGCATCTGTGCTTGTATCTGTCTGTTTGTAGCTTATCTGACAAACTATTGGACCTATCAGCCTAATATTTTTTTGGTGCATATTTACATCTGTAACGTCTGTTATCTGTGCTTGTGCTTTACATCAGTTGTCCTGAGCGTCTCACAGTGACACGGCCAGGTGCGTCTTACACAGACAGCAAAGGGTGCCTCAGTGCGTCAATGTCAGACACAGAAGGCCAGTGACCAAGAGCCGGTATTTGACGAGTTGATATTATAGTAACTGGACTCTACTGTCATTCTTTAAACACTTCAAAGAAAATTAAGATTAAAGAGAAAGATCTAAGTTTGGACCAGTGGGGGCACTAATGGATGTGAATTTCGATGAATGTACCAGTTTAAAAAACACATAATGGGATGGCCTCTTGGTCTGAGGCAGGTACCACAAAAAGAAATGCTCCCTGGTTTGAACCTGGCTGAGGACCTTTGCTGCATGCGCTCCCTCTTTCTCTTTCCAGACATCATCACATAAATGAAAAATACTAAAAACATAAGTGAAATAATACACTGTGTACTTTTTTTTCCTTCATCATATCGACGATGCAGATTTGTTTACCTGCTTTTATATATGCAAATGATGTATACATGCTGGTGCAAATTAGTTTGAGTGGAATGCATGTGAAGATGCTCCTTAATTAAATGTTGTCTGTTCTCCCTAATCTATATGACCCTGACGAGGGCCGTTAAACTACACATACTGCTTCTTTTTAATTGTCTTGCAGCTCATGTACCAGAGGCTTTTTCTTCATCTTTGCTCACGCGAGACAGACTGCCTGAGATTATTTTTTGGATCACTGCACTCCTCTGACCCAGGCAGCGCTTTCTTCTTCTCTTGCTGGAAATATCTGAAGTCATATCCCCTTCGCCCGAGGCACAGAGCGAGATATATGCCTCCCATGGAAATAAAAAGAAAACAAATATACATAGTTTATTCCTTTATTCAGTTACAAAAGCATGATGACTTTCTTCCAGGACACTTTGGTTAGAAAAAAAAGTTTATTTCTCAAAAGTCATATTCCTAATAGTCTTAGAGTAGTCTTTTTTTTTTTTTTAAACTGTGAACCCATTTATTGACCATCGTTTTAGTTTTAAATCTCAGTTGACACCCTTTCTGTAGTTTAAAAAAAAAAAAAAAACAACAATAATGATGTCTCTAGTGAACAAACTCTGGTGATTAGATTCCAGTAGTAAAATACTGTGAAAAAGAAAAACGACAAAGAAATGTTCAAATGGTGTTAAATTTCAAGCACTTAAAAAACACCAACAGGAAATCCTTTTTGAAATTGCAACAAAATAAAATGAAATTAACTCAAGACTGGCTTTAAACAACATTAGCGTCTACAGATTATTTAACATCAGTCTGTGTATGTGTGTGTGTGCATGTGTGTGTTTTATTCTTTACACTCTTAAAAGTGTATAACACTTTTGCGGCACCCCAACTCTCCTTTATAATACAAACGTTGAGTGTCTTTTTTTTTGGTTTGTTTTCTTTTTCTTACAAATCTGTTATGGCATATAAAACATCTGTCTGAAGGTAAAGCGTCCGCTGAAGAGTGCTGTGCCATGTTCTAATTAATACAACATCAGCAAAAGAAGACGCATAGATGGAGGAAGAAAGGAAAAGTACTCACGCGGCAGGTAACTAATTCAGGTACACTGAGGCATGATTGGGAGGAGAACAAACATTTTCACTGGGGGGGGGGGCGGAGAAAAGCCTTTTATATACATAATAGGTGGAGATATGTGTGATTTCAGTAAACTCTGACTGCCCATTTTTCTTGCCTGTATGACGATGTAGAGAAAGAGAGAGGTCATACATTAGTTTTGGTACCTTTTTTTTCTTTTAAAGCAGAAACTCAAGAGGAGAATAAAAGGAACACGACCAGCTGTGGGAGCAGGGGATGAGCGCTGCCTTTGTACAGGCGCTTGGCCTCTGCTGTGAAACGAGAAGTCGGCTAAAGTGTGCGGTACATAATCTAAAGCTGACCTCTGGCATCCGGCAGCAGTGAAAATCCCTTTTTAAGCAACAACCTTCCAGTCACCTTTAAATAAACTCATACTTTTGGACACTGTTGGGCTCTCAGACATCAACTTTGTGTGGTGATGATGATGCTCAGTGCATTTCAGGACTTGCAATTTGCTATTTCCTCCTAAACATGCTTCAGACTTAACCTGATCCTTTTTTTGTATTCTGCATTATTTCTGATCATCCAGGTGCCTGAAATGGTTGTACTCTGCAGAGGAATATTTGTGTAGGTGGTTAAAGGAAAAGATGCTCGTGCTGGCAGAAGGCACAGAATGTACCCTTTACATAGCCTCTGGCTGTGATGCCTTGTGAACAACGGTTATTGGTTTCTTTCCTGCTTCGACAGTTTGTTTTTTTTCACCTGTAAGAGAGTTAAGTTTAAAGGATAAGGCTGGTGACATTCAGTATTTTTCTTATTGTCAACATTTCCCATGAAAAGACCAAAACCAACAATGAATTGATCTTACAAAACATTGAGCCACAGCGCTGCACCGCCTGGCATTTTCCTACCTTTACCTTATGAGCACGGGCACTGTTAGTTTATTTGACACCAAATATGAGTTAATCCGCTGCTGAAAATAGTCCCCGACAAACGCACTATTTACTCCTGTTTGAGTAACATTTGCTAAAAACTACATCTCCCAGTTTAGAAAAACACTGCACGTTCAAAAAAATAAAACTGTGAGCTGTTTTAAATACGTGTCGTCTGTGGGAATTAAGGAGCTTAGCTGTGAGTGTCACAGACAGGGTAGGGAGATCACAACACATTAAATATTCTTCATGAAATGCACAAAGTTCAAATCCAAAAAAAGAGTTTAACAGGTTTTCCATAGGTGCAGGCTGACAGACAGACAGACAGCTGTACATTAAAACATTTCCAGCCGACTACTTTCTTATGGTTTCAAATCACAACATCATCACTGTTTTGATCTCGGATGTTTTTAACTACATCTTTTACCCGGATGAATGGATCATAAGTTATCAGAGAAACAAGCTGAGTTAATGTTAGCAGCAGCTCGGATCGTAGTTAGCTGCATTTTAATTGAGCAAAGTTTATTTAATTCCCGCAATGATAGCTCACAGCAAGGCTGATTTACACTCTGATTTTATCTCTGTAGCTCAAAATAACACGAGACCCCACTGTGATGATAACTGGAGATAAAAAATTAAAGATAATCCATACTGTTAATTGGCTCCTGTGATTATGAATATTTCACCTAGACAGACCTCATCAGTCATTAGCTATGTTTCCACTCTTTACATCTGTAGCAGAAACAGACTAGCATTAATTTAATCAATTAAGTGTTTTATGTGACACATTCAGAGTAGTTTCCTTATCATCCAACCAAGTAGTGAAATGTAATGTCTCCAAGGGCGTAAATATGGACAGTGCAGGCAGTGTGGTTGCACTGGGACCATGGAGACTAAACTATAAAAAAATAACTATAAAAAAATATTTAATTGAATGAATACTTTCTTATTTTATTTGCTGTTTTTGTCATATACAGATTTGTGCTGATGATTGCTGGGTAATATGTATGTTTAATCGTGAATGGGATTTGTTGTGGAAAAAATCTGATTTTCTTTTTAGGCCATATCGCCCAGCCATACCATATGCCACTGACTCTCTCTTTACGTAATTCCCCTCCCCCGGCTTGCAAATATTTTTCACCCAGCCGGTCATTGCATGTACTGATGGAAAACTGGTTAAACACTCAAAAACTTAACTAACCAGCTTTTTAAGGATTGCTTTGGTGCAGTTCGATCAGGATTTGATTAGAAGTGACCGACCACATTGACGATAAGATTAACTTGTTGCTGTAGTTGCTGTATAGTGAATATGTCCTGTCTTGTATCTGTGTTTTTATACTACAGTGTTAATTTCTTCCTAACAGAGATGTTATCTTCCGTTTCGTGCCCAGGGACTACAGTTGTAAATTAGCTTATAGCTAACTCTGGTGCTGCTAAAACGCTGTGTATTGTCCCTGTCAAACAAACAGATAAATTAAATAAATAAACACGACCTCCATCCCACACGACTGTCATCACATTTTGTGTCAAATATTGCTAAATCCTCACTGCTTCACAGAATACATGACAACCCACTGTGTCATGTCCTTTCATGGGATAATCTGACAATGAGGAAAATATTGTCCTTTCATTCTAAATCACAGCATGATTTAAGGTTTGTTTTCTGCTGATAACAAGCTGACAAACAGGCCAAGAAATGCAAAGAACATCATCATACATGTTCTCACGTGGAATTTTCCTTAAAGGTCTACATGCCAAACCCAGTCTGTCTGCCCTGTGTCATCTCTGCCCTCTACTGTCCAGGGTGTGCCACTCTGATTTCTGTTCACTTGACACGATCTGAAAGGGAGAAGTCTACAGCCGAGCAGTGCGGCGACCACCCGTAACCTTGACTTCCAATAAGCACAGATAATAGTGAGTGTGAATCTGTCACTCACACCAAGTGTTTCAGTCACACCTCTTTCCTGAGCCAGCTAGCAACAGCGCGAGGAGGCCAGCTTCCCTTCTATATAGGCCACGCAAGATCTGCAGGGGGATCTCAAGAACTTGAGAGTGAATAGCCGGCTGCCCATTTCATTAAAACTGAATACAGCTGAAAATACATCACAGGAGTGAGTGAAATATGCAGCCCCGACAATAGTTTGAGGAATATTTCTCCAGATTCTATCTGAATTATTTGTCGATCTTTGTCCGTTAACATGTGCTGCAAACAGACTCCCTAGTATATCAACAGATATGCTATGAATGTCACAACAGTAGAAAACAGTGTAAGGTCACTCAGTACTGTACATAGCCACAAAGTAATTGTTTTCTCTATTCTATAACCGTTCTCAGAGTCAGAGTTAGCGTTTTTTGAATCTGCCCTCTGACTTTTTTTGTGATCATTAAATAGTAAAACTCTCTATCTATCTGTCGGTCAAACAAATGACCCAGTAGCAACAAGTGTATAGTGTATCTGTGTGCGTTTGTGAGAATGGTCATATGGCACAAAGACAAGGCATGATGTGTTAAATGAGGTGTAGCAGCAATGCATGTTTGTTGTAGCCTGGTCAACCGCTGATTTAAACAGCGCTAACCTTCAGATAAATCAAATCAATCTACTTTTGATGAAGCTCTTCGCGCTATTACAACAGTGTAAACCATAAACTATATCATTAAAAACTGGCTATGCTACACAGAGCACTTTGTCCTTCCAAAATGGCGTGTAAATGTGAGAGTGAAAGAGAGCAGGAATGTCCCAAAACAATATCAAATCATCGTAGCAGTCACAAGTGTTTGTTCTCCTCTGCCACGTCTGTGCACGTCCCATCAGCCATCAGAAAGCATCTAGGTAGTACAGGGTCAGCAGTGGAGGTGAAGATATTGCACACGCAGACTAACGTCAACAGCTCCATCGAAATGGCACAGCGCAGGCGTCACACTGAAGAATAAAGTTCTTTTTTTTTCCCCACACAAATGAACACTGTAAAAAATTCAAAAACACGCCCCATTGACGGCTTCTTTATTGCAGCACACTTCCCTTCTTTTTTTCCATATCTCTTTTTCAAACATCCACTAATTAAAAAAATGTTGCGAGTCTCTGTTCGGAGTTTGTAAGGAGCGGTTCGAGAGTGCATTTTGGCAGTAGGTTAAGTCATGTTCAAGTTGGGCGCATTGACAGCCAGGAGAATAGATGGGTCAAACCGGACAGCCATGATTTTTGAGGTCATTAGAGTCTTGTTGCTCTTCTTCTGCCCCACCCTGCCTATTCCTCGCCGCCAGCACAGTCACGTGATGATCACATGCCAGAGGCACCCAGTCCCATGCTGGCGGTGTGGCTCATACAGGGCAGCGTCTGAACGGTCTTGGGGAAGTCGTGGGTGAGGATGCGTCCGTTCTCTCCGCCGCTCCCGTTGCCACTCATCCTGGTCAGGGTGGAGCAGCGCATGGCGTCGTTGATGGATTGCTGTCAGGGAAAAAAAGGGTTACAATTAGTCTCCACACCAGACTTCAGCCTTTCACACATGCATCTATTATATCCTAATCAGAACAGAGAACTCTTATGCAACACTTAGAGCTAGCAGCGCACTGAATTATGTGCTTTAAAAGGCCTTTCAGCTGTAGAAGTATAAAGATAAGTTATGCAATTTCTCTTTATTTATTACATGAATTTATGCACATAAGCAGCTGTTTATGTCACTGTCTGGATGTGGTGCTGGCACGCCAGGAAATTCAGGAGCAGAATGAGCTGTTAGGAGTCATAGGGTGCTAGTTTTCACCCTCTTTATCTGGGCCTGAGTGATACTTGCGGGTGGTAAACCGCGGTGCTGGCTGATGTGCATCAATGTCCTAATTTGTAACAGGAGGAGCAGAGCAAAGTGTGGGCAGTAAGAAGGAAGTCAAGGCTTCACTCATTGGTTTAATAGCTCTATTCTCCAGTCTAGCGCAATAAAAGCCACTGGGCTCCAAAGCCGACCTAATGATGTGTGATACACGTGTGTGAGTGTATGTGTGTGTGTGTGTGTTCGTCTTCGGTGTCTGCCTGCATCCCCTATTCTATAGCTGATTAAATTGGGCAAAGCGAGCGAGATCTGGAGCAACTGGTGAGTGCTACATGGGGATTGGAGAATTACACCGGCCTCTAATTGGAACGGCGTTGTTGTTTCTTTCAAGCCAAACAGCATAAAGGCACCGCCGCACTAATAGGCTGCTCGCCAGTCTCATCAGCATACTGATCAGGTGCCTCTTCGTGCGCTGATTAAAACATAAGAGATTCATGTAGAAGATCACTCCTTGTCTTGGCCCTGCCTTGTTTTTTTTTTCTATCTGTTTACACGAAGAGTATATCAGTGAGGGCGCTTTGATGTTGGGAGAATAAATCAAAGATTGTTGCAAATTGATCCACGAAGCAGATGAGTAACAGCTACGATTTCGCTGTTGACGGAGGAGAAACCTCACATCTCCCAAAGAAGTGTAACAAGCAACAAGTCCTTCCTTTCAGATTTCTGAACATACAACAGCTTGACTTAGACTGTTCTAGGTTAAAAAGCAGTGATGGAACACATGTGAGCCGCACCAGGCCTGCCTTATGATATACATATAAAGGATGTTCACCACAATGGGCCCTGCGTTTGCGAGACAGTCAGCAAAAAGAGAAGAAGGAGCAGGGGAGAGATTTGCTCAGAGCGACAGAGGTAGATAGATGTACCACTGTGATTTAAATTGCCTTTATACCTGTGCTGCGAAATGAATGTCTTCATTTGTGAATGTGTGCTCCAAGATTATTGTAATGAGTGTAGTAATGGGATTGGACTAAAAGGAACATTTGTGTAAGCTGAAAGGGCTGAAAGGAAAAAGTAATGTGTATTTAACCTGTGAGTTTTTATAATTTATATCATCCACCACTGAAATTAACTGCTTATAAATGACAAATTTGTATCAACACATTGCCAACATTAGGGATGCACCGATTTATCAGCCAAACACTGGTAGTATTGACAGATATTCGCCTTATAACTGCCATCAGCCTATCTGACAGTGAGATGAAACTGTTGTGTCACATTAATTTTATAAAAAGCAGGATTCGATGTCAAACAGCGTCCTTTTTACCCAGGGACAATAGAAAACATGTTTGAAACAAACAGGGACCTGCCCCCATGACGCCATCGGGAGAGCGGTAAACTCACTATCTACACATCAGGAGACACACCCTATTTTTCCCCCGATAATGCTACATAGTGAACAACAAATCTGTGTTGACATCGGCAGGAGGAGAGCTAGTTAATGTTAACTGTTAGCAGCTGGTGGGCAGAACTTACGGCTAATGGTGGTTGAACTGATTTACAATGTGATGTCTTCAAGTTCTCTTCAGTAAAAATGAGTACTGGGCGAAGTTAAATTACAATGTTATCATGATGTGTTCAAATGTAAGTTTGTAAAGTTTTGTTTTTGGTGAGAAAGTTTAATAAATGCAGCGGTTTGAAGGAGAAATTTGTTGGTGTTTTCACAGTAACATAAAATTGTGATATATTTTATATATTAAAAAGGTTTGTGTCATAAATTTGTACGGCTGAATTAGTGCTCATTCAAAGGTAGTGTAACGAAGGGCTGAATGACTTTAAAACAGTTTTTTTAGGTTTTTTAAAGGATGATTTTTTTTTGTTTCCCTGACACAAAAAGAATTAAATGACAAAAACAATATGAACAACAACAACAAAAAAGCTATCAGCCAAATTGTTATTTTTAAAGGTATCAGCCCAGAACTTTACAATCAGTGCATCCCCAGTTGATAAAATACAGTGTGAGGCGTTCAGGTCCAAACGTGAATTTAAAGATGAACTATGCAAAAGATGCTATATGCTAAAACCCTGCGATATTAACACAGGACAAATGATTTGTTTTGTTACCATATCTGCTACAGTGCTAATAATGTCAACTGTATGATATAAAGAAACAGGCATAATGGCAATTTTCAAATCAAGTGATTCAACAACACTGCAGGAGATCAGTGACGTAAAGACTGAGCGAGGTAGCGGCAGAGGTAGAGAGAGGTACAGGACAGCGTTTGCACTGCGGTGGAAGCCGTGAGAGGCCCTACTGTGATCACGGTTAGATGGGCGGGAGGGTGAGGAGGCGGATGTCATCAGCATCATCATCATCATCATCATCATCATCATCATGGTTTGAATCACAGCGTTTCCTACCCCGTGGCTGTGCTCTGCCCTTATATCTTAACAGTGTTGTTGGCGTACAGGCCGTAGCTCTGCAGCTCTGTGTAGGGGGCGCTAGCACCACTGTCTAAGGCTGAGCAGTGAAAGGCCTGAGCGGCTGAGGCGGCAGCGGCTCGCGCGGTGGACACCTTCATTCGGCGCGACTCGGTCCTGGACTTGTAGCAGAACTCCACCAGCGCCACCAGCATGGCCAGGCCCAGGCCGCCGATCAGGATGTAGAAGACTCCCGCCACATTGCTGAGGCTCAGAGCGCTTGTCTTGTCCTGGAGGGAGGGAGGGAGGGAGGGAAAGGTGGAGGGGGTTCAGAGCAGAGGGGTGAGGAGCGATAGTGGCGACAAAACACACTCTACAGCTCTTACACACATAGGACCAAAGACTAAAGACAGACACACAGATTCACACACATAAACTCAAAGACAAACATTAGTTTTACAAACAGCAATCACATGTGCAAGGACTACACACACAAATGTAAACACACAGACACACACACACACACACACACACACACACACACACACACACACACACACACACACACACACACACAGACACACACACACACACAGACTGACCAATTAGCCGAGGTGATGTTTAGCAGACAGCCTGTCATTCAAAGCAGCCAAAACCTTAATTATGCATAACTTTCTGCCTTACTAAGATGTAAACGGGTGAGTTATAAAAAAATTCAACACCCCTATAGTTGTTATGAATGTTGAAATTAGCCATAAAATCTGAAAACAATTCTTGTACTGGGCTGTAAAGATTTTTGCTGTAAAGTTGGGTATTTTAATACTGTCTATGGGGACAAATCTGGGACTGAAAAATGAAGCCAACACGAAAGTGCCAAAAAACAACAACCTGCAGTTCCTTGAATGGCCACTGGGACTGACCCCAGAAGTCAATACTTTTCAGCAGAATTAAACATGTTTGACAGCCTCGTGCAAAAAAAGATTTTGGTCACTCTAGCTAATTTCCCCCTTCATGACAACTGTGTAGGGGGTGAATTTTTAAATAACACACCCATTTACATTTTACAAAGGCTTAAAGGTACACACTCAAGTTAATTAAAGGTGAGTCCTAAGGTTCTCACATCTCCACCCTCTCATCCAAATATGGTCACCTCTGGCTACAAAATAACAAAATGCCAAACTGCAGGCTTCAAAACAGGAGTCCAAAAACCAATGGGTGAAATCACAGTAGCTATGTCCATTACTTTTATACATTCTGAGTCAGCCTCAAGTGGCCATACAAGGAACTGCAGCTTTTGGCAGTTTAGCTTTGGCTTCAATTTTCAGCCTTTTAAGCTGCAATTTGGTTGGGACCCAACAAATATAGAAACACACACACACACACACACACACACACACACACACACACACACACACACACACACACACACACAAAATATACAGATGGCCTTGACTAATTAGGCTCACAATGAGACACAGTACAGTCATGTGAAGATATCAAAGAAGACAAGATGACAAGACACACACAAAACATCCATAATACAAAAAACTATTGTGGAGACCTGTCTCACAAAGTAGGATTTTATATATGAGCTGGATACATTTGGATTTATCTCTGGCTTTTATGTTTCGCAAAAATAGCTATGGTCAAAGCTAGTAAAACATACTGCTTTTCACATGTAAATGACTAAAGCAAGGGGAGATAACCTGTGGTTCTGGAACCACATGTGGCTCTTTAGCCCCTCTCCTGTGGCTTCCTGTGGCTTTAGAAAAATAAAATCGTAAGGAAATGAATAGTGTTTATTTTTGTAAAAATTTTAATTTGGATTTATCATTGTTGTGGGTCTAAAGAAAGTCTTACGTCCCCTTACTGTAAAAATGTGTACACGTGCACCCACACTCACAAGCTCACTTAATTTCTAGTAGAATAATAATTCATTTGATTGTTTTATTATAAGCATTATGGTCTCTTAAAATAAAAAGTACACTAAACATTTCAATTAGCATCAGTTATGCTCATGGGAGCCAGGCCATCAAATAGTTAACACGCTAGAAAATATCACTGTTGGGTGGGTGGGACAAGAAGTGACAAAGCAGCATTAAGAGTAAGTTATTAATAACTTTCAGAAACACTGTGTTTAATCGTCCACTTTCACTTCCTCCCTCTCAGTCTCTCTCTAAACACAAACAGACATGTACACCTTAATGAGCACTCAGTCCTGGCAGTTGTGCTACTGTAATGCCTTAAGGTTGTCGTTTGTGGGTCAGGTGGATGATTAATGCATATTTTTAGCATCCCATGCATCTTTTTTTGTTATTTTATATCCACTCCTAATGCTATTAAATATGACAACTCCTTTGGTGTTTACTTCCTGCAGAGGCACCTCCACTTTTACCTATTAAAGTTGTTTTTTTTAATGTTTGGAGTCCAGTGCTCCACCCTCGTCAGACGTTCACTTGGGCATTCTTGACTTAACTCTCTCAACTTTTCTTCTTCTTCAGTTTCTGTGTGTGCACATGGCCCTGCAGTCTCGTGCCCTTTTATGGGGATTTTTGGGGCATTTACCTATGCTAATGAGGATCAACTGATACACACTTTAAACTTACAAGGACAATGGGATTCATTATTATGAAAACACAGGTTTGAACAGATCTGCAGTTTAAGAACATGCCATGAATCTGACGTAGACTTTTCTTAGAGCCCTTCTTAAGAACACATTTAAGAAAAAAAAAAACACTTAGGAGGCTATTGGTGAATGAGGTCCAAATGACTTTGCTTTACTGCTCCTAAGATTATTTGTTGTAACAGATATATATTTAAGATTTGTAGTGTAGTTAGTTCCTCTTTATGGCAATAAAACAGTGCTCCTAACAAAACAGTAACTACAGTGAGTAGTTGGAAAAAACATTTTTGAAATCTACTGTTGTGTTGAAATTCTTCCAGTGACTGGTTTAATGTAGACAGTTGGACTCAAGTTCCCTCACTACAGGACCAGAGAAAATGAATCGACTTCATGAAGACACTGTCATATAAATAGTACTCTAAAAAGTATTCCGAGTGCGCCCTAATGACAAGCAGTGATCTGCCTTTTTAATTTAAAAAAGGAAGATGTCTGCACACTGCAAATTAGCTCCCAGTGATTTATTCAAGCTACATTTTGGTCACAGGCTTTTATCAGGTCTTTTTTAATTTAACAAATCACACTCCTGCAGTGCTCCTCGCCACTCCAACACAAGCAACATTAATGAAACATTTCAATGTTCTGTTTTTTTTCTTGTATTAGTTCATCCTGTATTTTTTTTTCTTTACAAGAGAGAAAGACAAACCTATTTATTTTCATGTTCAAGGCTACTTAGCATAATAAAATGACAGCCTTATTATTGAGGCCTGTTGAAAAGCCAGACTGTCCAGCACTTGCTTTGTGAGACAGGTCCCAGGTAATGAAAAAAAGACACCGATCTAGAACATTTTACACAATTCCTGTATTAACCCTTTAAAGGTACACTGTGCAGGATTTATTGGCATCTATAGGTGAGAATGCAGACTGCAACTAACGAAAACTCTCACCCTCCATTTCCAAGTGTGTAAGAAAACCTGTACTGGCTTTCAAGTAATGTAAAAATGAGGAAGGCTTCAATGTTTTTCCGTTTTGGGCTACTGTAGAACAGGACCTGCTCCCTATCAGGATTTAAACGACTATAAACTTTATTTAAAAAATGCAACAATTGTTAGTTTCAGGTGATTGTGAACTAATAAAAATATAATCATGTACATTATATTCCGTTTCTGCAAATAGATCCACCTAAATCCTACACACTGTACCTTTAAGTCCTGTCCTGTTTTCCTCAAAATTATTACATTTTGTGAGGGAAGGGGTACAGGTAAAGTGTGTTAACACCTCACAACACATGCATTCATGCAGCAACAACACAAACAAGTCTCTAGTTGGACATTGCTTCATATTACAGGTCATTATTCTCTATCACAGTGGAGCCTACTTACATTTAAGCCTATTTATAGCCTGTAATGAACAGTAATCATGAACACTTGAATCAGTCAACCTAAAGGGCTCTCATGGAACAATGGGGTCTAATGAGGACATTATCTCACGTAAATACGTTATGGGAATATCTTTGTGTCACTTGAGGGGATTAATGCCATATGGAAACACTTTATTATGTCTCTACTTTACATTCAGGCTTTTAATATGGTCTATTTTTTTAATGAATAGTTTTGAACCCCAGGGCGAATTTGTGTTTTAATACATTTAGTCTGTATTTTGGTCAACTATTAGATTCTCCCTGTCATACAGTAGCATTATGTGATGTAAATAAGTTTTTTATACCAGGGCATGTGTGTCAAACTATGTGCTATGATGGACTAAGTGTTTGCAAGCTGTCCAAACAACAGGTGATTTCAAAGACCCTTCCCTTCTCTTTGGCTGAGTTCACGTGTATCCCCTGAGGCTGTATTCACACAGCTTAGTCATAGAGACCAAATCCTTAGAAATATTTTAGAAAAAATATGTGTGTCTAAACTTAAAAATACTATTAAAACCACCCAAAGAAAAAAGCTACTAATGAATGGTCTTGGTCCTTCACACAGCTAATTACTGTTTAGAGACGTGAGCTGGTGTTGTTTTAGAGAGTTTCAGTGTTTTGTTTTGTTTTAAGCAGATGAGACAACGGCTGCAAATAAAAGCATCACTTACTTAGGTTGTTGGTAACCCTCAAATATTAAAAGAAGATCAACAGCATCCTGTCATCCACGTATGTTAAAATGAAGCTAAAGCCAGCAACCAGTTAGCTTAGGTTAGCATAGGGACTGGAAACAGGGGTTGGTGGGTTTTTCTTTGTTTGTACAATACATACAAAACTGAAGTGTCAAAATGTGTTTTTTCTTGGGCAGTTTTTTTTTTCTTTTACATTTTGTATTTTGTATTAAATAAAAGAGATATATGTGATGCCTAATCAATGAGCTTTAGAGGACAGGTAGGCAGAATTTGTTACCTTAAGATAAAGTCTTGCTAGCAGTTTCCCCGAATTAATGCTAAGCTAAGCTTAAGCAGCTGCTGGCACGACCTTCAGCCTACAGATATGAGAAAGGAATCAATCTTCTCATCTTGTTTACAAACACTTATTATAAAGTGAATAGTAATATTTACTTAGCGTGTTGGGGGAAAAAAATTATCCAACAAGGTATTGAAATATTTTGTGTGGTTTGGAGGCCAAATATTGATTTTTTTAGTATATAAATTATTAATATTCCAAATACAAATTAAACTTTTGTTGGCTTACTACAATAATAAAATCAGTTGCTTTACAGCCCACTAAACACAATAAAAAAAATTTAAAAATTACTTAAGTGAGATATAAAGACTGATAACTTATCTTATTAGATAAAAGAAGATGCTGACAAAGTATTTCCTTAATTTGCTTAATTGAAAAATTGAAAATTGAAAAATGAAAAAGGGTAATAAATTGCAATATATTGTGGCAAAACTTAAAATGTAACAATACATTTAAAATCGCAATAATATTGTATTGTGACCCAAGTATTGTATAATATTGTATTGTATCTGGGAAGTCCCATCCATAATATTTACATGATTAATAACCTATTTGCCAGAACACATTTTAGCATTGTATGTTTCTGCAAACGAGGAATATGTTTGAAAATATGAGACACTTAATGTTTCTTCACATTTTGATTTTCAATTTTATTTTGTAACAACGCTGTGGCTAATGCATGGTAAGTTTTAGACACAAAAGCCACAACATTATGGTTAGGAAAAGATCATGTTTTGGCTTAAAATACCCTCTTTTGTTGCCAAAAACACAGCTGGAATATCACAAACTCTCGTTAAAAATACCCAGGTTGGTCACCTAGGTCTCACGCCATCCACTATCCCCTCGTGCACCTGATGAGAAGCTCAGCTCATAAACACACAACCTGATCTACATCACTTTAGCAATGTTGATATGAAACATAGAAATCTAATATACTTATGAAGTGCAAAAACATGCAACGGCAACATTTTCCTCTGGTGACTGGGGGCGGATTTAAATTTTCACAGTAAACTACTCCTAAATAAACACTTATGCAACCGTACTGCAGAGACAGTGTATTCTACTACATCTCTCCTTAAATGTACTTCCTTGCTGTGAGCCTTTGGCTAAGTTAAAACTGCTCAGAAAAAAAAATCAGTTTGTTTTTAGTGTGTTCCCTGGATACTGAGCCCATCATGGCACATGGTTTGACACTCTTGCTCTAAAGTATCAAAATATAAGCAAGGGAAAGGAAGGAAAACATTTTTGGCACCTGTACTGTATTGACAGGATCAAAAGGCCAGCTGACAAACACACACAGGTGCCTGTGCTAAAAGGGAAAAGTTTTTCTGTCAGGGGGGGGGGGCGACTACTTCTTGAAACAGTGGATAACATCAACAGTAAATGGATGTGCACTGTGACAGACTTAGTGTGACTTGTGGTTGATCTAGCAGACTGACAGGGTTTGCACCAACACATGCACTCTGCAGTGAGAGGGGCAGGGGCAGGATTAATGTAAGGGCCAGAATGCAAAGGTTACGGCTCAACATGTTTGACGGGCTCAGCAAAGTTCAGTGGCCTAATACTATCATCGGTGTCCCTCACGCCCTTGTGTTTCTTTTCCTCATTCTTTCTCTTTGGTAAAGAGTTGCAAATTGCTTTCAGAGTGATTCATATCCAATCGACAGTACAAACTCAAGGTTATCATCACACTTGATCTGTGTGTGTGTGTGTGTGTGTCTGTATATGTGTGTTTGAGGGGTTGTAGATATGTTCTAAGAGGATGTTTTCCACTTAGGTGGTAACTGCAGTGGCTGTATATAAATACAACAAACTATTGTAACAATCCTGACTAATCCACCACACAATATTTATTTACACGCTGGCAATGAACATTAAATCTCTGACAACACAAACTCAGTATGAGAAAATAGACACAAGAGTACCACCAGAGTACTGGCCCGAATATAAGACAATGGTTTTAGCTTTTGATGAATAATGTTAGTAAACCCCACATAGATAAGGCGGTGTGACTGATATTACTGAATCAGTGTGACCCTGCTCTATTTTTACGACTGTTACACTATGCTTTAGCCTTTACTTCTGTCTTTAATTGACACTGGCCACAGTGGCTGCTGTTCAGCAAAAGATACATAGGCTCTCACGTAGGCTCTTGAGGTTTTCTACTGCCTCATGTTAATGTTACAGCAGAAATACACTGCCATTGTTAGCCCTGAGAGACAGTAACAATTTGAAAACTAATTTAACAGTTCCCTACACTTTAAAACAGAGTTTATTGATGATGGGATGAAAGTTGATTACCATTAATTTTCAGCCAGCACACTCAACTCCCAACTCATCAAATACGTCAACTTGGTCAACTTGCTCCAGGAATCCCTCTAGCACCAGTCTTTGATGCTCAGGAACAGTGTGTCAATTTCGCCTTTGTTACATGAATAATGTTCATTAAAAACGAACTTCTGCTTTCACAGGAAACATGGGTTTTGTCACCAAACTACTTTGGGTTTTGGTGACAAAACTACTTGGTAAGGTTTGGAAAAAAGATCATGGTTTGGGTTAAAATAACTATGGGTGCTGTCAGACGTAGAGCCTGCTTGCTTTAATCTGAATCAGGGACTAGTTTTGTTACAAAGTTGCATAGTTGCCTAGAGTTGGTTCGTGTTCTCACAGCAGCATTTACAAGTGGCCCAGATCAAATGCCTTGCATGAGAAAGCTCCTCTTGATTGGCCAGAATTTCCATGCGGGAAAAATCCAGGAAGTAAACGAAACAAAGAAGAAGAGTACACTTGCAAGATAAATGCAACACTTTCTAATGTCACAATGGAGGGACAACTATGCGGGTTGATTTTAGTGCTGGTCATCGTGGACTATATTGCTGTCATTGTTCATTTTAGGCAAAACATATGGTTTGAAAAAGGGGGCACTGCTCCAAGTGGAAAACAAGGGTTAGACATTATACATTGGATGTGCTGAATGTGCATATTAAGGCAGTACAGGAGGAGGCGCACATTAATAATCCTCCAGGACTGTAACATGCTCATGTTTAACCCAAACATGTTTCTTGCTCTTTATACTACATCATTGCAGCAGATGGGTTTACACTAGTGTTAGCCGAAATCCCAGTAGGCTATGTCTTATACAGGTGCTAAAGGGCGCCTTGTGTGTAGGAATAAGACGCCTACAACCACTGACTGGGCTGTCGTATTTGATGCCCTGGGAATGAGAACGGGCTGCGAGCAGCAGGTGTTGCTAAAGTTGTAACAGCAACAGCAGCAGTATAAGTTGTAGAAGTGATGGTAGCAGTTTAACTTTACTGACAGTAGCCGTAGTAGCAGTAATAGTGGTAGCCATGATGTTGTCAGTACGGAGGAATTCTCATCCTTGTTTTGATTAAATTTGATAACTGCAGTTCACATTCTTTTTATTGGTTAAACCTGAAATCAGTGATTTAATCAAGTTATTTGTTTTAGAAAATTGATTCACCATCATTTTCAATCACTAAAAAACAAAAAAGTTTACTTTGCTTTTTTATGTATTTACAGCATTCTTATTTAAATGCACACTACATTTAAAATATGTTTAACACAGTGTATCTGCCTACACTTGTTACATTCAGCGTTTCTCATCTTTATTCATAAGCATATGTTGCAAAATGGGAGTTTGTCTTATGTTCGGGCCAATACAGTACTACTGTTAGAACCACATGGGGAGTATTGCTCAGTGTAATAGAGACTGAGGGCTGGACTTGGGAGCTGGTCTAGGATCAGGGCAGGGTTGTGCTGGGAGGTGCTGTGAGGTGACAGGTTTGGGTTGGAGACTAACCTTTCTTCCGGAGTCCTTGCTGCCACACTCCCCTTTATCGTACCACCATTTGTTTTTCAGTTTGTCTAAGACGGCTTGCTCATTGAGTTTCAACACCGCTAGGTTTACTGGGATTCTTCCAACCATAAGGAAATAACATAAATAACATATTATACCATGTTATTTTATGTTATTGATTCAGAGACACAGAGCAGCAAATACAAACACACTTATATGCTTGAGCTTGCTTCAGAGAACAAAACTTGCACACACACCATGAACACGCACAGACACACACATACACACACACATATATATAATCAATATAGCATAAACATCATTAGAAAAATCAGTCAAAGTGATATGCATTAATACTCCATCTAGCTTGGTTGGCTTGCTCCCTAAGGCAGTAGATGTGTATTACTATATCACTTGGGGTAACCGGCACACTGCTTACCCTCATTTATGCAACACGGATGTCTCAATTGTATCTTTCGCCAAAAGAAGTAATTGACTAAAGTTAACAGCTCAAACGGAACAAATTCCAGAGCCTAACTAGATGGATAAACAGGCTTTTAAAAGAGCATTGAACACCGGGGACCCAGCTGGTTTAATTACTACACACTGATCAATTTGAAATCATCAATATTCATTTTGTTTAAGCAGGGGAGATGATACACAATATCCCCCTCTGTGATTTTCAAATCCAGCCACTGAAAGCCAAATAACCAACCCCCCCTTGGCACTTTTCCTTTGCCCTTCGCCACACCACAGAGAGATTAAGTGATGCCAGAGTGGTAGTGCAGCGTGGGCCTGCCGGTTACCCCCCTCCCCACAGCCCCCCACTCCCAGTGGTGGTGGGTTACCCGCAGGGTTTATCAAACTGGGTCTGACCTTGGAGTCCCCGCCCCCGCTGCCGCACTCTCCCTTGTCGTACCACCACTTGTTTTTCAATTTGTCCAAGAGGCCCTGCTCGTTCAGTTTTAACACTGCCAGGTTTACAGGGTTTCTTGAAAATAATATAAAACGATAGCCATTAGGAGACACTCTATGGGACAGATATAAAGAGATTGGTCGCATGGTGGTGGTGATTATGACAACACTGACTTGCAATTAGAAACTCCTGCATGTTACTACTGATATGAAGCAGGAGCACTGGCTTTAGATGCACACGTTAGTTGTGTATCTGCAATGGGCTGAAATGCTGTGCGCCCATACAGCAGTAGAGTCAGGTTTTACCAAGCAGGGGCCTCAGAAGGAGGCAGAGCAGACTCTATAAATGGAGATGCCTTGGATGCGGAAGTCTGTCTACAGATGGTAATTTCCTTTCAGTGGCACCAGCATACAGATTGCTATGGTAACTAACCTATCAATATTCAACCCATAACTGCATCGTGGTGAGTAGAGGTCTGTGTTGATTAATTTATAACTATCAGGACAGACAAATGCAGACAGAGGCTTTCAATGTTTTAACTGTCAGGTTCAATTCCACAACAGGTCTATTTCTTTAAGAGACTGAGAGGAAACTGTGCGACCAACTATAGACGCAGTCCTAAATCTATATGAACCACCTCATCCAAAGCATCTTCTCGAGGCTTGCTCTCTCTCTCTCTGGTGAGTGTGGGTGTGTATTTCCTATAGCTGACTGGCTGTGGACAAAGACTCTCTCCATCCACAAATCAAAGAAAGGCACAATCTGCAATCAAATTTGCATAAAAGAAATGACGATTACAGCCTTTGCCAGATTGTCTTTTCCCTCAAATCAGTGTCAATTCTTCTGTGCAGCAGCAATTTAGTTTGGTGATATTCTGCCTTTCTCGCCAGCAGACGCAGAAGAGTCTTTATCCCCAGCCCTGAGTGCACCACACAGCTGTAGGGAACACAGTTATCCTCAGAGCTGGTAAAACCTCTGAATTCTTTCTCAGCCCCGTGGGCGCAGTCACAAAGAAAGAAGTCAAAGTGTGTGGACATGGAGACCTGCAGGTCATTGGTTAGTTTGATCAGTTGGTTCGAGGCGAGCAGAATGTCAGGAAGGCTACTGCGCTGTATGTTAGGTGGGATGGGGTAAACAGTCAGGCAGGCATGGGGGTGGTTGGACATCATACATGTAAGAAATGAAACATTTCACAGACTGATCACAGAGTGTAGTTTGAAGACAGGCCGTCTTCACATCCTGTAAAATGAAGGGTTATGTTATCTATGTATCTTTACTTTCAAAGTGCTGCTTTCAATCAGGCCTGCACCGCAATATGGGTATTATTATTTACATATGTATAAACACATAAGCAGTAGGGACGCTCAGATCTGTCGGATTGGTTTATCACATGAAATACTTAATACATGAATATTTTCTTCTCTGCTGTTTATACAGCAGTGAGCTAATCTGGTGCATTAAAGTGCTGTTACTCTCCACTTGTGAGGCACATTAACTGCCTTTTAACATGAAGATGGCGGTAAACTTTTACTGGGAAATTGAATGAATCTCATTCAAATGTAGTGCAAATTTTAATCGAATTTTTTTAGAAAATCTGCGAAAGAAAATGCAAATTTATGCACTTTCCCATCCATTACTGTTATGCAAGTATTTGGTTAATCGAGATAAGCAGTAGGTGGTGCTAATTCTCCATTAAGATGCTGGACACACTTAGCTCGACAAAACTACCATCCAACTATGAGAGCTAACAAAATAACACAGTCCATCACCTACTAAGGCTTTTGTTAAACGCTCAAAAAAAAATGAAACCCAGGTATGTGACTCTGGTTGCTTTGCATCATATTTTGCTGTATTGAAAATGATTAAATTCAGATGAACAGACCGAAAACTTTATCTTACGAGGAAACACTAATGTTGACAAAGTTTTGCTTTGGGTAAATAATTTACAGTGGGGAAAAAAAGGTAATTCATGGCAATATTTTTTCCCCCCACAATACTACGATATTGCATATCGCAATAATATCGTATCGTGACATAAATATCATGATAATATCATATTGTGGGTCCTCTGGCGATTGCCACCCCTAGTTGTGTTCATCTTCAGTTCATAATATGGTGACAAGGTTAAGTAATATAAAAAAGAGAGCACTGGTATCAGATCTGTACTCAGCATTTACCCCGAGTTTAGGTATCACATTTGGCATAGAGAGAGAGGAAAAGTTGAATCTGCGCATCCCTTATATTCAGTACTGTGTGCAAATTAATGCATTAAAAATGTATTGCAGGTATGATTGAACTCAGCTCTTTGATTTCACTGGACATTCACTGATGTCAGATCCCTGGTGAGCTGCACAAAGAGAACTACTTGAACCGTAAAAAATATGTAAATTATTCAAAATTCCCTTCCTTTAACATTTCCAATCATGATTTTTTGTTATCTGCTGATGAAACTCAGGATCTGACATCTGTAAACAGCCAGAGAATAACATACATCACTCTACTAACATGTAACAGAGAGAGAGAGAGAGATAATGGCCCCATCCTCAGCAGTTCAACGCTGCATCCCATTGCTACATGGTAGGTTTGCATCATGACTTGAGAGCACATTCATTTTATCATTTGCCTTGTCACTAAAACAGCACTTACTTGCTGTACGACATGTAATTTGTATTTATTTTAATTGGAGCCTTTGAATAAGACATACCCAACATTTCTAGTCTGACCTTTGGCTGTCAACCAAGGTGGAACCCTGAATGAATCCTCAGCGAGTTTGAATGAAATCTCCCCATATGGCTCCTTTCATTAAAATGAATGAGGCCTATTAGAGACAGATTAAAAGCTTCAGATGCCACCAGCTCCTGCACTCTCTCTGTAGTTGCAAGAGAAATATGAATGGGAAGTTGGTTAAGGGTGTTAATGTAATATGAAAGGACAGCTGCTGCTCTTGGACATCGATGGCAGGAAAGTACATCCAGTATGAATTATCGTTCATTACAAAAATTATCACATTGAATGTGTCAAATATAAATTCAACTGTGCTGACTTCACATTCAAGGTGCGAGCCTTGGCGTAAGTGGGAAAGTAGCCGTATGGGATGTGGTCCTTTAAGCTGTAATCCTGCTTTCAAGGGCCCGGTTGGTTTGTGAGAGGTACATTGACATTTTGTATGAGCGTTTCTGTGTGTTTGAGAGGGGATGCTTCAGTTTCAAAGCAGACGTGAAACCAGCCACCACAACTGCTCATGAGGAAGGTTTAGAATTTAATTAGAGGGCAGCAGGAAAACAAGTGTCGCTTAAAGAGGACATGAAATCTCATAGTTCTACTTTACACTTCTGCTAGTCAGCTATGAATAGGCTAGCTGCATACATACATATGCAGGTGTGAACAAAGATGGCCATCAGTGGTGAAAATGGGCATGATGAAATTGTACATGTCTTTGTGACAGTGTGCAAACTATGGACAAAAGAAACAAAAAAACAAAGGAAGTATTGTAAGAATAATGGCATGCCTTCTACGTCTGGTTATAATAGACTCAAACAAGAGCAGAATACTAATGCTGATATGTTGTGTTATTCTGATGACAACAAGATGCATAAATAAATTGAAATGCATGAAGGAAAAATGATAAAGTAATATATTCAAGTTCTTGTATGTTAATACATGATCAAATGCTGCAAGAACTGAACTTGATGAACAAATCAACAGGTGACAGATGAGGCTCATGCACAAGCTCCAAATAAAAGCACTTGGAGGCTTTTATCCAGCCACGCTGCAGTGGCAGGGGTTTACCTGAGAGGGGAGCCCTTGGGCGTGGCGATGCCATAACCTTTAGAGTCCAGGTTTCCTCCCACCTTCATTGTATCACATGGTTTCCTCTGCTCTATGTACTCGTTCATCGTGGACTCCAACAGGTAGGCATATTTGCCCTTGGACTTCCTTACTCTCATCACGCCCTCGTCTGTGGTCTTGACAAACACGGACGGGTCAGCCGCCTTCATGTAGGACCACATCTTCTCAAACACAGCGATCTTCGACCTCTGACAGCCAGAATTGTTAACGAGCAAAATGGGAGGACAGAGAAAGAAGAGAGACACTGTCAGTGAGAATACTTCATCATCTAACTGACAGAGGACCGTTTATGTTCATTTTCAGGTTCATACTTGTATTTGGGTTTCTGCTAGAACATGTTTACATAATTTAATGTTCAAAAATTATTATTTTCTCATTATGTCTGCCTGAATATACCTGTATTTACCCTGTCTAAAATTCTCTGTTTCAGTGGGAAAATTATCCATAAAAAGAGCAGAAATTAACAACATAGACAACCAAGATTACATATTTTCCTGCTGTTAGCATGTAGCTACATGTAGCAGTGTACTTGCAGCCAGGAAATGTCACTTTCTCACGTTAATTGTTAATAAAAGCTTCCAAACTTAAATCTTCATAACCAGGCATGTTCCAACAGATACATGATCCGAAATTGGGGATAAATTAACAACACTGACAACCAAGATTACATGTTTTCCTGACGATAGCATGTTGCTACATGTAGCAGTGTAGGCTAAATTGTGTAAACACTTTAAGTAATTTGCCTGGAGCACATAACTGTATAAAGATATTCGTCACAAGCTAATGTGAGTTTGTCTTCAAAGTAGAAAAAACGTATTTTAGGGTTTACTTTTGCATACATGTACAACTTTATTTAAAACTTTGGCCACATTTTATGTGAACATCTGACATTTTAACATTATATATAAGGCATAAAATAAGGTAAACCACAACATGTCCCCTTTAAATGCTCTATAATGCCGTGTGTTAAAGTTAGAATTCTTGAAATATTCATGAACCCAAATTTGGATACTATTTATGGCTGCCATGTTATATCAATAGCCATTTAATGTATTTACATTCTGTAGTTTGCTCTCTGTGCAGCAGTTTTAATTTTTAGTGGCAGGGTCCACCATTCCCATGCTGGATTGTACAGGAAATGATGCATGTATGTAATCCAGCGTTACTGTTTGTAGTTTCATCTCACTGATGTCAGCCTCAGTGTTTACTGTTCACTCTCCTAACACTGTAGCAGAGCTGTGTTTAGTTAATGATAATGCAAACTCAACATCTCCTTAAAATCATTCATCTGACGAAACTCGGGGTGGATTTTTTTGTGAAGAATTTGCATTTGTAAAAGAGGTTAGCAGAGATTGAGCCTTTGAATGAATGTTTGAATCTTGGTTTCTCACCCTGAAGAATTCTTTGGTAGAGCCGGCATCCAGTGTTCCATAGGCGATCTCCGTCTGCTTGGCCAAATCCTCAGCACTCTCTATAGGAGACACCATCCTCTCCACTGTCAGGAAGGCAGCCAAGTTGGCAGTATAGGACGAGATGATGATGAGGGTGAAGAACCACCAGACACCTCCAACTATTCGGCCAGACAGAGAGCTATAAACAGAAGGGCAGGATCTTTGGTTGGTCACCAACAGATATACGGAACACAATCAAGAATCAATTATGTTAATGCAAAGACTTGGAAAACAAATAGCATCAATCTTCTCCTGCCCGGCCAATTTTGCACGCAATCAAGAAGAGCAATCTAAAAACCTTGTGATGTTCACACCATCCAAATGACCTACATTGCATCACACTCCCTCTGCACTCACACACTCTTCGTTCCACCAGGCTTGGAGAGCTTAGACCAATGTGCTCAGGAAAGATAACCAGTTCCACAAAGGCCCACTCAGCTTCCTGTCTGCCAAATTAATCTCACTTTAAGAAAGTTGCCAATATGTTTCATGGAGCCACGCACATTAATTGTTGGGGATTAATAGGCAGAGTAGAACACTTAGCCACTGCTATAATTGCACATTAAAAAAAAAAAAAGGAAAAAAAGAAAAAACAACTGGATAATTTGTGAGCAAAATCCCTTGAGTCAAATCCCTGTCTTTCCTCTCTCTCTCTCTTCACCTCAAGAGAAGCCAGCTCGAACAGCAACAGCAGAAATCATGTTGCGTTACATATCGGGTCCCCGACAAGCGCAGAGGCACAGAGAGGCAGAGCTTATGCAATGAAAATGACACAAATCTGAAACAAAAAAAGGCTTTCATGATTCACCTTTGCGCCGTCAAGCCAAATGGAGCGTGAACATGAAGGCGAGATTAAGTATGAAAAAAAAGAAAAAAGGGAGAAGCTAAAACATAATCATTTAAGATGCTTTTCAGATGACGGGTGGATGATGAAAGAGCAGTCAGGGAGCGAGAAGAGAGCAAACAGAATAGATGCAGAGCCTTTGAAAATCAGTTGGGAGAATGCAGAGCTGTCTGCAGGGTGTGTGTGTGTGTGTGTGTGAATGAGTGTGTGCGTGTTTTTTGACTTGTTCACTGATCACTGTTCAAAAGGGTGTGGGTAAGGTTAAGCTTTTTCTGTGCAGTGAGAAAAGCAACATGCTTTTTTCGATACCTCAATGCACATTTAATATTAAAGCAAACAATTCTCCTGCGTCAAAACTCCCATTTTAAGCTCTGTACAGTTATACAAGTACAAAATTCTTCAAACCATCCCCAGACTTTCTTTGGTAAAACTCATATATAATTCAAATTTGGAGTGCCCAGTAGCTCAGCAGGTCGAGATCGCCCCATGTACTAAGGCTTTGTCCTTGCTGAGGTGGCCACAGGTTCAATTCCAATAAGGCCTTTTGCTGCATGTCTCTGAAGCTGTCCCATCAAATACAGACAAAAAGCGTAAGAAAATCTTTGAAAAATCTTAAAAAAGGGAAAATATCTTAGTCTTGGTCTTAAAAAGCATAAAATTAAATAGCTCAAGTAGTAACTCAAAAAAACCCCAACAATAACAAAAAAAAACCTACTACTGTACAACTACTTTATACAGTATATGCAATCTTTCTGACTTTGCACTACAACTGCAACAGTTTCCCTCTGGATAAATTAAATTCTATGTTATCATATCCTATCTTTTAAACAAGAATTGTTCATCTAGAAAAGTCAAAAGATAAACTACATATACACATATCATCCAATAGTCTAATTCTTTTTACAAGGAGTAATCAAATGACATATTACATGGCCAAAGGATAAACCAACTAGGCAAACATCATCCAGTGGGTAATTTCAGTGTCAAAGGATTGAGCAGTAGCATGAAATTTAAAAACACGTTCTTAGGATTACTAGGAAAATCCAAATTGTAATGACATTAAGAAAAAATTAACGTCTTAAAATTGAGCGTTGAAAAGGAAAATAGAGAGAGCTGCATCTAAGTTTTACATTGCTAACTGTGTTCTCAATTAATTTGACAATATAATGCCAGATAGAAATTAAAATGGTAAATTATAATTTCCCTAGGACAAGGTGACATCCTCCGATTGTATGTTTTGCCCGACCGACAGTCCAGAACCCCCAAATCTTCAGTTTACTGTCATACGTAATAAACAACAGCAGGAGATTCTCACATTTGAGCTGTTACTAGGGCTGAATATCAGCACTGATTTCCTGAATCGATTTGATTTTGATTCACAAGGTCCTGATTCAATTCAATATCATTTCAACTGGGGATATTTTGTTAGACAGTGACAAACAAAAGAACAAAAAGCGTATAGTGAAAGATCAATCTCAGATCTTATGAACTGATATTGGGTCATTCAAATGAAGATCGATTTGAATCAGATTAACCGATTATTTTTAACCCAGCCCTAGCCGCTACAAAAAATAATGAGTAAATAAATGCTTCATCATGTCAGCTGTGCAGACAATTTATATCTGAATGTGAGTTGACCATAATTAGTTACATGATTTTGATGTCTGAATTTGAGTTTCCATAGACACCTTAGTTACTAAGAAAAGCACTGGTCTTACAGACTTACCAGTCCTCTAATGAAACCACTGCCTGAGTCACTGTATTTCTACAACCGTTGATGTTTTGTCACTAATTAGCTTTACTACCAACTAGTGGATTTTATATTCAGCCAAGGCCAAGTGCCCTGTCTTGCAATGCTACAAGATGAAAAAATAATTCTTGTATCCACCCTGTGATTCTGATCATCTCCCAAATTTTATGGGTTCTTCCTCGGCCAATGCTACACATCTCCATCTAATTTCACGGAAATTGGGCTGAAAGTTTTTCCGTAATCTTGCTGACAAATGAGCAAGCAATCTGAACAAAAACATGACTTCCTTAGCAGAGGTAACAAAGAACGCACCTACGATTTTGGGGACATTTCGGAGAAAGTGTGTTATGTTGGGTTGAAATAGTGAGACAGGAGAGGGGGAAAAGAGAGGAAGAGAGAGAAATGGCAGAGATGAAACGTAAACTGGATAGTGCGACCAGAGGCTGACAAACTCCTTAGCTTTGACTGCTGCTGGCCTCCAGAGATGGCAATAAACAGCTGTCTAATCCTTCTCCTTCAGTCGTCCTCTTTTTCTTTCCCTCGCTCTCGCTTCTCTACTCTTCCTCTGCTTTCTTTTTCCTTTCCTCTCCATCCACCCTACGTCTCCGCTGTGCTCACTGCCTGTCTGTTCATGTGCCGGGGGGGCTGACAGGAGCTTGTTTTGGGCCAAGACAACAATGGCCTACACCTTGGCACTGACACTGACGCATTCAACTATGCATGCACGCGCACACACACACACACACACTCTCACACACACTCACAAAAAAAAACAAACATGCATACGCTTTCTTCCAGGAGACAATGTGTGAGTGTCTGTGTGTGTGTAGTTTGTCTGTGCAAGAGAACAACCGGGTCACCATTTATTGTGTGACTAGGAGAAAGAGAGATGTTTGTGTGTGAGTGTGTGTGTGGGTGTGTGTTGGTTCTCCTGCAGCAGTCCTCCTCCCTAGTTGAGCAGAGCGACTGGCAAACACAGACCTGTTTGTCTCTGTTTGTTTCCTTTTGAACTCGCTTCCTTTGAGCCTCCTTTCCGCTCCTCATACATTATTGCACAGCAGCCAACCTTGGTGCCTCTGTTAAACATTAACTAAGCTGTCTTATTACAGTAAGGGAAATCTCTCCAAGTAGCACTGTAATTTCATAGCCTTGTTAAGGCAATGATTAATCAATTATTCACTCTTCCACATTTATTGCATTACGATGAAAAGGAATAGTAATGGGAGCGGCAAAGGCACCAGCTCCACAGCAGCGATGTATACAGAGATGCAGCTGGGTAGGCATATCATTAGAGCTCAAATGATTTTTGATAGTTGATTGTTTAAATCATTCAGCAAGCCCCTGCTAAAACTAAAATATCTGCCTCTCTTTTATTCTATCAGAATAACATTTTAAAACATCACTATAGGCTCTGAGGACATCTTATAGAATAAATACTAGAGTGATTAATCAAAAAGTAATCCGCTGTTTAATGCCTTATAAAATACAATAGTATTTGATAGAATTGTGTCTAATTTAAATCCAGTACCAAATTCAATGTCTCTTTTTAAATTTGAACTTATAGTCTCTGATTGGCCACTTGGGGGCAGCGCAACAAGCAACATAGACTAGGGCATTAACGACTTTGATTTTTTTCAGGTACACTTATCTGTCAATAAAGTCTATGTCGAGTTGACAAGTTATTTGATGACGTCATCACATTGACACAGCGGAGGAAAGTGAAGTATCTCCACACATGTGATGTGTGTCTGTCACTCTCGGGCCCGAACATATTCGGGCATACCATTAGCGGAGCGGACTCCGCGAGGAATGTCCGCAGTCATTCGGGCTTTCATAGTCTAGCGCACTTCCACGTTGTAGTTTCCTGTAAAAATGTCCGTGAAAAATCCCCGCGATTTCCCCTCCACACGCCAAGTAACGTTACCGCCATTTTTATGAAGTGACTATGACTATTGGCTAAGTCAAGGATAAAGTACTAGTGTAAGCCAATCAGAGGCAGCGATTGCATTCCATTCACAAGCACACAGAGAGAGAGGGGGAAAAAACACACGACTTGTCGACTCCTCCCGGGGGGTGTCGACTTGTGCCACTACCACATCAACAAATCGACTTTTCTGTTAATGCCCTAACATAGACATATCATCATATTATAAAGTGATCATTAACACATTCAGTAAATATGAAGCAATGGGACCACCCTGACTGTTTCATTCCATTTCTGGCTCTTTTTTTGTCTCTGTCAACACCTTGAGGAAATTTCTGGCTCTGAAGCTTGTTCACCAGCTTCTCTCTAACTTTACAGCTGGGCGAGTAAATGTCACCCCGGCAAATACTAGTACGTCACAGAACGTCAAGGCTACACCCCCTTTTTGGGATAGAAAGCTGAAGATCCTATAGATGTCAATTTAATTTGACGTGTGTTTGGATTATAATTTTTGACACGTCTGTACATATTTACATCGTGTTAAACAAATGTTTGTTATATAGACATGTCAAATATTTGTCATGGGACCTTGCCTGAACCTGAGCTTAATGATCCATTGATCGCTGTCATGTCCCTTTAGTCTCCCCCCATCCAAGTGGATCAATAACCTAACAGGAACAGGATATTGCTTATCTGTACATCTATACATATTTGAATGAATCACCAGGTAGCGTTGATTGTGTTTTCTGTAAATAAGCAACCTGTTGGTAGCCAATTGTTTGATCTAGAGTGAGATTTACCTGGAGATGACAGTCATGCTGCTGTACCGTATGATTGTACTGCAGCCGCCTCCCACTCAAGCTAACGTTAGCTGTCCATCAGTAGTGATTGTCATCAGCATTATCTAGCCATTTACCGCACTGACAGTGAAAATCTATGTATATTATGTGCCTCAAATTTTAGCATGAAAGTCTTGGTTACCTGCTACACAACAGCTGTTATGCATTTTCCTGTTTCTCTCCTTATGTAACACAGTGTTTCTTTTCCCAAAAGGGGACACAGCCTTGGTAAAGATGCGATGTTGGTCTGATCTATAACTTGAAGTCAAAGCCCTTTTATCTTGCAACAACTCAGAGATCAGCGTAATGGGATTCATTGTTGGTACAACCAACAACACGACAACTACTTGGCATGCGTTACTAATTTAAAGTGGTTTGTTAAAGTAGAAATTTGGAGACATGTTTCTACTCCCTGTGTATACTGTAGCCATCTACGCAGGAAGCTGAATTGTCTTCCCCCAAATGGGGGCATGGTGATGAGAGCCTACTCTAGATGACACACTGCCAGTCTGAGATTCAGGGGGTTTAGTGGAATTTTAGGTCACTTGCGTAACCCTGGTTCTCTGAGTAGCTTGAGTAACATGTCTCACTATGAGGGGGCGTATCCAACAGCGAGACACAAAACGAGCGCTGTAAAAGAAAACAGCTACTGCTGCGTCTGGAAACAGGGTTGATGAGACCGGTGAGACTGAACCAAAACAGGAAAGTTTGGACTGTAAAACTAAAAAGCTGACAGACACTGAAACACTGCAGAGCTTAGGTAAACTGCAGAGTCAGGTGATTGTTATCTGTGGATGTGGCACATATGTCATATACTGGTACTTTTTTGATCAGGTAAGAATATTAAGTGTGGCAGCTCTAACGTATTTAAGTATTTATTCCAACTCAGACTGCAAATCCAACCCTAGCATGTGAGCATGTCATACTGTATATATATATATGGTACAGTACAATACCATTATAAGAAGTGCAAGCCTATGTGCTCACAAATAAGAAGAGACTAACACTCCTCCATGTGTGTGTCTGTTATGATGGACAGCAAAACCAATTGGGCCACCTCTCTACAGCATGTCAGATCTAGATCTTCATCCTCTGCTGTACGATCTCCACCCACAGCTCCCTGAGAATCTGCTGTAGCACTAAACTCTCATTAGAATTCCCCCGGCTGGCCTCCTCTATTCGATATGGTAATTAGCAATGACTAATGACTTTAGCAAGTGTAAAAAATGAGCCAGTAATGGCCACATTACAATGGATTAGGAATTACAGAGGTTTAAATGAGAAAGAAAATGGTCTCTAATTATGGTGTGATTCTAAGACAAATCAGGGATGGAAAAGGAGTTTTCTGCTACACTGCTTTTTTTGCTTCTTAAAAATTAGCGAGACAGCTGTATGTTCCTAATGACTGGGTACAGCCACTCCCACATCTTGTCTTGGATGGACACGACTTTGTGTTGTGCAAGTCAATAAAAAAGATAGAGTGAGAGTGACAGGCTGGCAAAGTGGAGCCTGCAAGCAAAAAAAAGGCATGCATAGAAGCAGAAAAACCTACAGATGCAGCAGACACAGAGAGGCGTAAACACACCCCGTGTAATAACAGCGTCTTAAGTGTTAGTGAGTATGTGCTGACTAATTGGCCACTGTTGTGGTGAACTGCAGGAAATATCCTTAGCAACCGCAGCTCCCTCGATGTGAAAGAGATGACAGAGATATAAAAAAAAAAGCAACAACATAACACCAGAGCATTATTTATATCAAGACTGCATCAGAAAGCATCCACTAATCAACACGACCAGATTAGAGCAGATAAAGCGAGTCTGCATTTTTATGTGCTCTCACACAAAGACCTTCCTCCCAAGTTCAGCCAAATACTGTAAATACAAGTCCAAGAAAACACCGTTATCCTCCTTTGCTGGGCACATCAGTTATTTCTCCAAAAAGTTTTTCAACAACCAAGTCAAAGGCTACTGGAAAGATATTTCATGCACAGCTCTGTAGTGTACACAGTGTTCGTACTTTCATCTAATATCTAAAGGCTGTGATAATTGAGGTGAATCATCTCAGTTGCGTGATTTGTTGCACAGTGCAGGCAGAGAACGTCAGGCTACTGCTTCATTACGTTCCAATGGCATTACAGCAAACATGTTTCATAATTTATTCTGCACTCTGCACATGATTTGGGGCTAATGTGGATCAACAAAACATCAATTATCGTACTCCTATTTGGCCCATACGTCTCAGCTGTATTCTGGATTAACAGCCCTTTCAATTTGCTGACTTATATCACAGGGCTTTTGTTAATTAGCGTTTCCCCAACTATGCCTTAGCTGCTTGTAAATGCTATGAGTTGATAAAAGTTTTATTAAGCTCTCGATTCCCTATAGCCTCCTCAGCAAAAAACAGCCTGTTAAAAACATGCATAATAATGTGGGCATGTCTGGATAATTAACCAGAATGAAGTATTTATAAACGTGATTACCTTTTTATGTAACTCTGCTGCCATATAGGTCACTGTGGTTCCCGAAACCACACGCAAAAGGGCAATTTTGTTCCTCCGCTGTGGCTTCAAAATTGAACTAAGCTCCGAGTAGACACGGCAAATTGGTTTGATGTGCAACACACGATGCTTTTAGTGCACACCAGGCCACTGAAAACAACAGACACTTTTTGAAAATGCACTTATCTGACGCTTACAGTGTGTTTGAAGCTTTCCACCACTTCATTCTGTCTCTCTCTGTCTCAATATTGCTAAATGAGGCTCTGGGGGATGAGAATGTGTTATGGCCAATATTGTTGGAAAGTGGTGGGTTTGCTTCTGATTTCTGTTTGCTTGGTTGCTTTTGTTTTGATAGTCGCACGGTTACTAGATTGTATATTTTCAGAGCGCTTTCATCTTCAAGGCCAAACTAACATGCAAGCTTTAAGCAGGGGGCAAAAATAATGATTTATTAAAACGTCTCCCTCTCTTTCTCCCTCTCTCTCTCGCTAAAGGTCAGCATTACCATGCCATTGAATTGAAAAGAGAATATTATGATAATGTTGTTACCAGCCTGCAGCAACTTCACCAAAAGCTCGTAATTAAACTCATTCGAGTACGCTACAGCAAATTTGACAATAAGCATTATGATATAAAATGCTATGTAATCGTTTAATGCATGTTTGTTTCATTAAGAAGCAGCAGAGTTAAGTGCTGCTTTACAACATATGGCTCGTTTGCGTGGTGGTGCATGAAAACACAACAATTTAGCTCCCAGCCATTCCCAGCACCGCTGCAGGGAATCAATGTGATAGAGATATGGCTGTAATCATTGTTTCCGTGCTTGTGTACAGGGTCGCTGAGTGATATCATGGATGCTTTCTTAGCCCCATGTAACCTGAGATAAGTCAGTGCTGGCGAGCTGTGAGAGCGCTCGCTACGCGCCCACACACATACGCACAGCCTCTTAGTCACTCCAGCCAGAAAACAGGAATCCAAACACGGATACATCACAACTGTTCACTGAAAATCAATACCATCAGCGCACATAAAAACTGACTTATGGCGCGTTCAATTTGGATGCGTAATAACACAAAGAGATGACATGCATGTGTGCACTCAACCGCAGTTTCACAGAGACACTTGATGTGAAGCTGTACTGGCCTGACAGAAAAATCTGTGTCTCTTTACGGTTGCCATGGCAGCACACTCTGCACTCCAAACAGTACAGCTGAGCTGAGAGAGACTTTAGTCATCTCACTCCTCCTCCCCTCCCGCTCTCTGGCTTTCTCTCTATAAGGGCAACCAACCCTATAGTAGGATAGAATTGCTATTACAGAGTGAAACCTCTCATTGCACCTTGCAACTTACAGAGCAGCAAACACAAGGCTGACTGATAAGCCTCTAAGCGTCACGGCGCACATCTTTCCAGTCGAACTATTGGCAATGTTTACTTTGGTCCAGGTAGATTTCCCATGCGGCCGCTGGCCTGGTGTATAATTCATGGTTGCAGGAAAGACATTCATACACTGTCACAGCTTGATTACAGCAAACTCCTCTCTGCCGCTGGAAACATATGTGCGCTTCTGTGTGACTGTGTTTTAAATGCAGATTTAACTCGAGTATGTGCCTCTGAGGGGATGGTGTCTTTGTCTGTGTACAAAGCGTGATACCCCAGTGAGATCCTCTGAGGGTGTGTGTGTGTGTGTCTCACTAGTTTCTGCAAGTGAGCGTGCATGCATGTATGATCAAAAGTTGCCTTCATGCAATCTCCAAATAAATAAAACATAAGTGATGCCGTGAACTAAACTGAACCGTCTCTTTATGAATAAATAATTCCCTCCCATCAAGTCTTCCCCAACTGCTTTGACAGCAACTCACAACACCACAATTATGTAACTCTGTGGCTCGTAACACAATCTAATTTCTCGTTGGTAATGATAATAACAACAATAACGCAATGTGATACTTGATATGATAAGATCAATAATTCCCTTGATCACAAAGCAAAAAAACCCACTTACCTCCTCCCTGAGGGCTTGTTATGCAACTAAACAGCCACTTACATTAGATCATACAACAAACATATACATACACACTGTACTAAACCTCTTGACCCGATGACTACATTAACTTTGTAATGCAGAGACTGACTGCATTAGACGCATGGATGGGAGCATTTCCCGGATATATATATAGTACAGTGTGCTATGTAAAATTTGGGAAAGAGGAGGAGAAACAACTGCTGTGCAACAAGGTGAGCATCTTCAAATAAACAAGCACACATACAGCATCAACAGAAGAAATGTGCAGAAATAAAATGGATTAAAATAGTACCAGCAATGAGACAATGTTGGCCCAGAAGAAACCTCCGGGTGGCCCAGCTTACATAAATCTGATATATACGTAAGAACAAATATATAAACTACATACAGTGTCTGGAAGTAGCAAACGAGTGAGACATCTCATTTTCATTTTCTTTTCGTCTCTGTTGAGTTACACATGCACAATACCTAGAGCTGCCCCCTCACAGTCGACAAAAGTCGACCAGAGAGGTCATTAGTCGGCAAGATTTCATTGGTCGCTTAGCAGCAGTCAGACAGGAGTCAGGTTAATTTCCAGGGCTGGTACCTGTGGTTATTCCGCAGGCTAGTTAATAACATGTCGGGCAGGAAATCCAAAGTGTGGGATCATTTTGAGAAGGTGAAGGACGAACCCAAGGTGATATGTAAACTAATTTTCATTGGTCGACTACAAACATGACGTATCATCTGAAACATGCAAGTAGTTACATGCCCATTAGCCCCTTAGCATAATCATTACTGCTTTGCCGACAGCGTCATTAACAGTCGGCTTGCTCAGTGTGTGGCATGCACTTGTAGATAACATATTGGCGTTTTGCATTTCTCTGTAATGTAGCACAGTGTTAACAATGTTACTGATACTATTCTTTCTCACACTTTGAACTCAAACTGTTGTGTTGCCCCGCCCAAAATATGTAGTTTAACAATTAAATTAATGTCGAAAACATGCGGGCAACTAGTTAATTAATGGCCCTAAATAATAACAAATGATCGACGAGGAAAATTCTAGCCATGACCATTTGGCAGGATGCACCGATTGGATTGGCTACACTGGCAATCATATCTTTCACAAAATGTCTCTTCATGTGACGCAATTCTGACCGTGCTTATTAGCTCCTCAAAACATATGGGCCTCATCCTGTGTCTTTTTCCAATCACTTTTCCTTGACCTTAATGAAAAAACAGCATGTGGTGAGGTATGTGCTTGTGTGGGAGGGAGATGGTTACTGTAACTGCCACTTGTTATGGTTCTGTGCCTTAACTGCATTGATAACTCTTTGGCATTCTGTTTCTGCACCTTGCGATGTGCCTGGTTCGAATATGTGTATGTAATTTATTAATTCTTAAGTCAAACAATAAACATTGCTGTTTTTTTAAAACTGCATTCATTTGCATTTGTTTAAAATTCGTCATTACCAAAGGCGAACAATAAAAAGGGTTTCAATAGGCTGCTGAAAATGTCTAGCCCATCAACATTTTCTGGTTTTGAAATCCAGCTCAATTCAATTTGTAATTGCATAGCCCTGATTTTTTTTGTATTATCTACATATGCTTAAGTGTAATACATCTATTTTTTTGTAGATCTGACACTATTCAGACAGCCAGTGTGTTCCACTTTGAGTGCATGAAGAATATCAAGTTAAAGAGAATTGAAAACTTGGCTGTGATAAATACTCTCCCACAGTGAACATTTGGGTGTCTTTGTCAAAGTTCCATTGTCATCCAGCGCTAATGTAGGTTCAAGCAGAGACCACTGTGAAAGCTCCCCGTGATGTTGTGTTCAAGGACACGCTGACATCTTAAATATCAAAGTTTTTCAAGAAGCTGCATGTGACATTCAGAGCACATCTATGATTCAGAGTCTGAGCTGGGATTGCCTGCACATGGCTCTTAACAAGGAAGTGGGTGAGCTGGCGGCAAGCAGCTGACGGTGCCCACAGTGCGAGCAGTGCTAACAACGGCAACAGTGCTTATCAGTGGTAACTACTGTATGAGTGTAGAGTGGCAGCAATTAGCTAGCCAGTAGGACACACTCAGTAGGACTCACATGCACTAACATCCATGTGTGGCCGTATCGTCTACCACAGCGACGAACAGCTCAGATTACAGCACACACTGAGGGAGCGTGACTTCAATCTGTCCTCAGGGCGCCATGACTCCACCATATCTTCACATAGCAAAGAACTGTTTGCCACTATATTAATACTCTGAATGTTGCATAGAGCTCCTTTAAAACAGCAACTGTTCAGAATAGAATTACTACAAGCCATTATTGACAAAAAATAAACAACAAGCATCACTGTATGACAAAAACCTCACCCCGTTTACTATAATACACCAAGTACTCGATCCATTATTGAATGATTCTGACCGCCCGACTGAGAAATTGCTGTTGTGGCAGGCGGGATGTGAGTGACAGAGCTGATTTATTTCAGTCTACAATCATGTAACGAGAGCAACACAGGCGCAGTGGAGAGGAGACAACTCCACAGGGCCATCAGACACAGACACACCTGGGCATACAGACACACACACACATACACACGCAGACTTCAGACACAGACATAAACATCTCAAAACACATTCACTGGAGGAACATCATGAACCCACGCCCTTTTACTCAAGTTCTCCTCCTGCCAAGAGCTCCCACCCGGCAAGCTTCACACAGAAAGTGGGAGCCAAGTTTAAACCCACAAGGTCGAGTACGATACAGATCGTGCTGAATGTATATGCTGCTTCTTTTGCAGTTCATTTATACTGTCTTACCCTCAGCTAACACACAGGAGATATGTGCCATGATTCATTGGTGCTGTATGGAAGTAAATTCCTCACTTGCAATGTTTAATACACCTGGGTTAACAGGACCTTTTGTACTGCTGCAGCTTCAAAGTAAAAGCGTTCCAACAGCATGGTGCTTTTATCAGCAATGGTTACCTCAGAGTTTGGAATATAAAGGAGAAAAAACAAATGTGTGAGAATTAATCAGGACTAAAACACCTTGTTCTTTAGATATTGCAGAAGCTCATGAAATCAAAGCCCAAGCCCAATTTTAGGGTATCTGAACATGCTTAAAGGTATACTTTCCTCATACAAAAGTAATCCCTCTCAATCATCACTTATAACCCACTAGAATCATGTGGCGGTGTATTCTTAATTTCCTGTGGTAGGGACATTTATGGGCCCCAGCCAATAACAGCGTGCAGTTGGCTTCCAGACTTTATACAAAGGTAGGGATCAAGTGCCAGACCCTAAGAAGCATGCATCCAAGAGGAAGCTACAAAAATTGCAGACACAGAGTTGAAAAAATGCTAATATAGCGAGGTGAAACGTCATGGGGCAAAACTCGTTCCAAAATGAGAGTGTATCATGGGTTGGCTTTCACTTACACTGGCGAACAATGATGAAGAGGATGAACAGCAACGCTGAGTTGGCCTGTTTGCTGTTGGATAGGTAAGTGCTGGTGGTTAGTTCAGTTAGCTTGCTACAGGATCGGCTTTTCCATAACAATTGTTACGTTCCTACAATAGTACAGCAGCTTGAAGTGTACGTACAAGCAGCATAGGGAGGAGGGGCCAAGTTTGAATGCTGTGTGAGCCCGGTCTCACTCCAAAGTCGTCGAAATCCGTTGCTTGGGCAGTGACTTGCGGCATCAGAAACCAATAAAAAAAGGTGTTCTTTAACGCCGGCATGATATGAGGATGATCTGCGTTATAGTCAGGGGGAAACATGGTGGGACAAGGACGAAAATTAAGGCAGTGAAAATCTGACTGGGGCGGGTGGGAGCGGTGGTGGATGGGTCCAACAAACACCGACTTTCACCCAAGAGAGCAGTGTTTGCACCCCGTGAGATTCTAAAGCCAAAAAAAATTGTCCATTTGCGGTGTTGTACCTACATAGTACATTTATTTTGAAAGAGACTCTACGTAAACGTTAAATTTCCTGTGAAAACAGAAGTGACAGGGTGTCCCAGAACGTCTGAAGGTCGGAGTGAGAATGTCTTGGCTGTGTACAAACAGTGACTGAAAATTCTTGCATAGCAGAGGCGGTTTAGACACTTTAGAGTAATTTCCTGTATCTGTGTCATGTGGATTTTGCCACTTCCCTGCCCCTTCAGGAGACTAGCGTCACATCCTGAGTCTATTCAATCCAATGGGAGAAGTGAACATGAGCACAGAATATGACAGATTATTTCACCCCAAAGTCTCTGAGGAAACTTTTGGATACATTTTTCAGAAGCCGCTTATCTTCTGAACATTCTGACACTAAAATGGTATTTTTCCTAAAAATCAGGAGAAAATTAACTTTGTTCAAGACCTGTCTCTGTCTGAGCAGCACACTCTCACAAGCTCTGGCTACAGCTGATATCACGCTGTAATGGGCTGGTATCAGATACTGGGCTAGCAGATAAAAACGAGCAGCAAACTACGGAGGCAAGTTCTACATTTGTTCTGTATCCAGTGTCTTGTATTGTGTTGAATCTGCTTCATTTATTCACATGAATGAGGTGCAGGTGGGGGGTAGAGGTGACTGCACCCACCTAGGTGACATGAAGTTTATAGCATTTCATACAATTGGTGCAGCTTATAATGCATCACTTTTTGTTATAGAACATCTTTGCTGCACACTACACCTTTTGTCCCTATGGAATTACCATTTCTGATTCTGATCTCAGAGGTTACATGAAATGACTACTGTACATGAGCTAAACAAAAGCACATACTGTTATTACCACGAAAAAGATAAAATCACACTTTTAAATCTCCCAGTGTGGGAGGTGGGCCAGGTGAAACACGGCGCTGCAGTTGAGCAATGAGATGGGAGAGTATGTGCCACACATGACAGATTCTTTAGCAAAGACCACCACTGGAGGAGGGATCTATAAATGGTGGACAGCAGAGAAGATGAGAGGAGAGGAAGTAAATGGATGGACGGATGGATGGATGGACGGAATGGTGTGGTATCACTCTCACAGTCCACCTGTCGTCAGAGATAAACACAGGGAGGGCCCAACAGCACGGATTGGGGCTTATGGGAGGGCCTGACTGACAGTGCTGACATTTAGAAAGAGCACGGTAAACAAGGACTCACAGAGAATAAATAGCAGGGGGAGCAGGGGGGGCTAATACACATACACACTTACTGTACACATTAGTGCATGGACATCAATGTATGAATACACTCCTACTAGCATGTATGACACCCACTAAATAAGCACATGCCATAACTTTAGACTGGACAAATATAAGTGATACTGTTGGATAGCAGACATAGAAAATGGCAAAAAGTGCTTGCTTTTAATAGAATCATTCTATACAGTGTACACACACACACACACACACACACACACACACACACACACACACACACACAGATACAGGCAGACAGGGAAATTAATCCAGGACAGAGTGGATCGTCAGTGGTGTTCCTTGGCCTTTTGTCTCTGATTAAATGGAGAAGCATAAAGAGTGAGGTGCTTTGAGCTGCCTACCTCGGAGCTGAATGCACCTCTAGAACATTTTGTTCTCACCTATTAGTGACAAAGACACAGTGACGAGAGGTTTACAAGCACCTGCTCAGAAATGTCAGCTAATTCAGAGACAGAATGTCTTTTACACAGTTTTCTTTTGCTTTAAGATTTTCTAATAAGAGAATAATAAGCTACCGGAAGTTCAAAGTATTGAGCTAAAAAGTGTTCAATATTATATAAAAAATAATTATTTACGAATTAAATAAACACATGACTGAACCAACCACTTGTTTGTGAAGTAATGTCAGAAATGATTAAAACTCAAGTCTTTAGTTCAATTTATTCCATTCAGAATTTTTTTTATTTCATAATGCCTTTTTTCAAAAGATGTTCTAAAAATGGCAATTTCCCCAGTGACATTTGTATTTCATGTCACATTTTATTTCAAAGTGATACTTTTCCCTTGGTTACTTTTACTTCATTATGTCTCTTTTCATGACAGTGGTAAGTGGCCACTCATCTTTTAGCCAGGAAGCTAACAACTATTGCCACCAAATTCAGCCAGTTAGCCCCTGTTAGCTGGAACAACAGCACTGTCAAATTCATTCTACCAACTTACAAGCTGATTTAGTAAATAAGCACAGCACACAGAAACAGAAACTAACCTCACATACTGTTTAGTTTGACAAAAATTGCAGATGCTACCTGGCTAGCCGGCTAACTGTCTATTCTGTCCTGTAAACTTGGACAATTAGCATTAGGGTTCCACATAAGTACCATTTACCCAAATACTGAATTTATACTTAATTTTAAGGTACTTTGACTTTGGGCTGGGCTCGGTTATAATTGGCTCACTCGGGTCAGAAAATGCAGCCGCTCACCTGAGTCTGTGTGTGAGCACACGTGTTTGTGCACACAGCGGGGCCGAACTCTGCCATGCGCATTACAGGAGAATTGTAAAGGTGCGACATGTACAGACAGAAATGGCATATGATAAATAACATAAGGCTATTTACTTTGTTGAATAAAAGGACAAGATATAGACCTATTATTTATAGGAAAGGTAACCTTAAATGACTTCTGTTGTGATCTGGTGCTATATAGAAAATAAAAAAGCTTGACCTTCAAAAAGGGGGGAGCTAATATAATGGTAGTGGAAAAACTGATGTTAATATTAAGAAGAAATGTTATTGTTTAAATTACCTCATTAATCAAATGATGGAAAAATAATCGATAACTGAAAAAATAATTGTTAAACTAATTGAAAAATTAATCGTTAGATTAGTCGATCAATAAAAAAAAAAAAATTGCTAGATTAATCGTTAGAAAAATAATCATTTGGGACAGCCCTAGTACATGTTACTCAACATTTATTCGAAAGCTGTTACTTTTCAGATTGAGATTTTACATACGAAAGATACGATACGATCAAAGTCCTCGACGATAAAGTACAGCCTACATGATTTGTCATAATTATTTGTGTCCAAATAATATAATAATATATTAGATTCTGCATTAGTATAATTGTTGTTTGATATGTAAAGGTATACAATGCAGAATTCCACCCACCCAGCTACTGTTGCCATAAATAAATCAGTACAATAAGAATTCAGTAATCACAAGACATAGAAATGGGGAATTACCAAAAATTTCAGTTTCACATTAAACTAGGCTTTACAAAAACACACCCACCACACCTGCTACTATGATGACATAAGTCTAATCGCATACCTGGAAATGGATTAAAATAAAGTGTATAAACACAGGTTGCGCATGAGTTACAGACAAAAAACATCTAAAGAACGAAGTACAGGCTCACATTCGAACAAGAACAAAAGTGTTCTCACGAAAGTCTCTCTGGATAAAAAACTCATTCTCTCAAATCCCAGTAGCCCGAAGGCAATAGTACACCGTGTTCATATGAAATCCCAACAACAGAACATGTGAGGTTACGAGTACTACTGCTTTCATCTGACAAAACACGTGTCCCTTTTAAATCTAGCAGGCGCTCCTTCTAACGCTTTAGGAGATACATCAACATGCACCTCCGTGTGTGAATACAGGCTGTGCTAACTAGAGCAACTAGGTCACCCAAATATTCAAGGGGAAGATGTTTCCTTCAGGGCAGTATTCAGTGGGGTGAAACATTCACTGTGTTGGTTTTCAAGACACCGAGCAGACTCCACCATCCGAATCGTTACACTGTGGGCTGCTACACACGCTAACCGACTTGTGGTGTTTTTTGTTTCTTTGTTTTGTATAATGCTGCCATACTGACTCCCAAACAGTTTCTGTGTCAACAAAGACACAAAAAGGGACAATGAGAGTCACCTTGAAAGGACACTGTAAGAAACGGAAGACAAGACAGTCAAATCCTTGGAGGGTAGGAGCCCTTAAAGCCTCATGGGTTACACTGAGGAAATCTTCTGTTCTATTTAAATGAGAACATACAAAAGTACCAAAATGTTCCCATTACGTGCTGCCATTTCACATCTTTTTTAACGATATCAGAAGGGAAATGGGACTTTAGGCCAACAATCTTGTTTCAGTTTCTATCACTGGAGATGAAATGCAACATGTCTTACATCTGGTTAATTTGCAGTCAAAGGTGGCATCAGCAGAACAGCCGCAAGTAAAGAAACAATCTGCTTTTTCCTCTTAAACAGTCAGTGAAACGTCTTGCATCAGCAGAGACTGCTCCCCCTCCCTAGGCAAAACAAATGCAAATCTGTGCAAATATGCATGAACCCATGTCTGGTCAAGCACGCATACAGAGACATACACATAAATGTACACACACACTCACACAGAAGTGTGTGTGTGCATACAAAGAGAAACCACAGGGAACGGACAATTTGCGGTGCATGGTGACATTCTCTCTCTCTCTCTCTCTGCGAGGCGTATGAGGAAATCAATAGTTATTGAAGATGCATTTTCTGGCTGTAAGAGAAGAGCGCTCGGACAATAGGCTTCATCCTGCAAGAGGCACAGCGGAGTCTCCAGGCAGAAAATGGTAAATGTCAGGTGAAGGCCCGTGGGAGAGGGGATCCAGTACCTACATCATGTACTGCTGAGCATTTACAGCATGCAGGCCTGTAGGTGCTCAGATTTCCTCCCTTTTGATATTTGTGTAAGGTAAGCGCAGAGTGAAAATACATTTAAAAAATGTCACAAGATGGTAGCCAAGATAAAATAAAAAATGGACTGCTACACATTGCTGAAATTTCTTTAACCTTCAGTTGCTCAATCAGAGAAGGTTGACTGAGCACTGCTGCTCGCATTCAGACCGGGGAGCCTTGCAAACACAACACGTCTCCTGTTGTCGGTCACTGATCAGCTTAGATGATGCAGAGGTCGGATCACCCAAAATACAAGAGAACATGCTTTCTAACCTTCCTCCGGTGGTATCCAGCCATGCAGAGAGATTTGGTTTTATTTTCTCAAGCTTGTCCACTTTCCCAGATACAATACAGGGGAAACAAATGTGTGTATGGTGCTCACAGCATTGAAAAGTTATAAAAGAGAGTTCAACAGTCACGTTACACAATGTCCTGAACACCCTGGACGTGTCAGATGTGACTGTGAACAGTTTTCACTGAAACTGCTTTTCCACCAATGTTCTGACTGATGGTCAAGCTTCAGACTATTCTGAATCATCCGTTACCAAGGTTTTTTCTACTTAAAGCCCAGTTCAGGCCAAAGATACCCGATGAAACGAAACCATTTTAAACCACTGCAGAGAAAAGTTTCAGCGGAGTGAAGTGGCCGGTCTCAGCTCCACTCAAGCAGCCTGATGGCGTCATCTGCAACTCAGTGGCTCAAATCACTGGCATCTGGTTTCAGAGCGCAAAGCTTGTCACCTGTTTCAACATCCAATCAGCTTGTAGTGAGGTCCACTGGTCAAGTCAAAATGACTGAATGTTTGCTTGCTACGGCAGGTGCTTCATCCCCGCTGAGCTCTCTCTTACCATCTTCACCTGTGCCGGTGTGGGACGGTGGGTCACTGGTGCTGCTCGCTGTATGTACTTATGCCGCCCCCACCACACACATTCTCATTGACTGATTAATTGGCGCTGCTTACTTATATTGTGGTGTATTTATTATGAATACAGTCGATCCAATGCTTGTTTTATTCATGTTTTTGCTGTTTCATCACTACTACAAATGCAGCTGTAGCCAGTATCTCACTATCACTATCCTCATTTATATTTTAAGAAGCTACAAATTATATTCAGCCACAAAATGAGCCTGAAAAGCTGGAAAACAGAATCGAAGTACAGAGAGTTGTTGCACAGAGATGATATACCGTCTCCTCTATTTGCACTGGTGTGAACTGGCAGCTTTTTAGAATGTTGCAGAATGGCGCATTGCAGTTAGCTGCAAGTTTCAACTTGTCTCATCGCAAATCTTTGGTCTAAACTGGGCTTAAGAGGCATGCAACACATGACCAGTTTCTTTATATGGTCACCTACTTCAGGCACACTACTACAAGTGTTTACGTTACGTACACTGCTACATATACTGTAGGTACACAGGCTGTTCCTATTTGTGTATAACCCATGTATATTTCAGAAGGCTGCGATCACGTGACCAACATGCTGACAGGAGTAAGCAAGGAAGTAGTCCACGTAAAGAGGCAGGTTGAGATGGTGGATGGGTCACAAAACACGACTTTCCCCCAGGAAACTGATGTTTGATACCATGTGAAATGAACCAGGTGAACTTTGAGTCATGAAGGTGTTGTCACCATGTTTCTTTTCCTTTCCTTGCCCAAACCTAACCTACATAAATTTATGTTAAGTACGTAACATCATTCATGGGGCGCTAACTCATTTAGATATCATACGTATCGTTGTGAGGGCATTTTCATAACATATCATACAAACCATTGTATGAGATACGTTGAGCTCCGTGCTTATTTCAGAGTATATTCCTCCTGTAACATCTCCAGTTATAAAGATTTTGGCTTAGAAGCTTTTGTGGGTGATTTTTCATAGTAGAAAGTGTTGCTACTTCCCATTTCAGTCCCTCAGCTGCAATGACAGCGCAGAGACACCAAGGTACAGAAGAACTGGAGACACTGACCAAACAGCGCAGACTGAGCTTTGTTTGGAAGGGGGGTTTATAGAGACAGGCACTTGAACGGAGCGTTTCAGACATAGAGTGAATGCAAGTGTTCCAGCACAGACAGTGAAGGAACATAAAGTGTTCTTTGAACATTAAAGCATGTAAACACGTTCTAGTAGAAACCCAGAATACAAGTATGAACCTGAAAATGAGCATAAAAGGTCCATCACAAACTAAAAAATTCCTTCATCTCCACTGTGTTGGGGTGGACGCAGGAATCTTAGATATTTGATCATCTGAGCCCACTAACAACTATTCTTCGAAGCAACAGTATGAGCCGCTCCATCATCACAGTATAGTTAGTAGATGTATTATGCATACTTTCACCACCACACTGCAGGTATACATAATGTATGTGACTTAATGTTTAAAGAGACAAGACGCTCTGTGTCTGTCCATGACCCAGCCTGTCTCTGCTGGTTTAGAGCCAACAGTGATAACACTGACATTATCTTCTCATCTCCTCCTGCTACTCCCTCTGGAAAGCTCAGAAAGTCGACCTCAGTGTCTCTAATTTCAAACACTTAATGAGATTTTTAATTGGTGACCTTTTGAGAATGGTTTCATACCACAGCTCATGAGAGCACTCGAGGGGAAGCTGACACATACCACTCAATACTCACGCCAGGATCCTTCATAACAATCTCCAAAGGCTCTGATATTTACCTTCACCCACAGACTGGCTGATCGATACACACACCGGCGCACTGCATAGATAGTTTTGAAAATTTGCAAACATTGGAGAGAGCTACCAACAACAAGTTTTTATAGTACTAGAAGTTCATGGCATGTTTATATCACCACAGGAAGTATCTGGAAACAGGAGGATGAAAATACAACACTCTGCAACATGACCACATTATAAACTCCCTCTGCTGCTCTTCATCAAACTTTTATCGTCGCTCTGTATGACAAGTGACTAGCAAAGAACAAACTCTCAATAAACAAAGCCCAACTGAGTTGAACAAAAAAGCAACACACAATGTTGAAGCGTCGGTGTGGTAGACAGAAATATATTGTACGTAGGTGGCGCTTAGTGTCTTTTTGTGTACCAACAAACAAAAGCAGAGACTCAAAGCACTGTGGATGCAATACATCAAAATATGTTGCCTGAGTTTCTTACCGAGGTGAGATATCGCAGCCCTGTTGCATGAAGGCCCCAAGTGAGAACCAAAGGGAGTTGAAGATGCCGAACTCATTGGTCTGCTCGGGACTCTGCTGGTTGGTGTTCTGTTGTGTTGGTGTCTGGCCCTGCTGCACCCCGTTGGATGCTGATGCTGCGTCGGGAGTCTGCGGCTCAGCGCCTTCCTCGTAGTCCTCAGCGTGCCACTCATACGGGCTGAATCGACTGACGAGGAACAGAACGACGCTGACGCCGATGTAGGCAAACACAATGCACATCCAGATCTCGTAAGCCAGCGGGTCCAGGAATGAAAACACGCCAGGTTTGGATTTGGTGGGTTTCTTGATCATAATGGAGATACCCAGGGACATGAAGGGCTTGGAGAAGTCGATCACTTCTTCACGGACCAGGGTGATGGTCAGAGGAGCCACAGCCACATCTGCTTTCTAGGGAGGGACACAGAGGCAGGAAGCCATGTAAAGTGACGTACACAGCGGGGTTTTTTTATGTTCTAAAATATGCGTGTGTTAATGGGGAAAGCACAAGATTGTCTTCACCAAATCACTTAAAGCAAAGAATCTAAGTAGCAGAGCTGATTTCAGGATTTTTCAGATTAGGTGGCAGGAGGGGGACCAAGAACTAGTCGGGGGGAGCCCCTGGGAAATCAGAAAATTCTATCTGAAATAAATATAGCATTGAAAATTGGCTTTAAAAAACATTAGGCACGATTTCAGGCTCTTGTGCAGCGCCTTGTGCCCCAAGACAGGAGGTACTTCATGAAAAGTGGCACGGCACAAGGGCCTGAAAATCATTTTGTGTTGAAGAACTGTTTTGCATGGGAAGGACAACAGAGGTTTGTTCTACTAAATACAAAAACATCACATAAATTATTCATTTAACTTGTTCTATTTTTTACAAATGTTGCAGCATGCATATTAACAGTGTTTTCTGTGTTTAATTACTATTAAAATGAAAGTCTAAGTCTCTTTAATTTATTGGTTTTGACAATGTTCACATTGGCATGTTAAGGCTAGACAGCATTCACATTAGTCTTAGTCTTAGTAGCTTATGTCTGTTATCCAGTTTTAAATGGGGAATGATCCCGTCCACTCACCCCATACACCAGTTCTCCCACCATGCCATTCCACATCTTGGTTTCCGGATCCCTGGCTCCATATTTGCCATCTGAAACAATCTTCAGTTTGTACTGGTAGCCGACATGTTTGGCTATCTCTGCAGCCAGCTCCACAATGTAGCCCTCGTACTTGTCATTTCCCACAAGCTGCTCGTGGTTCTTCTTCAGCATCACATATGGAGACTCCTGTCGGACGTAGGGCAATTTTAATGCATTTACACCCCAGTGTCAAAAATAACATACAGGAAATTACAGAAGAGTTTCTGAAATAATCACGAATTTGCTGATGTGAAAACAAAATGTGCAGATATGCAGCATTTCTTGTCACAAGCTGTTGTGACTGTAAGTAACATTACTTTACAGCTGGGCAGTTTGTTAAGCTTATTTAGTCAGAGACAGCATTATAGGTGATAATAAAGCTTTAGCATGTAGTTAAGTTTTATATTACTATTCAAAAATTTGGGAAGGGACTATGGGCGCATTTTATGCTTCAGTGCTGTTCATCACTTATCTTTTTTTACCTCTTGTTCCATAGCTGAGGCTTTAGAAAAAAAATCTTAATGGGCCAAAAATATAATTGTTACTCTGAAAGGTTTGAAAGAAAAGATAATTACATGAAATTACAAGATATTATTTTGGCTTTGTTCCTTGGAGGTATGGTGTGTAATTCAAACACAAAAGGTGCATAAGTATCATCATTACGACAGCGTTTGCCACATTGAAAGGTGCGCTGATAACTCGGAGCAGGTTGTGAGGAAGCGGAGGAATTGGACAGGGTTATTAAAGCTGAGAACACACTGTATCTGAGAAGGAGTCCCTATGTTTGTGTATGTGTGTCTATGTTTGAGCCATGTATATCGCCTGACCTCTGCTCCAGGGCCAAGCTGTTATTCTTGTTATATCGCACCCGCATTTGTACATCTCACACTGATTGGGTGTCCTGAGAAATTACAGCTGACATGACACCTGGGGCCCCGCTTTACCTTAAGAAAAATGTATTTCATATAGACCTCCAGTCAACTCCGTCTGCACTGTCCACCAGCACTTGGAGGACCTCAATTCCCACAAGTTGTTATGTGTGCCTGCTTTTAGCTAAGGCTGTGCTGAGCGGAGCAAATCCTGCCATCATATTTCATCAGGGTCCAGTGTGTGTGTGTGTGTGTGTGTGTGTGTGTGTTGTGGGTGCTCCTGTGTGTGTCACAGTTATGTGGATTCTCCTGCTCTCTATGGTTGAGGTGAAGGTAATCATTGTTACACATGGAAACCCGAGGCCCACTGGTAGGGAAACGGCACCCCAGGGAGACAGTGGTGAGAAAGGTCTGCCGTGCTGTGCTTTGACAGGGTATACACTTGCACTCGCAGTCGCAGACAGATACACACACATGTGAGTATGCACGTGTGCCCTCACACACACAGACACACGCGTGCACAGTGAGGCATGTCATGGCATACAGAGGGTCCTGCAGGACTCAGTCTCATTGACCTCGAACAGTTCCGCTGAGATCCGATGTCAGTCAAGCATGTTGAATATAATACAGAGACACGCAAGAACACATTTCAAACAAACATTATGCGCACAAATACAGACGTATACAAAATGCATGGGAATGAGTGTGTTTGATTAGTTTGACCATATTGCACAAATCAGCCTCTTTTATTCCTTTGAGAGCAATTTAAACAGACCAAATTACATAATTTGCCATTTGATGCTGCCTTTTCTTGCTGAAAGCCTAATAAAGTAACTATTTATATTTTCATGGCTACACACAAGGTGTATACCAATAATAACCAACATCTAGCATGCTTACAATAAATCTTAAAATTCCAGCCGTGGCCTGGTTTAAGTGTAAAGCCTCTATCGTGAAGACCTCAAGCGCCAACTTCCCATTAAACATGCTCTGCTTCACTCCTCCGAATCTCCCGTTAACCCCGGCCTGGTCTGAAAGCAGCGGCTGGTACGGTAGGGATTGTGGGAAAGCACAAAGTGAAACCTTCACATTGGCAAAACAACACACTCCCCGAGGCAACGAATCAGCGGCCACAAAAGTTATACGGTGTAAAACTCCACTGCTACCCCGCAGCCCAATAACTGTTCACACCTTATCTCTTCTCTTAGGTTCCAAGACAGAAAACCAATTTATCTTCCAAGAAAAGGGGACACTGATAGGAGATTATGTCAGAGAGACTTATTTTAGGTCCGTTCTCTTGGGAGACTGCAACCTTCGGGTTTAAATGAGGATTTTCACGTTTTTTTTAATTAGATGCCAGTCGACTACATGTTAGGATTTATGTACTGTAGCATGCCCAGCGCTCTGCATCAGTTCCTTTTTTGTCTCATGTATCACCAGAGTCCTGTCAGAAAAACTGAAATACTAATTGTACTAGGAATAATAATAATAGTAATAATAATAGTTATTTATTATTTATATTTATCAGTTACTTTCAGCTATCTATTTCACTTGAGTCTTTGAACAGAAAACCCCGCAATTCATTAGTAACACTAACGTTTCAGTCATCCTGGACCTTCGTCAAGAGTGTTCAGCACCATTACTTCCAACACAGCTTAAATAGTAACTGCTCCACCCACTTCATAGGTGTGAACAGGTGTGGGGGAGTTAATCAGATGTGGGTGTGTTTCTGAATAACTGACAACAGCCTGTGCACCATATGTCACATATCCCACAAACGAAAGAACAAGGGAGCAAGAAAAACAAGGGAAAAACCTCGAAAACTCAAGCTCCTTACACAACAGAGGCTATTTACGAGATTTGTTGGCGAAGATTCTCAGCACTTACATTTACAAAAAAATGTTGATATTCTGAGAGAACACATCGGCCTTGCAGCTTTCATGAGACACTCAAAATGTTCAACATTGTATACTGTCATGCCGTGTATCATAAATTGGTCTTTGGAGATCCCCAAATCCATTATAGCATGACCTGTCATGGTATCTCATCATTTAATCCCTTGGGAGATAGAGTTTGCAGATTAAATATCCAGTATACTTCTCTTCTGCTAAGTATTTCCTCCTTCTCTCTCTGGCAGTAACTTGTTCAGTGCCCTGGAACCTAAATGATGAGATAACATGTTTGAAGTCATTGAAATGTACTGCTGCTGCGTAATCTCTATCATTTCTCCTTATGCTCTTGTGTTCACTTACTCTCTGCTTCAGTCCGCGTGATGTTTTACAAACATAGCATAACCCACAAGGAGGTTTAATCATATAAATTACATGCATGGTGGAATGTGTGAAGACAATTATTCCCTTTGACCATATTGTTACAATGAGCACCTCCTTTGCATCTGTAACACCGATTTGGAAGAGGTTTTAACAAAGACTGTGTACTTTTTTTTCTGATTTATGTACCAAGCTGTCTCTAAGATAACATCCTCTTAGGTAAACCTATTAGTGGTGGTTCTTTTAAATCAATGGATATTGTTGGGTCTGATAATATGTGCCAATGTTTTTAATAATATAGCCCAGTCTGTGGCAGCTGGAGTCATATGTTGTACTACACATGAAAGACGGTTTCTTTTCCAAAGCATCTCCATCTGAGACAGTTGGATGGGCAACCTTTAGCTTTTTGGACCATCTCTTTCAACCATTTATCCATTACATTAAGCTAACTGCACATTGTACACTGCTACCCTTGTATACACACCAAATAAATGTCAAAGTAGCCTAAACTAGCTAGTTTCATTGTGTAACATATCTCTTGCCCTTTCCCACTGAGTTAAATAAGATACAAATAAACAGTGTGTACTACTTCGCTCTTTTATAATCTGATCTGAATTGATTGTATTAGAGTAATTGCTGAGGTGTATTTAAATTGAACTACTCACTACTGCAGTCGCTTTAGCACCAATTTGTTATCACTTAAGCACTTCTTTTCCCCGGGTGGGAAATACAGTTGCCGTCATGAATTTCTCATATCTTAATTATCAACTAAGATGTTGATGTGAACCGTTTTTCCCACTAGGGTGCTTGTATTTACGGTCTGTAAGATATGACATGAATGCAGCGTTAGCAGACGATTGTTTTCTGTAGTGTCACAATATATTGTTGTGTTCAGCTGTTTTCTGCTGATGCTACAAGGTCCCTGACTGAAAGCTTGCCTCTACAAAAAGATTGCTCAGATTGGAGTGTTTTTTTCTATTATTCTCCATTGTCTCTCAGCCACATCACCTCCACCAAGCCTTTATCTGGTGAGCGGTAAATTTCCTCTTAAGGGAAGCACATACTGTAGTTGAAATACCCCATTAACCCTCGCCGTGGAGATCAGCTGCACACATATTGCCCTGGTGGACCTTAAGTCTGCTGCAGAATTTTTAAAAAACCAGTCTGTGTTTCAGTCGTGCATTGGATAACTATATTTGCCTCAAGTCCCACAAAATAACATAGTGGTGGTGATTCGCAGTTAAAAGACATTTCCACTTGAAAAACAATACCAGGAGTAAAGGAAGAGCCAGCGCTGGGCTCCAGGCATCCACAGACATGGAATATTCTCTGATATTAAATTTTCAGCAAGATGCAGACACTGAGAACATCCCGTACCTGTGAAGATATACTACAATATTTATTATTGCCTACTATATATGAGCCAGGCACCTCCAGTCATTTTTCTTTCTTTTGGGAGAATGTCATGATATCCTAGCTGCCATTAGAGCTGATCAGATTGAATCTTTGCTGCCATATTCTCAAATCCAACCTCATTCACAGCTCCATCTCAGTAATGTAGGCCAGGACACTGAACAACCTGACCAAGTCGAGTTGAACGGCCTGATGGGGAAAGTTGAGCCATATAAAGGGCATGGTAGCAGAGAGGAATGGAGGAGACACTGACACTGCACAACCTCAGAAATGAGTGTTTTAACTACTGGAATAAACATAAATGCACTATGGGTCACTTCCAGTTTTTCTTTTGTTTGTGTGCTGTGTCCTTGTGCTGTCTCTTAAATCTATCGTAAGTATGTGCAGTGGAGTCAGTAAGCCAGTGTCCCCAAGATAAAATTCTGTAATGCACTTGCCAAATTAAATGATAACAATTGTGATTCTGAGCATGTACGAGTCAGACAGAGTGAAGTTAGCAGAATAGAGTTGGTAAGGAAAGGAAAGGAGGAGGAGATACAATCATAGATGTCGGCTGAATTCTTTCTGGGGCCCTGAACTTTTGGGAACTCTATCATAAAGGTAAAATGGAAAATGTTACACCTCCCGTTCTCTGTATCCATCTCGCCACATCTCACCGGCCCCTCCTCCCCAAAAGTCCCTCAACCTCTCTATTTCACTTACCAAGATAGTGGTGACTATGTAAGTTCTGTTCTGCAGGCCGTAAGAATCGTTGCTGCTTCTCGTCAAGCTGGCGGTAGTCACATACTTTTCATCCTCATTCCAGTAGCCAACCTAAGACAAGGATAATATATGTCAGAAAAAGCTTTAAAAAGCACTTTCAGTCACACTGAGATGCTAGTTATCTAATTTCTTATGACATTTGAAACAAGGGTGAGCACACACCTTCTGAGACATGTTTTAATTATAAATAGGACTATTGCGGCTTCCAAAAAAGTTCAAAAATAGCCACCCACAGATGCCATAACCGGAGATATGATGAACTCTGCCAGTCTTTGGTTTAGCTTAGTCACTGTCTGATGATCCAGGGTGCTTTGATTGGTTTAAAAGTTGGTAAGATTTGATTTGCAGGGTGTATGGAGAGTTGCCAGATGAGGCTATGCATGGGGGTATTCTTTACCCTTTCCTAAACCACATCTCAACTGAGTAAAGTGTCTCCTTTGCTGTCACACACCTGGGGCTCTCTCCTCCAAAGAACACTGGGCGGCGGGAGGCGACCAGCCTGGCAATCCGATTTGCCAGGCTGGTCGCCTCCAGGATACTATCAGCTGATAAAGACACGATCGTTATGTCTCCAAAAATCATCAATTGCCTCCTGCGAAATGCCGTGTACTGTGACACCTGCCATAGCGCCGGTCACTGAATGTCAATAGTTTGTCCGACTGAGTGGAGGGGGACGTGGCTTAGCCATAGGTCAATTGTCTTGACTGTCGTGTTTAAAACAATGAATACAAAAATCCCCAAACAAACATTCCCCGAACAAACAAAGTACAAATGCAGGGTTGAAATCAATGAGGTATTAAATGACTTCATCAAACAGTGACATACTAAGACTAACCAAACAGGCAGCAGTTAGAGACTGTAACCCTGTGGCGTCTTCCACGCTTCACACTCACTTCAGCACACCTGCGTTTAATTAAAGGTTCCCTAGATGCCAGGTCAGGTGGTGCATTAAAGTGACTCAAAAAATAATAAGAAACTAGGACATGCTAGAAATGGCTCTATCAGGGACATTTGATTTTAATATTTGATAGGATGGTGATATTTCATAGGGGTGCTAACAACTCAAATAAAGCTGAGGTTGTCACTTTATGTGCATCTTCACTTTTGTTTTCCTTTCAGACAATTCCCATTATGTCATACCTACATATACACTGACACAGTTTATAATAAATATATTACATTGTTGCTGATTTCACATGTTAATTACTAATGAAGGTATTCAGGATTTCACAGAAATACAATGGGTTAAGTGAAATGTAGGGATTTTGTTTTTTTACAGGATATAGGATAAATCCTTGTCTCTGATTGACTTTTCCTACTTAAAACATACCTGGGATTAATAATTTGATCATTCTAAGATGTTACTCCTTCACTTCAGTGTAACTAGAGGTAAGTCACTTGATAAATGTCTCAGAATTTTTCTGTCGAGAAGAACTTCTTTACTTTCAAGGAGTCTCCTCAGAGCATTCTCATGTGTAACTCTCATTAGTTTGACAAATACGAGCTCAGACCTTTCTGAATTTATTGAATACTGTGTAAAATGAGCAGGCACAGTTTTTAAACAGAGTCCTTGAGCAAGAATAAATATATTAAGTTGGCGCCTCAGGCAACAGCCTTACCTTCTTTGGTCCAGAGGGGGCCAGCTCCATGACGCTAACAGTGTAGTTGGTTCTGCGGCCTTTCTCATTGAACTGAATGTGACCAGTCAGTCCATCTATGCGGACCTGTAATGGAGTCACAGATATTGAATAAGTAATTCACAGACTCTGACGGATGGGTAAATAATGGCTGCCATGAAGCATGATACTCCTACAGTCCATTTTCTTCATGTCTGCGTTGGCAGCAAGGATTTGCATAATACGCTTACATGCGATGCATGTTAAGCATAGCTCACACGTGTTCGTATAAGTATTCATTTGTGAAAGTCCACAGCGCATGGTCCCCATGGAAGTGAATGACAGACGGTGTGCATGCATGTGTACAGTGCAGTGTGTTTGTCTTGGCTGTGTGATGTAGTTAATTGAGCGAACACAGCTCAAATCTCCAGTCCATCCTCAGGCAGATGGCTAGATTGACACTGAGCAGGTCTCTGCACAGCCACTCTGCAGACAGAGCCTCAAGCTCTGCACGCACACACACACAGACACAATAACACATATGCCTTCACAGACAGTGCATTTATTATACCTACACACTGAAAATGCCGTTTCGGGGTACAAAAATGACATGTGTGACTTTTAATTGTGTTCTCAATTGGCAGTTGTATTTCTGCAAAGTCGCTTTTTTTAGAATATAATTTTAGAAATAATAATATAATTGACCTTGTTCGTCAATATAATTGGTCTTACATGCATGAGTGTGTTTGTGTCTCCATGAGACACTGTGAAGTCTCAAGGCCAGTACAACATTTCTCTCTCTATCGCCAAATATTACATTTCTAAACTCAATTGTTGATGTCATATTCCATGATGATCACTGCTGAGTGTTATTGCCTGCAGCTTTTGTTTACGAGCCATGATGTCACATTTGATACTGGAGAGCTCTCCTACGACTTAATGTGAACTTTACACGACAGAATGAGACCTAATTTGTTCAGCCAGCCCCAACTCAGGAGCTGTTAGCCAATGTGTCATTCAAGAACTTGCATGAGTGTGTGTGTGTGTGTGTGTGTCTATGTATTTGCATGTTTGTGCACATAATGGTGTGTATCTTTGTACGCGCACAGACCTGCTGCAAGGCTCTCTGGATGTCTATGCCCTGTCCCCAGGGAGCTGGTGGGTTGGCAAGACACTCTCCAGCGTTGCCCCTGCGAGAGATGTCTATCCTCTGTCTCCTTAAATTCTGAAAGGCCGTGGACATGACTTTCACTCCGTCATATGTTAAAGCGCCTGTGTACTGTAAAGAGAGAGCAGACAGATAACACACAGGCCCACTGTTAAAAAACTAATAAAGGTCTTAGTCGAGGAAAGGCAAGGCAGCAATGAAAAAAAAATTCAATGAATTCCAACATTCCCCAGCTTTGAGTTTACACGAAAAGACATCATTTCTATTGCTTAAGTTTTCTGTTTATTTCTTGACCCTGCAAAAACAATCCTTTATCTCAGCTGGCTGGACTGTTGTTATGGCTAAAAATCAATAATCATTTAATAGCAGAAATCCCACATCTGAATCACCTAACTCAGATAAGATCAGGGGTTATCTGTCCACCAAATTTAATAGAAACCATTTCATAGCTTTTTGCAATATGCTGCTGACAGTCACAAACAAACTAACTGACTGACGAGGGAAATAACAACTTTCTTGGCTTGACCTCACACAGAAAATCAGTTATTACAACTCCTCCATCATGGTTTAGTTTTACATTACTTTAAACGTGACATCTTAGCATTTGCTGTGCTGCTTTATGACTTCTTGTATTAATATTTTGAAGATAAAGGAAGGAAAATGAAAGACGGACAGTTAAAGATAAAAAAAAACAACAGGCCAGCTCCCTCAGTGTAAAAGTCCATAGTACAGACAGGCAGTCCAAAAATGCATCCCAGGCACCCTGACTGTAGTTAAAGATCATTTAGTAATACATAGATTACCAACACGTTTCAACTAGAAAGTCTGTATTACGCTGAGTGAGCTGGCCAGTCGTCGTTTTTTATCTTCAAGTGACTGCCCCGTCCTTGAAGAGCACCTGATTTTCTTTTACAACTAACAAAGCCATAAGCGCAGCGCACCACTCCCTATGTTGTCCCTCAATTATCAGTGACTAAAAGACGACAGTTCAGAGAGCAAAGCAGTAGTACTTTGAGTCCACTCTTGGGCACTTTGGAGTCTTTGTTGTCAAACTCCATCCACTGCTGGACCACACGGCTGACGGTGGGCTCAGAGTTGTTGACGAGCTGGAAGCCGGTGATGTTTGCCCCACCTTTCCTCAGGTCCGTCAGGTCGATGTCCAGGAAACCCTGAGAAAGGAAGTGGACAGGCAGAGAGGTAAACTGAGACATGCAGGTAGGTAAAAGATATGCATATTGGAAATATGCAAAAACGGTTGCAAGCAAAGCAGAGTCCTCAGAGGAATTCACCTAAATTCATGGCAGTTGACGCTGAACCATATATTCCACAAAGATTAAAGGGAAAAGAGACATTGCATTTAAGCAGATACAGGGCTACAAGACACTGTGGACATCTTGCATTGCTTAAAAATGATTTTTATTTTAATGTTCGCTGGAGTGACAAAACCAAATCTAAGGTATCACTAGATCAGATCAAAACTTTTTGGCCTGTGACTCCTTCAAACAAATCAATGGCTGCTTTGTAGCTTCTTGTCACAGGTTATGCCTCATGGCGAGCTGCAGCTTTGAGCACTTTAAAAGTCAACAGACCGATTATTCCTTTATAGATCCTTTCATTTGAAGGATTTTTAAAGGCCTGACGAGGTCAAAGTATCCAGCGTTTTACCGAAAGAAAAGGGAGAAAAACAGCAGGAAAAACAAACGTTTTGTGAAACTGAAATTTGTTTTATTTTCTGGGTCCTGCCCTCAGGTTGTGAACCACTGGGGGATAGGACTCACATGACAGAAAAGAAACCAATTTATGCTGCACCAAATCTCGGAAGCTGTTGCCTACCATGTGACCACCAATATTTTGGGGGCTCCAGTGTAGCCAGCAGATATCTGGACCAAGACTTATTCTTTTTGTTATCACTGTTTACAGATCAACTGACCTTACGCTAAGGCCTGCCCCTTTGTGATGGTCCGACAAGCTATCGCAGTAAGCATGAAGCCCACAAATAACTAACTGCACTCCCTGAATAAATGTTATCATATTTTTGGTAAAAATGAAATGAAAGTGATTCCAGAGAGAGCAGCCAGAGGGGTCTACACTCTGTGTTTGAAGGACATATCCAGGATGTCAAACTGACTCAGCAGCAACAAGTTAGAAGTTAAAGCCGAACTATAGGCTACAGATCAAAGTGTAAAAGTGAACCACCACATCACTGCTGATCGCCACAGAAGACAATGAGTACAAAGGGAAACTTTGCTGATACTGAACCAGCTGTGTGGCATCACAGTGTGTGCAGATGAACGGGTTTTGGCTTCACCCTGTGCCGCTGCCTGAGCCCAGACCTCTGCCGTCGGACAGGCAGGGATCTCAGAGGGAAGTCAAACAACGTTCATCTGCGCACAATGCGATGACACAGAGCTGGCTGAATATCAGCAAAGTTTCCCTGCTTCCCTTCATTGGTTCCTGTACAGCAGGGTTGGTCTTTTTTCATTGTTATGATCATTAAAAAACAAAAGCAGCATGTATATAAATTCAGTAGTCTATATCTTCAATAGCTAGCTAACTAACCCTACACTTTTCAGGGTTTTTGAGGGAAGAAACATATATCTTTTTCCAACCTCTCCAGGTAACAACTATGATTATTACACAATGTGCCCCAGGCACAACATTTAGCTCGATGCCCACAAAACCAGCCTGGCCAAATTTGAAACAACTGCATTAGAGTCAATGGAGCACAGCTGTGGTGTTGTTGGATCCTGGTCCTACCTTATGCTACATTATGATTGGCCAGTCTGCGTCTGGTGGTGGGACTTAGCGAAGGGTCAATTAGCAAATTAAGACAGGTCCAGACAACATTTTAGCCTACCCCTCTAAACAGATATAGTAGAAAGAAAGAATACGATAAAAAGCTAGATAGCCATCAGACAATGGCTGATCGGTTCCGAGACTGCATTTCGGCCAATGTGTTCCCCCTGTTATTGCCCTCAATACGGACTGTTTATCTGCAGGCTACAAATGGAAACCAGAATGCTTCTGATATCAAAATTTTGTCCTGTTGCTTTCAGATACTGCATACATATTCAGATATCTATTTATAGAGATTATGCAACATCAAATCATGCTTGTTTTGTTTCTTTAACCTTTGGTTTTATTTATTGTGAATTGCCAGATAACTCTAACTCTGACACTTCAAATAAAACAAAGGAAACTGGCAGACAGTCCTTTCTTTCAGGAGGTCATGAGTCTAAAAGGAACCAGTGGTCTAGTGGTCACTTGGCATTAGAGGGTAATCCTGCAAAATGTGCTGCACTCTGGCTACTGTTTTAACTCTGCCATCACAAGTGCAAGGGTTAATATCATAATGAAAATGGCAAATCCTCCTTTTTCACTTAGAGAGGTTATCCCATTGAGCATACTTCATCCCTGTCTTTCCTGAGGGGCAGCAGAAGTGAGAAAGAAAATAGAAATCTCATTTCATGTCTGTGTTCAGTCCGGAGCTAATCTCTGATAGACTGAGTCCTCATAGGCTACTGTTAACAATGGAAGGATCAAAACCTTATAGGCTACTGTGAACAATGCAAAGGATGCCTCGGGCAGAGCAGAATGGAGAAAGAAGCGATTTACTGTAATGGTATCATGTATTTTTCCCCCTGACTATTATGTGGAGAGAGCAGAGCGAGAGAAAGGAAGAGAGGCAGATTCGGTCTCTCAGCAGGCTGCCTGTCAGCGCCGGGAAAAGGAAGAGGCAGACAAGTGGGAATGGGTGGGAGTAGAGACTGAGCAGGAGTGGAGGAGAGAAGATTTGTCTGTGATTTGTGTAAGATTTAAGAGCAAAGTTTTGACTGATGAAAAGAAAAAGGTGTCTCTGGTGTTTCTCCTGCTCACCAGGCATATATCTGACAACACAAACCTTTCTATCCTTTCTCTTTCTTCTCTGCCCTGATGTTATTTGTTTCATGTCATTTGAAGCTTTGGCTCTCTCTTGGCCATATGTCTATCGCAAACCCTCGGTTGTTTACTGTCTCTGATGAAAGACAAATAAGAAGAAAAGACAAAAAAGAAATGGATGGCTGTTAACTAGTGGTGGAAAGTACCTACAAGTTACCCAGTAGTATATAAGGTTTCAGATGGTTGCCGATTGCATCCAACAGTGCTGTAGGAGAACAACAATGGCTGACACAAAAATGCCAATGGCCCTGTCTAGAGCCAGCGTTTGATTGTCTGTTCTGGACTACTGTAGAACAAAATGGCGGACTCAGTGGGAGAGTTCCCACTGCATATGTGGATATAAACAGCTCATTCTAAGGTAACAAAGACAGAATGATTCCTAAGCCCTGTTTTCACCAAACACTTGGTACCTCTGGAACCAAAAGTAACCCTTCAGACATGGTACCTAGACCCTAGCATTTCCATTGTAGACTACAGTGTTTCTAGCTCCTACCAAATCTGTGTGTGATATGTACCCCAACAGAAAGGGTACCAAAAAAGGGCACAGTACGGAACGGTCCCATGGGTAACATCCACAACTTTTTTACAGCGAAAACAGAAAAAAACGTACCGACCTGAACTGTGCTGTACTGTACTGCTCGGTGGGAATGAGGCTTTAGTTTCAGCAGGTACTTGTACACTAATGAAAAGTTATGAATATTAGATATCATTTCTGCCAATAGATGCCCCTACTGTAAATCTTACACATTGGACCTTTAATGTATCAATAACTATAATACAATAATATAATATACCATACTCTCAAATGGGCCATTTCTGCATAATGAGTACTTTTACTTTTGGTACTTTTGGTTTGATGGTAATAGTTTTGTTCTTTAAATAAAATTTCGAATACAACACAGCATGTCTACACTGTGGTATTGCTACTTTTACTTAAATTAGTATTTCACCAGACCAACAAATGCTCCCATCAGTGGGTGACATAATGCAAGCTTGGATGGTTTTCCACAGGAAACAATATAGTAGCTGGCTGGTGGCAAACAATCTCAAATCACAGTTACGCAGAAAACTAATATATGTTTCTAAAAACATTTGAGGTAAGAAATAGGCAACACAGTAACAGAATCTTGGTTCATATTTGATCAGCACTGCCTAGTTTCAGCTCAGTATTTTCAGCCTCTGCTTTTACAATACAGGAAACAGTGTGGCACCCACTTCCTGTTCACAAATTCTCATATAACAGCTAAACAGTGCACTAAAATATGTTTCTGAACATATGTTAAGTGAGAAAAAGGCAATATCATCACAGAATCTACAGTTTGATCAGCACTGCCGAGTTTTACAGTTTGATCTGTTTGAGAGAGAGACAGAGGTGCTGGGTCTCATTTATGAAATGTTCATAAATCTGTGAGTAGATTTGCACATAAAAAAAACCTTGGTACTAAAAATCTTCTCCGGATTCATTAACGCTGCAGAAAACATTGGATTTGATTGTAGGCACGAATGAATAAATGTTCATGAATGCTAATCATTCATAAATTGAAACTGAGCTCCTGCTTGTCAGCAATAAACATCCATCCCCACCCATAAATAGCCAATGGCCACCATAAATGGAGGTGATAATTACTATGGATAGGTTCTGTATTTGCTCCTGCAAACATGGAGCAAACAAAGAAAGAGAAACAGAGAAAAAGAAAAACTTCCGTCTGATGCTGAAACTGAAGTTATTTTAGGTGAAGTTGAGTTGATTAGTAATGTGACAGAGACAGGTAAATCAAAGGCTTGGATGGACGTAACAGGCTGTTAACTCTGTCATCTGCTGTAAGAACTATCCAAAAAGTCAAACCAAAATGGTTCGGCATAAAGCGACAGGATGCTCTTCCCAGTCACAGCTCTCTGCTGCAGATCAGCGCAATGCTTGCATCATCAGAGAGACCTCTGTCAGTTTGTCCTCAGCATTGTTTGTCACTGTTGTGAAATTAAACCACTATAACCCAACAAGTAAGATACAGTAGTCTGGCCTGAATCCACATCATCTCCCTTCAGCTCTCCCTCAGATTCGGCCTCACCAACTGCCCGGCGTGAGTGGAGACAGACGCCAAATTACTTTCCTACATCCACAGGTCTTATTAAACCAAAACTCAATTTGAAATAATGTTTACGTCTCCCATGTCGCATCTCTGATATTTAATTTAAACAAAAATGACATGCAGTTTGGGGCTGCAGTGCGTAAACAGGGCAGAGGGGTAAAACAGCATTTTTTTGGTTTTCTATTAAGTCGATTTATACATGTTTCAAAGGCATCTGTGTACATAAAAGAGCAGTAGTAATTTCTAATAATGACAAGCATCAGTTATGTGCAATATCTTATTTACACAAGGACTACAACCAAGTGTAGATTTTGCTAGTACCTATGAAAAGATTGAAGCTACTAAGATATTGATGAATGTTGAAATACATGTACATGTCCTTCTGCCAACAGTTTACACACAAATTTGTTCTGCTCATATTAAATGAATGAGACCCTTTGTGTGTATAGTGGAAAGCATACGACATGCGGGAGTAAGATCTGCAGTATGAGCAACAGCCCTACAGCCAGTGCAAATCTATGTTTCATTTGGGGGAAGAGCAGGGAGATCTGGGTGCTGGTAAGATGGAGGGAAGGTTACCACAGTTCATTCACTACGCACATGGTTATGATACAAAGCTGGTAGAAAACTGTAAAAGTAGCCCTTTAAGTAAAACCTCTAAGTACTTCCTTCACCACTGCTGTTAACTAGCTCAGAGTTCAGATTGTTTCGTGCCCTTTTGGTGCTGAGGAAGGTCGGCGGGGTGGCAGGTACAAAATGAAGGCTAGCTCAAGCTTCAGAGACAAAAGCAAGTAAAGAAGAGAGATAGTGTTCAGCCTCTCCCCCTCCTCTCATTGCCGTCTCCCTAATGTACCTCTGTGTGTTGCCAGGTGTCCATATTTCTCAGCTGAGCAGACAGACTAGTGTCTTTTTTTCTGCTCCATGTATGAGCTAATGCAGCGCAGTGAGCTGAAGAGGTTACTATAGAAACTAGCCTTTGCTAACACTGGACATGGAGGGTGGTATTTCTGACGGATATTTCATCCACATTTTAACAACTCAAATTCTTTTGTGTATCGCTCTATCACGCTATGCTTTCACACACACACACACACACACACACAGAGCTGCAAATGTACACACACATAAGTAAATTAAGAAAATTCTGAAAAGGTGCAAGGACATAGAAAAAGAAATTTTTGTACAAACCTTTTAATGGGCCCATTATAAATGACTGTGGCCACTTTGCGTATCAGCTGTTATTACCATCTGAGCCTTATCATTTAAAATTAAATCTGGCAAACTGGCCAGACAAGAGAGATTGAGCCAATCTAAAACTCCAGCAGTGAGAAATTGTTCAAACCAGCAGCTGCATATTAATGCTGTTATTACTACAGCTTCAGTTGATGTCAATTTTCTCTTCATTTGGTTGCATTTAGTGAGTCTGAGCAGTGCTGAAGGGGTCCACACACCATTTGCACTGAGAAAATAGCAGCAGACAAAGCGAGCTAATGGATATAAGCTTGCATACATTGGCTGCCTGACCTTTTTCTGTCAATGTGAGTCTGCATAGATTTCTGACTGTCACACATTCCCCCGCCTGTGCTTCACTGTGATTCTACCACTGTGCTGCTGTTATGTCTGCAGGTCTGACGGCGCGGAGGAAGAATATATGAAGTAGCTGAAGAGGAAAATGGGATGAGAGAACATAAAAGACATAAAACCAGATAGTTTTAGGCTAAATTATTCGGCACATGCAAGTCCGTTAAACTGGCAATAAAGCAAGGAAAGTCGGGAATCCTGTTAAAAGCCACATTTAATAGCAACGCAAATTTGGAAATGAAAGTGTGCAGACAAGTATGGACATTTTTTAAAGACAATCTAAACAGATAAAAACGCTGTGATATAATGATGATTCCTTACCAGGTTAGCCAGGATGTAATGGTAGCTCTTTGCATTCTTGCCTTGTTCAACAATCTGCAAGACAAGGTCAGAGGAGATAGAGAGAATAAAACGCCTGTGATCCAAACAGACTGTTGGTTTGTGTGTGTGTGTGTGTGTGTGTGTGTGTGTGTGTGTGTGTGTGTGTGTGTGTGTGTGTGTGTGTGTGGCTTTGACAGTGTCTCAGCAGTGTACCTGGTACAGTGCACAGTGCTCGACCTTGTGTAGGACAGACAGAGAGGAGGTTCACACTGTATCAGACTAACAGGACTTATCACTTAACATTAAGAGAATACATGTGACTAACTTAACAAAAATCAGCTTTAATACAAGTAACAGGTCAACATGTCACCAGATTACAAACTCTGTTTAATAAAAAAACATTAAAGTAGCTTCAAGAAAATGACAGTTATTAAAGCTATTAAAAGAACAATTAATAAAAAATGCCATCTCCTTTCCTGTCAATTGTTGTCTCCTCTTCTCCTCCCCTTGCTCATGTCCTTCTCTCCTCTATTCTCCCATCTCCTTTCCTTTCCTCTCTTGTTTCCTCCTCTCCTCCCTTCTCCTTTTCCAATTTGTCCTTTCTTCTCCTCTCCTGTTCTCCCTTGTTCAATCCTCTCCTTCCCTCTCCTCTCCCATATCCTCCTCTCCTCTACTATTCTCTCTCATTTCCTCTTCTCCTGCCTGCTCCTCTCCCATTACTTCCTCTCATCTATCATCTGGCTTGCTCTTGCTCTTGTTTTCCTTTCTCATTTTCTCATCCCCCATTTCCTCCTCTCATCCACTCCCCTCTCCCATCTCCTTTCCTCTACACTCCTGTTTGCCCCTCTCCTTCCTTCTCCTCTCCCATATCCTCCTCTTCTCTCCTTTCCCTTCTCCATCTCCTTTCCTCTTCTCCGTCCTTCTCCCCTTCCTTTGTCTTTTCTTTCTCTCATCTACCATCTGGATTCCTCCTCTATTCTCCGTTCTCATTTTCTCCCCTTCTTCACTCCCCTCTCCCATCTCCTTCTTTCTCCTATCTTGCTTCTTCCTCTTTTCTCATTTCCTCCTCTCCTCTCTTTTCTTCTCATCTTCCTTTTCCTCCTCTCCTTCTCTCCCCTTCCCACTCACACCTCTTTTTCTGTCCTCTTCCCTGCTCTGCATGGCATTTCTTACAAATTGTTTGACTTTGGCCTCTCCTCTTCTTTTTCTTTTCCTGCTCCTCTCTCCTGTTCTTTACCCCTTTTATTTCTTTCCTCTCCCTCACCTCCTCTCCTCTCCTCTCCTCTCCTCTCCTCTCTCATCTCCTTTCCTCTCCTCTTTTGCTTCCTCCTGCTCTCTCATTTCCTCCTCTCCACTCTTCTGCTCTACTCTCCCGTATCCCCCTCTCCTCCCCAATTTCCTCCTCTCCTCCCCTCCCCTCCCCCATCGCCTTTCCTTTCCTCTATTGTGTCATCTTTTTTTCGGCTCTGCAGGGCTGTTTTTACAATTGTTTTGCCTTTGGCCACACACTCACTCCTGTAAAAACATATTGTCTACCGCTCACAAACTCACCACTTCTAAGAAAAGAGACTCACTTAAATATTATAATTATGATGTGCAACTACAAATAAAGGCAAAACATGCCCTGAAACAACCTGAGCTGAATATTTTAAAAGCAAGAAATTATAGTTATTACAATTAAGTGAAAATAGGAAGGACAGTCAAATGACTTGATAAAAGGATCAGAACATGAATGAACAAATAAATGAATATTTACTTAAATACTCTTAAATGAAAGGAAACTATACATAACAAATCGCACTTCACATCCTCTGGGCTTTTACGTGTCACTGATTTGTAAGTGCTGTATATATACTATAGTATATTTGCCTCCGTCCTCCTCTACCTTGTCTGTGTTCCCCTGAGGGCTCAGATTTGATCTTTGATCTAATATTGAAATAACTTACAATATCCCTGGAACTCCACTACCAGCTACCAAACGTCAAATAATAAAGTCTGTCAGAGCTGAACTGTGCACAAGCCCCTCTCCCACGCCTGTATCTCTCCTCTGCCTGTGCTGCTGTCGTTCTCTAACTGCAGGCGTCACAGGTCAGCCGAGCACCGAGGGTCAGCACCGTTTGAACATCACAGAGAGGTGTGTGCCAGAGCTGGTTTATTTATGTATGAAATGGGCACATTGGACACAAGTCTGACTGACGTTTGACTGTAGATGTGGTGTGAGATTAAAAGAAAAATCCCCGTTGGTGGCACTCAGGGCAACTGTCCAGTTCGCCTAAATAAAGAGCCTGCTGTACTCTACAACAAATGCGTGTGTCATCGCAGCATACTGGGCAGTCAGTTAGAATAAGGCCGAGCATACAGTGCTTATTCAAAGCCATGCACCATCCAATTAATAGCCTTAGGACAGCGGATAAGAGGCTCATTCCACGGTCTCTGTTCAGGCACTATGCATGACCTCACACATTTTTCACTCCTCTCGCTCTCTGCGAGCATTTTCCCTCGCGTATATTTCAGGGTGTGTACTCATATGTTTCTGTGTTATGTGTGTGTGTCTAATGATGCTGTAGGTCATGACAGAAGGTGGCATTTGTTATTAATGGTGACCCCAGCACAAGGCGGGCCCCGCGGCTGAGCCCTGGGCAAGGAAAAACTGAAGGGAAGGAGAGACACCAATTCACTCGACACCGGGGGAAAACACTTATTACTGCCACAATGGACTGTCAAATGGAAATGTTTTGGATGTGAGGAGCCTTTTAATTATACATGCAGATTTAAAGAGTCATTCAAAGTTCAGCCTCAAGAGAACGGGTCGCGCTTTTGTCTCTCTGCTGGAAAACGCACTTGGAAACGTTTTTGAGGTAGTTCTTCTGTCACAATGAATGTTCTCTAAGGAGACTGCATCAACATTCAGTTCATGTGAGAAGTCGCCCTCAGGAAACTGTCAGTGACATTATCGTAGGAGAATCTGTGTACTGTATGAGATGAACGAGATGAGCACAGGAGGGGGTGTAAAGGGCAAAAGAGGCAGGGGTGTTCTGTGTGTGTATGTGTGTGCGTTCGCCATTGTTTGGATGCATAGGCGGGACGGTGGAGGTGGAGGCAGGGAGCACTTGGGTGATTGATGATGGCCGTCTGAACGGAGAACTTCTCAGGCTCAGCTCCTGTAAACTGGTGAGAACTGATGCAATAACCTTAACTGTAGACACCGGGCCATCAATAACAGTCACGGAGCAGCCACAGCCAACACATATAGATGGGGACTGTGTGTGTGCATGTGTGCGTCTGTGTGTCATGAACATGTGGGTGCGTTTTTTTTTTTCTTATCAACAACAATATACTGAAACAGAAAAGAACTATTAAAATCTGACTGAAAAGTCATAAATCACACAAGTGACATCAGCAAGCAAAACAATACAAATATGACAAATGTGTGGATATTTCTGAGGATACAATTGCCTGTGCGCATAAAATGTTGCTGTGTCTGTCAAGCTCCTGTTCTTGCACGGTACATTTCAGTTTATGAGACCTTTTTGATGGCAGATTTTAACTTATCATAGCAAGAAAAGCACAGGCAAAACAAAGTGTTCAGTAAGGAAGTGTTCATTATTTATGAGCAGGGAGGGGGTGGTGCAATATGGGGAGGCAAGTCAAATAATTTTTTAAGCACTAGGGAGGGACTTGTGTTTTTTATTTTGGCTTAGACATGGGACATACAACTTTAAATGCTTGTATTTTGTATTTTCTTTAAATTCCCCTTGGAACCCTAAGTCCTGCTAGCGGGTTTAAAAGGACATGTTGCCTTTACAAAAAACCCCCACCAAAATTAAACCATTTATCTTTGCCTGAAACTATAAAAACAGATATTATCTTTTCAAATTACTACAGGCCTTGAACACATCATGTGCAATGAAGGCTTCCGTCATCAACGTCATCCTTTAATTTTAAATCGCATTTAAAATTTCGCCAAAAACAAACCGCTCGCATTCACATTAGATTCTGCTCTCCTGCATGACAACAGTGACAAACCAAGGCTGGATTCAGTTCCAGGATTTCATTTTCAATTTTTAACTTTTAACTTTCAAACATCGAAGGGTAAGTCATAAAAATCTCTCAACGTCTGCTGTGCCAAATTACTGATGCTGTGTTCAGTTTTTGGGTGAAAGCAGTCATTACATGCACTCATATTCTGCTGAGGTGCACACACAGCTTGTGCAATCACGGGATTTGTAAGAAGAATTTGCATTTTACTTAAGAAATTAGTTGTTTGTTTTGGTGATAACTCTCACTCCCTTGCTGTTTGCTCATTGCATTGGTTCATGTACTTACATTTGTTGTAAATATTTAAAAAAATATATGCTTATTTATAGTAGAGGGAGGGTCATACTTTCACCAAGTCACTCAGGGAGGCTAAAAGAAAATATATCTGCAGCTTCTAGAAGGCTCAAGATTAAAAATATAAAGAAAGAAGTTGCATCCCTGTCACCCCCATCCTCCCTCTGATAAATAAAGTACAGTCCCTAGGCCATGACAGTGAGCCAGCATCATAAATACCAGAGCCCTGGAACTAGCTTACCTGTATGAAATGCAACCTTTATAAATTTCAATAATCATACCTTTGCTTTTCTTGCTACAATGTGCCAAAATGTCTGCTGTGAAAAGGCCTATAATCACAGTAGCAGATTTACCGCTCAACATTTTTAGTCATTTTTAGAAACAATGAGTACTTAAACTAAGACGGATGTAGCCAGCTGGAAAGGCAACTGTCCCAGGCAGATTTTATTAGCTGTAGCTAGCTAATTAAGCTAAGGTTAGCTACATGACTGGGTTGAAAAAGCTGTCTCCGGCTAACTGTTTCATGTTTCCACCTGAATCGTTTTAAACAAGCCTAACGGGGGGTGTAATATTGGTAATGAATGGCTACGAGCATGATATCGTGATTAAAGACCGAGGCTAAAGCTATGTGCCCTGGGCAAAAAGTTAGCATCTTCACCAGTTGATTATAACATAGCATTCTGAGCCCAAACTCTCTAGCTCTAACATAACGTTCATAGCATGCATATACATTTTTGTTTGTGTATGCTCCAGTTGTAAAAGAGAAAAGGCTTTTAGGTTGAAAACTAACGTACAGTTGAGCACGGTATGCTAGCTGCTGTACCTTGGAGAAGGAGTCTGGGTGAGACTACTAGGACAGAGTTGCTAACGTTACTCTAAACTCTTCCGCACACAGTGGATGTGCTACGCATAAAATTATTATTTTTTTTATAATGTAACCTCTAACACCATAAAATAATGTAGCAAAATACTCCTTGGACATTGAAGTAATCCTTTTTTAGACTACTTCTGTAGGAAGCAAGCTAGTTAGCCTGGCATGCTAACAACTTTATCTTCTCTTTGAGCAGACAAACACTGTTTATGTCATTTGTAACAGACAACTTTTTAACGTCCTCCACTCCTAGCGTTTTTCCGGGTGGTTGCCTATTGGCGCAGTGGCACAACCAGATCACTTTACATTTCCGTCAAAGCCTAGCAACCACCAACAACACAGGACACACTGTATTGTGTTTTCTGCAGTTACTTTGGTTGTTCCACCATCTGCCATTTCTGCTACTGGAGACAGCTAAACAAAAGCTCTATCCTCTTCCTGTTGTGGTTGCACAGGCTGTAAACTAAGTCTTCATTTTCCTGGGAGACTGTTCCCGCAGACAGGCAGAATTGCATAGTGAAAGTAAGGCGTATAGGAAAGCAATCTAAACGCTAATGCTGTCATTATTCTATCGCCATTACATTGTGCAATCAACACTGATTCCATTATAAGTTAAAGCAAAAAACATGTCTGTTTCCACTTTCCAATGCTGAGTCTTACCACAGCTCCCTGCACACTGCTTCAATGTGCAGTAAAATCCAAAGCTTGACAGGCCTGTCATGCCTAATTACAGTTGCTAAGCTTGTGATTGGGCAAACTGTGTTTGGGGGAAGAGGTTTAGCCAACAGTCGATTGTGGTGCCAAGATCCGTCTCCTTCCAACCTCACAGAGGTGAGTAAGTGATGATCCTATCACAGAAGAAGTGCCGACTCCAAATGCCAATGCTGGGTTATTTATCTCTCCTGTCCTTGACGCTCCAGGAGACTAAACACCACAGCAGACCCCCAACCAACCCCCACTCTCCATTTACATCCCCTCCTTTCTCCTTTGTTTGTCTGATTAAAACATGCACAGCCTTTTCCTACAGTGTGTGTATTTCAAATTTCTGAAGAAGTCCTCTAAACGTAACATGCAGGCTAATTACTCGGTTTATAATAAGCTTGATGTGCTGATCATGTAAGAATCATACTTATGTTATTGGGAGCTACAGCATTACATGCATGGTTTTATTATGAGGTTGCAGCCTTTCAGCTGAAGTTGCATTATATATTGCAACATAATTACATAATCCTGTCTCATTGCAAAAACAGAGAAAATCTCTTCACCTTTTTCAGGATGCCAGTGAGCCTCTCTGTCTCACAGTCGATGATAATCTGGCCCTCCTTCCTCTTGTCCAAATCCTGGAACACTTTCAAGAAGGAGGCCTCCGTCATGGTCTCCACATTGACTGAGGTCACCAGCCAGTTCCTCTCCGCTGCTGTGTCCAGGACCTTCTGCAGCACTGACAGGCCTAGACGGAAGAGTGGAGAAGGTTAAAACTATCAGTGCAAGAAGTACATTCTGACTAAACGGGGAAAGAAAAAAAAAACTGCGCAGGTGTTTCCAGAAAAAGTTCTGCAAAGACATTCAAGACGAAGTGATGAATAACTAGCACTTACTGTACCGAGGGTGATCAATAAGTGTCTGTATTTTATTAGGCAGCACGAGACATAAATTATGTGCAGGTTAATGTTATACAATGTGTGGTTATATTATGAGCTAAAAGATGAATTAAAACAATTTGGGAACAAAACAGAAGCTGTGCAGAAAACCAAACCGCTCTTGATAAGCTTATCCATCAGAACCTCCCCTGTAGCCTCGATGATAAAGTGTAACGAGTGGGACAGTCCATTAAGCACTTTGGCACGTACAGGTGTGCTTTTCCACTTCGTACAGCGTGGGGCTAAATAATCACCACTTTCACACTAACAAATAACCAGCCCGTGCATCAGTGCAGACGATGCACTCACAGCCAGCTTTACGTCCTCCGAGCACCAATTACAGGTGGCGTTACTCGATTACACTGTCGCTGCGGAGACACTTGTGCATCACCGAGGCAGAGGCTGAGCAGCCAATGAGCTTAAGGCACATGCTCAGACAGTAAAAAAAAAAAAAAAAGGCGATTAGAGAACACATTGATCTTGAGCTCTGATTTACAGTCTGACTCACTGTTGTACTCCTTTGCTGCTGGCGGTAGACCAATCAGATTCCTCTCGAGCTGGCAGCGACAGTTGTTCCAACGAGTAAATAAAGTAATTTCACCCGCAGCAGACTGGCAGACATTACCCAAATGAATTACAGCAATTACAAAAATTTAGAAAATGTAAACGAATACTTGATTTATCTGTATTTGTTTTACCACCGCTAAGCTGGCAAACACTGCTGAAGTCACCGTGGGCCTACACATAATGTGTTTTGTATATTCCTCCATGCTTGTTTGTTCATGTTCATACAGGCATTTTATGCATATTGAGCAAATGTAAATATGGCTTATCCACAACAACAGCAACACAGACCCCGTCAAAAGAAGAATGAGAAAGGCACTCGCAGCCTTTGAAAGATGATTGCCTGGCCTTATTAAAATGCACACCAGCTGCTCTCCAGGCAATCCATGCTGCCGATTTGACACCAGGTCATTAAGCAATGAAAAGATGGATGCTGTTTCACCTCCACACATGACCACAACACAGTACATGTAAATAAATTGGACACCCCCCTGAAAAATGACATTTAGAAATGTACATGGAGACATGTGGCTCCTTCTGTGGTGTCTCTATCCATTCTCTGTGGCTCATGAGTGAATAATAGTAGTCCTTGGTGTTGACAGAGTCAGTAGAAGCTGTGAAACAGATGATAGGCATGGGAACACAGGGGGCAGTTAATCATGGCCGTGAATAAGGCCAGTGGGCTCTGAGGAGAGTGGACAACTTCCTCTGAACAGAGTGAAAGGTTTCAGCACCATGGACAGCACCGTGCGCCATGATCTGAGGAAGCTAAAGCTCTCTCTATCTCCTCATGCCTTCTCTTTTAATTATCTCACCTCGTCCTAATGTCTCTGTGTGTATTTATTTGATAATCTGGTTTTGCATTATGTACATTATGTTCCAGCACTTGCACAAGACCAGCTAAAATTAGTGCTGGAATCTCATTAACGCTTGGTGTTGAGAATGTTCTGCACTGTAATGTAATACAGCGAGACCTGGAGTTAACTTTGCTTCAATGCTATCTGTGTGGCTGGTCTATTACATTTCTTATCTTCCATCTACTCTTCATTCCTTCCCTGCTTTCTTCCCTTTTTTGTCTCACTCTGTTAGCGCTGAATATCCTCTCGCCTTTTCAAATGTAGCTATGTGGCTGATGCACCCCTATAAATCAGAGCCAGCCTGACAGTGAGGCTCGTGAGACTGGCCAAGGTAAAAATGGTCCTCCAAAGGCATCCTGGAAGAGAATAATATCATAATGGAATCTGGCTGTCATAAGCATCCCTCTGGCCAGAGGCAATACACGGAGACCCAGACACCAGGCAATCGAAGGTAAAGAAAATAACACTTTGGGGAAACCATTTCCTGAATATTGTTTATGATAGGTTTAATGGGCTATCAAATTTGTTTTCCCGTGCTTGGCTATTGAAAATAAAAGGAGAGGCACTTTTATTAGCGGTAAGACAGCAAGATAGATGTTAATAGGGGGAAAAAAGGGGTGGGTATTAAAGTTGCGGAAGTGTTAGGAATGTGACACTGCATATGGTATATTTTTATGTCCTAATCCAATTCACATAATGGATAAAACACTGAAAAAATCTCAAGTATGAATACATATAATATAAATATATGAGTGGACATTAGAGAGCTTTTTACCTTTTAATGGGCAATATCACCAACAAGTGCCAAATACAGATACTTGGAAAAAGCACAGACTATAGGGGGCGCTAGTAAGAGGCTAAAATTATTATTTTAAAAAACCCTTTACCATCTGTAAAGGAGACAACACAGAAAACTACACTATGAAATGCACCACTGCTCCGTCAAAAAAAGACAAGGTGCAGAAGCAGAGCCGAGAGTCGCTTCTTGGATGCTTCTGAAATGCACTGTTGCACGTCTGGTGGAATCACAAGCATAGTCTAGAGCAGTGGTTCCCAACTGGTCCAGCCATGGGGTCCAGATTTCTCCTTAGTCATTAGTTCATGGTCCACACAGTTTAATACATTCAGTGTCATATTCTTGTGCTTGGCCATGTCGTCAAGCTAGTTTGCCGTCTCTGTCAAGTAGCTGTCCGGTAGTCACTCATTCTACAGGAGGAAACGTCAAAATAAAAGCTCTGTGCTGGAAATTCACTGTACTTAAAAATAAAGTGGCTTTTTACAAACTTGACACATTAGCGACCCACCGGTTGGGAACCACTGGTCTAGAGTGGCCACGATCAGCTCTGGCGACTGTGTTGCAGCCGAAATGCGGTGCAGCTGTGCCTGGTGGAACTCAGAGCTTGCGTATCTGTTCATTTCATGCTTGCTTTGTTTCATATCTGGTGTACTGTCTGCAAGATATGTGTACTACCCAGTTGTTAGGGTGGAAAAAAAGCTATGATTATTTTCATTTTTAACTTACTATGAATTATTACTATTGTGTTGGTAAAATATATTTCTTAAAAAAAGGTCATAGTATGTACGGGTTTGAGATCTGTGTAGTCACAAACCCGTACATACTATGACCTTTTTTTAAGAAATATATTTTACCAACACAATAGTATGTACGGGTTTGAGATCTGTGTAGTCACAAACAACCTTTTCATTCAACCTTTTCATTCATATGAGCAGTGACTGATCCTCTGAAACAAATAACAATAACAAAACAAACATCTGTGAGTGGTAAAGCCAAATTGACCTCAGGATAAATGAATGTTAATCTGTGTGAAGAATGATAATAGGAAAATTGATTGTAATTTTAAGCGAAATGCTCACAGTTGATGGAGCTGCCCATGGCGCGCACGCACGCACGCACGCACACACACACACACACGCACACACACACACGCCAAATTCCAATTCCTCACAACTAAACATGATTTTTCTTAAAGGCTTAAAATAACCCTGTAGGAAGGGTGACTACAGCGTAGTATCCAGGCAACAGAGGACTACTGATATGGATTCCACTAGCTCCATCCCACCACTCAATCACACAGGGGTGACCCTGCACACACACATTCATACATACACACACACACACACACACAAACACACACTATCCAACAGTTTGTCAGTTGGTAATGAAAGGATCACAGCAGATAAAAAAATCAGTGGGACATGTGTGGTGCTACGGCCATCATCAATCAATAGGGCTAGAGACCACTGTGAAATCTCCCCTGTCACTGCGTGATCGTGTGCTTTGCAGAGTGACATGATGGCATCTGTCTTTTAAAGCTGACTTAAGTCTGCTTATGTCTCTCACACAAGTCAAAAACTCCAGGATGGAAAAGTTGCAATAACGTGCATGTGCAAAATGTGCACACAAAGCATGCACACAAGATACACTCACACAGTCATGCTCCAAAACCCAAAACACCTGGGACAGATGGCACGGCATTATGGGAAGGGTACAGCTGATTGGTTCGAGAGGGGAGGAAGAGGAGGAGGCTGACAGGTGTGCTGCTTTATGTCTGCAGAAACTGTTTCGAAGATGTTTAAATTTTATGCCACAGCACTTTTTGTGCTTTTCTTTTTTTTTTTTTAGTATGTGCCTAATAAAGGGACAGTTGCAACAGGAGTTACTGCTGAGAGCTGCTCCACGAAAAGCTTAATCTTTTGTTCCATTGTGTGATTTATCTGCTACTCGGCGCAGGTCAATGTTTCTTTTATGTGTTCTCCATCTGCACAGAGACGGTGGTCTGAAATAAATGTTCTGATGGCAGCTCATTGCAGCACAATGGCTATGATTGACCCCATTGCTGTCTCCATGGCAATATGAAGACGACTAATGGTGGCTGGTTTAACGACTGGTTTTGCCTGTGAGTGTCTTCATGTGCATGTACTTGAAATGCTTTTGAAAAGAAATCCCACTGTGAAAAATGCTGATATTCAAACATGAATGAGGATGATGACACATTGAAGATAAATGCACCTGTTTATAACTGACAATGCACTGAAAACCTTCATGTGAAATATTTGCGAAAATAACCTACATGTAAACTCCAAGTGGCTTGGCCCACCTCGCAGTCATTTTCATAGTGAAGCGGGAAAGCTTAAAGCATATAAGCTTATCAGACATGAAGGTGTCCACTTAAAATAATATGCTAAGTACAAATTATGATGTGAAATTAAATAAGTTTCCTACCTGAGTCAGAGCTGTACATGTAGACAAACTTGGTCCACCCGTAGTGGTCGATCACTCCCACCAGGGCGTCCTGGAGCTCGGGCCTCAGCTGGATGACAAACTGGTTGGCCGTCTCGATGGGGAAGGACGGCGTGACGAAGCAGACGTGCAGCGCTCCACAGAAGGACATGAGCATGTTGACAGTCTTCCTGTCATACAGGCCGATGATGGCGTACACACCTTTGGAGAACTGGGAGCAAACTGCAAGAGAGAAGAGAAAATGGGGAAAAAGTTAGTCTCTGAACTTATCTGATCAAATGAAATGAATGCAACATATTCCCATCAAGTAGGCACTTGCTACTTTGGTGGACCCATCATTTTTTGTACAATAAACTACAAAATATAGGAATTTTCAACACTGGAATTTACCTGCGATTCACATTCTGCACAATGCAATAAAATGTTGGTCTGATTATCTGTACTGTCTTGTCACTTGTAACTAACGTCCTATAGATTGTCTCATGTAGGAAAGACAAAGATGTATTGAATTAAAGCTAAAATGATTCGTCAAATCATTAGACAGTCGATTCCAGCTTCTCCAATGTTGAGATTTGCTGCTTTTGCTGCTAAAGTTAATTAGATATTTTTGAGTTCTGGTGTTTTGGTCAAGAGATTATTCAGTGCTCTGGGAAATTCTGATGTTAAATTTCACCTTTTTTGATACTTAACAAACCAACTACTAACCACTGATTCAATAGCATAACAAACAGTTGATAGTTAAAGCCCTGAATTGAATTGAATCGAATTGAATTCTAGATCATGTAGATGTTTCATTTTTCTTTTTTCTCTTATCGTCCATCACCTAAATACCCAAATGCATATAACAAAAGCTATCCCTGATGTTCAAAAAAACCAACTGAGATTCTGAGAGAGAAATCTGTTTTTACTCACAATTTGTTTTACCCATTCAATTAAAACCTGAGTCATCACAAAGCGCTTCCGAATTTTTGTTTAAAGTAGCTCTTATAGCCTTGTCCTCACCTCCATTCAACTACTCTGTGGCATGTTTATGCAGAGCTGGCCAGTCTGTCCATCTGTATACCACCAGTCTGTGTGTTTGCCTTCAGTGAGCAGTGCAGCGGGTGAAGGCAGATTAGAAGTGGAGAGGTTAATCAATGCATCCCCAGGGTTCCATTGACATTTTACTGGCAGCAGGAGGCGGTTTGCATCTCTCATTTCCTTTCTCTCCCTCCGTCTCTCCATTTCCCTTTCTCTCATTGTCTGTTTGTCACTCTGACTTCCTTCACACCCTCTAATACCTTAAAATAGCTAATTTATGTTCACAGTTTTCTCTTCGGAAAAAGGTATGTCCTCTCCATGCTTTCGGCATGGCGTGCTATCTTTGCACTCGCAGGTCTGGCCTGGGCTATTTTCTGCCACGGCGATGGGTGGGCCTTACTTATCTCAGTATTTACCAAACAGATTGAAGTCGCTGCCTGTCCCCGCGCGAGGGCCAGCTCGCTGCTAGGAGCTGAAGGCAAGACAGAGAGAGGATGGCCCGTGCCCAAAACGCCTAACCCGTCACAGACCTGCACCCGCGGGGCAGGCACGTGTGTGTGTGTGTTTGCGTGTGTGTGACGGAGATAGAGGGAGAGTGAGAAATTCGGCGGTATCACATAAAAATACGTGTGCACACACGCATGAGCACACACACACATATGCAGTCTCTAGTGCTCCAAAAGCCTGGTGACTCACCCTACTTAAAGCAAGCCCTGAAATAGACATTTTGAGCCTCGCCACACTGACTCAGTAACAGAACTATCTTTCCTTCATGGTCTGCACACGCTCTTGCTATTAAATCGACACTCTCTCTGCTATTGCTTTCCACTAGCACACATTATATTTCCCCTTACAATTTTCTAGGACCAATTTCAGCGGTGGCCTCCATGTTCTGCCTGGATGAAAGGTAATGAGAGCTTGTTTGACTTTTTGTGCAGTGTCCCATTACTCTGCCCTGCAGCAGGTTACCATGTTTCACTGAATATGACTCATTTCTCATACCTACAGTATGTCTGTCTGACAAAAAAAAAATAAAACATGCAGCCATGTGGCACGGACCTCCTGCTCCGAGCTGGCAAGAGAACCATGTGCTCGTCTAATTCGACAAGAGCATGACACAGGACATTAGTGTAACTCAGCAGTGTCGGGTCTTGTTCTGATAGCAGTATAGAGGAGCGGCGTATTGAGTTTGTTTGTGTGCGAGGGGGCTTGTTAGCGCGGCTCCACATGTGTAACGACATTGGAGGCAGTGCTGAGAGACCTAAAGTGATCTCGAAGACCCCAGCAACACCTGTCCACCCTGGCACTCCGTGTCTCCTCGCCACAGTTACAGCTGCCATGGCGGCAGAACTGAGGTTGCCCGGGCAACGGCCTGTTTCTCTGGCAGGGATTACAGTAGCTCAGAGCTGCTAAAGGACTTTTGGAAGATGAAGTGGGAATTGTGAGTGTTTGGACATTTTGTCATAATTAGGTTCCCCCTCAAGGAATTAGCAAATTTGCAAAACAGACTTGGCTTTGCAAAAATAAATCCTTAGATAATGTCGGAAATAATGGAAGATTTGCGGCGCATTTCCACAGCATCACATTTTTTATTTACACTCAAAACAAACCATAATCATTTCCAAAAGTCAACAAACCCTTCAGCATATGCATACAGATGATGCAGGGGAAACTCACTGGAACTGTCTTCTGTTTTTATATTTTCACCCTTCCTAAACTTCTCCTGTGAATGAACAATAAGTTGATTTGCATTTGGCGTGGTCAAAGAGTTTCGGGCCGCAGGAAAAGAGAGGAAAAACTCAAATCCTAAAGGGACTGATACTCGCACAACAGGAGGAGCTGTCAGAAACAACTCACGCAGCTACTGTCTTCCCTGTTCTCTGTTTCCTGTGCCCTGCAGCTGTTCCTCTGCTTAGCATGAGCCAAATATCAAATGACAGACGTGTCTGTGCCGGCTGCACAAAGAGGGCGTGTTAGTGACAGTTGTTCCTGCATCTGAAGTTGTGGATGATGGGAGGGTGATGCTAGGGGGGTGGTAGGCAACGCTGCATCCTTCAAACTGCCCATGAATGTTTATAGCTCGGTACAAAATCACATACTGGACCACTGCTGGTTTGCTTTTAAAAATAAAGTCTGACTTTGACTTTATGATTACATTAATGATGCTGTAAAATATATATATGTATTTGAAAAAATGATGGATTCTAAAAACGTATGAGGGCTTAGAGTGCAGCCTGAGCCGTATTTGATAGATGCTCTGAAATAAATGACACATAATTTATAAAATTAATGCTAGATTTTTTTAAATTGTTGACAGGGAAATTATCCTGAAATCACAGTGAGACCATTTTTGATGGCAAACTGCATCAGTTAAGGGTGTCAAGGTGCCCTTGTGCCTGCTACCTGCCTCCCAGCTGCTCCACTGGAGCACACACTAACCCGTGTACAGGACTGTGGTATTGCAGAGCAGCTCCTTTGTGTGGGTGTGATTCTTTCTTCAATAGCTCTGCATTGCTTGATATGTCAAAAAAATCAATAGAAGGTGAATTTAAATGTACCGGGTGCAGTCACAAAACAATTTTTCAAATGCATTTTTGGGGGAAGCCACAACCATGTTTGCGAGAATCAATATGAGGTACGTTGTCTGAGCGTGTTGGCTCGGTAAACACGTGTACTCTGAACTCAGGGGTTTACTGCGTGCTTTGCCTCATGCAAACCACATATTCTGATAAGGTTGTTATATACATTATATGCCTCCACAAACACACACAAAGGGAACACGGGGCTTCTACTATTTTTCTCCCCTGGGACTTGCATGCCATTATCCTGTGCAACATTAAGGTCAGCAGTACAGAAGGAATATCACAGCAGCAGGAAGCTGGGTTCAGCTGGAGGGAACGTTCTGATTGGAGGGTTCTTGCTCAGCCATCCATAAAGGTCTTTTTTTTACCACTAAGGAGAGACATATCAGGTGATTCCACAAAATAGGACATCCAATTAAGTAGCTCATCCTATCCACTGATCAACATACGTGTATCCTTCCCTAGTCTGAGTATTTCTTCCTGTGAAACTCTATTTTTCTCTGGGCATCGATGGACGAAGACTGTGGAATGGAAGAGTGAGCAGCTCAATCCAGCCCAGCTTTCCTCCACCTCAGCATAACCCTGCCAGACACCACTCTTATTCAGTGAGTCTCAGTTCTACGACCACACCTGGGTTTATGTTGTCTATCCAATGTCATCTTTACACCACAAGACCGCAGATCTCAGGCTGACGCCTCAGGAAGTCAAATCTGTTTTTACTTTCAGTCAAAATCGGTTTATAAAAAGGACACAACAAGGAAAGCCAAGGACACTAGCCTATAATAAAAGGTTGCAACTATTATTTTTTATTATCAGTTTATCTTTTTTATTATAATTAATTATCATTTACTCAATAAATGTCAGAACTTATCGACAAATGAATGTCAACGCAGGTCCAGAAGAAATATCTCAATAAAACTGCCATAAAATTTTGTACAGACATTAATGGTGCCCAAACGATGAAGCCTTTGGTGATCAACTAAAATTTCTGTAGCACCACTGGCAGGTTTTCATTTAACCTCTAAACTAATAGCATTCCCATCAACCTCAACTGTACTTTGTGTTTAGTGCAAGCATTCTAACACGCCCAACCAAGATGGTGAACATGGTAAACATTACCTCAAAGGGGCTGTATATGACATTCAGAGCGTTAACGTAGCAGGAAACAACTATTTGCTATGTAAATATAAAGTGGAGTAATGGCGTCCTGAGCAGAGACTAAAGTCACATTACTTTTGAATGTATTATAATTCGAGCTTCTCTGTTGTTGTGGTATACGGTCCGGCCAGGCCTGTATGGCATGTAAGTCCCCCGTGTATATTTCACTTGCTAGCTAAATTTCACTGCACTGCACTCATACAGCAGTTACAAGCAATTACTGCTGATCACGGCTTAACACCCACCTTCCAGTTTCCTCAAGGTTGATACTGTTAGCTCTGTCAGCACTGATGCCACTGTTAGCACCTTTTTTGCGCTGTTAGCACCATTAGCTGCTAGTTGTCGGCTCAGCCACTTCCATGTTGAGAGCCGTGTGCAGACAGTCCTCAGACTCCAAATCATACATATGCTCTAAATGTCATATACAGCTCCTTTAATATCATCATGTTAGCACTGTTCGTGTTAGCATGTTAGCACGCTGACATTAGCATTTAACCCACAGTTTTGTTGTGCATAAGTACAGCCTCAGAGAGCTGCCAGCATGGCTGTGGACTTCTAGTCTTGATACCTGATAACAGCTAATCAATGAATGAGCTTCTTAAATATTAATCAGTTGTTCCAGCTGTGTTTCCAGGGGTTAACACATTATTTTGTTGATGAATTTAAGTACAGCGTGATGTAAAATGCTTATCACAAATCAGGTTTAAGCATGAAGCCAAACCCTGTGCTGCCGCACAAATCTTATAAATGCGTAAATTAATCATTGCAGGTGTAAGCCTATGGGTTACGCTGCTGACTGTGAACTGGAGCGTCTCTAAACTGTGTCTGGTCTTACGCCTTTGTTGCATGTCATTTACCATCTCCCTTGCCCCTTACCCATCTCATTTCCTGTCATCTGTGTACTGTCAGATTTTTAATAAAGGCACTATAAGGCACACATTCACACGGCATGCTATAGTATCTATGTCATACTTAGTTTAAGGTATCCTTTTGAAAAATGAGAAGGATGACAGGAGCAGGGAGGTTCCTGTCACATCAGGCAGTAATATACACCACCTCCACAAGGGTGAAGGGTCACTCAATCAACCACAGAGCACTTTGAGGGGAGATAAACACATCTGACACCAGACACTGCAAGACGCACACAATCATACTCCACTCAGCCACCCATGGCTAATAACTGTCAGATGATGTGTGTAATAAAAACAGAGAGCATGTTGTGGTCCCTCTGGTCCCATCCATCTTCCAGAGAGCTAATCAGCTACATTAATGAGAGCCTGGGCAAAAGGAGTCGATATCCGATTCACACATATGAATACATTTAGGACTTGCCAGCACCCCCCTCAAAAAAAAAAAAAAAAAAAAAGTCTCGCTGGTTTTCACAAGACAGCATCTCACACACAGCTTGTGCTTGTGAAGAATCCCTCAGGTGATGGGTGGGGGTGGCCTACACCGTGAGCCCTCCACCACAGAATGACTCACGCAGTGCAATAAATCTTCTGCTATTCAGAGGACAGGGACCCAGGGGACCGAAACACAGCACCAACAGGGATCTGCATAAATGTCTGTGTAGGAGGGTTTTTACTGCGAGGACAGTTTTCTCTGGGATCTCCTGCGAACGACCTGAAATGTATCCTGGAGAAAATGATTAATTCCGTGATAATGTGTCAATGTACTGCAGAGAGATCATTTCATCCATGCAGACTATGTAATACCAAGTCAAGAAATGCAACAGGTTTAAGAGGTTTTTAGGAGGGGGTGGGCTTTGCCTCACTGCCTTTCTACCTCTCCAGAGTATCCATATGCCCCATGGAGTGTTGCGCTCCAGAGAGGTGCGCTTGCTATTCCCTGGTATAAACAGCTTTAGCTCCTCAAGCTTAAGGGAGATTTACTGCCTGTGCAAGAGCAATAAAATTGTGTTTATGTCAGTGCTGTTACTGGTGTGTGTGTGTGGCAAAAGAAGAGAGAAAATAATAGAGAAAAGGGAGGAAAAGACAGATGAGGAGGTGAAGATAGAAAAAAGAAAAAAATGGGGAACTTAGAGAAATATGGCAGACAGGAAACCTCTAAACTCTTAAGCTTCCACCGCTGGGAATAGCAGTGATCAGAGCAGCTGACCAGCCAAACAGATCTTAGATTAATGTCGGGAAGTGTTGGATACTCATGAGAGATTACATTAGTCGAAACAGGGGTAATGGAAGGTTAATAAGGATGAGCCAAAAATCAAGCATGTCTTGAAAATGTAGGTGAGGGCGGACAGAAGGCAAAGCTGGTTTCTGGAGAGGAGAAGAAACAGAAGCATTAGTGTCTGCGAAAGGAGATGATAGGGAGACTGCTGCGAACAAAGGGAACAGATGCCAGCCTAGCAGTGGGAAACACAGGGACCACACGGCGAAATCTAGATTTCTCCTATTTCCTCTAAGTAATAAAACAATGGCACCGCATCGCCTCATTAAATGGGTAATCGAGGGTGTGAGAGCACTCCCCTCAGCTCCGAACACATCTCTCTCCCTTCCTGTGTCTCACTCTCTAACCCTCTCACGCTAGGCCATTGTCTCCCCTCCTCGCTGTTTCTTGCCACGTTTCCAATGTGGTTTGCTGCGGAGCCCTGCCACCTGCTGAATAAATGCTTACCTGGGCAGCGGGTCAGAAACCCAGCCCAGACCAACTCCTGTCAGGGGGTATGGAAACTCCAATTATCTCCTTAACAATCATCCCTTCGCAATTATCTCCCCATCTGCGTATCAGTGTCGACAGGTGCGGAGGGACGGTCCCGCTCGCACACTTTCTCTGACACAAAAAGTGATGGAAGTGGATATGTGGAGCAAGAGGAGGCGAACACACAACCTGCATGCTAATTCAACTTTATACTGCCGTATGAATTAAAAACTGTCCTCAACAAATTCCAGCTGAGCCACTGGGAAATAAAATGTTCATAATAGACCTGAGCAGAATCTATGAGTACCACCAGTAATGTTGCATTAATTTTCTTACAACAAACCAGAGCTGCAAGTTATAATTACTGTTACTGATTACTGATAAACTGTTTGTTTTGGGATCATTTGTGCTTCATCAGTTAATCCCAAAAATCTATCAAATGTAAGAGAATACTGAAAATTGGCCGCACAGTTCAAGGTGATGTCTTTAAATGAAAGCTGTAAATTATTTGATTTAAGACGCTAACATTTGTCACTTTTGCTTGATGCATGACTGAAATGAATGATTGATTAATCTTGTCAATTCATTTTCAATCGCTTGGGAAACTGTGTATAGATGTAGTGACCAGACAGTGTTTTGGTTAATACAGTAAATATTTGACAAATAAAGGTACTTCATCACATTGATGTAAAAACTGACAATTTGCTGAGCCCCTCACCCACACAACAAAAATCCAATCATAGCTTAGCAACTGTAACCAGGCACAGCAGGCCTGTCAGTCTTTGGATTTCTCCACATGTTGAAGTGATATGCATGAGGCTTTTAGCAGAAGCAATATCTAAAACATTTGGAGGGTGCTGTCCTATTTCCAAAACCAAAAGCACAAAAAATACTGAGGGCCTGTGTCCACATTTTTTTTTCTTCTGAGTCATAGTGTCTCTTTTTCAATTCATTCCAGTGAAGACAGACAGTGTATGCGGCTGCCTCCAGAAAAGGTGTAGCGTCTTTTTTCAAACACTCTGCCCTTTTTGTGCAGCCGCTCAGAGCACTTCCCTTTGAAAAATCTCAGAACTTCTCAGAAAGGCACTGGTGTCATTGCCGTCGTTCCTTTTCAGGCAACCTTGTCATACGAGGTGGGACTCCTCACCCGTGTAACCAAGACAACCGAGGAGAAGCTTGTTCTGACCGTGTCTATCCCAGCTGTATGGTATGTCGGACAATAGCTATCATAACAGAAATAGATTTGTGGGAGCATGCAGGGTGCTCCCATCACTGTGCTGATAAGGTGATACCCTGTACAAGCTTGTTAGCTATGTGGTCAACACTTTATTACCTAGCATCTTAAAAAAAGACACTGGGAGCAGCTTTTTTGTGAAGCGCTGAAATGAAGAGCTCTGCCACCATTTTCCTGCCAAAGAAAAATGCTGTGTGGCCCTCAGATATTAATTGAACAATGTAAATATAAATGTTACCAGGCATGGCTAACTACCTTACTGCCTAGCATTGGTGTAGTGGTGGTTGATGAGGTTGGTGTACCACTTGCCAGATGGGTATGTTGTCAAGGAGGAGTGACCAGAAAAAGAGGTGGGTTATCCTGTTTACTTTGATAGTAATTTGTGTTTTGAGCAGTATGTCCAATCATGTTTTCATCACCTCAGAAACACTGCTAAAATAAGATCTATGTTAACTTTTAGAGGTGCAGAAACTGTTGTACATGATCTCTTAGCAACTTGGTCATTGCAACAGCCTTTATTCCTGTCTTAATCAAAAAACAACGACTTCAGAACCCAGCCGCAAGACTTTTAACCAAAACCAAGAAGCACGACCACATCCCACTAGTTTTAGCCTCTTTACATCGGCTCTCTGTTTGTTTTAGGATTGACTTTAAAATCTTATTGATTACTTTAAAGACCAGTAGCCTAATGCAAATGTAGCATTATTTCCAAAGCCGGGCAGTATAGCATTAGCTGAGTCAGAAAAAGAGGAACCTTTGAAAAAAGAGTCAGGCAAACAGTTTTAAATAGGCTAGCAGTATGTAGCTAGCCACAAGAAAATATGAATATATAAAGAATTAATTAGCAAAAACAGATCGAAAACATCCTTTAAATGAATAAACAAACTCTGACAGAAAATATAATTTAGAGAAAGAAATACAAATGGAGATATCTGTTTTTGCAAATTAACCCTTCAATGCTTGAGACAGTGTCATTTCAGCAACCAAAATACGATCACCAGCCAGAATTTAGGAGCTTTGGTCCACTGTCGTTGGAAGTCAAGGACCCTTTGTTTCAAAATGTCTTAGAATTTCAAATAAATCTGCCACAAATATTTTTGTAAACTGTGTATGTCCTGCGCAAGAACAGAAAATTTGATGTAGCACCAGTAACCTAGGGGGGCTGGGCTTAGCGAACAGTCAATAATATACATTATAGATCCAATATCATCTTGCAGGAGTCCCTCCCTCCCAACTTTCAGCAACTGTTGCAGGTCTAGTGTCGTGGCAAGGCAGTCATTTAGTAGTACGAGCGTCTGTGCGGCTGTGCTGTCACTGTAAGAGCAGTTACATTATGTCACAGTGCTTAATATGCTTGTAGGTTTTGTTCCTCATTAAAATACACAGAAGCTCCGGAGATGCACTGTATGACAAAAGAGGGACTCGCTTCTGTCTTTGCCGCAAAAACATGACAGCTGCCATCATCCGGAGCTCGTCCCTCCACCCCGCAGCACAAATCCTGGTCTTCATCCCCGAACACATTGTTTTCTAATTGCCAGCCCCACACGCCTCAGCTCAGACCTCCGCGTCCCAGCTGCCATTACCTCCAGAGACGACAGATTTGTTTTAAATACTTGGTGAGCTTGTATGAATACAGAGAAGGATTCGGAGCAGGCTTAGAAAGACAATGAGGAGAACAAATAGAAACAGAGCGGACACAGTCATCAGTGAAGTGCGTGTGTGTGTGTTTGTGTGGTGAACGAGAAGCGTATGTGTGATAAAGACCGGTGTCTTGTCAACACGACAGAATTCTTAAACCTCAAGGCACTGGATGGCCGTTGTGTTACTTTTATGTGGCGAGTTGTTCTTAAAAAATGGTCACACAGCAGGTGAGGAGATTAAATGACAGGTTGCTTATTTTCTCCTTCCTAACCGTTTCTCTCTTCCCTCACCCCGAACCCCCCGCCCCACGTGCACATTTCCTCTTCCTTTCTTTTGCAAAGCAATACCAGCACACACAACACACAGAAACAATCTCTATCCCCCTTCTGCTCCACACTCTATCACTCTGCTGCTTGGGGAGCAGTTTTGGCTGATCTACATTGATTGCTATGGGCCATTCTCTATCCCTGGCGCTCCGGAGCAAAAAAAATCCAAGCCTTCTCATTCATCAAACCAGCACCTGCCAGACTCTAGCCCTAAGAGAACAACCGTCAGTTTCTTTTCTTTTTTTCCCCCCTTCTCCCCCATTCTCTTTGTTTTCTCCTCTACAAATAACTGTCATGTCCTGAACAGTCAGGAGGGAGTGGTGATCTGCTATTCGTCCGCTTTTTTCAATAACCCATTGAACATTCGGTAATCCCTCTGAACATGCATGCACTGTGGAAGTCAGTCACCACAGCTGTACCTCAATGACTGACACAGTAGCTACACAAAAAATACAACACCCCAGAGCCTCGCTGACACCAGCCACGGGGTCTGAAATTGCAGCTTAACCTCCACCCCCCACCCTCCTCTTCTTAACACTTCCATCCCAGCTTAGACTTTTCTTTCTGGGGTGTTGTTTGCCCCTGTAGGGGGGAAAGATTGGAGGAAAAAGGGTGAATATAATAAATACAGACAAAGTTCTCAGGAGATGACTTTTTCCTTTTAAGTTTCTCCAGGCAGATCCTTGAGAGCTGTGTATTTTTAAGCATAACAGCACTTAACAGAGTTAGTCCAATTGTCTTTTTTTCCTGTGGAGTTATTATTACATATTTATGCTCATAACTCCATGAAGTGATAGCATTAGATGTGCTGCATTGAATAATACATTAAATGCATCTGCTCGAGCGCCGTCTCTTGTTAGCTATTGTGTGTGTTCAAGTGCACGAGCGAGAACTTCATAAAGCAGTCTCACATGCTCGCACACATTTCTGTTTGGCAGTCGGAGCAAGAAACTACTCTGATGAGAAAAACTTACACAAGGTGCTTGTAGCAGTAGTCGGACTCCAATTCAACTACTCTAATCTTTGCTTAGAATCACTGGATGATTGGTCTCTTTAGCCTCGTAAAAATAAAATGAATAAAGCAGACAAAAATGGTGGTTGACCAGGTCAAAACTCACCAATGTATGGAAGCAGTGATGATGGATCACACATAGATGCTGCTTTGACTTAAGGAGCCACAAGCCCAAAAGGTTGGAAACCACTGCTCTGAAATACTTTATTGTATAAGGTAAAACTGAAAGTGATGTGAATTGAATCAGGAGGTCAGTTTGGGTGATTTATTTTTAAATTTTCCTTCATTTTCTCTTTCAAATTGGTTTGATAAACTTATGGGTATGTTTAAAACCTGCCCGACTGACTGCTCATGTTTTTCTTTGCCCGATTTTTTTTAGGAAGAACACAGTGTTCCCAGGTTCAATTAGCAATTAACTTTGGACTGATATTATTACTGATAAGAACATTGGACAAAACTACAAAAATAAATCGTAATAAAACCACATCACTCTTTTCTTTCATGTTGAGTCACACTTGCACCTGTCTGTGAATATTCCCTCTGCATCTCAGGCCACATTTATGCCGATACGTTGCCATTTTCAAACTGTGTTTTAAAATGGAAACCACTTCCATACGCATGAGCATTGTTGCACCGTCTTTACTTACACACCTGAAAGAGGCAAATCGCATGACCATCCAAGTACAGTGCACATGCATACGAAAAGGAAGCAGATTTTCTACTCTGCAGTTGGTTGCTTAGCTACAGAAAGTACTACGGGGATGGCAAAAAGTAAGATCAAAAGTAACACTTCAGGCGATCAAGATTTAGAGTCATCGCAAAGCAAATACAGTGACCTATTAGAGCATTATCAGGAGCATTATCAGGAGCATTATCCATCGCCACAGGGAGCCATGGCAGTGGGACAGCAGCTACGCTACCCACACAAGAAGGATGAAATCACAAGAGGTATGTAAGCTCAGTTATAATGTTTTGACTTGACACATCGTGACTGTTAAGAACCAATCGAGAAGCAAATGTGGGTGTCTGCATCATCATTTTCAAAAGTCTGTGTTTATACCTGTCTCGACTAAAACGCAACCGTGGAATTTTCAAATTAAAACCGTGTCAGCAGTGTTTTTAAAGGTCTCCGTTTAAGGGGCTCCAAAATACCAGGGTAGTGTTGATGCTAGGTGTAAATGTCGCAATCGTGTTTTAGAATAAAAACGTATTAGAGTGGATGCAGCCTTAGACACTTCAACTTTAAGCGGCTGCTAGTAATAAATTCAACAACTTATTTAATAAACTTGCAACTTGGCATTGTGCGTGAAAAGAAGTCACACTTGTTTCCTTTGCAAACACCCAGCTTTCTGTTGTGATAATTTATTCTACCAGTGTCCATAGTTGTTTATAACATTAAACTATCAGACAAAAAAATGCAGCATTGCTTTGCTCAGTATTTTCTGATTATCCACATCAGACCTATGACATCACATCCTGTTTCTCTGGGACCTGTAAGCTTAAGCCTTACACCATCCAACTTTATCAATAACTTAATAAATACATCCAGTACCATAAAACTTGGTTATAACTGTAATGTTTATACTCATTATTGAACAGTAATATCACATGGCCTCACTGATATTATAGTCTTGATTTACCACAAACATTTGACCACCCCTGTACTTGACCTCGACCTGTACACTCCCTCTGTGACATAGACTTACATACATCCCATCACCCAACAGTAATTCATAACTGTCCTCTAGGCCCGCCCGAAGGGAAGCACCCCCCAGCCTCTCATCTGTTTGGTATCGATTGGCTGGGCAGGCCTCTGTGCGGTGCTCAGTTCATTGATTATAGCAGCCTCATAGATCCTCTTCCAGTTCTCTTTAACCGACCCTCAGAGACCCGGGAAGATACTGCTGCCTACATCACAGTGACAACTCGAATCGTCTTTTCCATGAACACTAATTAGTGTTAATGAAAGCTTTATTATTGCGACGTCTAAACCGGACACAAAATCAAATGCAAGTTAGAGATTCGTAAAGCTTAAAGTACGTCTAATTCTGAAATGTTAAATTTTGTTGCTAGGTGCAGTATCCTGCAGACAGATTTCAACTCAAAATAGCCAAAGCTTAGCCTAAATCTCACCACACATATGCAGGATATCAAAGGGAAGAGTAGATGATATAGGCGTGAGCCTGCAGGGGATTTGACATGAAGCTCGCGATTCAGTGACGTCCTTATTACAAACCAAGTCAATAGCAGATTATGGTAATGTGAGATCTAACTGAGGGGAACAGTGACTAATATTCTCCATGTACACACACCATCCCTGGCAGTTATTTTTAACCACTGGAAACATGTAAAATAAGCCAGTCCAGCAAAGCGCTTTCACCGCACATGTAAAAGCAAAGGCACGTATAGAAAGAGAGCCAGGATCCATAATAATAAATGCTAAAAATACAGGCACTCTGCCACTTTATGACTTGGTTTGTGTATGTGAGCGGAAGAGAGAAGACAGAGAAATGCAAATTAGCTCCAGTATCCTGTCTCACATTATGCCGACAGTGTTGCCATCGTCATTACTTCCCCAATGACTCCACAGGCGGGAAATAAAATGAATCACATCGCCATTAACATTCAATGTCTCTGTCTATTATGTTTTTCCTTCTCTCTCCTCTTTATTTTCTCCATCACCTTTGCCCTAGTCCACCCAACCCCCCAACCTCTCGCCCCCTGCTCTTTAGGCAGGTGCCAGGGAGTGCGTGTGAGCATGTGTACGGGTGTGTTTTTGTGTGTGTGTGGTGGGAGGGCTTGCTTCTGGAGGAAGTGGCTAGTTATAAGAGCCAGCTGATGAGTATCACCCTCATCCGGAGCTCCATTCATCTCCGTGCACAAGGGCCCATTCACCCGCTGCTTTTCACACTTGCGGACCCCCAAGAGCCCCAAGCACATTCCCACACTCACACACGCTTACAGAGGTGAACTGTCACTCACTCAAGACATCCTACACAGATGCCAGAATGGGCACCCAGATGCAAACACGCGCAGAAACACATATGCACACTCCTCCACACAGGCATACTAAATAGAGACCCAGGAATAGGCCGCTTTTATCATCTGACTCATTATAAGCGGGCCCTAGGGCCCTTCCTTACAAACATGTCTCTATAGCCTCCACATCCAAAAACTCTTTCAGAGCGAATGACACACAGCAGGCAGAGGTGTCACTTTCATTTTTGCCATCTCCCTCCACTGTGAATCTTTCTGACACGCTTATTCCACAGCCCACCATCATACCCATGGACTGCAGTGATATGCGTGACACACTGAAGAAAAGATGTCATATTTGATGGCATGGCGCAGAAGACTGAGAGGGTTGACTGGATGAAGGGAAAATCTGTCGAAATCCTGTAGTGCTGAGAGCGCCTGGATCTAGTTAAGCTCTAGGAAAACCTGAATATTGGCAGTGATCCTTGATCAAATAATCAGTTTCAAGTAGTTTTCTGAAATGTTTTGGACAAGGATATTTGAACCCTGTCAGTATTTCCATTGCAAAAGAGCTGCTTTTACAGTTTCATCAATTTCTGAATGGATTTTGGAGACAATTCCACCAATTAACTGCTTAAAAAGACAGAGGAAAGGCAGTCAACAGAAGGTGCGCCATGCTGCATGTTGGCCATTCGAGTCCAAATCGCCATGTTGTTCTTTAACTGTATGTGTGCTGGCGCTGCTGTCTTCCCACTGGGTGCACGCTGTGACTAAGACATCATTCTACCCCCCCCCCAATCCCTCTCTGCTGCTTTAGGCACCATGTTTTTGAAACAAGCGACATCCCTAGAAACGTCAGCTGCAGCCTGACTCACATTCGAATAACATTCCCTTCTGAGCAGAGGACCATCTCATTAATGAGGGCATCTTGGGTGCGTTTTCTTTTTTTCGGGAGGGGGAGCTTGACTGTTTTCTGCAGCTCTTACTGTGGTTTTTAAATGCATTCCTGCAAAATTTACCACACTATAAAGCTGAGGACAGGACGGACTTCATAAAGTCTGTTTTTATGAACAGGTAGGGGGAATTAATCTAAATAATGTGCAATGTGTGTAAAGTGCGGGGATAGGGAGCAAATTTCCTTTTAGTGACAGTGTTCAACATTTGCCAGCCGCTAGCCCCGAATGTCCATAAATCTGCATGAGGGCTGTTGCACATAATGCTTTATTTCCAATCCAATTCAGAGCTCATAACTAAATCTCATAACAACTGCTACAACCACATTACATTAAACTTGTGTGTGGGAAAGGCTCTTAGATTCCTAGATATGAACGTTAAATGGCCTCTGTCAGTCTACCAGCCACGTTACACGTTAGGTTTGATCCACATGGACATAGGTATTTTGGAAACACGGTCTTCCCCTCCTTCATTTTTATAAAAATTTTCATCCACACGCAAAAAAAAAAAAAAATCTCCATCCAAATGAAATCACAAAAAAATCATAGCGCATGCTGCCTCTATACCTCAGTATAGTAGAAGAGTAACTGTACATTTATGTGTAAACACATAAGTCCTGGTAGCTATTTTAGAACCAGCACAACAGCCATGTTCGCCATTGCACAAAATGACACCTCATTTGTGATGCCTCCCAAAGGAGGTAACAGCGCACATTCTGAGGTCTCAAGCCAGAAAATCAGTTTTACCCATCAACACGTCAACAGTGAAAATTAAGTCTCTGAAAATCTTCACCTTGAGTAGAGTTTTTTTGTGACCTAAAACACAGCTGTGCAGATGAAAGGCCAACAAGCATTTAAAAAAAGGGCTATGGAGATTTGCTTATTGTTGGGGTTTATTTACATTAGGATGAATCTGCATGGTTTCTAGCATTGTTTATCTGTTATTTTTGTGTAGAGACATAAACTAACCACCAAGTGGACAAGTGTGTGGTGACTGGTGTGGAGAAAGTATTCACTAAAACTCCTGTTGGCTATTCAACACACTGAACCAGAGAAGATAAATGTTTGAGAGAGTCAGTTCCCGAGACTGTTTTGTTTTCTAGCAATCACCATAGGTCAAGATTAGCCCGCAAAGGAGCCATCAGTTCGTCCAAGACCCAGCTTCCGTTGACCTAGTTATTAAGCCAACTACGACCTTAGTTAGGGGCAGCGCAGATGTTTGTCACCCACCGGGTTACACACTACATTGGGAAGCTAGTGAATCAGACCTTTCGGTTTCCAGTGCACCCATCAGCCAGTATACAAGCCCTCCACGCTGGATGGTGGTGCATTAGTGGAATCCCATCAAAGAAATTCAAAGAGAAAATGATCATCATCTTGCTATCTAAGAGCTGACCAGCAACAGAGATGACTTGTATAGGAGCAACGAGGAGGAGAGAGACTGCGGAACTGCATCAAACAACAGATCATTTGCCTACGGTCCTTAAGGCATTCGGAGCAATTAAGCAAATGATGTAGCAAGTCATGGCAAGCAAGGCTGATGAGCAGTTGACGGTTTCAACACTGACAGAGCTGGACTTCAACCTGACCCAGGTTCCGGTCCCAAAGTCACAGTTCCACACTGCGGAGGGCTAGGATGTGCCATATGCACTGCAGAGGCACATTTGTTACCACAGCCAATCATGAGAAGATCATGAGCTGGTGGAGAAGTCCTTTCATGTGGTCATCGGTCTCCAGAGTTTTGGTTCAGAAGAGGAGGTCAGAAGAGGAGGTCCACATTTGCTTCACATTGGAATTGTTGACATGTTATCTCACGAGCACAGCCCCACTGATGACACCATGATTACCATGCAAAGTATCTATCAGACTTAGGGTATGCTGTCCCCTTCACCACCCAAGCTAAAATTTTGATCCAAGGTCTTTAGGACAAGAAAAGAGAGTGGGACTATCCAAGGCTCCCTGACAACCTCCCACACGCATGATAGACCCAGCAAGCAGAGTTACCTAACCCTTTGAAGATATCACCGCCACATTGCTATATGAGCCCAAACACTGACAAGTCAGAGAACAAGAGAGACATCTGTGTCTCTCTCATTGCATCAAAGAATGCGTACTGCTCAGTGGCTTATCTGGTCACAAAAAGGATAGACAAAAGTTGCAGTCCTTGCAGGAAGATCTAGGATTGCACCAAATTCCAGTGCCACAGTTAGAATAGAATGCTGCGTATTTTCCATTGCTGCTGATAAGGGTGAGCAATAGTACTGAATATTTTAAAGTCAAAAATTGTATTAATGGTTTATAGCTTGGCTTTGCTCTTTTGTAAAGAACCATGCGCTGAACAACAAATGCACACGTGAGTTGTGTTGACTGGTGTGGCAAAAGCAACATGGAAAAATCCTTGGAAACAATTCAATGCCCCGTCCCTGAGCAGACGTCTGTCACTTTTCAACGTACAGAGCAAGAAAATTTAAAGCATATAAAGAATTTGTTTCTAAGACTTTCCCTCATCCTGAGTCACAATGTCTTCCGTGTCTTAAAGAACTGCATCATGTTTTTTTTCCACTCCTTTGTTTAGTCTGTGAGCTCTAATATATTTCTGCGTCTGCATCCAAGCCAGTGGAAACGGAATAAAGACCAGTATTTAAATTCCAGACGCGTCTCAAAGTGGAAATGCTAAAATCAATGTCTGAAAGAAGTAATCAAATGTCTGTCACTGAAGCACACACCTGGCAGAGAGTCAGGAAGGCGCAGTTGTCAAAGGGTATCTCCTGGAAGTGTGCGACTTCGCCACAGTGAGTGTGAGTGAGCCACAGGCAAATTCAGAGGAGCCGAGGATGGAATGAGAAAAGCACGGCTGAAAAGCCTCAAGGGTGACAAACTCTTGTCAGAACACAAAGAAGGGATAAGTGCAGGGTTAACAAAGAAGAAACAATTTAGACTGGCATTTCTTTTGTCGAGCTAAGACATGGAGTTATGTTTGGCTGGCATAATGGCACACATTATCACCCACAGGAGTATGGCGTCCTCACTGCTCTGACCAAGGACTCTGCAATGATTTTTTTCAACTTCCTTCTTGACCATAAATCTTGCTTCCCATCTCCAGCATGCTATTATCTCCATTTAAAATGCAACACTTCTCCCTCACATCACTAATTAAAGAAGCTCTTTCTGTTGAACATATACATTAATGAGGATCAGATCAGAAAGATCAGGGTAATCCTAAAGTCCTAAAAGTTGAAATATGTATTGTGCATGCGTGTGCGCATGTCTTTGTTAAGGTTTAAGGGAGGGAGGGTTTAATAGTGTGTGTTCTGCCAGAAAAAGATAATCGGATTGTGATCCGTGGCTAATTAGAAATGCACTTAAAGAGTCGTTTTTTCCTCTTTGTGCACATCGCCTGGGAGCCTTGATCTGCGCTCTGTCTTTGTTTCCTCTCTCGGTTAAGAGAAAAGAAAGGCGCACAGGGATCAGCAGCAGCCGTTTTCAAATTCATATAGCTGAAAAAGCTGATGTTATATGACTGCTGGGTCTCTACTGATGCTGCAGAGGTTGATTTTAAATCCCCGTGGCTTCTCCAGAGCGCAAAATGCACGCTGCAATTATGCAGAGGAAAGCAGCAGAGAAAACAAGTCCTTCGCGGTCCCACGCAACAGTTACTAAGATAACCTACTAACAAACGCGAGTCTTTGCAGTAGGCCTATGATATATGGCACCAACCTGCGCAGGTTTTATACCCGTGGAGTTCCAAGCGCTCCTTATGAAGTCGATTAACAGATTAAAGGGAAAGGGAAGGGGCTGCGGGGAGAGAATGGGGAAATGCCAGTAAATATAATCTGCTTCCAGTGAGATGATACTTACAGGCATATGTCATGGAGAAGCTATTCCCCATCTTGACCATATCCACCTGCGGCACCAGTTTGGGGATGTCCTGGTGGTGGGAGAGGGCGAAACGAAAAACCTCATATTCGTGCGATTCGGTTGGGAACAATCCTCCTGTTGAGCAGCAAAGAAGCAGGAGTTAATGTTGGACACACTGGACTCAGATCAAGGGCAAACACACAGATACTAAAAGAGACATGAAGCAAACTTGCATTAAAGGTTTCACTACTGAGACCAAAGGTCTGATGCCTGTGCGCCATTCTCACCTATATTGATGTTACTTGGAAAACTTGAGCTTGATCCCAAGCACATCCCCAGTAAACTGGTGTAGAGAATGGTGAAGCTTCGCTGCATATTTCCTTTTGCATTGGCGAAGGGGAAAAGAGCCGAAATCCACGCATAGGTTTGTCCGTGTGTGAAGTTAAATCCCCCGCGTCTCCGCCACTCCTATCGCCTCCTGTTAGAGCAGCACGGACACCGACATCGATTCAACACCAAGACAGTTATCGCAATGGCGAGAGGAGGCACCTTTCTCTCTCCTCTTTTCCCTCTCTCTGCTGATGCTCTCTTGTCCTTGGCTGCTGTTGTATGAGACGGAGAATGACTTCAGCATTAGCCGCACTGCAAAAAATATGCCTGGCTTTTGAAGCTGTTGAGCCTCAATGTCAATTTTTTATTATCTCTGTCTCTTAAAACAGCGGATTTTTCCCCACAGTGCAGCGAGATGATTTCTTGTTTCTTGCCTGCAGGGACATTTGGGTTCTTTAAAGGAACGTCTGGAAATAAGTGTCAATGCAACAAGGTGGAACTGAGCAGATCGCTCAGTATCATATCGATAAATGAGAAACATCCCAGAATTCGGCAAAGAAAGCAAGTGACATCATTTCACATGACTGAAGGATGTCTTCACCTCTGAAAAACCAAAATAACACTTTAAATGTCGATGCCTGAGAGAAAGGACTCGCGGACTGAATATTTTTTGCAGTGTACACCCTCAGAGCGCACCCACAGGTCCCTCAGGAGACGCACGGGATTTCATGGATATCCATTCACTTTCCTGCCCTGCAAAAGTATGCACAATACTACCCACAACGTCTTTATGATGTGCTTTTATTTTGTAGTAAATTATTTTTGCATTTTTTTAACCAATTTAAGAGAACGGGGTGTTACTTTTGTCCATATTCTGCATCTTGAAATTCTTCAAACAGTGAAGTGATTTAAGGGATATGAGGCGTTTAGTATCTGCATATATATGTACAGTGAGTAGTCTAAAAACAAATAATATAATATGCAATCCAGTTTGGATGTAAACCCCCACATTTCATTTATGATCTTGCCTGTTTTTAAACCTTTCCTCAGTCACCTCTGCAGCCTCACACATATCAGGTGACGCAGGGGCGTTTCTAGGCTTTGAGCAAGGACCTCTGTCAGGGGGTCCAGGAAATCTGCAGCTTGGTCTTTTGTCATCTTTTTTGTGTCAGTCAGTTTATTTTCACTGTTAATTAGAAAATGATCAGTGGGCCACCAGGCTCCTTATCTGGCCCATGGACCATAAGGTCCTGATCACACAGGACACATTTTAGCAGCTGGTGGCACCTTTTTGTAATTGATTTTAATGAGACTGAAGCTTTTTGCTTGCTGTTTCTGCGCTCTAAGTGCCTGGCGTTTTTGCTGGAGCACTCTGAACTCCTCGAGTTCAAAGAACTTCAACTCAGAAGAGGAAAACGCCTCACATCATCTCCGCTTTATCACCATTGTCCAACAGATGATTTTAGAGGCGGGCCTTCTGTGGTGGTCATGACAACAAGTTAACAGCTGGAAAAACAATGGAGGTGAAACTGGTGGTAGCGGTTGCTGGATACCCAAAGCTATACGGCCCAACGATAGACAGCAGGTTGTCAAACTGCCCCTGTGTCATCCTAAAATGTGCCTGGAGACAGCCATTCTCGAGGTGAAGCTCCTGGACTAACTGGTGGTACTCCCTATGATCCACCCTCATTTTAGGGTCTCATGTACTCACACCGATCTCTGTTTCCTTGTGCCTGACAAACTATTAACTGACAGCCTCTCACCCTCAACCAGAGCTACTGTTAAATAACTAAAATGAATAAACAGTATATTGATTACACAGGAATGTTAGCACAATAAAAATGCACAGTAGGCGTTTTTTGTTTTTTTTATTAGTGGCATTCAGTTAAAAATTAAAAAAAAGGTAGTGCAGCCCACATCGTCCTGTGTGATCAGAGTCTAAGTTGAGTATCACTGTTGTATGCTATTCAAGGATATCTTTTCCTTATTTTCTAATGTTTCCATGGTCAGCAATCATCTTTGAATCTCAATTTTCAAACCAACCTGGTTAAAGCATTGAACACGACAAACCCATGGTAATTGTGCAAACTCCATCTGCTGATGAATGAAAGAAAGATCATGTGACCAACAGCTCTAGACAGCTACTAAATGATCCTCTGTTCAAGATGTTAGTAAAGATTCTCAGTCATGGTAACCTTAAGTGCTATATCGTAGGCAACTGGACTCGCTTGAGTTTCTTGAAGACGTTTCACCTCTCATCCAAGAGGCCTCTTCAGTTCTCAGAGAAAGAAAGGTGTAACATATCAAGATTGAAAAAGCCTCTTGGATGAGAGGCGACACATCTTCAAGAAACCAAAGCGAGTCCAGTTGCCTTTGATGTAGCACTTAAGATTACTCTGTTGGTGTTTTCTCAACGGCTGTTTCCTAAATCAAGGGTGCATTTTTAACTTTTAATTTCATCTCCCATTACAAAGAGCACCAAGTTTAATTTCAGAGGTCTGTTGCTGCATTGAAAACATTTGATGTAGATGGTTTTGTCTGTACTTCATGTTCAAAAAGGCAGCTTTAATTTGGCACATCTAATATTAAGGGAGTCTTGCTGTATTATTTACATCCAAACTGACATAAAACGATGGCGACTGATATGTTACACCTTTGTGATGCCTATCTACTGGCTTTTAGATGAGATCAGATGATGCAGTCAGTAGTAAAAAGACCAAATATGATTTTCTTGTTTTTAAAATGCTGCTGCTGCTTCCACATCCTACAGTTTTAGCATGGTAAAGACAACGCTCAGATGAGTCATTCTTGCCTTTGCTTGGTTGGTTATACAGGATTATAAAATAAAAACAATAAATGGATGGCAACATCTCCACCAGGGATAACTGCACTTTGGTATCACGGGGAGCTGAAGCACATGGGATTTAAATTGAAGGTAACAATTTCAGAGATTTAGAAGTTTTAGTAAAGGGGATGTAAACTCTGGAAAATGGGTTTAATATTGCCAGGATGTATTCTTTAAACTGGCCAGGTTCAATATAAAAAAATCTTGAGTTCTGAATGTGGAAGAGGACTTTTGCTTTGCATGCTCCCCCCTCCCTCTCACACAGTGCAGCACTGGCAAACAGCTGATAAGGAGGGTTATGATTCATACCATGTATTTACAGACAGCTACAGCCAATTATTTCCTGAAGAAAAGGTACAAGCCCCCGTGCTTTTGTACACAATGAAAAATTAATCAGCACTGGCGATATTCATATGAGATTGATTGCAAACCACACTATGGTGCAATGCCCCGGTGCTTGTTTAGAGAGTGAAGTGGTAAATCCTGCCTTTGACACAATTAGGATTAGGGATGAGCTCACTTATCAGACCAAGGCAGGGCTCTTGCTCTGGTTAAAATCACTTTCCCTACTTATTGTTTCTACAACATGAAGGCAGCCATTAACACATTTCTCCCAGAAAATGAAATTTAGAAGATTAGGAGCTTATGGTGAATTAAATTTTTAGTGTTTCCAATTGAGTAGAAACATTTGTGATAAAAACTATGTCTCTGCGTGAGGGGCATTACACACTTGAGCAATACAAACGCGGAAAGTAAAAGGTTATCTAATCTATGAATGATGGATGTCCTATAAATACAGGCAGAATGGTCAATTTTCTTTGCCTTTGTTCAAAATGATGAGTGGTTAGCTGAAACAGAAATGGTTGGGCAGCCTTTCAATGCAATACTTCAGTTTTTTCTCACATCTTTTTGGCATTTTATTCTCTGTGTGCAAGACCACATCTGATTTATGCATATTTTACCAGCCTGTTTCATAGTGCATATTTCAGTGTTTGGGTGCGCTTTGTGTGTGCGCGCGTTTGCCTGCAGTGCCCCATGTGTAATGAATGCCATGCAATCTTTTTTAAACTCCTGATTAATGCAAATAGATCTTAGAATAGCATTAGTAACGATGGCTAAATATTCTATGGTGCTAAGTGGAGGAATAACAATCACGGTGCTTGTTGTTCGAGGTAAAAATATCATCACCATCAGACAGACACTATGTAACAGAAAGAAGGAGATACGCTGTCTTTTTGTTCCTGAAGATGTCTTCATCATGGATCATAATGTGAGTGTCTGTCTGAGGGTTTTTAATAGAAGTCTATGTGAAGAGTATAATGAGGCTAATCCGTCAAAATCTGCTGGTTCCACTCCAGTTTGAGTGAGGGGGGGGGGGAGAAAAACTCCCCAGCGTGTTACTCCTATAATTGAGCCACCGCACCACTTGTGCTGTCAAGTACTTGTGTACGTCATACTGCTGGAGGCAAACTATAAAAAGTATGTTGTTGCAGAGGTGACAAAGAAACAAAATATGTCAAACAGACCGAGGAGTAGATGTGAAATAGCAGAATAATGTCAACCTGCCATAGATAGCTCTCCAGAGACAACAGAAACTACTGACAGGATGAAAAAAATTGTACGGATGATGTTGTTGGATATGGTCAGAAATTGATTTTACAACAATTCAGTCATATTTGGTTGAATACACGGTCTACTCAACCTGAATCAATCAATATGTTTGAATGAAACAACTCTAGGTAATGTTTAGTGCTCTAAACAGAGCATCATCACCAAACTATGAGCTCTACAAGCTTGTTAGCCTTTTATAGCTAACTGCTATGGTTTAACTGTCCCTGCATTTCCTTCATGTTAAGGTATCACTACATCAACACCAACAAACAAGTTCTCATGCAAACAAACTTTAAGCTATATGTCCAGCACTAAACTGTAAGCATACAAAGTTAGCAACTCGCTATCTTGTGAACAAACTTAATATTAGGGGTAAGAGGAAATAATCGATGCACCATAATATCGCTATATTTTTGTGTTGCAATATCCTGTTGTCACACAGTGCCAAGTATCGATTTCTTAATTAGGTAAATTATTAATATGACAAATACAAATTAAAGTTTAGGTAGCGTTCTAGAATATTATAATAAATTGCTTTTCAGTCCACTTGATACATTTTGCTGAACAGATGCTGACAAACTTTTCCTTTGGGGACATTATTTACTGTTGATAAAAGGTAATTAATCACAATATATTGCAATATATTTTATCGCACTACTCAGCATATCACTGCATTTTAAAAATCATGATAATATTGTATTGTGACTAAAGTACCACGGTAATATAGTATCATGAACCCTCTGGTGATTCCCACGCCTTCTTAGGCCCAATCCCAATACCCCCCCTTGCCCACTACCTCTTGGCCCTCAAAATGAAGCACAGAGGGGTAGGGCAGAAATCTTTCCCTAGGAATTGGGACACCACTCACTACATCACCTCATCGGCTACGTTCACGCATATGTAACTATTTTAAACAGGAAGCTGCTGGCCATCTACATTTACAACCAGCATCAACAATGGATTCTCATTCATCCTACTGTTTGCCGCAGTCATCAGGCTTCGTTTGATGAACAACAGACAACAGGGGACGTCTGCTCGCTAGATAGCTAAATAATATATATATAATATGTATGAACTTTTTTCCCTGTTTCTTGCTTGGTGGTAGCCATGGCGACGTCTACCCCTCGCTGGCAAGTCAGCATCTGACCTCGCTCCTAAGGGCTAGTTTCATACCTACTACCCCTCGTTATGCCTCCTACCCCTACACACAAAAAGGAATTGGGACACCACTAGCCCTCGCGGGAACGTGAAAATGTAGGGGTAGGGCCAAGGGGTAGGGCTAAGGGGGGGTATTGGGACGGGCCCTTAATATCTAGTTAAAGTAAGCTCAAGAGCCCGATATTTTTCTCAAGCATTACTTGAGACTAAAGGTGTTCACAAATATTGTACTTACATTTGTGAGATGGCCACAAACGTGATTTCAAATGAATGCTAATGTTGCTCTGTGTCTGCTGGGTGAAATCAGCTAACTGTTTGCTAACATGTTAGCCACCACAACTTAAAATAGAGTTATTGCGGTTCTTTATTTCTAAGCTTGCTTTGGTGCCCCCTAGTGGTCAAGGATCAATAAAAGCTTTAATTAACTTTTTTTTCCTTTTAAAAATCATACACACAAATTACACCACAAAGCAATCAATGAATATATAATTCTTATTGTTTCTTTGCCTGAAAATAATGAAGAACCAAAAGGTTAAAAGCATCAGTTTTTAATATTGTTATTACCTCAAAAGTAATAACAGCCCTGATGACAACGAAAGGCCCAGACACACCAAATCGACATCAAACTCGTAATAATAACACCACTTTGTCAGTGATTTCAGCATCAGACACTGATGCAAAAAGGCACCTTTCGTGGAGGAACTAAACACTGCCCAGCGACAAATCATACCACCATGAAAGGTGTGTCAGTTTGTAATGTTGCCAAACAGCATAATTAGCAACATAATAAAAGGAGCTGGACAGTCCCTGTAGGGCAGGTGGGAGGCAGAGGTGGATGGGTCCAACAAACCATGGACTTTCACACAGGAGCCTGCTGTTTGCGTTCTGTGCGAATGTTGAGCCAAACCATGATATTTTTTTTCGAAACCTAACCACATACTTCTGTTGTAAGTTTGTTTTGAAAAATACTGTATGCATGTCAAAAGCAGAAACTGTACATTTCTTGTGAAAACAGATTATTTTGAAAATACACAATGCATGTAACAAGAATAAGTTGACGCAACGTTCCAGAACATCAACACCAAAAACAGGAGGTGCCTAGTGTGTAATATGTAGACGTAAAGCAGCAATATTTGACGGGTTGGGATGAGGTGTTGACTGGCGACTGTTGCGTTGCCCTGTGGCGCCTTTGTCATATCCAAAATTTACACTTGAACTCACAGCAAAAACAGCAGCCAACAGCCAAGAAGCACGTTGTGTTCTGAGACTGCGTAAGAGGATATAACTTTCCATTCCAGCAGGGCGTCGGTAGCGTAGTGGATAGTGCCGGCGCCCCATGTGTAGAGGTGATTCCTCGCTGCAGCGGTCGCAGGTTTGACTCGGGCTTGCAACCCTTTGCTGCATGTCAACCCCCACTCTCTCTCTCTCTCTCTCTCTCTCACTCCATTTCACTCTGTCCTGTTCATTAAAGGCAAAAAGCCTAAGAACTAATCTTTTAAAAAAAAACTTTCCATACCAGCAGGTGGTGGTACAGTAGTGTGTATTCATTAAATAAGGGAAAGACTGTCAGGACAGATTCAAGATGCTAGTTAGCCTGTTAGCACACAATACTATGTTAAAAAAACGAATGACATACACCGTGTGCTAGCAAACAAAATAAACCTTACATAGCAAGCTTGTTTTGCTGTCACAACTTCTTTACTTCTGTCATTTATTTGCTGTCTTCACTTATTTTTCTCTACTCGTGCACTGAGCTGAGCTGCCAATCGGAGTGATTTTATTTACTGACAGGTTCTGCCATCTCCAATATCAATTCAACATGCTGAATCGGCCAGAAAAACGCTGACAAGGGCCAACAAGGGCCACAAAACCTAGGGCGACAGATGCTCACATTGACCGATGGCCGGCTGTTGGCTTGGTGTGTCAGGGCCCTAACACATCCCTGTTTTGCTGACACTGTGAAGGTAGTTTTGTCAGTTGTAACAGTGGTTTACAAGATATACTGTAAATGTTTTAGTGGTAAAAATGGTAGCATATACTTTTTTGGTAAACACAATAAAACAGACTGAGAGCCTCCCAGATTTTTATTACAAATTTCATCAATTCTATGAGATGTTCCAGTCCATTTGCCTTTGAGAAAACCAAACTGTGTCAAAGAAGGCAGAGCAGTACAATTGAGTGTGCTATTGTTTCCCATCCTTCACTAACAAAAGAGAAAAAACATAGCAAAACACAATCTATACAGCACTAGATAGTGTGAAAATTGTCCTCCCATCTCTCTCCATGTGCTCTCTCAGTTGTGCAGAAGTGATCAATCTTCATGTCACACACAGAAATCAGTAATGGATTCTGATAGTTTTGGCTTGTTACTCGCTTTATCTGCACACTTGATTACAGCACTTGTTGACTGACTGACAGACACTGTGGAAGTGCACCAGCCTTGGACAAATGCCTGGCATTATTACAGAATCAATAGGAAGCAGACCGGCCTGGACTCAGTGCATGCCGGATTTCTGCTCTGTACCTTAATTGGGATGAGTTATATTGACATGTGGCTTAATTAGTCGCCCCTATAATTGATTCAGCAGGTCTGCACAGAGAGGAGGCGTGCCTTTTAGAAGTAGGGGAAGACTGGGACTTTTGAAAGTACTGATGTTTTTTCAGAATTCATATGAACTGTTTGAGAGGAAGAGAAGGTATTTTTAGTCCTTTAAAGGAACTCTAAAAAAACATTCAAAGCAAAATGTAGCAACTATTTGCTCAGTAAAGATTTAGTGCATTAATGGTGTCCTGAGCAGAGAATTAAGTCGTGCTTTTATGTGTGTGTTGTAATACAAGTTTCTTTGTTTGTTGTTGTGATAGACGGTCCAACCGTGCATGTATGTTACTGCATGCGAGTCCAGTATGTGTATCCCACCGGCTAACTAATTGCTGATGCTCTGCACTGCAGTGTACAACCTTCATACAGCGGTTACCAGTGATATCAGAACAGCATTGTCATAGAAGTGTACATCTATGCCCACCTTCTGGTTCCTCCCAAGTTAACGCCACTAGCTCTGTCAGCACGGTTGCCATTCTTAGCATTGTTTGTGCTATTAGTATGTCCCACACCCACAAAACATTTTCAGTACCTTTGGAACCAAAAGTAACCCTTCAGACATGGTACCTAGACCCTTACGTTTCCACCGCAAGCAGTACTCTTAAATGTGGGTGGGGTTGTTGTCACTCACTGCTCCGTCCAGGACTGACTGTAGTTCCTCGTTACTGGTGACACAGAGGGAAGTCTGCACCTCATTTAGCATCCACACATTTTCAGAACAAAATAAAACAGGCTACAGTGAGAGTCTCTCTCCATGGGATATTTAAAAATAGCGGGTTTGTGCATTTAGTCCTTCTAAGACAAGCTCAGAGGGTTTAATGTTAGCGGAACCACAGAAACTACGCTCAACAATGATATTTTTTTTCCAGAGTGAGGATTATAGTATGTGCAGTTCATATAATCCAGTCACAGTTAATACACATAAACGCTTTAAGATCCACTCATTACTAAAAGTGTATGGCATATAAAAACTAAAGGATTGGTCAGACTTGTCACAGTGAAATTTAAGGTGTGCTGATTGATTCATGTCATCAACTCATGCATTGAGTAACATTATATGTTAACAACCCACCTTAAAGTTGCCGGCAGTCGGCCCAGTGAATTAAAAAAATTTTTTTCTCCAACTCCAGCTGCTGCTGGAGGCGCAAACATCCTTTCATTTTATAGTTACAGTCTGCTAATAAAACTCTCTGCGGTATGAACAGTGGTTACATGAGCCTGAAAACCAGCCACAACTCAGCCCTCAGCCAACAGAGTGACCGCCTGCTATTGACCAATCAACAGACTGCAGTGTTCACAGCTCCACCTTTTAGTACCAGATCTGTGTGCTAGGTACCCCGACAGAAGAGTGACCAAAAATGGTAAAGGTACAGAGCAGTTCCATTGGTGCCATCCACAACTTTTCACAGCGGAAACGGAAAAAAATGTGCCGAACTGAACTGAGCTGAACTGTACCATACTGCTCAGAGGAAATGGAGCTTTAGCTGCTAGATGCCAGCTCAGCCACGTCTATGTTGTGAGCTGTGTGTAGACAACATCTAAATCATATAATGAATGAATGAATTTTGTATACATCTCCTTTAAGGTGCGCTCTTTCTTTTAAAGTGGTTTTGAACAGACATTATATCATGATGTTTCACATCATTACAAAGATGTAATGAATTTACATGAATAAAATGTAATTAACCATGTCACATCTGATAAATTCACTGACAGACACATGGTTTTTGAGCACTTCTCTTATTAGGCTTGATGTCGAATTTCATATGTGACATAAATTTATTTTATTCATAGGAAAAAGCTAACGATATTCTTTATTGTACTGTTCAGAATTCCACGTAAAGTCCAAACCAGCAATGTTTCAGTCCATTTCGCGATGCTTTCTGACTTCCCCAGCCTGCCTTTGGCTTTCATCCTCAAGCCCATTGGGGGGGACTACTTCTAGAGACATACATTTTTAAAAAAGGGTCACAAATGCACACTTTATTTTCATTTATCTATTTTTTCCTTTTTTCAGAAAGACCATAAGCTCCAAGAACAGGTGATCATTGTTTTAGCTAAAGTCACTGAAGTCAGAGTAAATAGTGTATTTGTAGGGGTCTGGGTCCAGCCTCAGGTTTGGTGTGCTTTTGAGTTTTTACAGCAGCTGGACACTGTATGTGAGATTGAACCAAAATAAACAGTGCCTATTTTTGACTTATCCTTTAAGAAAATCCCCCTAAAATAAGGTTCAGAAAGGAACCAATCTTCATAGTTACACTATTGTTACATGGCAACTGTTTTTTATTTGTCACAGCAAGCAGGTTTTAAAAAAAAAACTATTAAAAGTGAACACAATGTTTACTACGGTTCACAAATTTCAAGTATTTCCAAACTGATTTTTTTGGCTCAAAAAAGGGAAAAATTGAGACAATACTTGTCCTTCTTGTTTCATATTTATACTGTAGTGAAATGAATAGAAATCAATCGATGCCTCTCGGAGAAGAGAAACATTAAAAAAGGCACAGCAGTACTAGTGTATTGTAGCCTGCAAGCTGCACCATGGAAAACACTGGCACAGTCTTTTCAGTTACCAAATTATGGAAAGGCATTGCAGATGGTCACACTTATTTGTTATATTTGTATCATTCAGCTTCAGTCAATCGGATAATGTCAATTATCACACAGACATACAGTATGCACAGAAAACCATAAGTGATGTGGGGAATAAACACGCTCTGTTCCCGTCTATGCTTTTGTTGCTATTCAGGTGTTCTCTCCCTCTCTCTGGCTCCGACTCTACCTCCCTCTCCCTCATATGCTACCTGCATAATTGCCTTTCCCCTCCACTGGCCGCGGGGGAAGTCGAGCTCTCACAACGTTACCGTGGTAATACTGATTGATGGAGTCGATACTTGTGCGGTTCCAGAACATCGAGCATCGGCGCACACAGACATGACAAATTTCAGGGAACAAATTATAATGGCCTGATTAATCCCCTCTAGGGAAATGGAAATATTGTGAATACCTATGAACTCATGGAGGACGTAGAGCCGTACAATAGGACCACACTCAGGGGGCTTTTGTATCCATTGTCTCGCTGTACACACACAGGGGGGATGACGAAGAGGAAACTCATAGCTAGGGCTGCCTAACAATGCCTGAAAGGACAGCCAATGATAAATCAGCCAAATTTCAAATGGAGATTTTTTTTTTGGTGACATGATGGGGGATTCATCTCTTTCAAAATCCTTGGAAAATATTTTCATTACTCACTTCCTGAGTAACAGGAACTCACTGTGAGCTCTGAGGAAATGGTACTTCAGTGTATCGCTTTTAAAACCCAAGTATCTGTAACCTATCAGTTTACAGCCTACTGATTTACTTTCATCATGGCTCGCTGACCTGATGTTTAGTATTGACTGTGCAATAAGAAAACATATTACAGCAATATATTGTGTAATATATCAGGCTACAGAAACCAATATAGGGAGTAAGTCGCTCATCCAGTTATTACAGATTTGTTTACAGAGTGACTAATAGGTTACTTTTTATATACAGGCTATTAAATGCATTTATATGTTCCATGTTAATAACTTAAAACCTTTTGAAACCATATAAGAAAACTGTTAAGTGTGTATGACATGTTACTGTAAAGACAGGTCAAATTAAGCTAATTAAAGTTCAATAAGGTCAAATAATTAGAGGAAAAGGCAAGATAATGTCTTGTTAAGACACCTGTTAGCACAGTGAAGTGGTAGGTATCTGTAATTGTGGCTTTTCAGTGATAATAATCAAAATATTGCAATGAAGAAACATTTGTCCTTTAAAGGAAAACGCCACAGTGTAAAAATATTCTTGTAGGTGCCCACTTCAGAGTAATGAATTCTGAATTTATTAGTGTGTAAAAGAATTTTTCTTAATGCTGTAGCTCATCCAGACAGCAGTCTAATAACTCCTTTATATACTTGCGTGTAGTTTAATCTACAAGCAGTACATTGTATTTTTTCCTGCTTATTTGGTTCAGTGTTTTACACAGATACAGTAAAAATGTTGTTAGAAATGTTATAAAAATGAAATACTCCAGTACCTGAGAGTTAGCACATGAATAAATGGGCTTTGGTTGTTGTTTTTATTTCTCTTTTTTTTCTGTGTTCTACCTCTGAGCTCTAATAACATGTTTTTATCCCTGATTTAAGGAAAAACAGCTGTTTCACAATAGATATTTTGTTACACTGACAATATCTCCGTCCTATTTAAGTGTGACAGTGAGCCAGCACACACAATACCAGGACTGAGACTGAGTGTATTATTTACACCCATGCTTTTTCCCCATGACATGTCAAAGTGTCCTCAGTGGAAAAAGACGTTTTATGTAACCCTGTGTGTGAGGTCATGTGACCTGGTGTCACCTACATCAGACTATGCATGCATGACAGCTATGGCAAGCTCCGTGTGTCGTAGCAGTTTAAAGCTTTTACTGCATGTATGATGGTCAAATTAATTATGACACCTTGGTTAAATTACAATAAACAAATGAGACCACTCTTGTTTCCTTAATTGCTTTACTGAAGAGGATAAACACATCTTGTTATTTACATAAAACCTTTTAGTCTCTCCACCATCTGCTATTGTGAGGAACACACAATAAACAATTAGGAGAAAATCATTTTATTAGCTTTTTGTAAGATGTGTTTGTTGCACATTACTTATAATAGTAAAGGGATACATGTCCGGAGAGTGTGCTACAAGAACAATAAGTTTGAGAGGCGTTAATTGATACGTTACCTAACTGTCCCACTATCTAATCATTTTGAATATCAAGCCTGACGTATTTGTATGAATGTTCTGCCTCCGCTTACAAGCATTTAGGATCAATCAAAACAAATTAACGTTCTGCACGGCTAACAGGGTGAGCTCAAATGAGATCAGACACGCTTACAGGCACGGTCAAGGGGAAATGAATGATTAAGAGGACCCCAAGCTGTCAATCTCACTGACCAGTGTGACCAGTGAGCTGCTTTCACAAGAAACCTTTCAAACTAAGAAGGAAGCTGCAATAACGGCCGTCTCGGCTATTTAGGCAGAAGGCGGGAGAGAAGGAATAAAAATGTATTGTTTAAATTGTTCACATTATTTTTTTTTAGACAGTGGATTCTAATTATTACACACAGCCGGCATCAGTGGCCTGAGAGAGAAGCATACACTCAGGCCTTGGAAATCTTTGTTTAAAAAAAAAAGGAGAAAATTTTGGATGCAAAGTAATTAATTTTCTAATCATGAAATCCCTCAGAAACCTTTGAGGCTAGTTTGAATAACCACTCGCTGTCTCTTTATTCTTTTCTCCCTCTAACACACACACACACACACACAGGGTTCAATATCATGGCTCATGTGTTGCAGTATACATTGCAGGCGATGAAGTTGACAGCTCCTTCCCATGAAAGCAACCGTGCATTACATATTTGCCCAGGGAAATCACTGCTGGCCCAATCAATTTGGACTTTCGTGTGTGTGTGTGTGCGTGTGTGTGTGTGTGTGTGTTTGTGTTATCAGCAGTGCAAACCTTTACTGCCGCAGCTGCACAGGGTGCCATGAGCTCGTTAAATCAGCAGCTCTAATGATCTCAATCGCCGCCTGATGCAGTCCGACTGACTCGATACTCGCAGAGGAAGTCTTGGAAAGTGGGAGAGAGAAGAGTTGGAAAGGTCAGTGACAAGTCACAGTAGAAGAGACAGGAGAAAGAGTGCAGTCAATAAAAACAGCAGAACTTGAGACTTTTCAGCAAGTAGAAACTCTCTCTCTCACACACACACACATACACACAACACTTTCAGCCATTCAACAAAAAAGCTCTAGTAAGCAGAGTAAACACTTCATCATTGCCCCAAACATGACTCCTAGTCAAACCATACGGAAAAATCACACTTGCTGGTTGCCTGTTAAACCTTGAAGCTTCTCTTGCGCAGTGCACATCTTTCTGCTTTGATCACATGGCAGAACTGTTTACAGCAACACTCAAAACAGCATTCCCCCCCAGGTGTCCTGCGGTTTGGATGGAGTTATGATTCAGTAGTGAGCCTGATATATAGCGGTCTGCTCTTGGGCTGCTCGAGCTGTGCAGAGCAGACAAGTGTGAGTAATACTGGTGGACATGCCCACTGTTACTGGGCCAGCCACACATGCACATAATGCATATACAAACATGCTGGGATGTCTACTGTCACAACTGTGGAATACACGTGACTGTAGCTTACTGTTACTGTATCACTACATTCCCTTCAACTTCTCGATTATGGAACAAAAGGTCAAGGTAAGTCTGTGTGATAACCCAGTGCACTGCAACTGCAAGAAAATACATGCAAACAGGCAAAACAAACAAAAAAATAATAAAACTATGAATGTATTATTAATAGTCATTGACTCCTGGACAGAGCCAGGCTAGCTTTTTTCCCCTGTTCCAAATCTTTATGCTATAATGAGCTAACCAACTGCCGGCTCCAGCTCCACATTAAAAATGATTATCCTTAAAGGAACATTTCACCCCCATACATATTTTGCCTCTTACCTGTAGTGCTATTTATCAATCTAGATTGTTTTGGTGAGAGTTGCTGATGTTTATGTCTCCTTACAAAAAGCAAATAATCCACAAACCATGTTGTGTGCAGTTTAATTTAAGAACTATTTCCTTTATACCCAAGTACACTTGCCAAATGTGTCACTGTGCAGAAGGAAGCATGCATCTATTGCTAGCTCACTTAGCACCACTGAGCTAGCTAACGTTACAGCTCAGCCGAGGAGGACCTTAATAATGTTTACATCTTGCATGAGCATGACCCTCCATCCATCAGTAGATGCACGGTTCCATCTGCACAGTGTAGGGCTGCCCCAAACTCAGAGTATTCCTAGTCAACCAATAGTCATCATTTAGCATGTTTATGTTGTTCATTTAATTATTACATTATATATTTTGGGCAGGGCAAAACAATGGTTTGAATTTAAAGTCTGAGAAAGAATAGCATTGTTAACACTGTGCTACATTACAGAGAAATACAAAACTGTACTAATGAACCTTCATTAATATAGGCCTATATTTTATCTACAAGTGCACGTCACACACTGAGCAAGCCGCCTGTTAATGACGCTGTCGGCAAAGCAGTAACGATTGTGCTAAGTGGCTAATGGGCACGTAGCTACTTACATGTTTCAGATGATATGTCATGTTTGTAGTTGACCAATGAAGATGAGTTTACATTAACAGGTTCGTCCTTCACCTTCTCAAAATGATCTCACACTTTGGATTTCCTGCCTGGCATGTTATTAACTAGCCTGTGGAATAACCGCAGGTACCAGCCCTGTAAATTAACCTGACTCCTATCTGATTGCTGAGCGTGCCCACTTCCTGTGTTTGTCCTTTCAAATGAATCTCCCACATGGTCCAGTCATATAGATTTTGATTTATTTTGACAAGATCTAATAGAGTTTCAATTTTTTTTTGTTTTTTTATCTGCAAATATGGAACCAATTAAATCTTGCCAATTAATGACTTCTGTGGTCAGCTACTGTTTGGTGAACTATTGGGGGCAGCCCCAGCTCAGTGATACAGTCTAGTTGGGTTGAAAGAAAAAAGTTCCTACATGAAACTGCTCACAGCAAGGTCTGTAGATTATCTTGAGTGACCAGGTCATGATTTCTGGTAAGAGAAATTGTTGTTTTTTGTGGTGCCCAAAGCACCACTGTTTTATGAATTAAAACACTTGGCAGCTCACACCAAAACAATCTAGACCGATAAAATAGCACTAGAAGTAATATTGTAAATTATTGTATTGTAATAAGTATTTTTGTTTTCAGGGTGAACTGTCCCTTTAAAAAATGTGGTTACTGGTGGCAACAGCAAGTGTGGTGTAATACAGGAAACAGAAAAGACTCCTTGTGTAACAAATGAATGTTTTTTGTTTTGTTTTTTTGTATGGAGAGGTCCCTCAAAAATAATGGCTGCTTCTTGTCCCATTACTCCCTTGCAAAAATTTTAAAAATGATCCCCTGATGGAAAAACGCTAAAAATGTCTGCCATCTTGTTATGTGGATGCATTTTTGCCCATTGCTGTCACTGGGAACAAATAGTTTCCTGCAGCTACTTTTGAATGAATAAACCCCTTTCACCAATTGAATTATTTCAACTTGAAGCAGAAGCAGGGAATGTTAACTCTGCTGTAAATCAATGCATAAATAATACTGTTTCTTGTTAAGCCAATTTAAATCCGGTACAGGAATGGCAGATTCCACCACTGACAATGAACAACTCTAAAGAAAGATCATTACCGCATGTAAATATATTAAACGGAAATTGCTGGCAAAATGCTGAACATAAATAATATAAAAACTACTGAGATCATGAAAAAGGATTGTAAGTTCAACAGATTTCAGTGCTGTATTTATCTTTTCATCTAATTAAGCCCAAGAAGTATTCCTTTAGCACACTAACACATCTACAAAAACCTTCATTGTATAAATAATCGCAGATTTACTGATATGTTTCTTTGAAATTTAGTAGTTACTGTTGTGAAATGGAAAGAATAAATTGAGTCTGTGGCTACTCACAGAGATCCCTATGGCTTTAACTACAGTGAAGCCACTGAGTGTCTCCATGAGGGGATGAGTCCAGAATATTGACTAATGTACTGTGAAATGCTGAAGGGCCACGGCTACAGCAGTGGGACTTGTTTGGAACAAACAAGAGAGGAAATGTAGCTCATTCCTCATAAAGTCACGAGAAAAGGGTCTTTGAAGGTTTGTGAAGGTCAAAGCATATTCTGGCTGCCGAGAAATCCATTTCCTATTGAGCTAAAATGCCCCTTGTGTTTTATTGACCCATATCTTTCAAGTCGCCAACCCCATTCTCTGGTCACCCCAAGTGTCTTGGTGACAAAAATGGAGCACAGCAATGAACCACTGAATGACGTATAAAGCAGCATGTAGCCTACTGTATATACATCCATACCTGTTTATGTGTGTGACAGAATTGGATTACCTTCTTTTCCTGTTGGTGTAAATTTTGCATGTGCAAATTCACGGTATGGGCTGCATGCTTGAGTGTTCACCATGTGGGTTTCTTTCTCCTATTGTGTGTGGATGCCCATGAGTGTGTATGTATGTGTGTGTGAGAGAGAGAGCATGTGTGTCTCAGAGTGCTGAATTTGTGCTTTGCTTTGAAGGACAGGGAAGGAGGGATGGGAAGCCAATCTGTTCCTCTGCAGATTAACTCTCTCATTCCAGACCCCTCTTTTCTCCAAAACACCCACTATCTCCAGCGTCTGTCTTTCTCCCTCCTCCCACTCCTCCTCCTCCCTCATCACTCCCTCCAGTTTCTCCCTTATTGCTTTCCTCTGCCTCTCTCTCTTGCTTTCTGTCAATCAGGCTACCTGCATGGGCTCCTGTGTATTTGTGTGGGAGAGCGATGGATCTGTAGCCGTGGAGGCGGTGTACAGATCCACCCCCGTTTTGAGCGCGTTAGCCTCGGCATCAAAAGCTCCTCTCTTCAGAAAGGGGCAGCGCCAGAGAGACTGTGTGGGGACAGACCGAAACTGAGGCCACGGCGGTGAGAAAAGGAGCCCACTTTTCACTTCATTCACCGCGCGGAACTGAATGGGAGAGCAGGACATTGTTTCCTGTCCAATTAGCCAAGCATCCAGCCGCTTCCTGTCTATTCTGTGAGTGTGTAGCGAGAGGCAAAGAGAGAGTGATTACAGCAAGAAAGAGACAGGGAGAGAATGAGGGCATGTGAAGGAATGAACAACACACCTTTATGACCCTTGGGAACTCCTCGCATCTCCTCCTCCCTCCAGTCAGCCTGGAACTGGGAGAGGGGAAGAAAGAGGAACGATGAAATAAAGAAAGAGAAGGGTGAAACATGAATAGAGGAACCTTGGGTGGAAGTGGTGGCGGATGAAGAGAAAGAAAACCCTGTGGGGTTCTGCTACCTCTCCCACACATTTCTCTGTTTTAAGTTTCAAGTTTTAAGTGCATCCTTCTGTAATTGAATTCTGTGCTGAATACACTAAAAGGGAAATAGACAGGAAGACAGAAGGGGCTCGGACAGGTTGGGAGTAGATGTGCAGTAGATGTAATGTACTGTAGTGCAATGTGCAACGGGGTGGCGTGGGGTTAGATGAGAGGAGTCGAGAGGAGGTGTAGGGAAACAGTGAGGGTGCTAGCACTCTGCGTGCTTTCATTAGCACTCTAAATGCTAATGAATAAGTTCATAGCTTTGAAGATGCAGCTATGTTAAATATGCATGGGTTATCCAACACAGTGCATGGAGTGGGAAAAAAAGGGGTGAAAGAGGAAGGGAGAGGAGAGATAAAGATGGAGGGGAGGTGGGAGGGAGAAAGGATGGAAAAGGAGAGAGGAGATAGAATTGTCTCCTCTCATCCCATCTCCTCCCCTCTTGGAGGACATAATTCCTTTGTTAACGGCCATATGAAAACCCCAAAACATCCTCGTGGAAATACTTTAACAAAACTGATGAAATGAGAATTGCCGCCTTAATTGTTGCAAATAAGAGTTAGAGTGACTTTTCATAGTGCTCTTGTCCGCTCTCGTCCCCGCAGGGACAGATGCAGAGTCAGTCATTAGTGTTAAGTCAAAAGACATTAAGCCAAGCTGCTTGTGGTGCAGTAATGACCGAGCAGTTTGAAGTGGCGACAATAGCAACTAGGGACAAATCTCAGAGGAAAACGGATTCATTTTCTTCCTCCCTGCAGGAGAAAGGAAAAGTGTGCAGGCTTTGCACTCAACAAATACATATCACACTCTGGCGCGCAGACACATTAGGATAAAAATAATAAGACTATGCATACTATTAACATTATCTACATTTTTTGCACGTTTGAGGCCTCTCATTTTGTGCTTTGCTGTGATGTTTGAACTCTCCAACTCAAATTGAATAAATGCATGCATAATGTCATTTAATTGAACATTACAGTATGCTGGTCATTAACAGGTTAATGGCTTCCCATTAATACCCCTGCAAAAGTGACAGGGGGGCGGAGGAGCTTCTTCAATTTGATTTCCAATTAATATGTATGAGTGGACCTGTGTGAGAGGGATGATATGAAGACACATTATCAGAGCTGAGCGGAAGTGACAAAGCTATCTGATGACTTGGCTTAAAGAGGAAGTGACCATAGTATTAATGGTCATACCACCGATACAACAGAGCAAGGACAAAGGCAAGACACGTTTTTTTTTTTGTATAGAAGTAAGGCATTAAGACAAGATATTAAAGTGTAGTGCCAGATGTGAATAAACAGTCCCAGTTTTAATTTATTAAAATGTAGTGGCAAACAGAAAAATCCTAAGCCTTGATTTAAAAGAACTGAGAGTTCGAGCAAACCTAAAGTTTTCTGGAAGTTTGTTCCAGGTACGAGGTGCATAAAAACAAATTTCCCAATGTTCAGTTGACTCTGGGGGCAGAACATGTAGTGCTTTATACAGCAGTATTGGCATTTTAAAGTAAACTGACAAATAGGAAGTTATTGAAAAGATCTGAGACCTAGAGTATTGTGATCCACACTCCGTAGTGGGGACTCTCAGCAGCAGCATTCTGCTGCAAATGTCTGATTGGCATTTTTAAAGACAGCATCACAGGAGTCCAGGCTACTTAAGATAAACACAGACACATTTTTCTAAATCCTGCTGAGACATAGGCTCTTTAATTCTTTAATTCTATATTCTTAAGGTGATAGACTTTTCTTAATGTGGCTGTTGATTTCAGCACTGACTTCCAGTAATTATTCCTTGGTTCCGAAAACAATAATCTATTTTATCTTTGTGTAACTGAAGTGAATGTGGCATCCAATCACTGATTTGTTCAATACAGCAACTCATGGCTTGTACAGAACCATAGACACTTGGTGATGTATATGTAAATCTGTGTGTTGTCCAGTGTTGCCAACTTAGCGACTTTGTTGGACAGCCAATAGCTACTTTTCTGACTGAGGAGTTGGCAACAGTGGTGTTGTCCACATGAGTACAATACAAAAAATATATATATATAATAAAAAAAAATGTGAGCTGGTGGCAGCAGGTACATGTTAAACAGAAGAGGCCCAATAATGGAGCCTTGGGGAACTCCGATATCATTTTTGTTTGCCCAGATGTGTATTTACCAATAGACGGAAAGGTGTCCTTGTCCTTCACACAGGATTCGATCCAATTCAGTACTCCTCCACAGAATCCCAGCCAACTATTCAGTCTGTCCAGTAATATATTGTAAGGTAGGAAGAAAAGAAGGTAGAGAAAGGGATGGAGGAGAAGGATTGATTGAGTCTAAAAACAGGCCTGCAGATTTCAGGACATATGTTACACAAATCTGGATAGGTGACTGCTGAAATATGCTGATGGCAAGCATGCAAGCCAGAGAATCCAGGGAAGTTGGATAAAAGGTTTAAAAGTTGAGCAGAATTTGCATACGTAGGCAGTGGAAGCAAAATAAGACCCTACATTTCAGCATAAATCCCACAGAATGAGTCGTTTTGCTGGGGGAATACTTTGATGTCAAAAATGCGGCGCTTACTGTAACATATCCTATGTAAATGATAACAGTGGAGCATCTACTTTTTTCCCCATGCATTGATATGGATGTTAATGACCAACTATTTGTCTACTCGCAGTTGACAGCATTAAAGAACATTACTCCTCCATCTGTACCCCTGCTCTCTGTGTTATGAATTATGCCGTTTAAATGGGTTGCCTCCTTTAGACGAGCTCTGGGCAGGGTCTGTGGAGAGGCATCTAATGGCAGCTAAATGAATTCATGCCCAGATAAGGCGTAGGCTGCAAACACAGCAAAGCAACAACAGCTGTCAGAGACAGAGAGGGAGGCAGAAAGAGAGAGGGAAGGGGGAGCGACAGAGGAGGAGAGAGCGAAAAGGGACCAGAGCTGGAGAGAAGTACAAAGATGTAAAAACAAATGGAGTGTGTGAGCGGAAAATGAGAAAAAATCTGTGCTGTGCTATCTAGCCTCTCAACAAGTGAGGAGGTGTGTGGGAGAGAACAGAACAGGGAGTGACATTAGTTGTGAGGAAATCTATTGATTGCCACAGCAGGCATTATTCTCCAAGTCAAGAGACTAAGGCAAATAATGGAGGGGGATGTGATGGATGGTATTTGATGTGGTTTTGAATTTCTCCTCCTAGGGACCATTGATTTGTATTGGTTGCTGTTCACATTTGGTGGCTAAAATTCAGTTTTATGGGAAAAAAATACATTTTCCCTCATGCTATCCATTTACCAGTGGACTTTTACACTGCAGCCAGAGCTGTTGTCACTCTGTTAATTCTAATGGGAAGCAGGAGGACAGCAAGGCAAAAAAAAAAATAGAGATCAAATCCATTCAATTCTTCCTAGAAAGATGTGTACTTTGCTAAACTGCTGCTGACGTGCAGTCATGCTTTAGCCCAGAGCAAGCAGAGATACGCCGGAGGGGAGAGGAAGGGAGGCAGAACATATACCAACAAATGAGTAGGGGGATGGCAGCTTGGCAATGGAGGGGAAGGGAGGGAAGCATTTATGTATGATGGATGAGAGGTGGAGTGGGTTGCAGACTGTCAGATGTTCCCTTTATCTCTCTTATGCGTTTTTGACACACAGAGTGAGGGAAGGTCGGACAGGAGGAGGGTGGGAGGAGTGAGGAGCAAAGATGGAGGGCGGCGATTGAATAAGGGGAGGAGGGGAAATGAGGGAAAGGAGGAGGAGATGCTATCACATGTATTACCTGGCAGAATGTTGCTAGCACCTCTGCTCATCTTTAATGAGGCCAGGAGGAACATTATGCAAATGAGCCTTAATGGAGCGTGGACTGCAGCCCCAAGGCAGGGTCACCGATCACTACATCTCCCTCTTCCTCCTCTTCCTCTCTGCATCTACCCGCCCTCTTTCTCTCCTCCTTATCGTTCAATTTGTCTGTGTCCTTACCTCCCCCCTCTAATTTTCTTTTCAATGCCCTCCCTTACTTCCTAATCTCCCCTAAACTCATCCTTGTATTTGCTTCTCTGGCCCATCCTCATCATCCCATTCTCCTTTTCAGAAAGCGAGACTGTGTCATCGATCTGCACTTCAGACATGCTGGCTGATCAGAAGATGAATAGGGCCCTCATGATGTAAAGATGAGATTCATTGCAGAAAGCCTGCTTTAAACTAGCATCTGGTGAAGAGGAGGAAAAAGGAGAGACGGTGGAAACACAAGCAATGAAGAGAAGGAAATGAGAGAGAGGGACTCGTTGAGAGGCTTCGGCGCATCTGAGATGGAATTTCGAGGGCCATCCCTGAATGATGGCTCATCAAGCCTCATTCCCCGCGTCATATCTAATTGCTTTTAGATCTGTTCCTATGGAAACTGCAGTTCTCTTTTAAGCTGCTTAGGGGGGGATGTTTCATCACCTTTTCTCTTGGGGGTTTGTGCCACCGCTGTACGTGTATGGTTTGGATGAACACACTGCAGAGGGATAAGCTCACTGGGCCTCTGAGGACAAGCATGGAGAAGATATGAGAGCAGAGAGTGGGATAAAGGCATCACATTTTATAAACATGGAAATATTGAATGCATAACTCGTTGTCACATGAGACAATGGCAAACAGGAAAAAAATAATGAATATGCATTGGCAAGCATGTGCTGAAACATACTGCATGTGTGTGAACACACTCAAGCAAAGACACAATCATGAGGCAGAGCCCCCTCGGCTGACGAAGAGATGACTACTCTATTCGGCTGCTTTTAAACAGTACAACATACTTTTAGTAATGTGTACCTAGGAATTTCTCATTGGTTATATCTTGAAGCTACAAAATAACAACGCTGCTGAAATAAAACTGTTTGCCTCATTGTGTGTTACTTGGTAATAGTCTGGAGGTGTTATTATAGTGGGTTTGTAAGAGTAGATGTTATAGATTCTGCCATTGCATCTCTGCAAGATCATTCTTTTATGTGTTTCTTTCATTTCTCCACCACTAGCATTTGTTGTTATGCAGCCGCCCCCTAAAGTGATTGAAGAAAGTTTACTGGTAATTGTGGCATGATTGATAAAAAACAGAGGAGGAAAATAGAAAGAAGCATTTATTCTTCAATACATTTTTTTTTGCTTCACAGTGCCTCAGAGTTTGGTTTCTTGCTTTGCTGCAAGAATGTCAAATATTTCCCATATTTGTGTAAGCCGTATGCAGTAGACTTTGACTCTTTTTAACTTTAGAAGTGACAAATTCATAGTGAGTAATGTCGGTTTAATTATAATATTCTCCCAAAAGCCCTGAAGCATTTTTTTTTTCAAATTAATATGCCTAGTGGGGAGGAAAACATCAGGGTGCAAATTGCAGTAATATACAGTATTGAAGACTCATTACCGAATGTATTGGTAATGGTAAGGTAGAGCCTCATTATGTGGGATGTTTTCCTACAAGGGCTTATGGTCCTCAAGTAGGTAGTGGTCTGAGCAGAGGTGAAGAGGACCCTTGGTGGTTTGGGGGTAAACAGTGATTGTATTTGTATCCTGCCTTTGCAGCTCTCCTGCCTTAAGATTTTCATCCTATGAAACTCTGAGCATGGCTGTGTGAATCATTTGTTGTTTGACAGAGAGTAATGTGGCCGCTACTTAGCCGGATTATGAATTCCTTAATGGGCATCATGTCATCCTCATCATCTTTTGCTGCCCTAGTACTTCTTGATTAATTGTGTCAACCACCAGTCAAATGCAGGAATCTTCTGTGAAAGCACCCTCTGAAGATAGTTCAGTCGAGTGGTCAGTCCTCGTGCACATAAACAACTAGATCCAAAAACAGCGCATGTTGTGGCTTGAGAAAGTAAAGCCAAAGGGGCCTCCTCCCTCCCCCAAAAGGCTCAGTTCCCCCGTCGATGGCCTTTCGTTCATGCCTTCATGGGCAGCATCACAGAAGCAGAAGATAATCCCTCGTTTTTGCAGCCCTCCCTTTGCTTGGCCACTCTAAGCCTGAGAGGGTCATTGTTCATTGTACAGGAGCGCTTCATTTAATTCCAGCCCCCCTTGTGTTTATCTAAGCCATTGGGACCGATGATGAAGGAGGAAGCATAAGGACTTTCTAGCATCAGCGCCAAAATAGATTGCTTGCCTGCAACCTAGTACTTAGTTTTCAGGGATTCTTAAAGTTTGCCTTCTGGAGAATCTTACAAGTGTCCTTTCTAAAGGAAGTTGTTTCTCTTGAAAATAAGTTGCTGATTACTGAACTGGAATAAGAGGACAGGAACAACATTTGCTACTCTGCTCATTTTCTGGTACCCAGGAAAAAAGGAAACAGGAGGTATAAGAAGATTTGACCCACTGGATGCTTGCCTTTTGCAGAGATTTCACCTCTGGCTGACTGGTACACAAAGACACACTTGACATCCACTTTTATCATGTGTCGGTGGTTCCCAGGCACAGCAAGTTTCCTCCTCTTTACCTTTCAGGGAGTAAAGCAATTTACTGTTTGGCTACTCCTTAGTGCCTCACACTCAAAGTGAACACAGTGCTCAAGACGCTGTAGCATCAGTTAGGTAACGCCTGTCTACTTCCACATGGATGCCCTCTTCATGATGGTCAGGTTAAAAGAATGAGGAGTTCCGTAGACTTACAAATTGAAGATTTCAGTGCAACCAATAAACGTCTTTGACTTTCATGCACCTCTCCTGTGGTGCTGCCTGGTGTCTTTGCACATTAGCCACATCTGCTAATGAAGTGATCCCCAAGTCCTGGTGGAAACATATCCTGTTGGCATTCATTCACACTTCCCTGGTGGAGGTGCATCACTGGGGCCCACATCAAAAGGCAGAGCGTTTAAGGACTTGGCCATAATCTCTGCTCAAATGGCAAAGATTCAGCTCCTACTGTGCGATGCCACATTACCCATTCAAGGCAGTTTTTTAAATCTTGGATCATGACAAGGGCGGCTTTTTGTTTTCAGACACCTGTAGTGGTACAACGTATTCGGAGTCAACGGGGGATGTTCATAATTTGAATGAAGGCTTCCAGAAATGGTGCAAGGAGAGAGGAGATATATCAGTAGGCTTCTCTGTTGTTTCTGTGGTCTTTTTCTTTCAGGGAAAGGTCAGTTGCACACCCTGTTTATTCTTGCTATGATCAATGTCTGTGGTGTGATTGTTTTCACAAGACTGATAATGTCCTCTAAATTTGTTCCGCTTGGGCAAATTAAAATGTGTTCATTCCTCAGATGCAGTTATTTCTTATGTACAATCATCCATCCAAGAATACATATTTTCTTAGAGGCAGGAAGCCTCTTTCGAAGATACAGGTTTAGTTACTGAACATCTCTTCTAACATACATATGTGCTTCCCCCCTTTTCCTTTATTGTGTCTCTCTCATTCTTTCCCTTTTACTTTCTTTGTCTCTTTTTCTTTGTCCTCCTTTCTCACTTTGCTTCCTTCGTTCTCTGTGTGTTAAGAGTCTGTAGTCAACTGTTTAGATAAGCTGATGTATAAATTCCCCTAGCCCCTCATCATGCCTGGTTGCCTTATCAAGGTCAAGAGAGTGCTTCACAACACTTAGAGCGTTTTATCAGCATATTATCCGAATGCAGACAGAGACGAGGAAACAGGCCTCTGGGCTAGAACTCATTGGAAAAGCTTATTAAGCCCACTATTGTTTTTGATGACAGGCTTGGAGTAAGTTTAATGGTCCTTGTGCTGACGCTCTTACCACACAGACCTGAGGATCATTAGGGTTTAATCTTTAGCTCCTAATCCCCCTGTTCTAGAGCAGACTTGCCTCGCTAGCTGACCTTGCAGCTATACCCCGCTCCCAAGCAAATCCTCAACCTTGACTTAGCTTCATCTGTTTTTACAAGAGCCTATCCCTTGGCTTAGCTTCATCCTGGACTTCATCATCAAAAGCAACATTCTCCCTCACTCCATCTTGAAAAAAATAACAATAATTTTAAATGCTCACAAAAACACGTGTGAGACTCAAATCATTTTGCATATGAACTGTATTTACTTCCTCCCATTTATTTTACTTGAGCTGAGCATGAAACAGTTAATGGTATTTGGAGCCATGGTTATAATTGCCAGTTTTACAGAGCCAATCACGAGGGTGGTTAATGTAATGGAAATTAAAAACAAAACCGTTTCTTTGATGTCTGTCTTCTAAGCCTGACAACAGGGAGTGAAGGTTAAAACCAAATGAGCACAGACTTTAAACAAGTGGCTCTGTAAAAATCAAGTGCAACATAACTCAAGGAAATACAACACCAATCAGGACAGAAAGGGTAAATCCCTCATAACATTTTAGAGAGCAGCACAGCCTTTGCAGAAATAAAATCCCCGGGGTATTTGATCACTTTATGGTCAGAATTTTAGATGATTGATTTTACAAAGGGCTTTTTCTGTGTTATCATGGGATAACTGACATTATAGACATCAATAAAATGATCAGCATTATCATCATCACTGTCGTCACTGCAATTAATACTGTCATTGTTACATGCTTAACTATAAATTAATGATTCCTCTTTGAGTCTCTATCTTCCCATTAGTAGCCCGGGGCTTTGTCATCTGCATCAGCAGAGACCCGTAGTGCTAATATGACCTCTGTGTGGTGAGTCTACAAAGGATCCATGTCTGTGAAGTGTCAGGGCTGAGTCAGTCAAAATTGCTTGCTATGGGTCACTAGACTTGGGAATTGGGGGCATGACTTACAGTTACATAACACTATGACAGAAATTAAAGGAAGGAAACACTGTGAAACACCAGATACTGTATTTAGTAGAACCAGGTGAGTGGTGAAGGCTGAGGAGCTCTGAGGCTTGTTACACACCAGGACACAAAGATTGTTGTTTGGATATAAAATGGACTGCTACATCTTTACCAATAGTGGTGGAAAAATGTACCATTAGGATTGGGAGTGGAGTCAGAGAAAAGGCAATCTCTTATCCAACTGGTTTATCCAGGGCCGGCCCAAGCCTCCATGGGGCCCTAAGCAAAATTTGATTTTGGGGCCCTCTATTACTGCCAGTAATACTGATTACTGATCATTCACACACCTACTATAAATTATTTCATGTTCTACTCGGTCATCACTTGTAAAACTAGAGGTGAGAACTTTTTGTTGTAGTTGGATTGTAGTCCACAGTGATTAAGGCCATGGAAGCAGACAACAAATTTGCAAACTTGCAGAAAAATCTTTCAATTAATATTTGGCAAAGTCAGCAACTCCCCCTACTGGTGACACAGAGAATCAATACATAAAACCTCAAAGAGCAGCCTGGCATGTTTTACCCATTTATGGTTTTTAATCTGAAATGGTAGCAAATTCAGAGCAGCCTGGGGTTAATTTACACTTAATAGTCAAAGTGATATAGTACTGAGTGGGATACCAAATGTCATCTAGGCCAACTAAAAGTAACAAAATAAACCAGTCTTTACTGTAAACACAATCTGCTATATATATATATATATGTATATATATATATATATATATATATATTTTAAATAAACTGCAAGAGCAAATGCACAAAAACAGATGGTATTAAATAAAATTTAAAAAATATCAAACAAATACTTAAATAATGATGTAAATGAACAGTGGCACCTGAAACAAGGTAACAAAAATGGTTTATAAATAAAATAAAATTACAAAGGCTGCTTTGTTGTGAACTTACCAGGTAGAGCTGAGGTTACAGCAGACAAAGAGGGAACAGTAGGCACAGAGGATGGGTCAGAGGATGGAGATGGATCTAAGATTAAAAAAAAACAACAACAAAAGCTAGCCATGTTAGATGTCATATTACACTTGAAAATTATTCTGCTTATTTTCTAAATAAATAAGCAGTAAAATATAGGGAAATTAAATTAATATTGTTGGACAAAATGATTCATCTCAGAATGTTCTGCAGTACACTGAGCAATTACAAAGGCTGTTTTCTTGTTAACTTACCAGGTAGAGCCAAGGTTGCAGCAGACACAGAGGAGACAGTGGGCACAGAGCAGAAGATGGAGATGGATCTAAGATGAAAAACATGTCCCTTGTCATATGAGTATGTCTTGTTATATTAGTGTATCTTAATGAGATAATTCGACTAGAAATTAAATATATATGGTGACAGTTTTTCCCTCACCTGTTTCATTAGTCTTCACTGAGCCTGAGGAGGTGGACTGCCCCTGGGCTGAATCAGTGCCTCATCCAGAATACTTTAACAGTGCTCCTGGGGGAGTTTCATGTAACTCATGAGCATAACAGGGAGTTGATGTAAAAGGAATATGTTTATTTACTCACATAAATTACTATGCTCTGCAGCAAACAACATATCTCAAACTATAAGTTAACTGAGTTACTTCATTATTGCAAAACGCTAGCAAACGTCACCGCGTCTGTACATTTGCTATCAAACGTTGTTGTTAAAAACGTTGTTTTGATGCCAAAAAGTGACCCAGAATATATACACTGCGAATAAACTTATTCAAAGTATTACACAAACACAAAAACTTTAGCTTGAATAGTAAGCTATCTAACCTTCCAGTTAAGAGAGAAGTTTCTCTGGCTTTGAACTAACCTTAGCTCGCTAATTTGCTATTATAGGCTATTACATATATATATATATATATTATTTTTCTTTTTCTTTTTTGAAGTTAATCGCTCTTGGGGCCCCCTAATGGTCACGGGCCCCTAAGCAGGTGCTTAGTTCGCTTATGCCTTGGGCTACTTTTGTACACTTTTCATGCTTTCAGCTAGTTAGACTCACCCTTGTAATAATGTTGTCAGAATGGCTAAACGTTCATCAGTCTTCAGGCCTTTACACACCAGGGGTGTGACAAATACACAACACATAGTGCACTATACATAGAAACGACAGGGACTGTCCCATAGCAGTGTATTTCAATGTTGCTCACCATGACACCTCATTACGTTTCTGTGGTATTGAACAAGTCACTCTACCTCCTTTGGGGGATGTGTTTAGGATTGTCACCAAGCTGTTTTTAATTTTGCCTTTGTTCCTCTATTTCTATGTATAATATTGATTAGTAACTTAATGATGTTTGGTATTGATGGTTTTGCTACAGCACTGGGTTATGTGGCTGATTGCAAACTCACAGCCACTCCTACTAGTCTAGTCACTGAAATGTTGCAGCAGCATTAAAATCATTATTTTTGGAAGTTAAACAGTGTGCGGGAGTCCCTCTCCTACGCACCTGTTTGAAAACAGATGTGCAAAGTATTCTCTCGTTTTAAATACACAACACAAAAATGGGAAATACTCATCTATGAATATTTCCCTTGCTAAACAGTTAGGCCTAGGCAGTGAATATGTTCAAGGCTTTTATTGTGAAAGGTACGATTGGAAGTAGTGGATGTGTTTGTACTGCCTTTGTAAAGGTTGAAAGGAGTGATAAAGTTTGTCAGCTTGGTTGGACTATGGAGCCTGCGTGTTGTTGTTACATGGTACAATCCTAATGCTGCAATGTAATTGGTTGATGCCTTCATTAACTGTAAGAAAGCTTTGCTTTTTGCCACGTAATATTTACGTTCTGTGTGAAAGTACTAACTGTATAAAAATAATGCCCCAGTGTGTAAAGGCGTTCAGGCAGTGGTTCTCAAACTGGGGGACAGCGAATACACCCTTTTTATAGCAGACATTTCTACTCTTTAAACACAAATGTATATAGTAACATTATAATTACAGCAATGCATTGGAATAGTTGCTGAAACTCAGCCATTGTTAACTTTATTAGTTCAATTCAATTAGTTTCAAGGTGTTGGAGCCTGATTCATTCGGGATCGACTGAAAAATGAAAACAAAAACGATGGTAGCAAGGCTACAAAACTGAGTTTAGCAAGATTTAGAGATGAACACACTTCTGTTACTAGTATCCCCTGTATTATTTTATTTTATTGCTTTATCCTTCCCCAGCTGATAAAATAGAAACGGTGCAAGGCTGAGGATGACTCTTTCTTTCTTATTTTTATTTCACTTCCAGATAGAGGCATGACCAAAAAAATTTGGGAACCACTGTTGTGAGCTGTACTGTATAAGCCTCAGGTGTATAATTTTAGATAGATATGCCATGAGATGACTGATAGGATTCAAAGTATCACAGACCATCAGGATAACATATTTAACTTTTTGTCCGTTAAACTATCAATGCTGGAGTGCACTCCTCTGTCATTGTCATGTATTAACTGAAAAATTAATTTGTAATGTGAGTGGGACTGTACAGTAAATTATCCACATTATCAAGAGTATATTTTACCTGCTTGAGAGGAAGTAAAATGAGAATCCCTAAACAGATGCATTACACCTAAAAACAGATTCCCGTTTCATCTTCTTATTTCTGCAGGTACATAATCCGTACACAGTCCTCCCACCTGGGACCTGTCATATTTATTCCTGAGTAAATATACATAATGCATGTCCTCTCCCTCTCTCTTACACACACACACACACACACACACACACACACACACACACACCTCAATTATCTATAATTTCAAGAACAAAAAGCACATGTGGCTTGGAAGCTTTATGCTTTTCCTGTGTCAGTATTTTCTAAGTTAGTGCTCAATGCCTCATCATGTGCATTATCCTGACAGCACAATAATTCAGTTTTACCTGAAATCAAATTCTGCCAATCCACTTATCCCAGCGACAGCATTTTTTGTTGTGTTGGTATGAGGCTACACAGCTGAAGGTGCATACATCAATTAACGTGGTGAGGACAGGTTCCAAGAGATGCTGGTAAGTTCACAGGTTCAGCCAAACAGCGCTTATCTCCAGCTGGCAGCTGGACGTGGCAGAAATAACTCAATTTAATACCCATGGCTGTTGCGTGATAATGGCCGCACTCCTGTCACGATGGGAGACTTCTCACCTCTTTAACCCTGCTGCTCCGCTTCTCTTCTGCAAGCTGCTGGCGTTTAGCTGGAGGAGGTAAAATTCATATTGTCTGTCCCTCGTCCCTCGCCTCATCAATCATATCAGACGTAACATTTCCAGCGCTTTCCTCTCTATTATTTTCCAGTTTGCCTTAAGACAATAAAGCTGAATAATTGCCTTTTGAAGCTAAAAGTTACTCGTCTCACTCTGGTGTCACAAACCCATGACTCAAAGTCATGCTGGCTCTAAAACCACTTGGGTTCCGGCAAAGCTTTCATTAAGGGACCACAATGAAACCTCTCAGGCAGAAAGACAGCTAGGTGACTCATGGCCAATCTAAGTCTGTCATACAATATTTGGCCAGTCGAAAGGATTTCAATTCAGTCACTCTCAGACATGAGGGCTCACCCACAGTACGGCAGAGAACTTTAAAAAGCTACAGATGACAAGTTTGCCAACTCTTTGTGGCCGAGCTTCTCAAAAGTTTTTAGTTGCAGGGCCTTAGAGTGGTCATGATATGTCCCTCTATCTGAAACTGTCTCAACAGATACTGGCTACGATGAAATCTGGTATCAAGCGTGATGGTTCCTGGTTATTTTGGTGACCATCTGACCTTTTGCCTAACCAAATCGTCTACTTTCATTCATGTGACTATGTGATTAGCATTGCTCTAACATCTTCAGGGTTTTTATCACTGAATATATAGGACTGGTAACATATCAGTGAGATAATGCAATTGACTTGCAACCATTCGTCAAGCTGAGCATGAATCAGTGATCTAATGTACCAGTCAGAATCACCCATGATGCATCCTTTCATTTTTATCTCGAGGGTGGCTCTGTTTTGATGCTCGTTTATCATGTATGGACCATGGAGCAATCTCCCCCTGATTTACATGAGCAACTGACTGTGGTTGAGACGTCATCAGATCACATCTCTGCTTTTTTACTGGTTATGCTGAAGTACGAAATACCTTCTAATTTGGACAAGGGCTGAGTTTACTGCTTCCTCTGTTACCCAAAGAAATACTGTTGTACTCTGTAGCTCTGCTTAGTGACTGGAAACAATGTGATATTAATTGGGTGCTCTGTGTGGACATCTTCCTCTACACTACCCCCCACCCCCCTCCAGCGCTTTATATGTCTCGCTGACCCCGACACACACACACACACACACACACACACACACACACACACACACACACACACACACACACACACACACACACACACACACACACACAGGGCTGATAATGACTGTGGCTGGTGATCCAATTCAATGACCATTAGGAGGCATAATGTGTTGCTGCCTTGCGCTGTTCCTGTGCTAAACATAAACCACTGTGCTCCCTAATACCTAGCGCTGGGAGGACTGATTCTCTTAAGTAACTCAGTTTTGTCAAGCTGTCCTGTGTAGGCAAATCAATACAGGAGCTGTTCACTTTATCACTCGATGCCTTTGCCTGATAGTTACGATTAATTAAGTCACCACAGAAACACATAGTGCATAATTGTGCCATATCTATTGACCAAAACTTGGTGCCTCCAACAGTCCGAACCGGTGAGCTTTAACGAATAGCAACAAGACGTAATCACAGAATCAGATGTCTATGTTCTTCATCTCCATCAAGCAATGTTCACATTCTGACACAAAAACAAGGTTTTTGAATGAGATTGAGAAGAGTTGAGAACTGAGGTCTTTTGCAAGGACTGATACGCAACAATGCTAATGTACTGTGTTTAGCAGTAGTTAGATCACTAGAGACACAAACAGCATTTTAAACTGCAGAAATAGTAACAGCCTACAGCCATTAGCACTCACAAAGGTCACAGCAGCTTGGACTCAAAGTTTAACAAATGTAAACTAAATCACCACACACCCTGTAAAAAATAATGAAGGGGTGCTTTCAATAGTTGTCTTTTCAAGTTATTATGTGAACCAACTGTAATTTAGTCAGAGTTAAACCTGAATGGTAAGCTAAGACAAAAACAGATTCTGGTTTAGCATGTGGGCTAATCATTGAACTTCTGAATAGAGAGCTTACACCTATGTCACGGTTTGGTCAGTAATCAGGATGTGGGGCCATTATCGAGGTACTGGGATGTGAACAACATAATAGCTTGCACATCGAATGTACAATGTAATCCAATTAATTTAGGATGTCTAAAAGCCCTGAAAAACATGTGGAAGCTGCTAAAATGTGCAGAGGAGGACTTAGTCAGCAGGAAAGGGCATGATATTTTGAGAGACTAAGGTTAATAGGTTGCAAAGATCCATACAAGCTGGCCTCTTCATCCTGAAATGACAACCTGGCAATTCTGCCTTCTATTTCTTTTCTTAACAAAGTGAATGCCCTCATTTTTAATATGATATATATATATATATATTTAAAGGCGCCGTATGTAAGTGTAGTATCTTAAGTTCCACATGGGATGTGACATCCTGGGTCTGATGATCAGTTAGGGGCCCAGTTATGGCCCAGGTCAAGGATTGGTGAAGTCCATCTAGGGTGTCTCTCTGTCATCTGTTTCATTTTGTCTCACATTTCACAAAAACAACCAACCTATATAAGCAGGGTAGTTGGAGCTGTTATTCAGAGTAGGTAATATTGGCTTCGAACCCTTTCTCAGGCAATCTTAGATGCTTGATTTGATGCTGTACTTTTTGTAATAAACCTTGTGTGGAAACACACATTGACTAGAATTGAATCCTATCGGCTCCACTGCCGTGCCGGAGCGCAGACACAACCAACACGCATCTGGCCTGGAAATTGGTGGTGATTTGTTTGCCCACGGGCAGCTGCCGTGGCAGGGCCGCGTCTCTGTGTCCGTGATCTTTGGTTTTCCAGTGAACTGTTCGAGCAAGTCCAGCTTCTCTGCTGCTAACGCTGCTGCTGGGATACAGTGGAGGAGGAGCTGGCTGCTAATGCTATGTACCGTCTTGGCGTTTTTGGGAATCATAACGAGGTTGTTTGGGTTTAGTCGCACCGTCAGCCACTGTAGCTCAGTCATACAGTCTGATGCTGAGACTCTACTGACTGCGTGACTGGTAGACGGCGGTGGGTGGCGCAACAGGCCAAAACACAAATTCAAAACATAAACATGATTTGTGTACAGTAATTTTTTTTTTAAAAATGCGAATATTCTATTTCTTACATATAGCTCCTTTGATACAGCACAATTCTTACCCAAAAAAAGTTTTGTACTGTAGTAAATATGAAATGAGATCAGAATCGGATATTGAGTCACCAATGCAAGAAACATTAGCCTAATATCAATATGCTAGCATACTGTTACACTATAAAATTAGTTAACAGTTGCTGTTATTAATATTTCACCTTCCTGAAAAGAAATATATAGAGCAGACTTGAACGTTGTCAAGATTCTTGCCCTGGAAATCCTTTTTATCACACTGTTTTTAGGACTCTTCTCCCTGATATGTAAGAACTTTTGGCAATCTGTAGTGCTCCAAATGCGTCTCCAAATCTGACTGATTAGTACAGGCAAAAACACGGCAATAATTATACATGTTCAGCAACAATTTCCTAATAATGAAAAGTTGAGTTTAGTTCGGTTTTGTATCTCCAAAATGGCCAACTTCCCAATTGATGACGTGCCATGAAACAGCTCTATAAAGTAGCCTAAAGGAAGATACTAGCTCCTCTGTGGGTTGTTCTTAGGCACAATGATGCTTTAAAATACTAATGTCAGCATGTTAACCTGCACACAATGACAATGCTAACATGCTCATGTTTACCATGTTCACTGTTTTAGTTTTGCATATAAGCACTCACCAACACTCGCTAATTAACCAAAGTACTCAACAAATTAACCTTCTGACCTGATGACAGCACTCAAGGAAAAGTCAGAGGATCCCTATTATTACTACAGTTAATCTTGACCATGAATGTTTTCACCAAGTTTTATGGCAATCCATCCAACAGTTATATATATTTCAGTCAAGACAGCTGGACCAACCAACTGAATGGGTGCAAGCAGATTTGAGAATTTACTGAAACTACAATGATTACAAACTGAAAGCAACAATTTTGGAGCAGAGCCAGGAAACACTCACCGTCAAGGGAGCGAGAAAACAATTATCTTGTTCCTTAGTCCATATGATTACAGGCAGGGAATTTGGCTTAGAACTGTATGGATGACTGTACAATCATACATCAAACCAAAGTAGTTTTTCATTTATCGCAATAAAAACACTTTCATGGAGTCAATGCCAAGTCTCAAGGAGCAATTCACAAACCCTATGTAATATTGTAAAACATAATTTTTTACCATTTATAAACTATTTTCAGTTTTTAAACAATGGCATGTGTAATGGTGGGCACACATTTAGGCAACATCAGCGTGGTGAAGTGCCATTACTTTTGTAAAGCTTTACAAGGGCATTAACCGCCAAATATTGCAAATGCCTCTTTAACAAACTGACTTTGACAATAGGTGATTAACTTCCAGATCTGGTGAGTGTATAGTGGACATTATAGAGTGGCTCAATATTGAGCGGCCACATCGAGACCATTGATTAATTACGAGCTTGGGTCACTAGATGCTTACAACTTATCTGTGGTCATGTACAGAACATCAGATACCATGGCATAGACTCCTTAGAGTTTTTTGTCTTGAAATCAGAAATCTTCGATAACACAAAACAAAGACACAAGACCACTCTGTATGAGGCATGTGTTACATCCTAATTACCAAACCAGAAGATGATCCTAACAGGAAATTGTATTTGCATTTTGCTCGGCTTGCTAGCTAACATAGCTCAGAGCTAAATGACATAGCTGTTATGCAAACACGAATTCTGTTTTCTGTAACACAAGAATTTTTATTCTGTTTTCAGTCCTGTGTTAGTCAACATATCTAAGCCTGCAGCCAAAGATGCCACTGATGTTTTAGTTAAACAAATGGCCGTGTTAACTGGTGACTTTCAGCTGAATGCATCTGTGGTTGCTCATAGTGACTTATGTAAATGACTGACGTAGATAAAACACATATGAGTACATATATGGTTCAGCTAAAATTGATGGCTTTTGTGAGGACACCCACGTGTTCCATTTGTGTTTTCAACAGCTGCTGTCACTATGCGTGATGACACATTCTGCTGAGTCATTACTTAATACAGTCACGAAACACGGTGTCTCTGACATGGACAGATTTTTTGACACTGATTTAAATTGGCTGGATGGCTGGGGCAAAATGACAGTTGTGTTGCCAACATGCCCGTGCATTCTTTGATGATTTTGTTTGTATAACGGGATATACGATCATTACCCAGACCACAGTCTTCCACTTGCTTAGACCCTGGCTAACATACATACAACCCAGCCTCAGTAAACTTAGTAGTGATGGAAGCTGGGTGATGCCTGGGCAGTGGCTTGTGCTGGCTTTCCCCTGGGTGAGGGGTTTCACCCAGCATTCAACCCCACAGACCCTGTGACCTGAACTGACCATCTGAAAGTTACCCTACCTAAAAGCCTCCATTAGACGGCTCTGAAGCATGGCTGCAGCCGGGAAGGCAAAGCTTTGACTAATGCAATTTCATGCACGACAGTGGTCTCTGCAGCTGAATTTATGCTAGGTGCCACATGTGAAAAAAGGCAGAAAAAGAGCCAGACAGGAGCAGCAACAGAGCAGAGACAGACAGAGAGAAGGGAAGGCTGTGCAGACAAAGATGTTTTACCATGCCAGATCAAATTATTGAACTCCATTTGCAGTATTATCATTGCAGATTAACATTTTTATGAGCGTGTGAAATTACCCATGGACGTCTATTGCCCTGCAATACAATGAGGCACACAAGGCCCATTCCCTGAACAGAGAAGCTGAGAATAAAAACGAAGCTTTTCTACACTATCTAGTTTTGAGGAGAGTTGCAGGTTAAGGCAGTAAAAACTTTTGTAGCCCTTTAAAAGACACTGGTCTCAATACTGAGACGTCAGTTTTACACCAAGGTCACCCCTAGAAATGTACAACAAATTCCAAAACTTGCTTGTCACACCACAAAAGTTGATTGTATGCTTTACGTGTTCACCAATAACTCCAGTGTAACTCAGTGCCCCTCCATTCTGTCCTTTTGTTGGGTGTAAAAGTACAAAGTCTCCAACAAACTGCTTAGTCCAGCACTCCTGTTTATGAATGAGCAGTTTTTTATAGAACTCTTCATTCATTGATCTCCTTACTTTCATAGCTCTCATCCCTGGAGAGCACTGACTGGACACCATATACAAATGTATTCCCCACGGCTCTACTGGAGTGTTGCTGTGTAAAATTGCCAGACTTATCTTGATCACTGTTCCAGAGAACAGCTTTACAGGGGATGAGAGGATCGTGAGCCAGAATGAAGTTTGGTTGTGGCTTTTTATCTTGAAGCACATGTAGGGGGATAGAGCGCTACAGTAAGTACGCTGCAATGCTCCTTGATAATCGTGCTGCTACATTAAGAACAAGGATAAAAGTGTATCCTTCTCCCACACAAGAGACCCTATGCGCACAGAGAGAAATATATCTGCCAACCATCTGAGGCTTGTACACATAAACAACAAGGACAAATATATGCTTACTTAAAATGCCAGTGAGGCAAGCCAAGCGTGGAAATACTAGGATCACTTTGGTTCACACAGCATGGCTGACATATAGGTACATTTGTATCATGGAGACACACACGCATTTGATTGTGACTTGCTGTCTCTAGTTTGACCTTTATTTCCTCTCAATAATGGGCTGGGTCACCACTGAAAATACATTTTTGATTTACTACAACTGGCAACAGTAAAAATGAAGCCAAAACAGAGTTGCCAAAAAACTGCAGTTCTTTGAATGGCCTCTTGAGACTAGCTCCATAAACCAGTCAATTCCCATAGACTCCAATGTTAAAATACCCAACTTTACAGCAGATATAAACATGTTTACAAAAAACGGTTTTGGTCTCCATGGCTAGTTTCCCAGTTCATGATAGTTATATGGAAGGGGAATTTTTATATAATTAATTTATTTATGTTTTCTTAAGGCTTAAAGTCACACATCATTAAGGGCTGGTTGCTTTGAGTGACAGGCTTCTAAAGATGGTGTCCTTGGCTTCCCAGTCAGATCGGATCTGAAACAACTACACCGTCCCACAAAGGGAGCAAGATCCACAGTCTGATTCAGCTGAAACTAATACAAGTTGTATCTTCATGGATTTAAAGCTGGTGTTTTGTCATAGTGTTGTATCAGATTCTGTTTTCCCATTGATTTGTGTTTCTCCAAACCTAAACCTAACCTTGGTGCTAATCTCAACCAGTTGTCTTCTGCAGTGCTTAAAGCAATTATTTTAAAATAACAACAAATTAAACTACACTCAACAGCCACTTTTTAGGTACACCTTGCTAGTACTGGGTTGGACCTCCTTTTGCCTTCAGAACTGCCTTAATACTTTGTGGCATAGATTCAACAATGTGCTGGAAACATCCCTCAGAGATTTTGGTCCATATTGACATGATAGCATCACACAGTTGCTGCAGATTTGTTGGCTGCACATCCATGATGTGAATCTCCCGCTCCACCACATCCCAAAGGTGCACTAATGGATAGAGATCTGGTGTCTGTGGAGGTTGCTGGAGTACAGTGAACTAATTGTTATGGTCAAGAAATCAGCTGGCATCTTACCCTGCTAGAAGCAGCCATCAGAAGATGGGTACACTGTGGTCATAAAGAGATGGACACAGTCAGCAACAATACTCAGGTACGCTGTAGTGTTTAAACCATGCTCAGATGATACTAAGGGGCCCAAAGTGTGCCAAGGAAATATCCCCCACACCATTACACCACCACCAGCAGCCTGAACCGTTGATACAAGGCAGGACGGATCCATGCTTTCATGTTGTTTACGCCAAATTCTGACTCTACCATTTGAATGTTGCAGCAGAAATCAAGACACATCAGACCAGACAACGTTTTTCCAATCTTCTGTTGTCCAATTGTCCAACAGGAGTGGCACCTGGTGTGGTCCTCTGCTGCTGTAGCCCATCTGCTTCAAGGTTTGACGTGCTGTTCATTCAGAGATGGTCTTCTGCAGACCTTGGTTGTAACGAGTGGTTATTTGAGTTACTGTTGCCCCTCTATCATCTTGAACCAGTCTGGCCATTCTCCTCTGACCTCTGGCATCAACAAGGCATTTTTGCCCACATAACTGCTGCTCACTGGATATTTTCTCTTTTTTGTATCATCCTCTGTAAACCCTAGAGATGGTTGGGCATGAAAATCCCAGCAGATCAGCAGTTTCTGAAATACTCAGACCAGCCCATCTGGCACCGACAACCATGCCTGTTCAAAGTCACTTAAATCACCTTTATTCCCCATTCTGATGCACGGTTTGAACTTCAGCAGGTTGTCTTGACCATGTCTACATGCCTAAATGCACTGAGTTGCTGCCACATAATTGGCTGACTAGCCATTTGTATTGATGAGCTGTTGAATAGATGTACCTAATAAAGTGGCTGGTGAGTGTATGTCTTGTATGTGACAGACATCAACAAGGTCACCATAAACTTGAAAGGTAGTGCTGCTTGTAGCTCGTTTCTACTTCTCACATGTACAGTCACGAAACATCAGTTATTGTTTAACTCAGAGTTAATCTAATCCCAATGAATTATATCTACATGCATGACCATAACCTAAGACCTAACCCCAGCCACGAAGGACAGAACTTCTAAAGGACTTTGAACTTTGAAAAACACTTTAAAAGGGAACCATGAACACAAGACCAGCAACAAACCTACATGCAACTACCATAGTAAGAAGCAATTTCTTATTATAAAGCCCCTAACTTCAGAAGACACCAACTCAGTTCGGCTAACTCAGCCTGCTGCAGCCTCATATGAGCTTTGATTCAACCTTGTATTTCATTTTTTAATAGTCTTGGAAAACTACAAATCTATCTTTTTGCTTGATTTATCAACCACTTCATAAAGCTGGATCCCTTTTCTGCCTGAATAAAGACAAAAATCTTTAAGATTCGAGCAGAATGGTGCCATGAAGCTTCAGTGGGTCACAGGATCAATTTAGCCAAAAAAAAAACAAAAAACTGAGTAAACAACAAAGTGACAGCCAACAACAAAATCCTAGGTTGTAAGATGTCGTCATGCTTGTGGGTCTTCTAGCTATGCTTCATGACTGCTGTCACATGTGATTTATGATCCTTTTTGCCGCAACACATCACTATTTATCACTGTCAACACAATTACTGGCCACTGCTCTGAATTGCATGTGCCCCCTCCTTCAGGTCAAGTCTACGTTTAGTTTTTCTTCATGGTACGGGATTCAATGCAATTCAACAACTCAGACAATGTAATTCAAAAGCAGCGGCATCCACCAAAAAAAAGGTGATATATTTAATTTGCGTAGTGAGCCCCCGGTGTGTACTGACAGAGTAGATACTATCCTGTTGTTGCTCCTGCTGTCAGACAGAGGCCAGGCTCCTTTGTTAAATGCCCCAGTGTTGACAAGTATGATGACCGTGAGCAGAATCGAAAAAGCCTAGACAGATTTCATTCAGCACACACTGATGACTCACAGCCTCAGTGAAGTGACTTCTGATGCCACACACCCGAAACATTTCAAAGCTGATGCAAATATAACCACGGCACTGCCTCCATGTATTCATTATCTTCGAGGGTCCATGGCATGGTACTAGACAAAACAGCTTTCGTCAGCCTTGCAGAGGGCTTTAGATAATGCTAAACAGTCAGAGATACATCAATAAAGAGAATAGCCAGAAGTCAATAATGACAGTGAACCTGGATGTGTAATTAAGACTTGAGGCATTGTGGGATGTTTATTGTCTCGCTAATGGGCATAAAAAATAAGAATAGAAAATACCTTCAAATAATAATTTGCTTGTGATGTTTACTTATGGAAAGGGAGCTGTAACTCCACCTCTCCTGTCTTTGATCTGCAGATCAATATTTGATTAGGAGAAGGCTAGACGGATCGGTGGACAGACACACAGACACACACACACACAGCATGTGGTAGTGTAGGGCAAACAATGGAGGAAACACGAAGAGATGGATGAGCTGGCAGGGCAGGACCACTCTTAAGGTCAGGACTTAAGATAACTCCACATCTTTGTTATCATCTTTGTATTTCTCTCCTCCTAGGTGACCCTTTTACATATCCCTGTTGTGCTTTGAATATTTTTCCCCGTCCCCGTGTACATGCGTTTAATAAGGAGCATTGAACCAACTAATGTATGGGTATAATCAACATGATATATTATACCTAACCAGTTATGCTAATAAGGTTATTCATTAAGCCATATAATGCATAAATTAACAAACACTTTAATGACTTCACATAACACATGGGTTCTATTAATTTGACCTCACCACTGACAGCAATTCCAAGAAAATGATTTTATACTCATTAAGATGCATGCTAGTTCTTCAACACACTGCGCTACAAAAATAGATCATGCGGTCAGTGCGGTTTCTCTGCTCTTAAGTATAAAGTATGTTAGAGTTATTACATTCACAACCATGTGGCTATAAGCCCCCAGACAAACAGACAGACCACACAAAAACATCATACCCAAAGAACGCATCAATATGTGGTAAGAGTCTACAGCCATGCTAGTGGCTCAGTGAGCTGGTACTTAAGCACAATGGTGTTTTGAGCTAAATGCTAACATCAGCATGCTAACATGCTCATGTTGGCAATGCTTACATGGTGATGTTTACACCATGGATGTATAAAGGAAGCTGGATACAACATTGGAGGCGGGGCCCCATTCATTTCTATGGAAGCTGCTCAGTGGCGCATGACATAAAAACATTCAACTTCCCGGGTAAAACAAATTACCAGAATCTTCCATTTCGTGAGGCCCATAGAGCAAGTGTATTACAGACTTCTGTCAATCGAGCAGCTAACTTCTGCTGACCGAGTGGCTAACTTCCAGCTTGGCCCTTTGTTGACATAAATGGAAATAAAGGGACTTAATCGTGCAGACTTTTAAAACTGTTATCAGACTGAATGGATTCAATCCCCATAAAGAGGTCATTTCGCGGGGGTTGTGACGCTCAGAAAAATGTATTTATTGATTTACAGACGTGTCTTTAACAATGCAAGTCTATGGGAACAAGTGTTTTTGGGCCCAATGGCGTCACGTGACAGACCCGGAAGTTGCAATTCCTTGTCTGGTTCGCTGCATTTCCATGTTTTTCGTGCTCAACATCTTAGCATCTTGGTGTTAGCATGCTAATGTTAGCACTAAACACACAACACAGCTGAGTTTGGTGAGAATGTCATTAGTTTTGCATTGTTTTGTATTTACTCATGAACAAATTAAAACGTTGGAGATTTAATTGGGATCCATCCCATAGCCTTCAACCTGTTCTTCTCAAAACAAAAAGTGCCAACCTCATGGTGGTGCTGGAGGAAATGCCAGGTGATCACCAAGGTCAGTAGGATTCATCATCTGGGAATCAAAAATATTTGTATAAAATGTCATGGTAATCCATCCAATAGTAGCTGACATATTGTATTTCAGTCTAGACTACAAGCAGGGAACAGAATGGTCTTGATCTAGAGCTAACTGACAGTAAATGGAAAACACAGCCTTTTGAATTTAGATTATATGTGTTTTCTATTAGGTTAACATACTAATGTGACTCCTTGGAAATGTATTGTCCTCTAAAGCCATATATCAACCACACACCCACTCACACACACACACACACACACACACACACACACACACACACACACACATGAGCCATGACACCATGTCTAAGTCATTCTCCACAAGATGCCAGCCAGAGCTGATCCTCCTTGCTAATGCATCACATGCTGTCTTCAACACCACCGATCACGGCTGACTGGCTGGTTGCTTGGTTGGCAACCCAAAGCCCCATGTCGGAATTGAACACACTGGCTGGTATCAAAGCCGGACGACACCCGAAGACATGGCCCTGCATCAATATAGCTACCATTTGTGTACCATCCTCACTTCTTCCTCTGAAGTTCAGAAAGAAACGGAGCCAAGGGGAGGAGGTCGGGGTTGAGAGAAACAGAGTGTGGGCTGACGGAGTGAGGATAAAGGTAGGATGGATAGATGCGGCTGCCAGGACCTGTCAGCAATGACAAATGGATGTTGCAAAGATGAAGCAAGTAAGACATTAGAGAACAGTGATGTGGTGAATCACCGGTATGAGTGTGTGTGTGTGCTCGTGTGTGTGCACCTGTGTGTGTTTTATATGTGCCTGTCTGTGTGTTTTAGTGACTTAGTGTGTGGGTGAATGAAAGAGAGAGAGTGTGTGCGTATGCGTATAGGTGTGTCCCAAGCTGCAAGGTGCCAAACCCTGACAGGGGCCCTCCAAGATGGGAGAGTGCTGGGAAATTGATTTAGGTGGTGTCTGAGGGCGACAGAGATGAATCTGTGTGTCTGATTACAGGAGAAAAATAGCAAACACCATGAGATAGAAATGGCAGAACAAAGAATACCAGGAAGGAAGGGCAGTGAAAGGCAAAGACAGAGATAAAGAGAAAAATACACAAATTTCCAGATATGTTAACAGATGAACAAATAGGAAACATTCAAAAGCAATTGGTGTTGGGTACTAACACTTTGTAATGTGTACAGTAATGTGATTACTTTATGCAAAAGTAATGTCAAGGCTGATTTGTGTTTGATGTAAGGGCCCCATTGTCATTTTGATTTATAATCCAGACTTGTCAGATTTCACCCATAGATTGCATCCCACAACACCGAATGGATGTATCATACTTGATCAGGCCTTATTGTGCTTTAATTATTCAACCCACAGTTACTACTTACTTTGTAATAAAGAGTGACAGTAGCCTACACATGTAAATGTATTGTCCTGTTCTATTCTGCCCTGCCCTATTCTGAGCAAAGTCTGTATTTCGATCAAATTTAGCTTGTTGAGCCTGTTGGAAGATAGAAAAATGTTGCTTACTGCACGCTGTCATCATTTATGTCATCCATCTCACCATTTTTTGAGATGTTGCTCTTCTGATGGATTTAAACTTGCTCTTTCTGTAAATGGGTCTCCACGCTGTGTTGCGAGATAAGCCTCCTGAATTTGCTCCCAAAATGCTGTCAAATCTTTCATTTAAAATTGCCAATGCAGTCTCTGTAATTCTCGACCAGAAAAGAGGCAGAAAAAATGAGAAGAGAAAAGAAAAAGAAAACTTGCACAAAAAAATATGACCCAAATTACCGAGATGCCTATTCGCACAGGACTAATATTATCACATGACCACAGTGTTTGAAGAAATATGGTAGGTAATTTGCGATAGATTTTTTTTCTTACTTGACAAATTACAGACATTACAGATTTGCACGAGACTACAATCCCAAACGACCACTGCAATTATTACAAATTACGAGAGGTCCCCAAGCAGGTGTGTAGTGCTGCTGGAGTGCACCAAAATGAAGCTCTGCCACTGTTTTTATCCAACTGAGAAAATAGAGTATTTGCAGTTCACATAATCCAGTTAAAATTCATATACATTTTTAAAATCTCAATCATCACTAAAGTGTATGTCATGCAAGAGTGCCAGTAAGAAAAATGGAATGGTCAAAGTCGTGTTGATTGATTCACGATGTCAACTCATGCATTGAGTAACATGGAAGAAAACATTCTATCGTAAAAGCTGCCAGCAGCTGTCAGCAGCAACCTTTGAGTGGCACAGTGAATTAAATTCATTTTTCTCAGTCTATATCCAGCTAAGTGTTAGCATGTAAGGATGAAAAGGCAGCACAACATCCTTTCATTTTGAAGTTATATTTGACTAATGGATGTTAACTTGCCACCATAGGAACAATGGTTACATAACCTCTGAAAAGCTACAGCCTAATCGCATGCATGTTCTGTGTTTATGTTCTTTCATGTAGCGTGACAGCCTTGATTGAGATGAACAGGTGGCTTTATTAGATGTGTGTTAGTGAGAAGCAGAAGACTACTAAGTCTTTCTTCAGCTTTCTTAATGGTATCTTTACTATCAACACTTTCAACCAGCATCCAAGACTTGTAGGAAAAGCAGCCAATCACAGTTCTTACGGTCCCAGCATATTTCCATTGGCATCGTACATTAGTGTTACATATTTGTGGAGGCATAAGTCAGAACTCTTGGAACTCTTCAATGTGTAAGTATAAATGAATCCTAAGAGATTAGAGTTTTAAATTCAGAGACTGCATTACAATTACTAATCCTAGTAAAGATCTGTTACTTTGACAACTGGCCCTTTGCTAAGTCCCATCCTCGAACACAAACTGAGTAGCAGCGTGGCATCTGCCAACTCCGACCATAGTCTGACAACTATGGCTGTGCTCCACAGACTCATGCCATAGTTTCAGATTTTCTACATTTTCATGTGAGTTTTGCCATGGGTAAATGTAATAATGAAACTTGTTACCTGGAAAGGTTAGATGGAGACATACTATGTTACATTTTAACTGCGTTAAAGTAGCCCTTCTCTGCTATGCTACTGCTAATATTACTAAATGTAATGTAATGTTACATTGACACATGCTGCTTTTGCTTTTTTAATGATTGCAAAGTGAGTAAAGACCTACCCTACATTTACAGGTATAGTGCCGACAGCTGATCAGCAGCGAACAGCAAATGGGCTGGGCTTAGCAAAGGGTCAATGGGAGTCAGCCTCTTCGCTCTCTTTCTGGAATTTTGTTGGATGGCTAATGTCAATTAGGTCTCTCTGCAGTCATCTGACAGAGTGGTCTGGTACAAGACTGCAGATAGCGAGCCTGGTCTCACTCTGAAGTCATCGAAATCCAGTGCTTGGGCAGTGACTTGTGACATCAGACACCAACCAAAAAAGTTGTCCTTAAACATCGGCATGATACATGGCTGGTTGCCATTGTAGTTTAACAGTGCCCAGCGGCATCAGGGGAAAATGTGGCGGGACGAGGATGTAAGTTAAGACTGCAAAAGTCCAAATTGGGCAGGTGGGAGATGTACTGGATGGGTCCAACGAACACTGACTTTCATCCAGGAGAGGGGTGTTCATGTCCCGTAAGATTCTGAAGCCAAACCCTGTTCTTTTTTCCTGAACCCAGCCACTTCCTTTTGTTCCCTGAACCTAACCATGTTTTTGTTGCCCAAACCCAACCACGTATGTGTGTTGTTGAAAGAACTTTCACCTGGGAGAGCGGTGCTTGCGTCCCGAAAGATTCTATAGCCAAACCCTGTTCTTTTTTCCTGAACCTAACCACTTCCTTTTGTTGGCCAAACCTAAGCGTGTTTTTGTTGCCCAAACCCAACCACGTATGTTTGTTGTTGAAGGAAAAAAAACGTCAATTTGCAGTGTTATACCGACATTGTGCTTTGGTTTTGAAAGAGACTGTATGTAAAAGATGTGTATCTTAGAAGAGGAGAACTTGACACGGTGTCCCAGAACATCAACAGTCAACGCACCCAGGGTACCTTGCAGGTGGTACGTGGACGTGGAAATTCCATGACCTAAAGGTCAATATGTGACAAGGTCGCAGTGAGAATGTGTTGAGCTATACCAAATAATAAGAAATGTGACTCCCAGTAAATCCAAAGTTCTAGTATTTGTTGAATGTCATGTGTTCGTAGCTAGCTTGCTAATGCTACCTACTGGTAATCCTTCCGTAATTTAGACTGATAGTGTTGCAACCCCTTCAGCTTCACTGTGAGGACGGGACTTGGACATGCTGCTATGTGGAGTCACTGGGGTTAACCATAGTGTTAAAGCGGCTGTTGATGTTTGTGAAGCCATAAAACACTGTTTTCTGTTTTTACACTTGTTCAATACCGAATGTGTGAATAATGTTAAATGACTAATTTTATTACATTTCCCAAGTAATTTGCATAACGGTGAAAACAATCTAATGTCATACATGTGCTCGGCATATGTTTCATTAGTCTCATTCTTCCCCAAGTTTTTCTCAGTTTGAAACTTCACAGATAATTTAACAAAAGCTCATTTCCCGTGTAGCATCTTATCTGGCAAGCCAGAGTGTCAGCAGATGCTCTGTGCGTCTCCCCACACATATAAACATATGGCTCTATCCAGAGAGTACACTTGTATGAATATTTATACAGTTCCACCATGGAATAAGTCTCCCCACAAAAGGCCTGTTTAACTTGAGGGAATACTGATGGCATGTATTAAAAATGATTTATCCCATAACTTGGGGTGCTAAGGGAGTGAAATGAAAGATGCCCCCATCTTAATGTTATCACACTGTTGCCTCTGACAGGCAATTTCAGCCATCTGATTATGCTTTTATTGTGATGTCCTGTTGCTAAGTCAATATTCTCGCCCTCTTTTTTCATCTTGTTCCCTCATCATCGCTTACTTTTGCTCTCTTTCAATCTCGGTCCATCTTCCCCCTCTATACTCTTGCCTTTTAAAATGGATCTGGCTAATTATCTCTTATTATGTTCATAACTTACAGTGAACCATATCTGGATCTGGATGGATTTCTGGCATTGTATCTCTGCTTTTTTAATATCCTCTTCATCTGCTTTATAACCATTTACTCTCCATCACTAACATTTCCCTCCGCCTCAATGTGTTTTTGAACACAAATTAAGCCGTGTAAAACAAATGGCTTTAATTTCATAGATTTACATCCATATGGTTAAATCTTCTGTTTCCATTTTACTGAAATAATAAAAAATAAAAAAGACGTAAGAGTTATATTGCATACTAAAACAAAACAAATTTCATTCCCCATTCCCAGTGAATACAGCGCCCAAAATAAAGTATGTGAACAACTTATTTTTATTAAACACAGACAGCCCTCTGTGATTTTCCCCCTTGTCTGGGAGTGGGATGTTACTTTGCCACACTTATCATGTTGATCACATGAGCATGATGAATCTCCTCACTCGGTTTTGCGGTCAGCCTGGCCAAGCCCCAGGCAACCCATCTGGGGACACTTCTGTTGGCCCCGGGGTATGTTTGGATCAGCCAGGGCTCCTCCAGCACGCAGATACAAACACGTCACATGTCCTCAAACTGTCCGTACCGCATGTTCGTTTCACATGCACATATCTAATTGCAACAATTATCCCAGATTCAAGATAATTCAAAGCAAAACTGCAGTTATACTTTTATCAAAAGTCCATTTTGGGACATTTGATCACCTGCTACCACATGATACAACAAGAATAAGATTGAGTTGTTACTGATTAAACACCTGAGGTTGGTCAGGATTTGCTGGTAAACACAACTTTCATACTTTATAAAGTACAGGGAAGTCAAGAAAAGGGCGCAAGAGCTTGAGAGTGAGATGTAATTTGTTTTCAGTACAGAAGGGCTCCTCATGGCCTCGACCTTTATCGACCTTTAAATCTATTTGCAGTAAGGAATCAAAGCTGTAGGCTGATCTGTGCACAGCCAGCTGTTTAATACCAGTAGCACATCCGCACTTCCACAAAGTCACATTCACCTCCTGAGATAAGCCAAGGATGTAGACAACACAAGATATCAAGTAAACTCAGCTGGAGCAACTAAATGTAAAGCTTGTCGTAATGCACTCCATATCACTAATAGTACAGCTTTGAAATGTCTAATTTACCACAGAGTACTCTAACTATGAATGTGGCCTTGAGGCATTAGTTCATATCAAGAACCTAAGTGTCAGCAACTTGTGAAAATGCCTAAAGGCCTGCAGCAAAGGTCAAAGCTTCCCTGAATACACAAATACTATGACTCAAAAACTAAAGCAAGACATTCCTAATCCGAGCCGAAGACTGGGGAAATGATACAAGAATCATTGCTGCTCAAGGCTTACATTTTTTATTAAAATAAAAATGAAGAGTGAGCAGTATAGCTGTGCTTGTTCCACTCAACACATTTAAGTACTCTGCAATTCAAAGAGGTACATCTGATTACTTTTAAGAGCCCACAGCTAGAAAATAAGATGTCACAAATTGGAAAGAGGAAGAAAAGGGGTCTGACAGTGAGAGGCTACAGGTGCAGCTTTCTTTGAATTAAGAGTTTACCTTAAGAGACATGAAGCCTATCAGGCGCAGAAGCATGCAGATTTTAGGCTGCTACAGAGGAAGTGTGCAGACACGTATGATTGTGGTTTTGCTTGTTGACGTCCACATAAAGTGCAGTGAAAGGCAAGAGGGCCAGTAACAGACAGAGTAAGAGTGGGTTTGGTGACGTAGCCAGGCTATAAATACAGTGTTCCAAAGGCCATATTGACATTCAGGTGCTGATTTATCTGGGAGTCTGGCTCTGGTTTATGAGGTCTACCACTATTCACGGGCAGATGTGATGTTATCAGCCCCCTCTTGTATTGTGAGGAAGTACTACGTACTGGGCACAAATTGTTTCTTTTTTGGCTCCTACAATGAACCAGTCAGGCAAAGGTTGACACTATAATAGTCCATGCAATAACTCCAACAATCATGATAGTGGCAGTAATGACAGCTGTAAAGTTTTGATGGGGAGGAGTAATTTAGAGCACTCTTGGTTTGGGAAGTAAAAGTGACATTCATTTTCTGCAGAGACAATAGCAAGTGACCTATAGCTGGAGTGGATGGACACTAAAAGCTCTTGGCTGAACCATCAGTGCAAGAGAATGATCAACCACATCGGAAAATATCTGGAATCAATGGTTGAACTGACGTCAATACATGTTTTGTATCTTTTCTTTTTATATAAAGACTTTGAAAATCAATAACACATGATTAAAAACTAAAATATCTGGTTCTCTGTACAAAAAATGGAAGGTACAAGCCTGTGTTCATAAAAATGTACAAAAAGAAGTCAACTACAATTTCCAAGGTTCAATTAGGTACTAAGAGACATCCAAGCTTAAAATTCATTCAATTTGGATTTGGAATAAGGGCCAATTAGGAGTAAATTTGGGCATGGCATAGTTTTGGGCCCATTTTGACTTAATTTACAGCTCTGAGTCTCTTCCTGGCTTCTGCTCAATAGCAACTGCAGCTTAGATTCATGGGTATTGTAGAATTTCAAGCCATTTGCAATATTGAAAAACATGATTTCTCAGAAACAAGGCGGAAATATGTTAAATTAGTGGCCATGGCATAAATCTACAGCAATATTAAATTGTCTCAAAGGCTCCTGTGTTTCAATGCTAAGAAATATTGAAACATTTTAAATGGAAATTCAGAATGAGTAAAAAGAAACATTCATAACAACTGGGCAGGTAAAGTCACAGTAAAGGTCACCACTGAGAGATCTTGGTGAACAAACTGCACTCTATGCAGGTGTGTGCTAGTCCCTGTTATATTATGGAAGCTCACTGGGTGAGACAAAGTGACCAGTAGTGCTAGAGATCATACAGCTCTGAGAGAGAAACAAAACCAGGAGCCTACAGCAATGCCAGAAGCTCTCTAAAGCACAGCATTGCTTTGAGCTAAATGATAATGTCAATATGCTAACATGATTGCTATTGACAATATAAGCATGCAAACCAAAGTATTGAACAAGTTTTCATGTGATAATGGTTCTAGGTAGGGCTGGTCTTGTTTAAAAAATGATGATGCTAATTCTTATACCAATCCCCTTAAAGTGATATCAATACGCATAGAGTAGTTCATTCCATACCCAGTAATGTACATGGAGTAGCCTGTAGTATGGCCATACTTTTGAGTGTTTAGGTGACATTTCGGCAACTTGAACTGCCATCTCTGTCAATACTTGACTTCACTACATCACAGACGTACAGGATGTAGCTGCTGCAGAAGTGTGAGCTGCATGCTGGTGACAGTTGTGAGAGCTCACCTGGCTGCACACACACACACACACACACACACACACACACACACACACACACACACACACACACACACACACACACAGTGACAGGGCTAACTGTTAGCATCACATGTTTAACATTATCAGTAATGACAAAGTCGAGCAATTTCGGTGTCAGTGTGAGTTTGTTGGGAACATTTAATAGCTCGGTGATGGATGTTAGCTACTGCTTGTGTGTTAGCTGATGCTCACGGGGCAAATGTTGATCTGACTGATGGCACCGATATAAAGTTTCATCCGGCAGGGAATCGGGATTGTCAAAGATCAGACCCCACAAAAAAACTATCGAATGCAGATATCGTTTGACTAGAGACATTTCAATACTACCTAGTACTGGGTAATTTCAGTCAATACCCTAAAGGTGTTGAGTACAAATACCCAGACGTAGTTCTAGTTGAAGATTTCTTCTGGGAAATGAGATAAAATCTCATAAGGGACTTATACTATTGTTTTGACTGCATTTTGATTTTGACATCACGAGTTCCTTTGTAACATTTCTGCGCCATTGATGATGCAAACTAAAGCCACTGTCAGAAATACGCAAGCATTACCAAGGTCACAGAGTTCTTTACTGAGAGAAGTTTATTTCCACTGCCTCCAGCCGTGACTGCTGTGGCTCACACAGTGTTTACTCTCACTTCCTTCTCTCTCTCTGGCTTGTCTTCATTATGCTGCCAGGAAGCATATGGCTTTGTGCTGACATAGTAATTGTATATGTTTCCACCCCCCATCTTTTATTTTTACTCCCAGCTTTTTTTGTATGTACTGACTTGTATGTAATACACCATGAAGAGTATTCATGTTGCAAGTGGGTGTCAAAGCCATTTACACAATTTGCATATGCTTTACAATAATGGCTTAGGAATAGTTGAACCCAACCAAGGGTAATGCTGAATTGTCAGTATAGATTGTTGTTTTGTTTTCTCAGTATCCAGGGAAGAAAAGGTAATGAAACTAAAATGATTAAGGTTAACAGTGATAATAAGATGCACATGGAAAACAGGATGACTCATCTTTGTGGGTAAAGCTGCAAATTATAATGTTATTTTGCTCATTTGTTTTTAAAATGCAGTTGACACTTGACGCCCAGTTTTCTCTGAGGAGGAGACTTATTCTCTTTTCTTCGTAAAGAAATAAAAATATGGACATGTTGTGTTATATGTTGACATCAATGCATTGAATGAGCAGGGACTTTGTTACAGCTGATCCATCCAGAAGGTGGTGAATTATTCACTGTTTGTTGGCAGGAGGCCTGGGTGGGGATGAAAGGCCTGGCTTCCACCCCGGGAGGGCGGGGTGGGAGGGAAACAGCTCGCGGTGCCTGCCCTCCACCACTCTAAGCACCGAGCTAGCTTAGCATAGTTAGTAGTCTAACAGCAGTTTGTTCATTAGCGGTCCCTTGCTGGGTGACAACATCCAGTCAGTGTCAATTAGACAGTAGCAGTTGAACAGGTGGGAGTGTGACTGCTGGGAGGAGAAGAATCATTAGGGTGAGCAATCAGTGCCAGGAAGTACAGTAGCAACATCTGAGGTTAGCGACTGATGTGATGAGTTGTGGTCATTGGCACAGGTGCTGTTATAGCATTTTGCATAGTAAAGTCCACTTACAGCGCTCCAGCAAAACTGGCAATAATATTTACTGTGATACAATTTCAAACCACAATGTTTCAAAAAAATAGCCTATATCCAAGACTAGAGACTCACTGGATGAAATAATTTTAATATTGCACACATTTTATTTTTACATGTGTTATGCCATGTGGCTCTAAATACTCCATTACCCATGAGTCTCTGCCACAGTTGCCATGTAGAAGGAGCCAGGCAGTGACCTCAAATCCAAAAAAGTAAATTAAGTTAAGCTGCAGATTGCTTTTTAAGTTCTTTAGAAAAGTGTAGTCCACATTATACTAACTGAAATGGACATTGGGAGTTGTAATTTACTTCTCACAGGATGTTTTTATGTACAAAGTCTCTGTTTTATCAAAAAAAAAAATCCATAATCCTTTGTGCTGATAATTCCACTGGGAGTTTCATATCCGTCCAAGTTCTGTTGGCCTAAAATTGCTGTTTGCTGTTTGCTCTGCCGAACATTATATTCCAGCAACACTCCAACTTTATGAATGGTCCAGTTTGTATCAGAGTGTGCTGTGGTGCTCAGAGTGACTAGTTACAAATGTACCCCATGTCACAAATGATTGTTACCAGCTTTCATACACTTATCCTCTTGGGGGTTGCAGGCAGGTTGAAGCCTATCCCGGCTGAAATTGGGCGAGAGGTGGGGTACACCGCCGTGCCACCTGCAGTGGATTTGTTAATTTTTAATCCGGTCAATCACATCTTTATAATTATTTTATCTCACCTCTGTATCTCTGTTGCCCGTTGGTGTTCAGGGAAGACAAGGCAGCTTGAGACAAATAATATATACATTGCAACATCCGCTTGTTTACTTTACATTAAGTTGCACTGTATGTGCAGGAATCAAAGAGCACACAGTACGTATATATTGTAGAATGTGCTTGATGATTTAAGGATGTGCATTTTGAGGGCAACAGCAACAGCTGGGTGAACAAAGTGTGAGTTAATGCTCTCAGCTGTTTCCCACTAATGGCAGAAAGTGGCAAGTGCATCTAACAGTTTACCTGTTTATTTATACCTTCCCTCCTATATACAGTACAGCCCCGTCCACATCTGTGTGTGTGCGACTTCATGTGGAGAGGTGAATGGGTATAAGGGAAAGGGAAAGCTGGTTTCATTTTGAAATGGTTTAGATGCCCAACAAAGTGTGCATTGATTTAGAGATTGTTCAGACTGAGAGACATTTGTAATTTTGCTCTTTATTTTTCTCCTCTTTTTGTCAAGGTGATATTCCACCCAAAAGCTTTTAAGTAAGACTTACCCCCTGTGGGCTTGAAAAGCAGCAGACGTTGTTGTTTCCTCTTCAACAGAGAGCTGCGGATGTTGTTAGCTTGAACTCAGTCAGCTATAATGGATTCCAAACATGACAAGTTGTCACAGTAAAGTAATAAAACATCCTCAAACCACTGCTGCAACGTAATCCCCTTTTCCACCGTCCACCCGTATGCTCAGTATGTAACAATCACAGCTTTGCCAAAATATGGCTAAATACGATGCTTCTGTGTCCTCCTGTGGTATTCCTAGAGGCTCTGAAGTATTTTGGTGACTCTTTGGAACATATTGAGCACACAGATGGACGGCAGAAAAGTGGATTATGCTGCAGAAGCAGTTTGAGAAGTTTCTGATTCCTTTTTTCTTCCCCACTGAGAAACTTGTCTACATGGATATCCATGTAACAAGTGACTGATTTTAAAAACACTACATTTAGTACAAACCTTGTTTCCTCTCTTTTTTTCTAGAGGACTCTGTGCAGCAGCTCATTTGCGTTTAATCCCAATTTTCTTGTCACTTTAAAGCACCTGAAGCATTTTCTGAGCTTCACTGTTGAGTGACTAACATCTTCTTTCAGCTGGAAACAGCTGTTGTATTAACCAGGATGTAAAATATGAGTAAAAATCTGCATAAAGCAGTCTGCTCCTTTTAAAGAATTGGGCTATTTTTCTGGGAAAATCTAAAAATAAATGAAAAGGATGAGTCTCAATTGTTGGTCATGTTTATGTTGGTCACACACATGCACTTGTACACTACATGTTCACACTAGGCCTTAACCCCCACAGAGAATCTAATCACCACCTGTCGAAACATTTAGTGCGCCTCCTCTGGGTAAGAGACAACCTCCCTAAATAAGAATGTCTCTATAATGAGATTTTTCTGACGGGTCTTCAAGTTGACACTGACCTTGTCCAGCACCTTACCCTCATTTAAACCAAAATTTCATCCACGCGATCAAAATCGGAAGATTTTCAATTAAACGTCTGATAGCTAAATTGGAATACTTAATCATGGTATTTTTTTTCATTTTCCCATTTGGGCTCGAATTCCATTATCTTTGTCTCGAGAACTGTCAACGCATCAAGATTTCACCTCATGCAACAGCACTTAAATACTCTCTTTAGAGAGGCTGACTGTGGCTAAGGTGAGGAAATTAAATGCTCAGAGCATCTCGCTGTAATCCCGAAAGTGTAGCGAGAGTCAAATAAACTGCACCTTTCTGCCCTTGTTTTTTTTTTTATTATCGCTGAACCAGAAAAAAGCACGAGTATGACATTTTCTACATTGTTAACAAGCCCAGCTACATGTCACTGCCTTCGGCGAGAATTGTCCTTTGTGTCTACAGAAGGCAGTCGAAGGCCCATGTACTGTACATCAGCTCCTAATATGACCCTTTATTCAGAGTGAGAGGGGGATAATGTTACTGATGTTTGCATAAAGATCAGCATTACACTTACATAAAAAGGGACTGTTGCATATTTCCACTCTTACATCATGGAAATAGAAATAATGTTTAGATTAAGCATCCTTCAAATATAAATTTGTTTTCCCACTTCCATCTGCAACTACAATTCCTTCTTGTCCCACCATTGTGCCTGCAGTCAACACACAGTTGTGAATATCTTTCTTACATTTATTCATTATCCATTTTCATTATTCAGTGGTGTATATGAGATGATTAACACCAGTGGGCCTCCTGCTGGAAGACCCTTTCTCCACCTCTTCTCCTGATACCCACTGCCTTCAGGAGCATGTAAATCTCACCAGTAAATATTTCATCAGGGCCATGCAGAGCCCCCCCCCCCCCTCTCTGGTGAGGTTAATAGAATTCGGAGCGTGTCTTTGCCATCAGGATCAGCCTAATTACATCAGGAGAGGGATGCTTGCAATATACACCCTTACTCTCCGACTTACCTAGTGCCATATTTTCCAAAGTACTGGAGGAAAAGACGAAGAGGGGCAGCTGTGATAACTGATGGGAGAGAGGATCCGAAACTGCTCTCAAAATAGATTTAAGGTTGTCTTGTCCCTGGGCAGATCGTTAAATGAGAGTACCTCGACTAATGGCTTTAAGTAGTCATTTGGACAAAAGTGTCTGTTTTTTGTCAGTGTTTCCGAGCCTATAAGATAGCCGCACTGAGGTCTAGATACAAGTGATGATCCAAAAGTCAGTCATCACTTCCACCGAGGAATTGAGAGAGAACATTGATCTGCATGTAGCAGTGATTTATGCAGTGCAATCAAACGCTGCACAACTTGTTTCCTGCTTTTGGCTTTGCTTTACAATTTTAACAAACTATTACACAGCTCCAGAGAACGGCTGTTAACAGTGTAGAACATTAGTAGAGTGATCAGTTTTGTTGGTGCGTTTTCAGTCCAAGGGTGATTTGAACACACATAAGTTCTTTCACGGTTAAAGGGGAATTCCACAAATTCAAGTCAGTTTACAGGTCTTGAGGAAAACTACTACATGTAAAGAACAAAAAAAAAGTTGAACAAAGCCTTTTGTGGCTCCAGAGGGAGCTGCACAAAATATGATAAACTGCCCAAATGGACTGCACTTGTATAGTGCCTTACTAGTCTTCTGACCGCTCAAAGCGCTTTTTACAGTATGTGTCGCATTAACCCATTCACAGACACTGGTGGCCAAGGCTACTCAGTTTTTAACACACTCACCCACAGATCAGAACAGCCATCGGGAGCAATTTGGGGTTTAGTACATGTGGACTGGAGGAGCCGGGGATCGAATGACCTGCTCTATCTCCTAAGCCACAGCTGCCTCAAGTGATGGCATTTTAAACAGTGTTGATTAGGGCTGAGAACTATAAGCAACTCAAGGCTAAAGTAGCCACTACCAGAATGACACAACCAAATCTCCAAACAAACTGTCTGCAGTCAAGTTGCATTATTGGTAATTTAGGAACCAGTTTTTGATTAGCAAGAAAACTGCATGGAATATGAAAGATGACATCTCGATTTCAATACTTTTACTTACACTGTCAACTGTGAGTCTGACAATGTTATTAGAGTGCAATGCAAGTACTCTTTAACCAAACTGCAACCGAGACACTGAAAGCTTTCTTAATATATTTCACTTTGCATGTAAAACCAAATTCCCTTATGTGTACAACAAGAGCTTACTGGTAGTGTAGCTGTTAGTGGCTCTTGTTTTAAACTTGGCTGAAATATTTTGACGCTCTCTCATACCTAAATAACGGAATAGGTCCATTTCCACTGACTTCCAAAATGACTTATATGACTGGCCCCAAAATGACCATTTTAACTGTGCCAGTTTTAAAAACATTCTTAACATCATGAAACGGTGGCAGTTCTGCTTCAAATCGTGGATGGGGTAAGGCAACAAATTATGTGGTTAGGTTTAGGAAAAACATCATGGTTTGAAATTCAATAAGTACTTTTACCAATAATGTTACATCACATACATCATTAGCGTTGCATGCAGCACAAAGTAGCATATTGGGCTGTGTTGTTATTAAAAGAAGGCAACATTGACTTTGGGACTCGAATTCTGGTCTGCTGGGTAACAATTCTGTGCTGGTTTGACCCATCCATCACCCCACCCCCAACCCCGCTTAGGGGCATATTCACTATTTGTACAACAAAACATGGACTTTATCACTTTTTATGCTACTAGAGGGTGCTGCCTTACAGTAAACCTAAGTATGGGTTGTAATAAGCTGCTTACACAATCAACTCATTTGATCATTTTTTCGGTGTAGGGTGTAAGCTAAATATTTGGCAAATGTGGCACACAACTCGTATTGTGTATATTGGTTGTGAACATGGGAAATGAATGTTCTGTTAGGGTACGTACTTAATTCTTTATGCTTTTCCTTTTTTAGTTTTACATTATCAAAGGAGTTTTACCAGTCAATACTGTTATATAATTTCAGAAAATGGTTGGAAGGTCGTTTTTTTAAGTCAAGAGAAGGAAAATATTAATACCACAGGGGAGGGGCTTGAGCCCATTCATTTTGATACAGTCTCTTAAAATCTAAGATCGAAAACAAAAGACAGAAGTACTTTAGGTTTGAAGAAAGGAATATCCCAGTGCCTCAAAAACTGTCAAGGGGTTGGTCATCCATTATCAAGGCTACTAGAGGTTAGGGAAATGAGTAGAGTGGGAAATTCTTGAGGGAGTAATCAAGCTGTTTTATTTTAGTAGGAATAATCCAAGAGAGACGGTTTTAATTTCCAAACGCCCCACAGCAGTGACCCAAAATTAATTGTTCCTTTTGCTACAAAGGGAGACCCCTTGAGACAGACAGAGGAACATAAAAAAAATCTTGGGTAATTACACAAGTGTAGAGCACTTTTCTATGGAGTGGGGATCTCGGTGGCCATGGATTATGTGAGTTTAATGGAAGAGAGAGCTGACCTGAGGCGGAGCAGGGAAGAATTAGAGTGTTGACATACAGGACTGCTGAGGCTGAGACGGCTTGCACAAATCAGGAGTAGCAGCAGCACAGGCAAATTAATCCTGTGTCTCACAATGAAACACCATTCATGGTTGCACGTGCATGGGTTGTCAAGGTGTTGAAAATGTTTACAACGTTTGGGAGTTACAAATGAAAGCAGTGTTTACAGCAAAATATTAGAAAAAACCTGTGGGATCAGTATGAAGGAAAAAAGGCAAATATTGGTGCTGTTGGCATGTTTCCTTAAGGTAGATGGTTGATCAGTGTGTCATCAGTGGTACCCAATGGTTAAGAGATCTCGTTCTTTATGACTAGTCTCGCCTCCCTAACCCAGTAGGGGTAGGATTAGCTTTGCTGTTTCTTTCTAATTTGTGAGAGGTTGTCGCTACATCTGGTTGTAAGAGGCACCAAAGCTCCATTACCTAAATGTGAATCCTCCAGTTCGTAGCTCTGTGATAAGGAGATTTATGGCTGATCAAAAGTGTTTTTAGTCACCACCACCTCCGATGAATAGCAGCGCACAGCCACTTCCCTAAACTTTGTCTCATCTGAGAAAATCCCAAATGGGGTTATTTGTCTGTCAGACAGTTTGAGGGGATATGACTATGTCTGCAGAGAAGTAATGTAATGCACAATAGAATATAGGGTACCAAAGACTTAAATTACCAGTTAATTCTCATGATATTACAACTTGTTTTTCTCAAAATATCACTTTGAAAACACTGGTATGTGGGATATGGTATATATATGCAGAGGATTTTGAGCACGAGTAGAATAGATATGAATTAATGAATCGTTGACGTAGGTGCCACAAGCACATTTAAAGAGGTTACTTCCCCAAACAATTGACAAAAAGAGGGGGTAAAGTAAATTGTTGTCCCTGCAGCGCTAAAATCAAATTAGAAATGTTGATCAACATGAGAATAAATAGGCTATTTAAAAGCACTACAGAACGCCTGGGAGCCGTACTACTTTATGTTCCATTATATTTGGGTATTTTGAACTGTCACTTGCTGCCCGAATTTTGTGTTTTTTTTCACCTAAATAAAGACATTTCCACCATAAATTGGTGCATAAAAAATTACCAGTTTGAGCAGAAGAAGCTGGATCTAAATTTAGATCCACAGCCTCAGTTCCTGATGCCAAAACTGTACATATGCGTGGTAACCACGAGCAGAAACAACCTTGAATCGCTCAACAGAACATACTACTACCTACTCCAGCTACTCTGGAGTTATCGGTTTTCCTTGCCACCTCTGCATGTCTCCTTTGTATCCATTAAGTACATCCATTCAAAATGATGCCATTTTTTCAGTAATGCAGTTGATGGTAAGTCAGAGGGTATGCCACTGACAATCTGTGTATTATGTTATACACACTGAAACACAAGTAGACATAGAGTCAAAGGTGACAAAAATTTGACGTCTGAACAGTGAGTGGTGAGAGCCAGTAAGTAGAAGTAGAAATGCCATGTCTGTGAAAAGGGACTATTCTACAGTACTGTATCAGCAAACATGCAACAAGACATCGAAGTATCAGCACGTCAAGTCTCGAGTGCATAGTAAACAAGACACACTGCAACCATTTAACCATCCAGCTCAGAATCCCTAAATGAGTTTCTCTTATGCCAAAGTTCAGTGCCAGGAACTAACAATTGTGCTCTTAAATTTGGGGCCTTGTATGGCCAAGACACCATCAACCACTCCATGCAGGAGACCAGAGTCAGCATCCTGTCACAGACCTGTAATTAACATTCACTGTAAACCCTCACCATTATCTTTCCATGTTTTTTTAGAACTGTAACCATAACCTAACCTTGACCATATCCAAAATGTACATGGCAAATTGACACACTTCTGTAGTTGCCATGCACAGACAAATAAACAGTTTGGATTGGAATTATCAGCCTGAGGTCAGCATCAGAACTTCATGGACAACACAACAATCATGTAAACAGCAACTTCCTACGCTCAAAAACAAAGCCAAGGCAGCAGTGCCTAAAACTGTAGCTCTTTGAATGGCCACTTGGGGCTGGCTCCAAATGTGAGTCGATCCCTACAGACACCCATATTAGAATGACCTATTTTATAGCAGAAGTAAACCCGCTTATGTGACACGGTGTCTGCTGATAGTGTCCTGAGTTTCTCACTCCACAACTCCACACTCTTGTCCAAATATAGTAACTTCTGGCTCCAAAAATCCAAGATGGAGACAGCCAAAATGCCAAACTTGAGGATTAAAAACAGAAATGTGCAAACCAATGGGTGACGTCACAGTGGGTACATCCATCATTTTTACGCAGTCTGGGTTATCCCCTCACAGGTGTGGAAAAGTAGTTCATTAGTCCACAGGGATCATGTATGGCAGGGGTATCCAAACTTCGTTGAATGTAGGCCGGATACGATCTTGTGAAAATACCTGGGGGCCAGCTGATTCTAGCATCATGTAAGGTATTTTCAAAAAATCACGGAAAAAGGAGACAAACGCAACTGCTTTGTCTTTCAACAAAAAAAGTATTCAACTTTTCACCACTCCTGAAAGTAGCGGCCCTCGTTGTCAATATTATGCTTCTTTGTTGTGGCCATGACTGCTACCAGGAAGATAATGTCTGTTGCTATGTCACTTGCTTGTTTACCATCTGTTTATGGAAACACATCAATTCTGTCTGGTTTATGTCTTACAATCTATAGTCTGATAGTCCTGCTATTGTGAAGCGAATTAAAAAATGCAACATGATCTTGCTTGATCTACCAATACTGTGTGGCAGGTCACATATATTATATTTTAAGAGCTGTGGGCCATTTAAAATCGGTCCACATGCCACGACTGGCCCCCAGGCTGGACTCTGACCCTGCCTGATGTATGGGGATCACTGACTTATTAGCTTGTGTGAACCTTGTATTGCTTGTGATTTCCTGTTGGCCTCAGGCAGCAAGCTCAGCTGTTGAAGTGTACATAACATATGCACTGAGTCTCACTCTACAGAAAGCATGCAGTTAACAATATAAAAGTAGTTATTGAAATTAAAAGTCACAAAAAGAGTGAAGTCTTGATAAAACTGCACAGATGAGTCCTTGCTTTACAAAGTGCTGCTTGTTGAATCAGAGCTAGATTATTTATGATTTTGTCAGAGATAATTACTGGATTGATAAGAACTTCAGGCAGCAGTCAAAAGAAGATAACACGCAGAGGAAGTAAGCTATCATATTTTTGAGAAATAAAAGCAATGATAAATCATCAATCGTTTCTAATTAGCAATCAGGGAGGCTTTAGAGTGACTTTGGCTCTATTTATTTCATACACACTTTTGCTTTTGCTTTTTACAATACTGAAAAGGGTTCAGGAGAAACTGAACTAGTAAAGAGTAGTCATCTCCACTTCCTCTTAATGCTCCTGTAATAAAATTTCCACATCGCTGGAATAACCCCCATTTCAAATACGCAAACACCCTCTACCTTATCCGATTTACCGTGCCAGTCGCTTCCACAGTCAGCTACTGTGGGACCATCAAGGGATGAATGTCTTTGTGTGTGTGTTTGTGCATGCATGCGTGTTTATGCAAGTGGTTTAGAGTTGGCTGGGGACTCTATGCTCACTGCCTCTGAGTATTACTCTTTTTTAGGATGCCTCCTGGAGACTAAAATGCACTATTGATTTGTTTAGCTAATATACTCTTCCCCCCCCCCCCCCCCCCCCCATCTCATCTTTCTTCTCTCAAGATGATGCCGGCCTATCTTCAAATGGGTGCAAGGAAAAACTCTCTCACCATGACACTGGTGAAAATTAAAAATCAAGGTGCAGTCTTATGAGCAGTTTTGGTGGATTTTTGGCAGCACAGAAAAGAAAGAAAAAAATCAACATCTCCCAGTTGTTGTATAATCAGGTTTGCTCTCAAGAAATTACATGTCACATTCCCTTAGTCTCCAGTGAGCTACAATCTCCGCTGAAGACGAGGAGATGGTGCTACAATCTCACCTATCATGCCTTAGCTTGGAGCTTTCGGAGACTTTCTGTTGTCTTTTAGAAAATCCTTAAAGAGTACATGAATCCAGAGCTGTCACCGCCGCTAAATCAAGGCACCCCATTCAACCCGCTCTCCCCGAGGTGATGCGATGTAAGGAGAAGGTTGAGCCTGTGTTAATAGCTTACAAATCTCCGTCTCGGAGCCGTGAGTGACATATGGTTGAGCAGTGGGTGAAACAGGGATGTGTGGAGTTTCTCAGGATTTTCTCTTTGAGCTCTGTCAGGAAGGAGCTCATATTTTCAAAAATAGGAGAAATGCAGTAGACATAAGGATAATCCTCAAATAATAAGTAAGTAGTGGAGACACACCATTAATCCAATGAGAGCTCATTACTACCCGTATCTCCATTTGCAACTGCATTATGCCAATTAGGGGCCACATCCAAACCACTACAAATACATTAAGATGATTTGATTACACCGAAGCGTGTGGAAATGTACACTGTCAGGGTTCCAATGAAATGAATACTAAACATTATAAAGCTATATGGAAGCCTCATTTAACAATCGCTGTCGTAAATATGGTGAACAATCTAATAATAATAATAATAAAAAGCCAGGGAGAGGGAGCTACAACCGAGTACATTTTCCTATCAATATTTCTATCTCCAGCATTTCAATAAATTAACATTGCACTTACATTTTTACTAATTTTGTACTTTTACTGCCCATGCGTGCTATGTAAAGTTGGGCACATCTCCCAATTTTAAATGTCACTCTATTTTAAAACTTTAATCAATCTTCAAAAAATCCATTTAAGAATGTTTATTTTATGGTCCGACTCTGGGCTGCACCGCGGACCGTCTCTGCTCTCAACATTTCCACCCAAAAAAAATGAAAAGTGAAAGCTAAAATAAAAAGTTCTCATTCATTTCATAGTGTCTCGGCTCATTAGCATCAAGTTGAGGACTTCCTCTGTGGCTGCAGCTCAAATTAACCCGATAGGATAATGTGAGGCGGGGAGTCGTCACAGAGCCTTCAAGGAGGGTTGAGGAGGAGTGAAGAGGGTATCAGGTGGGTGAGAGCCCAGTGGAGGCAGCCCTGAGTGTGGAGTGGCCCGCTGACCTTCATTAACGTGTCTCCGCAAGCTGTGCTGAGCAGTGTGCTGTGTGATAGTGCATGTTTGCCCACAGAGAGGGAAGACGGTGACAAACTGCATCAAGGGGAGAAGATAAGGCTGTTATTAGAGCTGTTAGAATCAAAAGTGGGAAAATAGAAAAAGAAAGAGGAGAGGGAAGAAGATGAAACACCGAATGCAGGAAAACATATATTTCATACAAAGGGAAAAGTGATAGAAACTCAGTTATTGAAAACATAACATGTTTTCTTTAGTGTCAGACAAATAGTGTCACAATTATTTATGGTATCTCAATGCACACAGTACACAAGTGAGTACAGCTTCCATTTTCTGTACTGTCAAAAGTGGCAGTTATCACAGGAGAGGTGCACGTGTGTGTGTGTGTGTGTGTGTGTGTGTGTGTGTGTGTGTGTGTGTGTGTGTGTGTGTGTGTGTGTGTGTGTGTGTGTGTGTTTGTGTGTGTCTGTGCCTGAAGCAGTGAGGTGTGGGTAGAGATCAAACATCATTAGATCCACAACCAGTGAGCCCTGTGGTGAGCCAAGCAAGCGATAGAACAGAACAGAAGTCAGCCACTGAGAACAGGTGATTCTACGGTGGCCCTGGAGGTTTCAACACACTGCAAACTAAGAAAACTCATGCAAATAGATACAACACAAGCAAATGAAGAAACATCTTCACCTATCTGACAACATACAAAAAGATCAATTTGGCAACACATGTGCACAACGGAAAGTGTTTCCAGCGGACAAAAGTGATGCACGGGGCTGGACAGGCTTGAGCTGGACTTGCATTTGTATAGCACTTTTCTAGTGTTGTGGCCACTTAAAGTGTGTGTACACTACAGAGCCACCTTCACCCATTCAGACACTGGTGGCTAAAGCTACCGTAACAGGGTGCTACTGAGTTTAAACGCTCTCACACACTGATGGGACAATGGGAGCAATTTAGGTTTCAATATCTTGCCTAGTGATACTGGAAAAGCAGGTTGAACTGATCTTCTGATTAGTGGATGACCCGCTCTGTGGTTTGTTGATTAGGAAGATTTTTGGGAGTATCCATCACTGTGATTGCATGATTTAAATTGGTGAAGACGTTTTCTTCATTTGCTTGTGTTGCATGTGTTTTCTTATTGTGTATAGCCATGCTAGCTTGAGCTAAATGCTAGCATTTGCATGCTAATATGCTCACAACGACGATGCTAACATTCTGATGTTTAGCAGGTATAATGTTTATGAAGATCGGGGGCTTGATCCACAGCCCCTCAGCCTGCATGTCGAAGTATCCTTGGGAAAGATACTGGACCCCATATTGCTCCCGATGGCTGTTCCATTGGTGTGTGGGAGCATGTGAATGGTTACTGAGTAGCAGGTAGCACCAGCCTCAGCCATCAGTGTGTGAATGTGCGTGAATGGGTGGATGTGACTCAGTAGTGTAAAAGCGCTTTGATTGGTCAGAGACTAGAAAGGCGCTATACAAGTGCAGTCCATTTACCATTTACTTCATTCATCCCCACATATGAATTTAAGTGTTTTTACTCCTGAAATGTAAATGGTCTCATGTCACTGTATCTGTTTATTTCACGGATCAGTGTACGTTCGTTTCAGTGCTTGTCATACTTTATTCAAATTTTTGTGGTTTGCTGTTTTATATCTGCAACATTAGACTACATGCATGAACTACATGCAAGATGGCAACATTAGCAGTGAATCACTGGACTGTAAAAAAAATAACATCGTCATCTGTGATGTCCTCCATATGCTACTGTTATTGCCTGAAAGCTTTAATTTGGGCTTACCATTTGCTGCCATCTTTGCAGTTAATGGAGCCACAAAATTCAAATTTAGGCAAACATGTGAGTGTCTGGGTGGAGTTACTAGTCTATCAAGGAAAGATGTTCAGCAAACTAGAAAAATGCCACCAAAATATGTACTAGAATAATGGAAATAAGCTGCTGAGACCATAATATTAAGAAAATGCTTTGACTTCACATTTCAAGACAGAAGTTGGGATTTTACTCAGTTTCCTTGGTGACACATTTATTATGTTATTAGAGGAACTGCAGCTTCGTTGATATAGTTGGCATGCATGAGATGACAGAGTTAAGTACACAAGATATGACGGAAATATACGGATCCTTTGTATATGATACCACTCTTGGAATCGATTTAAGCATTAATATCCTTTCTCAGTGCAATAGTTGTATTTACACCTGAAATTAGATGTGGGTAAGCCAGACCTGGTAATTATCCAATCACACACAAACATAATTTTGCAAAGTGTAAATTGGGTATTGCATAATCCATTCATGAAGAAGTGCTTGATTTTTTTTGCACCCACTTTTCCCAACCAGAAGCCGACTCCATTGTAACTCTGCTGAAAATATCTACACTACGTGACATCCATTTAACTTCATTTGTCCACTTCTACAGGAGCAGCACTAAACAAGTTGTGCTGCCGATGGTCCTGTTATGAAGTGTTGAAGTTTTGTGACACATTTTTTCACATTTTGTCACTGTTTGCATTTATAATGAATTGATTCATTTTGCATCTGAAGAGTCTCTTCTATTCTTTTGTCATTTTGTGGGCTTTTTTTTTTCCTGTGAGAGAGGACTGTTGATTTTGGCTCGCGCACCTTACACTACTTGAAAATCCTGGATTCAAGAGCCAAAACCTTTTCACAATTGTTTGTCATAACACTAAGTACAACAGGAAACAAAAAAACATGATAGCTCCAAAAATGCACAGTCTAATGAATCACTGGTATGCGCGCTGAGACACCATAAGCTTCAAGATCCTCAGATTCTGTCTGCGCATGTTTGTGTGAATAAGTCCAAGTACATCCCTGTGAATGAACGGCTGTGCAAATATCGTATGTGTGCCTGTGCATGTAGTGTATGTATGCACATGGGGTTCTAGAAACCCTCTTTGAGAGTCAGAAAAGACACGTGTTGAGACCGCGCCAGTACCCCGGCCAACACTAGCTATCTGATGGAGCTTTGCCCACAGCATTGGCTTGCCCTCAGCCTCTTCGCCAGCCGGCAGAACTCTGATCAGAGTCTGTGAGCAGAGAAACAAAGAGATGTCTTCCACCGATTACTGGTACAGCAATTTTTTCTTTTCATTCCCAATTCTCATCTGACTAAGCTAGATTCCTTTGGGCATTAACTCTGACAAAGCAATCTCTTTTTATTATTCACAGGAAGCTAACTCTCTTGACTTTGAACAAGTCTCATGTGAAGCCTTTACTTTTTAATACACACCCTGCAAGTGGTGTGGCACTCTGACAAACAGCCTCATTTGGAAAACAATGCACATGCAGAGCAATACACTGCATTTCACCTCCTCGCTACCATTGATCTGTCAAAGCAGCCAGAGTCCCATGCTAAGTATTTCTCTCCATTAAGAAATCATGAACCATCTGCCTGCTCAGCTGAAACTGTACATGATGTGAGGGATGCCTATCATGTAATGCTTAATTAATGAGGCATTGTATGCTTGCCAAGGAATCACACCACCACAAACGGATAATATTATGCAAATGTTCCCCGTTTCTGTGAAATGGGAACTTCAGGACTGTTGCACACATCAGGTTTGTATGGACTGGCTCATATTTAAACTGAAGTGTTCAGGCGCAGAGAGGAGAAGATGTTCGAGAAGCAGAGAAGGTGTTATGTTGAGATATTTCATGAAAATAACAGTTTGATTGATGATACAGCTAGAAGATGACAGTGAATGACACAGCAGTGGAGCACCAAAAAATCAAGCAGAAACCTGCTAGACAGCTGCCAAGAAACCAGGAAAAATGTCCAAAAGGGAAACTGGCGAGCACTGAAAACTAGTCAATCAAAAGTAGCACATTTTATTAAGTTTACTGATTGTGATTACTAAGTAAAAACTATCATTAACACACTTATTTTTCTAGTTCTGCCTATTAGACCTGATAGCTAATTTGACAAAACTGTCAGTATGTCTACAGCTTGTATGACTGTCTAACCACTCACGTTTGTTTACCTGGTGGACCGATTTTTGCTGGCCAGCTTTCATTGTGATCAATAAAACGTACAATGGGACAAAAAATGCAGCTGGGACCCCCCCCCCAAAATATGACAACGCAAGGTTGTTTTTACAAGCCTAAGTTACAAACCATATTTATGTTTTTTGTTAAGCAGCAACCTCTAGTGGCCACATTTATTTAAATGGGGCAAAGGAAAAGGTCAGGTGACGTAGTCTAAAGAGCAACAAAGTGTGGAAGGAAGGGAACGTGGATGGATCAAACAAACACAGGACTTTAACCCAGGAGACCAGTGTTCATGTCCTGTGTGAAACCAAAATTCATATTTCACGTCACATTTTGACTATTTCACCTTATATTACCTTTTGCAACTAACAAACAACAGTTTGATCCAAACCATGATCTTTTTTCAGAACCTAACCAATACATTTTGTTCAGGCGAAACTGCGACTGTTTAACAATGTTTACCACATGTCCACAAAATGCAGCAGTTCATGGTTATATCTGAGGTATACTGTCATCCATTAGTAGGTCAGCTAATTTAGGAAATGCTACTGTGCGTCATATTCAGAGGAAGGAACATAAAACCCTATGCAATCCTACTGGTAAGAAGACTTGTTGAGAGAAACAGTGTAGTCACTCAGGTTTCCAACAAATTGAGAGTTTTGCCAAATTAGCTACCACTATATACAGTAATAAGGTAAAACCGAAAGGAGGAAAAATCATAATATTGCAGAGGAAAACTATAGCAAGTAGGTCAAAGATGGATATTTATAATGGACAGCCTGGGTTGTAATCTTACTTTTTGTTTTTTTCTTCTAAAGAAGTCTGACTAACCTGAGCATTTTGTTTTCAAGTTTGTATTTGCTGGCATGTCTGACCTACTTTTAATAAATGTTGCTACATTTCCAGATCTCAGCAATCACTTTGGTGAGCACAAAGTTTTGGCCAATGGCCTAAACAACAAAAAATAAAACCAAAGCTGTAAAAAGCTCATTGCCTGCTCTCAATTTGTTGCCAATGCCCCCAGCTGTGCCTTAAGACAAAAAGTAGACTGGATCAAATGGGTAGATTGGCAGACACACATGACTATTGCTACAGCTGCTAGCATGGCTAAAAATTGAAATATGCAGCCTTTTCCACAGTACCTCAACTGCACTCCCTGACACCAAGAGATCAAGATAACTGGGGAAAAAACACATACAGAAAACCTTTCTGCAACCACCAGACTGCTTGCAGAAAAATAAAATTTTGTCCATACAGAAAAATCCATACAGCAAGAGGCAGAAAATTCATCAAAGAAGTAGAGGTAGGTTGTGTTGTATAAATGATATCAAGAAAACTGGTACAAACGGTTTACTTCTTCCTCAAAGCAAAATCGGATAGCAAAGTTTTGAGGGCATATGTTATAAACAAGTTCAAGGAAACAACTTCTTTCCCCCCGTGCCCTCAGTACATACAGACAATACACTGACAGACAATCAGATTTCCTCCCACACACACAGACACACACAGAGACACACACACACACACACACACACACACACACACACACACACACACACACACACACACACACACACGTCAAGTTAATGCAGACTGCAATGAGCCCCTCAGAAAAGAAATTGTCAGCTCAGTGAGAAGCGATTACAGCTCCCCTTGGTCGCCATGGTGTTACCAGTGATTGATGTGATTAATAAAGCTGTTGTCATGGCGCCCTCTATGCTTCTGAATGCAGGCCAGAAGACAGAGGGGGAGAGAGAAAGAGAAAAAATAGGTAGAGATAGAGACTCTAAAGGCACTCATGTATCTAACCGCTGTGATTTATCTTTTCACAGCTCTGGGACAAACAGCAGCCATCGGATTATTATTTTACACGCCACAACACCTCATCTAACAGCACTAAGATATAGTTATCTTCACAGCTGAGCCACACTATCACTGTTGACTCGGTGAAATCAAGTCAAGCCAATTTGGCTAATCAATTTATTCATTCGATATTTACTTAAGTAATTAATTTAGAGTGCTTTAGCCTTTGGGTAAGAGAATTTCCCAGGACGCAAAATCAACATTCTTCACACTTTTATACAGAACGTCTGAGGAGCCCAGCCATTCAGAGTAACCTCACTTCAAGATTAAGTAATGCTTCACTTTGGTTTCCACTAATGCATGTCTGAGTGCAGGAAATAGGGTAATTGGTTTGGTCAGGATTCCCGTTAAGGCATGCACTAATTATCAGAGAGAGAAAAGTAGTGAACACCCACTGCATGGTAACTGAACTTCTCTTGCCTTATATCAGACAGAATTGTCAACTCGTTACACTCTGTTTCCATTTAGATCTGAAAACACGAAAGGGACCCAATTTTCCGTAACCAATCAATAGACACCAATGTATCCACCTGAATCTAACGTTGTTTTAAGTTCACACTGAGGTGCTATTTTGCTGTGGTTTTAAGAGTGAAGCAGATCGGCGTTGGGCGATATTGAGGAAACATGTCGATTTAGAACAGCCCAGACAGCAGCATCTATTATGTCTGCAGCGCACACCTTTGTTGTTACTATACCTCAGAGGTTTCAGCAACACTTGACAACAGCCTGACAATGGCACTAGTCCTGGTCCTGTGGTGCTGATTGGCTAATTGTTAGTCCCCCCCACAGAACCTATTGGTCATTATTTATTTAAAACAAGAAACTGTTGTTTCATGTCACGATGCTAGGCGAATCAGTCAACTCCGCAAAATGAGCAGATTCGAAGGACCCAGGCAACAATAGGCCCGTTTCCACCGCAGGAACTTAGGGGTAAATTTACGGGGCCGGGGCCGTTGGTGCGTGTCTCCACTGCAGGAACCACCCCCAAAGGACAGAGTTCCAGAACTTTTACAGGGGCTAAACAAGTCCCTGCCTCAGAGTAGGTACTCAGAACGGCCCCGAGAAACTCCTGGCTGGGGCTTGGGGTTTACTTGGTGCTGATTGGATTTACTCAAGGCGGAATGTGACGTCAACAGAGAGCAACAAAATAGCCGGCATTTTTAAAACTCAGCAGACAAGGGTTAGCTCGTTCATAGCTTCCACTGCCATGTAAACAAACTCAATAACCGGTTTGTGAAAAACATATTTTTTCCAGCGGATATCTTAGTTACAATATGATTGAGCTAGCAAAGCAGTTTTGAGTTGGTATGTGTGGTATTTATTCAGTTTTGGGAAATCACGATGTCTAGAAAGCATCAAGTTGTTACTAAGACATCCGCTGGAAAAAATATTTTTTTCACAGATTGAGTTACTGAGTTATTACAGACACCGCTAACAGCGTCCCTACACCACTACATCGCCCCAGTCAAAATGGTAATGCAACAATTACATCACATCCAGAGCCCGGTAACTTCACAGGAACCTTCCTCCTACTCCGCTCTGTCAGTGGAGACATGGCGGTTGAGAGGGCCGAGCGAGAGGACGTTCCTGTAGTAGTTCCTGTCCCCCAAATAGTCCCAGGAACTTCTTCAGTGGAAACGGGCCAAATTTCTCTGTTACAAGTGTTACGCACCCGTCTAGGGGTCGGGAGGTGTAACATAAAAATGAGCTGACACAAGGTAATGCACGACAAAAAGGTGAGTTTATTCACCATCACACAAATAGAAACACAGTTTTATAAATAAGGAAGCTTTTCTTCAGGGTGAGCACAGGCCAAAACAACAAATAAAACAATACTGTCTTTCCCAAAGTACTAACTAAACCCTATGTGAAAGAAAAGAAACAAAAATACAATCACTAAACCTAATTTCCTAAACTGAACAAAAACAGGAGAAAACAGTTCAACATAAATGGCAGCTCACCCCTACTGCTTAGTGCTATACAAATATTTACAAGTGACGTGCAATTGACAAAAAAAATGCTGTTTAGCACTGCAACGGGTCGGCTGCAGATAAACGGCTCACTGCTCGTAGCGGCAGGACACAAACAACAATCTAACCGTTCAGCTAAAGCTCACACCTCTCCAGTCAGAAAACACAACGATCAGTTTACTAAGGCACAGGCAGGTTTGGTGAACGCTGCTGTCAAAACGACCCTCGAATTTTGACAGATGGCCAGGGTTTAAAAAGGCCAAGCCCCCGCGACAGCCAATCGGCAGCAGCCACGACCAGCCAGAACCCACCACTCAGAGAAGGAGACGGGAGCAGCACCTGGCACAGATCCTCAGAAAAAGAAGAGGTCTTACTCTCACATAAAAAACAATATACATGCAAGAGGTACAAAACATGCCACAACAGAGACCAAAAGACTTGCTGTCACCTTCTGAAATTCTTTCAGCTGTCTTTCTGATAAAATAAATAAATAAATTAAAGTAAATGAACATGTTCCATTCAATAAATCAGTTTCTTTGTCACATGAACTCATAAGAATATGATTACAGTGAAATGCAATCCATCAGTTTCATAAATTTGTATATTTAAACAGTGTAATAATAATAAATATAGGATGGGGGTGTCTTAGGCTGAGTCTTCATTTAGGATCCTTGCAGCCTGAGGGTAGAAGCTCTTCCTGAGCATCTCAGTGCTGCCCTGAAGTAACCGTTACTTTCTTCCCAGCCTTAACAGGTAAAATAGGCAGTTATCCAGGTGGTTGGGATCTTGAATGATTTTCCTGGCCTTACTTTTGCAGCGCCGGGTGTAAACATCCTTTAGGCAAGGTAGAGCAGTACTTATAGCATTTTTAGCTGAATGAACCACACTTTGCAGAGCCTTGGGATCCTTTTTGGTGCTGTTTCCCGACCAGGCGGTGATGTTTCCTGTCAGGACGTGCTCAATGATGCAGAGGTAGAAATTTCTCAGTCTTTGAGGAGATACTAGAATTTCCTCAGGCGTCTAAGGTAAAACAGTCTCTGCCTTCCCATTCGCACCACTGATTCAGTAAGCAGTGCCCAGGTCAGGCCCTCGGTGATGTGGACACCAATTTAGGTTTACTATTTACAGTCCAATATAACTGAGCATCTACTTCAGCTATCAGAACATCAACCACTTGCTATCAGAGGTTTAAACCAAAGCTAAACCTGCAGTGAGTGATTGGTTTTTTTGGCCACTTGGGGGCAGTGCAACAAGCTGTAAAAGCAACTAATTCACATATTCAGCAACTCAAAAGAAACATCTGAATCCATTTGGTGCCTTGTCTCTGGTCAACTGGTAAATGTAAATTCAATCTTCACACCACTCTTATCTTATCTTTGGTCTCCACCAAATCTTAAGGTAAATGTCTGGCTTTTTAGCTGTCTGCTAAAACTGACAATGATGAGAGCAGTGAGAATGAACCAAAACGGTAAAGTTGCAGGTTGTAAAACCAAAACAATAAGTAACTAAAATGCACCGCAGAGCTGAAGGACTATAGAGTTGGGCAACAGCCCAATATGCAACCTCTTTCATATTTGTCATGTGATCCATTGTTGATATAAAAGTATTGATGAGAGCAGCTTTAAACCATGATTGATTGATTGATTGATTGATTGATTGATTTTTGGAGGACAATAAGACAGTAATCCAAAGGATGACATGCTAAAGTAAAATACTTATTTCCAGCATGGTCCTTGGTGTTTACACACAAGAAACAAATAAACAAGAAGCAGACAAACTCGGACTAAAAGAACATACAGTAATTGGGGGGGGGGCATCACATAAAACAAAATAAATAAGAAACAAAACTGTAAAAAACTATCCAGTTCATCAATAAATATCCACCTTACCCCATGATTGATTTGTGACCGTACAAAAACTACAGCTCCCTTAGAAATCTAACACTGACGTCAATCATAACTTAATGTCCTTAAATATACCCCATCTTCTACTACAGTTTTTCAAACTTTTTAGCTGAAATGTACGGGGAAAATGGTGCTCATTAAAGACCATTAAAATCCAATAAATATTTAGATTAGATCCACTAATACAATCCCTATCTTGATGTATGGAGAGAACCACTTGGAGTATTACTGAGAAAGGTTATATTCTAGGGATGGAGTTTTAGTAATTTGTATCAATGTGATTCTGAATGAGGTATTATTACCCCTAGAAAAGAACTCAGGGGTTCTGGTTTCACTTCGGCTCTCTAAAGATTAATTTTTCTCACACTTTGGCACTAGTTTACTTGAGATTATTGACTGGGAAACTACTGCTTCTGCACTCTAATACCTGCAAGGGATTTTTGCTATAATCACTGTATAATAAAGTAAAAGACACAATCTTTTAATCAAGAAAAAAAACAAGTCTGGAAGCAAATAGAAAGTCTTACTTCACTGAGCAGGGTGAAATAGGAGAGGTTTTCAATTTGCTTTGTATGTTCTGTGACATTTCAAAAACCATGCACTCTCTCTCTCTCCCTCTCTCTCTCTCTCTCTCTACATATATATATATATATATATATATATATATATATATATATACATATATATATACATATATATATTTGTTCCACATTTCAAAAGGCTGAAAGGACCTAGTACTATAGGCTTTTTTTCACGCATCACACCGCTGAACGCTGTAGCACTTTGGTTTGATCGATATGTGTTTGCTTTCATGTCTCAACAGCACAGAGCCGAGGGAGATAACGTCATTACGCTTCATAGATGGCAGCATGCAGTGTAATTAAGGAGGAAATTACCCAGAGGTCAGCTCACACCTGGTGGAGCTGAATAGCTCAGATAACGATGGGATTGTTTTAGCTCTGATCTCAGCTGCCTGTTCAGTGTGTTCCCTGTGTGATTTTTTTTGGGGGGGGGATACTGTGAGGAGACATCAATGTCCTGTTCTGGTTTTGGCCCCGGCTCAAAGTTGCTTTTGGGATTTATCAAGCCAAAATAATTTCCCTGTAGTTCATCTGTCACTTTTTCATGGCTCATCAGTGATCGCTCTATAGACAATAGTTTATTTTAATCACAGCTGAGAGGCCTCACTCTGCCTTTATCTATTATACCTTTTCTATTCAACATGTGCTCTCTCCAATTCATTAGGGTTTCTCCTTTGTGTTTTGCAGCATAGAAATGGAGAAAGCCTTGTCTAATGCATGGACAAATTTATTTGAATCCACACTGGAGATGATTGTGTGACTTGCTGAGCTGGGAAATGAACAAAGCTGTTCTGTTGTATTGCTACAGACAGTGGGTGGATATGATGCGTCTTTCTCTCGCCTACCGACAGAGCACCGAATCAAATGACAAATATCGTTTACAGCGTGCAACAACATGGAAAACCCCAGCAAGATGTGGAAATATTGTCTCTGCACAGTTTGTTAAATCAAACCTGCAGACAAATTCTGTATCCATCTGCTGCATTACAAGCTCAAATAGCATTTATAGCAGTCTTTCTGCGAATGCTCTCTGATATTAGATGTTTTTATTGTATTACCATGGCAATGATAACTCACGGTGGAGCTCTAGGAGGACAGAAATATTGTAGTTGTTGTGCTTGTGACACAAACCAAATCAGACATAGCCCTGGGGGAGGCATTGGGAGGCCCGAGGTCTACCTGGCTGTGAATTTAGGCCACTGGGTGAGAAGGAGGGATATTCTCAGAGTGCTCTCCTCCTCCCCCGTGCTAGGAAGTAACCGTTGGCAATTATTACAGGCGGTGTGATAGGCTCTGCTCCTCTGCTCTGACATGTTAATATTACATGAAACTGTTAGGGATGACAATGTGCCTGGGGCAAGAGGGAGACACTGAGATTTTTTTCCCTCTCTGCAAGATTTGCCCTTTTTTTTGCCCCTCCATCCATCCCAGTGACTTTAAATAACTCATGGCCTCATTATCTAAATATGGGAAAGCACAGTAGCACATAATTAATTTGATTGTGGTGTATTTATGTCATTGCTGGTTTTGCTGCAATACACACATTGCTGTCGACACTTTTCTGTACATAGTGATTCTCAAGTGTTTCTACAAAATGTACAGTGTGTCCTAAAACAGCATACAGCATTGGTTCCCAACTGGTGGGTCGTGGTCCGAAAGTAGGTCTCGGCCTCATTCTGAATGGACCGTTAGTGACTCCAGAACATGTCAAGCCTGTAAAAACACACCTGACTTTACTCTATTTCTAAGTACAGTAAATTTCCAGCACAGAGCTGAGACCAGAGCAGAGAAGTGCTGTAGAGTAAGTGACTTACTGACAGGGCTGCTTGACAGAGACTGCAAACTAGATCAATAACATGGCCAAACACAAGTATGACTTGAACTAATGACTAAGGAGAAGACTGGACCCCGTGGCTGGACCAGTTGGGAACCACTGACATACAGTATAAGCCACACTCCACTGTGTCGACTGAGCATCCTGATTCTTACAAATGGCAGAGAATGCAGAGGAAAGACACAATCTGTCTTCTTCTTGTTCACCAAGAGGATATGAGAGATCATTCATCACAAAAAGAGGTCTCTCAAGACTGTTTTATTGTTGGTGTTACGCAGAGGTTTTCTTTTAAGCTATCTATTTCTATTATTCATTCATTCATTTTCCGTAACTGCTTATCCTGTTGAGGGTAGCGGTTCACATTCTTGGACTGTGGAAGGAAGCCGGAGTACCCAGAGAATACCCACGCTGGCATGGGGGGAACATGCAAACTCCGCACAGAAGGGCTCCCCCACCCTGGGTTCAAACCAGGAACCCCCTTGCTGTGAGGCAACAGTGCTAACCACCAATTTCTATTATACTTCATACTAAAAATAATGAATAGGCTTTATTTCATAATGCAGATGTTTAAAAATTAAATAATTCATTTATTAATCACTCACAAAAAACACAGCAGTGGTAGAGCGCTATGTATTTTTTTTTTAACTTATGAATGATTCTCTGTCAACATCAGAAGGGTTAAGTGTATAAAAACAGCTGTTTGCAGCTTGCAGCTCATCTGCTCTCATCCCATCAATTCCCTGTCGTTTCACTGTGACTTAGACTTTCCAAGGATATCATTATCTCTGATGTCCATTAATAAACATCCTTAAATCCACTTAGAAATCATAGAAAAAGGATAGTGCTTATAATTCTAGAACTTGCCTGAGAATCATTAAGTTTTCTTTGGTATCAAAGGAATCCAATCATGGATGTCTGTACATCCGCGAGTACAGTGCAGATCAGAGCTGCTAATAGCTAATTTGGCATACTTTTACTCTTGGCAATCTGCCAAATGGTCTCGATTTTGTCTGAGGGGAGGCCCACAGTGTCAGACCAATATTCTACAGAGTCTGCAGCATCCAACTGTTGCATTAACAAGTGCCTTCCTGTGTGATTTTATGCTCTGTACCCTCTCCCACTCATATGACATTCAGCATTTCTAACTTTTAAACCACCTCTCTCTCTCTCTCTCTCTCTCTCTCTCTCTCTCTCTCTCTCTCTCTCTCTCTCTCTCTCTCTCTCTCTCTCTCTCTCTCTCTCTCTCTCTCTCTCTCTCTCTCTCTCTCCTCTCTCTCTCTCTCTCTCTCTCTCTCCTTGCTATTCCATCTCCTGCATAATCTCCCCCATCTCCGCCATCGTCCTCCCTTTCCCCTCAGTTTCTCGATTCATCCCTCCAAGGACAAATCCACCAGGTCATTATCTTCCTCCTGCTGGCATAAATTTGAAGCTTATCTATACAGACCGCTCGCAAACATAGATGCCCCAATGCAAGCCAATTTGGCCGAGGGTATGTGTTTGATGAAGGCGAGGGGAACTAAATTGACGGTTGTCTCTTTCTCTCGTGACCCCTGCATGTGCCCCTCTCTCAAAATTGCAAATGCACACATGTGAATGTGTTCACAAACCATTTCACATCTGTCATTTTCACAAGTCCTTCCACCTGAGAGGGCCTGTGACTCGGAGGCAGGCCCACAAAGCCCTGTGACAGTTGGAGGGGTGAGCAGAAGGCGTCAGGGAGGTGGCTTATGACAGCGACACAAAAGCACTAGTGTTTAGTGAAGGAGGTTGTATCATACATTAGGCTGCTGCTGCATCGGCCTGCCACTGAGCTGAGGTAACCATGGCAACAGGCTGCTGGGAGACAGTGGAGCGAGAGTCAGCAGGCTGGAGTCAGTGGGCCTTCAGCTTTTGAACACCAAGAGAGATTAGCTCAGAGCAAAACCCTAAACCTCGCACTACATGCAGCTCTATGAAGGGTATTGATGTTGGAGGATGTGGAAAGCAAGAGCAGTGGGGATACATAAAGTTTTTAGGCAAAGATCCAACCAAATAGTTGACATCAAAGCACTTACGTGAGCCCTTCCTCTTAAACCCAGCGCTCATGGCAGTATGAAATGTAAAAATTATGCAGAAAGCATCGAGCAGCTGAGAGCATGCATAGTACAGGAATGAAGATAAAATATCCGGTGATATGCCAGCAATCAGTGTAAATTGCATCATTTGTGAACAGTGGATCAATCCCAGAGATTAATTAGATTGTTAGGAAATGTGAAACTCATTGCCATGATGTCTGTAGCAGATTGCCATGGCAATAGAAAACAAAGAGCGCATAGGAGATAAAAGGAGGAGAGTGGCGCTTACATAACAAACCAAGGGCAAGACGCGAGGCGGCTCGATGAGCTACAGAGAGAAAAGGCACAAGAGTGAGAGGGATGGGGAAACAAGGAGGAATAAATCGATGAGGAGAAATCTAGACAGAGGGTAGGAAAAGGAGAGGGAGATGAAGACGGATTTCGGAAATGTACAGAGGTAAAAACAAGCCAGAGACCGATTGATATCTAATCCTTCAGAGAGCTTTTAGCCGAGCTTAAGGGGTCAGGGATACGATAAAATATTATGAGATCTTTAGAGCAGAAACACCACGCAGCATGGACGGGATGTTGTGGTGGTAAATACTGGAGGAGAGATTATTTACTGAAGAATCGTGTCATGAAATAAACATGAGGAATCATCAGAGGGGTTCTCTTTACTCTCCTCCTTAATCCACCTACTCAAGTAGGACATGACACTCTCTCTTCCCTCTCTTCCAGTCTCACTCTCACTTTATGCAATTTGTGTATCCTACTGGGAAGAAGCGAAGGCTATGCCCACACTAATGGTGGTAAATCTGAAAGCACCATTTACATGTACCAGGTTTTCCAGCCACACTCTGCATTTTAAGATCATTCTCTGAAAGCAGCCAAACAGAAAAACGAGAGAAATATGGTGGAATATCTTCTCCTTCTCTTTCCCTAAATTTAATTGCAGTTGGCAAATAACAAAATGCTGCATAAATATCACCATCTGCTATCACTCTTCATTCTTGTGTTCCCACCTTTTAACAAGGTAGCATGGAAGGATTTTGTGATGCAGTGTGACGCTTTACTCCTGGTGTGTTTTTCTCCACCATACTGAAGTTCACTGGTCTCACAGGTGAGAATTCAAGGAGTCACATTACTCTCTTGCTGGTGTAATAGATGTGACACAGCAGGAGCCCATTTTTAGCCAGTCAGTCAGTCCTCCACTTTGGTCCAGACTGAAATATCTGGATGGAAACGACTGAAACGACTGGATGGATCGCCATTAAATTATGTGCAGACATTCATGACCCCCAGAGGGTGAAGTCTAGTGATTTGGGCGATTTTAGAGCCACCATCAGTTTAAAACCTTTACTCATTCAATACTTCAGTTTATGACCATATACCTGCAGAGCTAATGTCATTCCCATCAGCCTCAGTTGTTCTGTTTAGTTCCAGAATAACATGCCTAACTATGATAGTGAACACAGTAAAAAAAATCATGCCTGCTAAACATTAGCATATTATCATTATCACTGCATGCAAGTTAGCATACTGATAATAGTCCTCCACAGGTCTAATTTCCCAACACATTCTCACTCCAACCTCATCACACATTGACATTTGGACGTGAGCTTTGCACGTCCACATATGACGTGCAAGGTACCCTGGGTACATTGGTTGTTGACATGGGACACTGTGTCAATTTCTGCCTTTTACATGCATTGTCTGTTTTCAAAATACACTTCCGTTTTCACAGGAAATGTATGGCTTGCATAAAGTCTCTTTCAAAATAAATGCTGGTTGGTACAACACTGCAAATTGACTTTTTTTTCTCCTTCAGCAACAACCGTGGTAACAAAAGACCATGGTTCAGTTGGAAAAGAAGGGCTGGCTTTGCAAGCCCCCCGGGTGAAAGTCAGTGGTTGTTGGACCCATCCACCACCATTCCCGCCCGCCCTACTCGGACTTCAATAACCTTAGCTTTCGTGACGTTGTTGTCTACGGAAGCGTATTGCATTCACTTGACAAATAAAAAAGCCCTGTTTTTCTGAGTAATTTTTTTCTGTTTTTCCGAGTAATTTATTAATTTTTCTGTTTTTCGTGGTAATTTGTTTCTGTTTTTCGTGGTAATTTGTTTCTGTTTTTTGGGGATATTTTTTTTCTGTTTTTCAGGGTATTTTTTTCTGTTTTTGTGGAAAAAAAATTATGTTTTGCGTGGTCATTTTTTTTCTACTTCAAAATCTTGTGAGAAGCTCCCACCTGGCACCTGCAAGTGACCCCTGCATCCATGGTGACTCCTGCTCATGGATGTATTTTGCATCCCTGCTCCTGCTCCTAGACAGTTTTCACCACAGGATCACATAATTAGTTACACACAGGGTATGATAATCTAGCTATATTTTCAACTGCATCCTTCTAGTGTAGGCCTATCGCTCAGTGTAACAGGTTAGGTTAGTAACAGGTTGTAACAACGTTAGCTGACAAACGTGTATGGGCATGATTTCAGTTGTCAAGTGAATGCAATACACTTCCGTAGTTGTCCAACCACGTTTCCTCCTGACGCTAAACAAATACTGGCTGTATATCATGCTGATGTGAAAGGATAGCTTTCTTCACTGGCAAACCAGAAAACGCAACATTCAATACTGCACCCGCCCCACCACTCGCACATATGACCAATTAGTTCCACAACCTGACCTGCTGATACCAGATCTGCAGCCCAAGCCACAAATCCTTTAATAATCATGCCCTGTTTCAATAATTTAATTAGTTAGCACGTTGAAAGTGATCATTTTGGGTCATTTCATACATGTGAAACTAAGATATTATATTTAAGAACAAACAAAAAATGTTATTCAGGAAATTTAAATTTAAATCATCCTTAAAATACTGAGCAGCACATCTCTGCAGGTAATGTGCCTGTCAGAAATGCATCTGACTGAAGCAGCTCTCATATTTCAGGTGGCGCAGCACGCAGAGTCGACACAAAGTTGGCAGTCAGAGGACTAAAATATTAAAACATTGAATTAACTATTATTATTATAATGTCATTCAGATAATGTTACTATCCAACAACCATCAATCAACCGGCAGTGATTGATTTTCCCAAAGATAATTTCTTACATTTTAGGCAGCTCTCATCATGCTGCTGTATTTTCAAATGGTCAGTTTTCTGATAAGTTTGGTTTTAATTAGCTATTTGATGTTATAAAAAGAGGGTGTGATGTCATGATTGACAGCTAGATGTGTAAATCACTGGGCTTGCAATCAGTAGCATGGTTCAGGATTGGGTTGGACGGGTGCAGAGGTGGGAACTCAATACCACAGCTCTTCTTCAAATCCCTACAGAGCAGTGTCTGGCTACAAATGACACCACCGGCGCAAGTTGGCAGCAGCAACACCCGAAATATTTTGGACCCATTTTTGTACAGTGGGAGGAAGTAGAGACATGTCGTCCATCTTTAAATACAGTCACTGGTCTAAAACCACTGATCGTCACATTTAATGAACTATTAGCTGCAAGAATAAATGTACTGCAGAAGCCTCTGCTACTTTTAGTTCTTCTTTTTAGGAAGTCTGAATAGTGGCTGCCAAATACAGTTCCATTTCATATTACTCTTTGAGGCATTAATGTGTGGGTTTTTTTTCTTACAATTCCTGTACTTTTTCTGTTCTCTCTGCTGCATGGTGGAGGGTTTGAACTTTGCTGAACTTTTTGGTCGCAGTTGCAAGGGACAAAACTATGCTACAACATCATATAGTTAAAAATAAATGTGCTTTTATCTAACACGCTGTGTGTGGCATGCAAATTGTTTGCGCTACGGCAGCCAATCTGCTGAGATCATTTGTGATAGATGACGGTGGTGTGGCATTTTACAAAAAAAACAACAAATAGCTGCAGATAGCCGTGCAGTGCACATACACCCCACAAATGAGTAATGGCTTTGATTATAGTAAACATGTGGCTGCATGAACACACACCCCTTCTCACACACACACACACACACACACACACACATACTGAGTACCTTTGAGGATCACTCCAATGGGAATGCCAGAGGCTTTACCTACAGGCATGAGCACTAGAGTAAGGCAGACTGAATCTATAGCCCGGAGCTGTTTTCAACATGCCAACTCACTGATCATACTGATGCTACCTGCACTTTCCAAGCTAATACAGCGGGAAAACCATATTCTCAAAAATGACATCCATACAATATATGATGCAGCACTTTTTGAGACAAGGGATCAAAGCATATTTACTCATAATATAAGTTTAAGAGAGGTTTTAAGAATAAAAAAAAACGATGCCCAGGATATACATAGAGTAGACATCTTTCAACCAAGTAATTAGTTTTGCAAATTTTTTAATTGCTTTCCAAAGTATTGATTATTTAATTCATAATTGGCTTCGCTAATGGCCCTTTTTTCTCCTCTTGCTCTGGCCAAGTCTAGCTGAGACATTTTTAATTGCAAGGTTTTTTTGGTTTTTTTTTTTTTAGCAAACTCCAGTATAGCCCAGCCCCTAAGGAGCTGTACTTCCCTCTCCCCAAATATCAATCACTTGAATGAGATTGTCCCATTAAAAGAGCTTTAATGGGCCTAATCACTGAGGCGGGAGAAGAATAGTGAATCAATTAAACAGATTTGTGTAAGAAGAGACACTGGTGTGACTTCATATTTCATACGTGAAGACTTTTAAAGATGATTGGCAGGCTTTTGTTTGTCGTAAAGGTGTGTGATTAGATTAGATTCCCCTGTTGAACAGCTAATAAAAGGCTAAATATAAACTTGCCCGTGTTGTGAATGCTGGTTTGGTGAAAAGCTATTGAAAAGGTTTTTTTCTGACAAAGAACTGCATTAAGCTGCCATGTACTGTGGTGTCATTTTAGTGCCACAACTATTGCCTGGCTCCATATCATTGAATCGGCCTCCTCCACCAGGGTGACAGATTAATCTGGTATCATGATATGAAACAGCAGTTGCTCTATCTAAAAGGATTGATCCATTGCCGTGACTAATGTCGTTATGAAACTGTTCTCAACCATCGTCAAGCTCAATGCCTGATACTAGCCCCTTTTACACTGCCAGATTTTCCACAAATGTTGGGCTGTTTTGCCAGCAAGCTGGGAGCATTTAGACACACAGAGCCGGATTGGCGAGTTGATCCGAGGTGCCCAATTTTCCGCCTCGTAGGGTAGTCATATTGGCGGAATCCTTTTAGTTTAAACAGACCGAGGTGGCCTTCCGCAATGGGAGGGGCTGTTGAAGACTTGTGGGAGGAGCTGTTGATGACGCCGTAGCGAGCAGCTAGTAGCAAGAGGGAAACACAAACCTGACAGACGCTGTAAAGATGAGCAACTGGGGAGACAAGGAATTGCGCACCCTCCTTGTCTTGGGAAGGGAAATCGAATCCCCCTCCTTCATGGAAATCGGTTGGAGTGGACGCAATGTCAGACTGAAGATAGAAATGCAGAGTTGACAATTCTCTCTGATATCAGGCAACTCCAACTAATGACTGGGGAATGCTCTCCCACTCCATTTCCCTCTTTACATTTCATAGTTTGCTACTTAAAGCTCTTTGCTAACCTGCCTTACTCATTACAGTGATCTGCCTCAGTCTCTATGGTAATACACTTGTTAGGATCTGTACAACAAACTAGTCAAGACAAACACTTATAAGTAGAAAGCAAGGCAAGAGACACATCAGGTGATGTGTTCTCTTTTTTAAGCACGCCATGAACCAATGGTGACATCATTTGTCAGTAAAAATAATGAAGTTTACAGTCTCTGTTTTGATTTTTCATGCATGGCACCTAATAAATTTCATGTTATAGGCGACAGCATGGATAACAACAAGCTCCATTATGAAACTTAAACAGTAGGGGCTGAATTAGTGCATATCAGCAACTGAAGTCCCAGATGTTGTCTGCCCTGTGCTGATGTGGCATAACCACACTGACAGTTCTGCCGAATGCTACATCTAATTCTTTTTTACTTTTACAAAGCTATTCCAAAACTCAAGTTCCACTTGCAAGCTTTTGACAGAGGGTTTCAACCATATCACACTGTCTTCATCTGAATATGGAATTTGCTCTGTTGGAATAGATTTGATGGCATATCAGCTTAATCCACAACACTTTTAGGACTTCTCTTCCATACTGGATTAAATGTGACAATTTATGCTGACATTTGATACTGATACAACACAGTACAAACAATAAAAATGTTTGTATTGTGGTCTTTTACTTGTAATCTGAATGATGTTAAATGCCTTTACTGATGTGTTATAATATATTGTGACAATTGTTTTACATACTTATTTGTTAACCAAAGGTAGTATCATCCATAACATGTCTGTCTGATGACCCTGAAAATAAATCCATCTATTAAGGAGGATACAGTGTACCAAATAAATGTCAATGTTGAAATAACCAGGTTCTTTCAGTGTAACAGAATGTCAGGTTGATGCAGGTCACGGGAGATTTTGTATGCTCATCCACCTCTGCTTCCACCACAGTCTGTATTTCTGTCACTTGCCAACACTGTGAATAATGATTTGGGAAAGGCACACCTCAGTGAGGTAAGAGATCCCTGGTGCTTCAACATCGCATGGCTGTCTGCCTAGACTGACAACTTTACCTGGCTTTGGTCTAGTTTTCTGCTCGGCCATGGGTGGAAGGGGGAGGACAGGAAAACAGGGGGAGTGGAGACAGCTGATGCATATTTCATCCAAGGCATTGTGGACACTTGAGGTTGCCTGCTGAGGGAGGGGGAAGGAGGTGAGATGGACCTCATATATACGTGCTCTTCATTTATTCCAGTCACATTACACACATTAAAACTATCAGTGAATGAGGTTTCTCTAATTCCAGTTCGTATTCATTACCAACCTTGGCATTTCTCCTGTTGCCAAATGCAAACAATAGTTCCCATCAAGTGCACCACTACAACCATGCTCTGTTTGCTGGCAGGGAGACTGGCTGTAAATGTCAAAACCTCACACAGCATTATGAATAATACAGCAGTCATCTAGTCACCAGGTGAGGGTGGTGGGGTATGTGTAAAGCATGTGTATGAGTTAGAAAACTCAACACTATGCAACATGACGTAGTACAGACAGCGTAGGGCAAGTTACTTGAAAAATGCCATCATTGAAAGTAACTGCATTCCTTTTCTAATTTCTTCACAGCAGGAGTCTTCAGTGTTTTTCAGGCCAAGAACCCTTTCACTCAAACAGAGATGGAGCAGAGACCTCCTTCATATATTGTATAAAACTGAGCTGCACTTAAGATACTTCCTTAAATATCTCTGAGTCTTCTCTCATTGGTATTGTACAGTGGGTCCCAATTTTGGTACCGTGACAACACTAATCTGGAGGGGGTTCATCTGCATAAACTAATGAAAAACTAAACAACGATCAACAATATTTGGTATTCGGTACTCGGTATTCGGCCAAGTGTTTAATATTATTCGGCTCTAGCTTCGGCCCCAAATTTTCTTTTCGGTGCATCCCTACCATAGACTGTATAAAAGAGTGGATAGAGCCAATGTGACATCTCCCACTGGTTTGTGGGATACAGGTTTGAAGCCTGAGTCTGGCATTTTGGCTGTTGTGTTCTTGTTTTTTTGGAACCAGAAGTGACCATGTTTGGCCAAAAGGGTGGAGTAGTGAAGGAGCAAGGTGTGGATTTGACTGAGAATGCGAATACACCAACATGGCAGTGAGTTGTCAATCATGTGGTAGCCACGCCCTAAAGCATACCCTGGTTTTTGTGTATTTTGTTTTAATGGGACCATAATTAATAATTTACAAAATGAACATCATGCTTTTTTGAAGAAGACTTGAAACCACAGACTGTATAAATAACAGGGTTATTAATGGGTAATTAAATATAAACAGGTAAGTTATAAACCCCCCCAAACTGCACAGTTGTCATTAGTGTGGAAATTAGCTATAGAGACCAAGCTGTAAATATGTTTATTTCTGCTGTGAAGTTGGGCATTTAACGTGGGTGTCTACAGGGATTTACTGTTTTGAAGCCAGCCTCAAGTGGCCATTCCATGAACCGCCACTTCTGTCACTTCTGCATTGGCTTCATTTTTCAGCCTTGGATGTTGGCACTTGCTTGAAACCAGGGATTATTACAAAAATGTTTACTGAGGTAATAAATTAAGTGAGAAGTAGGGCCATTCTCTTTGAGACTTGTATACAATCAGACTTCTTTTTGCCAGAGACTTTTAAGGTGGAACGCTAACTTGTAACATTATTATCCATCAGCACACCTTAAATTTCAATATGACAACTCTGACCATTACTTTAGTTTTTTCTGACACACACTTTTAGTAATGAGTGGGCCTTCAAGCATTTATATATATTAATTTCAACTGGGTAATGTGAGCTGCATATATTCTAATCCTCAGTGTTGTGAAGTGTTGTGTGGGTTTCGGCATCACTAAATCCCTGAGCTTGCCTGAGAAGGACTAAATTCACAAACCCACTATGTTTAAATATCCCATTGAGAGAGACTCTCACTGCAGCCGGTTTTATTTTGTTCTTAAAATATCAGTGTGCAGCCTTGTTCTGTGGACGATAAATGAGGTGCAGACTTCCCTCTGTGTCACTGGTAATGAGGAAACACAATGAGTCAGCAGGGAGTGACAACAATCACTGTTTGCAGTGGAAACGCTAGGGTCTAGGTACCATATCTGAAGGGTTACTTTTGGTTCCAAAGGTACCATACCAAAAGAGTTTAGTGGAAACAGGGCTTAATTATAATACTTTCATGATGGGAATGTGGCTCATTAAGGCTTAAAGTGCAGTGTGTTTATGTTCTCAGTTTGCTTAAAACAAACCAGTAAACATGTTGTCTGACTATATCTAAATCTAATATTTAAGTGTTGAATGAACAAATGGGGATAAAGGCCCACACTCTCGGACTCTCTGTCATGCAAAAAGCAACGGATGCATTTATGTGCAAGACTAAAAAGGAGAGCTTGCCCCCTTTCTCACCTCCACACACCTGGCCATTTGCTGCTTGAAGCAGGCATGCTTGTTCAATTGTCGGTATAATACAGAGGCCCTTAGAGACATGTTCACTTGACAGCCAATCACACTCAGTCAGGTTGTGACTTGCTTTTTTTGACCATGGCACAACCTCAGTGGCCTCAGATACTGACTTAAGATGGTGCCAAGCAGGAAATACACGTCCAAGCTTGAAAAGTCCCTTCAGGGTGGCATCGGATGCTACATGCAGGCTTTTCCACAGTCTACGCTTTGTGCTCACAATCTAATTTTATTTACCGCTTAAGTGGCCTTTGCATTTGTTGGGCAGAGCACTCTTCCGTAAGTGAACCTTTGGCATTTCTCGTCAGAATACAAGGACGGCTACATCTCAGTGCCACCGAGCGGCAGAAAGCCGCTGTTCCGGTTCACATGCTCCGTCCTCTGCTCCTCAGTGGGATTATGATCACTCTGTGAGATGTCAACAGGAGTTAATGAATATCCCCTTTGACAAAGCCTGGGTAATCCTGCCAACAAAATGCCCCCCCTCATTGATAAGATCTGCCATAATACCAGGAGGGAGACCACTGGCATCCAGCTCCCAAACACAGAGGGATTTTTCACGCTTTGATGCCTAAGCCGCATTCCTTTATTTCTTTATTTTGCAACGCTTAAATTGGGTGCAGTTATTATTGGGAGATTTGTTGCTGGTGGTGGCAATGAAACAGTCTACCTCCTGCTTAATCTACCCCCCCAGTCTACGAGCACTGTTTTTGTCTTATTTTATCAGTTTTCTTTCTTTCACTCTCCCTCTTTTGTTCTCTCTCCTCTCTTCTCTCTCTGATCTCCTCCAAGGTGTGAACAAGTAATTGGCTGATCTCCTTCATGTAATCCTTTTGTGGTGGGAAAATGCATTTTTCTACGTTTTCATAATACAAAACCTGAATTAGCATTTTAAAACACTCTGCTCATTCCCCAAAAATTTTGGGAGACCAGGAACTTCCATTCTACCGTGAAACTCCAAATTTATACACTTTGACCCCCAGGCATGGTACAGCAAGACCTCAGTGTCTTACAGTACAGTAGACTAGCACCCTTTTGATATATCTCTCTTTGAATCAGTAGAGATACTGCACAGAAGAGTTTGCTAACTACAGGTGTTAAAATATGTATATCCCTGGCCTGTCAGAAGAAACTTTGTGAAAAAGAATTACTTGGTTGGGAATAAAAACAATCCACAGCTGCAACAACTAATCAATTGTTTCTGACTGATAACTGATAGTAGATAAATTGGTTTGACTATTTTTTTATGAAGAAATGTCAGAATTCTCTGATTCTAGCTTCCTAAGTGTTTTTTTCTGAAATTTTACTTACCAAACAACTAATTGAGAAACCAATCAGCAGATTACTCAACAAAGAAAACACAGAGGGAGTCACGTGCACTTAAATGCATGAGATGCCAGATGGTTAACCACAACAAAGAACAGAGAAGCTCTGATTACAACACACTGAGAGGGAGCGTGACTTCATTCTCTGCTCAGGACGTCATTACACATTACTTATAAGGGACTAATGGAGACAACCGTTTTTTAAACTGGTCCAATATTGAGAGAGACTACAGCAGCAAAACAGGCTGCATGTGATATCTGCGGGAAATTGTGCATTGTTAAATTATGTCCATTAAAAGTGTAGTTTTTGCTACTGACAGGCCCGGATTGTCATTAGAAACGTCTCACATTACAGAAAGGACCCTACAGAGAAATTAAACATTTTTCCTTACCTTTCTCTGGACAGTTTGTTCTTGTGACCAGTTCTCACCAAGGAGAAATCTCAATGCAGAGATGACTTAACAAAACATTAGTGTGAGTTAATGTGGGGAGCACCAGGAATAGTTTGCTGTGTTGGAGTACAGAAAGCCTAGCTTAGTGGTATCTAAAAGATTTTCAACGTCATGACCAAATATTAAGCTGAATTAGACAATGTGGCAAACAAGAAGAACGAGACATCTCCTTGAGTGAGACTTGATTACACACAATAACAAACAGAACGGGTCAGCTAAAGGTAAGAAAAAACATTTCATGTCTTTCTCTGACACTTTTAATAACAATCTGAGTGTGTCAGTAACAAAAACAAGCAGTTTTGGTGGATATAAGTTGACAGTGCACAGTTGCCAATAGAGATTACATTGCAGCCTGTTTCGCAGCTGCTACTAAAGCAGTCTCTCTCAATACTGGACCAACTCGTACCTCTATTAGTCACTTCGACACAAAAACATGGGAACATAAGGTCTCGGTTCAAAACTACCAAAGTTTCCCTGTCATGAATATCATATAAAGAACCTTTAATAAGAATAACACTTTAAGTTACACTATTCAAAAACAGTTACAAAGTGTTAAGTGCAGATAAAACTACAAGATAAAACTACAAAAATTATAAATGAATCACAAAAAAGTGGGTTTCTCAAAGTGATTCAAAGGACAATACAGAGTGTGCTGGCCTGATCTTCAAAGGCACGTCCCTCCAAAGTCTAGGAGCCCTATCTGAAAAGCCCTGTAACCTCTGTGTTTGAGTCTAGATCTTGCAACAACAAGAAGAAAAGCATCTGAGGATCTCAGTGGGGGAGAGGAGACATAAGGGAATAAAAGGTCAGAAATATAACTTGGAGCGAGGCCCCCAAGGGCTTAAAAAGTAATCAGTAAGATTATATCAGTTCGAAAAGCAATGGGTAGCTGGTGCATGGATACCAGGCACCATGAAACATTTTGTTGTCTCTTTGTTGCAGTTAAAACTGTGGTGGCAGAGTTTTTAATTACCTGTGAACAGGATGGAGACTTTATGCAGATGCCAGAGAGCACAGAGTACAATAGTCAAGCTGACAAGTGATGAAGGCCTTAATAACTACCTTAGGTTTTTTTTTGAGCACTTTGTCACCGAGTTCGTTTACATGGACATGAATAATTTCTCTTAGCTTGTGTAAACACCATATCCCGAATATGATCATGACCAGGAGAAGCATCCTAAATGGGTTTTTCATGTCCGTGTAAAGGCACTCGCTGTTTAAACGACCACATTCTCCTTCCGTTTGCAAAAAGCTGCTGCTTCAGTTAATGGTAAGATATATCACTTCTTATGTGCTACACGCTTTTTACAGGGATATGTGGCTTTTGCCCAGTGATGTGTAGAATAAAATGTGATGAATGTGACAGCAAATCTGTCACAGATATGGACATGTTTCCTCACCCCTTGACACCCTTCCATGTTTAAAGAAGAATTTCACTGCTGGAAAATGGTCTTTTCATAAAACCTGTCTGTCTATGCAAGAAGAAACACAAATACTTTTAAAGCTGGTGCTACATGATCAGAGAAAACAGAAAAAGGGCTGTGGCTTCTGCTTTTGCTCAAAAGTTAGAAAACCTACAACTACCAGAATGCACTGCGCCACACCAGACCAATAAACGCTAATGTAATCTTGACTGTTTATCCACAAGAAACAATCTCGAGCTACAGTTAAACAGTGAACTAAAATATGTTTCTGACAACACTTGAGGTAAGAAATAACAGAAACAGAATCTTGGTTTACATTTGATCAACACCGCTTATGGGGGATTTATACTTGTGCGGTAGACCATTCGCTTTTCCCTCATGGCCTACGCCGTTGTGAGCATTTATACGTGTGCAGTGGTGTGTCTGTGTTGCACTGCAGTTACACCTCCAGAACACTAGGAGGCTGCGGAGGTTTCTGTGAAGTGCTGTAAAGTTTAGTTGATTATTATTTTTCGTTGAGCATTCACAGACAAAGCATTTCCCTTTCGCTGGACACATTTCCCCCACAAATACAACATGCTAATGTTATTAGCACAAGCCTATGGCATTTTATTTTGTATAAATTAGCCTAGCGACCAGCAGAGACTTCCTCTGCTCGTATGAAGTCAGGATGAATCCAGAAGTATAAATCCCCATAGGATAAATCACACACAAGACTTAAAATGTTATTTTGGTGGAGGCTCCATTGTCTTCACAATTTATTATTTCTTATCTGTGAAATTAAAGTAAATAAAAACTTTGTTTCTACTGAGGAAAATGGTTTCAGCTTTCCTATTAGACAGGAGGTCTGCATCGCCGTACCATGTAGTTGCGTAGTTTCTGGGGAGGCGCACTTCAGGTAACTGTGTAAGGTATGGTGTAGGCTCTACATTGTATTTTGTATTGTTATTGTTTACAAACATTACAGTAACTGTACCTTTGTTAAATGTTGCTGCAATGTAAAATGCCATAGGCTTGTGCTAAAAACATTAGCATGTTGTATTTGTGGGGAAAATGTTTCCAGCAAAAGACAAGTGCTTTGTCTGTGAATGCTCAACGAAAAATAATAATCAACTAAACTTTACAGCACTTCACAGAAACCTCCGCAGCCTCCTAGTGTTCTGGTGGTGTAACTGCAGTGCAACACTGACAAGTTATAGTGAAGCTGATTTGTGTACTTGTGTTTGAAATTGTTCCTATTCAGCCATGCTTAATGTGTGTTTAAAGTGTATTTTGGCGTGTTTTTAATCAACTTAACTTTACAGCACTTCACAGAAACCTCCGCTGCCAACTAGTGTTTTGGAGGTGTAACTGCAGGGCAACACAAACACACCACCACACAAGCAGAAATGCTCACAACAGCCTAGACCACGTCCACAGGCTACGACTTGTAGGGTCTCTAGGTTTACCGTTTGATCTCAGTATATTCAGCCTTTGTTTCTCACAATAAAAGAAACAGTATGGTGCTCACTTCCTGTTAACAAACTCTCTGTCACAGCCAAGCTGTGCACTAAAATATGTTTTGTATAACATTTTAGGCAAGAAAAAGGGATTTCAGTGACAGAATCTTGGTTTATATTTGATCAGCACTGCCTGCTTTTACAGTTTGAGTGGAGTTTGGTCTGAGGGAGACAGACAGGGACAGGTTTCTTTCTCGGTCTGCTTCTCTACACTCTCCTTGTTTATGGTGGCGGGCATATGTATTCAATGCCCACAATGTTTTGATACAAAGCTTAAAATCAAAATTGGCAAGGTACCCCTTTAAGTACTTAACAATGTATTCAGGCCATGACAACTGATAGTCGCTCTTTGTAAAATTAACATGTTGAGAGCAAATCTTTAAAGACCATCCTGTCAAGCTCAGTGTGTTTTCTAGTAGTTCATTAGGCATACGGCTTGACCCTGTTTTACTTCACTTCATCACATGGATGTGAATCTGCTTAACATAAGCAGCAGCAAGTCACTCTCTCTGTGATATTGATCCCAGGACTGAAATTTGTCCTTTAAGTGTCATCTTGTCAATTAAATCACCTTCTAAGCAGACACTAATGTCTGTGTTACTGAATCAATTGCAGTCATTGACATTCTGTATCGGTAGTCCATAGGTCGTTAAATGATACATTTAGGCAGCTTTTAGACTCTGTGGATGAGCACTATGGTTCCTTGGAGACAAACTGGGGAAAGGGAGCAGTAATTAGTCTACATTTCTCTGGACATATTGTCACAGACAGGTTTATACTTTCATGTCTCTTGCCAAAGCATTTTGTCATTTCAAAAGCATACAGGCAGTGGCATGCATGGAGTCAATCTTATTTTGTGTTATTGAATTACATCCGACATAAGACTACAGCAAGAATAGGAGAATGGTATTTTGTATTGGAAATTAGTGGCAGTTTATTTTCCAGGCAAAATTAGTAGTGTGCCTAATTTCCATGATGTCTAATTTGATAATATCGAGGATGTGTTTTATTCAACATAATTCAAATCCTTTGTTTTGACCAAGAAAGATGCACGGCCATTCACTGGTTTTAGAACATAATCAGTAATGTGTAATTAGTGTAATCAATATTAGTGAAATAAATCCCCCCAATGTGGTGCCTAGGCTCCCTGAGCAATAACAAGGTTTGAAAAACAGCATACTGCTTAACCATTTGCATGCTGACATGCATGAAAAATAACATTCTCGGATGTACTGAAGTTCAAAAGACTCCAGTATTAATCCTCTTTATTTTTCATCAAATCAACTGTCTGTTTCTTAATCATTTGCTCACAATTTTACACCCCGCTCTCCTGTGCGCTTTCATCTTATCCTAAATAGGACAAAAGCTTGTTATATTTAAAAGCGGTTGTCATTACTCTGTGCTTCCTGTCATCACTGATGCCACAGTGGGAGTGATCTGAGTTGAGCATTGTCTGATCTGGCGTAGGCTGGTTTCCATCTGTCAGTAATAGCGAGTGATCAGAGAGAAATTTCAAGTCTCTTTCCCGCCTCTCACATCTAGTGCTAACTCCCTGGCAATTTGATTCTAAACAACCCAGCACAAATTGTTTGCACACTCATAGTTTCGCCCTCTGAATTCCTGCTTTTAAGAAGCCGCGGGAATTTGTTTGGTATTAAAGGAGAGGATGTTTGTCTTGTCTTGTTAACCTTGTTTGCCTGTGCTATTGCAGTTCAAGGGTATTTAGATGAAAATACATTGAATGAAATGCCTTAGAATAGACACGCTGTGGTGTTGAACCGATGGTAAACATCATGTTATTTCTCACTGGATTTAATGTAAGTGGTTTCTTAGAGACAATTAACTAATACCTCGAATCCAAAATGAAAAGAACATCACAGATTGAATGCAAAAGAGGGCAGAAGAACTGGGGTAAGGCAAATAAGAGTTGGAGGGATATCATAGCTCAGCAGGTTTTACCAAGGTGTAGAATGTGCTTAGCGAATACATACCCTCAAAATCTCACCTCGAATCAGTCATACCCTGACTGACGACTGCAGATGTGACTGTCTCTTGCTTGTGTTCCTTATGTAACAAGAAGTGTTGCCTTTTTGGTGTTCAAGGCAATCTGAGAAAAGGCTTGTTATACCCTTATCTGACAGCGTGGGCCAGAGACAGGCGACACCTTCCTAACATGAACACCAACTGATTGCAACAACTCTTTATCTCCCCACAGTCACAGAGATCCAGACAGCAGACCTCAGCCCTTCCCCGCAGGTACTAACCAAAAACATCCCTAACAACAAATGTTCAAGGAGTTACATTTTGATATGTCTGGTCCTCAGGCTCAGGAAAAGTAACTCAATCCTTCTGGACATTAATCTCAGATATGTCTAAATGGGAAGGCAGCACTTCATTGTAAGATTAAAGTGAGTAAGAATATAAAGTGTGCAAATGCTGGAGGGCTTTGGCATGTTTTTAAAAGTCAAACTGGACTTGAGTGAAGCATAGCTCTGTATGGCTCAACAAACATTGATATTAGGGATGTCCCTTTTTTGGATCCAATGTCGATCCCCTTAACATTACTTATATTTAAATGTTGATTAATTATACCAATCAGCCAAAACATTAAAGCCACTGACAGATGAAGTGAATAACATTGATTATTTTTATTACAATGCAATGTTCTGCTGGGAAACCTCTGGCCCTGGCATTCATGATGCCACTTAGACCCCGTTTATACGACAACGATTCCAACTGAAAACGGTAAACTTTAGTTGCGTTTTGGCCGATCGTTTACACGACAGCTGTGTTTTGGGTGTCTGAAAACGCAATGATTTTAAAACGGGTTCCAGAGTGCAACGTTTTGGAAACGGCAGCGTCTCCATTGTCATGTAAACTTGCAATATGCAGTTCCTCTGAAAACTGACTTTTCGCACCTTCGCATTAGGGTTCCTGTGCTGCCCATGTAGTGTAATGTGGATTTAAGATGCCGTGCTTTCACTTTAAGGTGCGTGTATGCGAGTTAGTGTTTTTTGACCCTCCAGAGTTTCTGTAGAATCCGGAAGTTATTGTCTTCATGCGCTCACGGTCACCTGTTTCTTTTGTTTCGGCGTTGGCTGAAGAGACATGTGCTTGTAAGTTTGGGGTTTATCATCTGGGGTTTATCGATGTGAGTGTTATGTGTAGTCTGCTGTGGGATGTGTGTTGTGAAAATCGCTGTCGATCGTCGTGTTATAGATCGCACGTAAATTTGTTTTCTTACACGTCAGTCGCGGTAGCCGCGATAGCCGCGAGCTAACTTTCACTTTGTGTTATGATATTTTCTGCTCTTGTAACTAATGTGCACTTTGTCTTGTTGGTCAGTTTACAGTGTTTTTCAAGTAAAGACTTAAAAACGGCTATTTGGAGTCTGTTCTGCTTGGAACCTGTTGTCTATCTGCCCAGCTGGTCGCGGGGGCAGAATAGTTCCAGTCACTAGGCATGCCGACTGTCATAACAACAATGCCAAGCTCTGTTTGTGCTGCTCACCCTGTTGATTTGAAGTGAAGTGTAGATCCGTTCCTGTAGTAACTCCACCTCGTAGTTATCTGTGCATCCTTTCACCGTTGTATCTTCTTTGTTTTGGTTTGTAATCACGGCGTTGTAGAGGAAGGCACTTCAGCGCAGGCGCATGGCGTCATGCCGTGGTGTTGCTTTGCAAATTTACACTGCCACCCATTGGCCTAGCATGCATACTACAGCGTTTCCAGTAGATTTTGCGGCTCCATGTGAACGGGGATCGTTTCAATAAACGAAATAAAACGCAAAGGACAGACTTTTCCGTTTTTGCTGAAATCGTTGTCGTATAAACAGCCCCTTAATTTGCTCCACCCACCCAAACACTGGTGCAGACCAAGTATCCCTCCTCATGGCAAAGACACTCTCCGATGGTGATGGCCCCCCAGCCGAACAATGCCCCGTGCCACACCCCAAAAATTGTTCAGGAATGACCCAAGGAACATAACAAAGAGTTCAAGGTGTTGACCTGGCATCCAAATTCCCCATATCCCAATCCGATCAAGCATCTGTGGGATGTGTTTGTACCCCACCTCGCAATCCACAGGACTCAAGGGATCCTCTGCCATCACCCTAGTGCCAGATGCCACAGGACACCCCAGAGGTCCTGTGTCCATGTCTTGACAAGTCAAAGCCAAGTCTGAAACAAGGAGGCCCCTCCGGGGTTCGTGGGTGGTACTGGCATGTACCCTCAATACGCACGCAAGTTGGTATCCGGGAATTTGGAGGCCAGGGCAATGTCTTGAGCTCCTTGTTATGTTCCCCAGGCCATTCGAGAACAGCTTTTGCAGTGTGGCATAGGGCACTGTCCTGCTGTGGAGGGGGCTACTGCCATTGTGGAGTGCCATTGCTCGGGGGTGTACTTGGTCTGCAACGGTGTTTGAGTGGGTGGAGAGTGTCAAGTGGTATCCACATGAATACCCGGACCAAAGGTTTCTTGGCAAAACATTGCATTGTAACAAAATGCTCAATGTTAATCACCTCCCCTTTCAGTCGTTTTCATGTTTTGGCTTATCGGTGTATGCATCTTACATATTGAAATAACTGCCATACACTAGTACATTTTGTAAATCCAATGGTCAAACTTCACAAACTTAACAAAAATAACACAATCTTTAACAAAACTTTATTGGATCATCAGTTTTCAGTCAGTGCAGCTAAAATAATGTGACAGTTACCCACTTTGTTAGTATGCAGGTTGCTCTTTAGCCCTAATACCCAGAATATAGTGAATACTGCCAAATTTGTGATATGCCAGTGTCCTTCAGCATATCTGGCACTCGACTTTTTGGGGGTCATCTTCAAAAATTTTGGAACTATTCCACTCTTGACTTTTTCAACATCTTGCAAGCATATCTTTAAGTTTGTCATGTGTGGTCAAAATCTCCCAGTTCAATAGTGCTGGGCTGGTAACTGATGTTAGATGAGAGTGAGTCAGAGTCCCGAAATTATCACACAGTTTAAATGTCCTCGTCTGAGTTGGTATAGAAAACCGGTGTCATGAAATGACACAGTACGTGCAACATTAGATGTCCGTCAAACTGCAACTCTTTGGAATGTCACTACAATTTAGACTAACAAAATAGAAAGCAAAATGAGTTTATAATAATCTTGCTCACAATCTCTTGCTCACTGAACAGCTCCAACGACCTCAGTATTACAGCCTGATTGTGTTTCTTCCCACCTAAATGTGTTTGGGATGAGGGAATTTAAAGGGAAACTCAAATCAATTCATTCCCACACACCTCACACCTTGCTTATGAAATTTGCACTTGCCTTGGAGAGAAATCTCGTTGACAGAGGGAGCCGGTCCTGATATTTGTGCAGGTATATGGAACTTACACTGACCAGCTTTGCTTTGTTTTTAAACGCATGTGTATTTAGTACAGATTACACCCACACCTACAGCCACACATCAGTCCACGCTACACACATAAATGGACTACAAACACACACTCATAGTAGAAACATAAAATGAAACTGAATCAGGAGCTAGAGGAAAGGGTGAGAGAGCTAAAACCAGACACAGATATTAAACCTGTGTGTATTCTCTTCAGGTGAATGTGTTGACATAAGGTGTTGTCTTTGCTGAAAGCAAGTAGCATGCAGAGGCGTCTGGACCATAAGCTATGACACCTATCACAATATTTCATTAGTAGCTGGCTGTGTTTGTATAACCCCAGAGCTAAATGCAGGCAGAGGAGTCAGCGGTGAAAAAAGCCTTGCCCAGATGGCCGAGAATAAAAGAAGAAAAAAAAAAAGATTTTAGGATGCTGCTGACAGAGTGGACGTAATTCATTAATACATATTGTATTCTCTCTCTCTGCTCTGTTGCTGTTGTCTGCCTTGTGTATTACTCAGACCATTGTGCAGCAACAGAGGAGTGGTATGTGCAAAAAATGATTTTTCTCTAAACCCAGTGGTCAATTAATTCAAACAATGCAGCCTTCTTTGAAAAAATGAGAAGCAGGCCAGATTGCTTTATTTGGGTTTCCGTCTAATAGCAAAAATGCTCTTTGGCTTGGTTTGTTTGTTGCTTGATGGGAAAAAGTTCCTAGAGCTCTTTGTTCTGTTTAGATTCATGATGAAGGCCACTGAAACTGGTGCAGTCCCTTTTAATACGTTCTTTTGAAGCAGCCATGCAATAATGAGTTCACAGTTTTTGCCCAAATAGGGCCAGAGAACGCTGATAAGGTCTAATGGTGAATAAATAAACACAGATTAATGTTTTAAATGTTAGAAAACAGTGACTTGAACTCCAGGGAGTAATTCCGCAGGTACCAGGGGGCACAACCACCATGTGTTCCCACTGAGAGTATGTGAAAACTATAGTTAGTAATGTAATGAGTAAATAGTGAAAAGCCCAAAAGTAATGGATTTATTATTAACATAGTTAGCTATTGTAAAAACAACTAAAATAGCGAAAACGTAATAGATAATTTGAATAGATAGCACAGTAATAGTTAAAACATCCAGCTTCTGTCCCTCCAGGTGGTAGTATGAATGACCAAACTAAACAAAACACTGACACTTCAATTATATGAAAATATATTGCAATAATATCCACTTCAATATATTTAATTGTATTAAATGTTATGCAATTTCAGAGTTCATCGGACAGGGTTATGGGGGTACGCAGACAATAAATATTGGAACCCCTATAATATCGCATATTTTTGTAAGCAACCTTGACATAAAAACTCGTAGCATGTAATGAACTGCCTATAATATAATGTCAAAATCTCATGCGCTGACTACTTACTTTTAGATTGACATGCCACTCAAAAACTCAAACTGACATGACACTCCAAAGTGACAGACATGGTGCCATGTCAGCATACACTGTCAAGGGTGCAAAGACAGAATTGCTGCACGAATGACCAAAGGACAAAGCATTTTGTGGAGAAGGCCTGCGTGATGGCCTGCTTTGGCCTGCCTCTGCTTCTCTCGTTCAGGTTCTTCCTAATTTCTTTGCCCCTCCCACGTCATTGACGGTTTGGCCTCACTTGCTTGGAGCCTATATACATTGGGTGGTTTCAAGATGGCTCCCTCTATCCTCTTTTAAAGCACCCAGCTTTGTATTGTTTGCTTCTGATTGTGTTGAGTTTAAAGGCCTATAATAAAAGCTATTTCAGATTTCAGATTCACACTTTTATTTAAGGTTTCTACTAGAACATGTTTACATGCTTGTGATGGTCAAAAACCACATTATTTTCCTCATACTGTCTGTGTGGAACACCTGTATTCACCCTCTGTCTGAGCTGCTCCATTTTAGCACCTGACTCTTTAGGCCGCCCCTCCCAAACAAGCCCAGTCTGCTATAATTGGTCAGTGTTTCCAGGTCCAGGTCACTGCAGCCGAGAGTAGCAGCACTTTATACCATGAAAAATCACCAATAAAAGCTTTTAAATACAACTGGAAATGTCAGTAGTAATATGCAGTAATATGATCTGATTCTGGAAAAAATTTACATCACCAGCAACCAAGTTTAGATGTTTCTCTACAAGTATTTTACCAGTATACGTGCAACCAGGGGAATGACTGTAATGATAATTGGAGTCATTTATTACTGTGAAAAATCTCCAGTAAAAGCTTCTAAACTCAACCTGACAGGTTCCAGCAGGAATATGATCAGAAATCTACAGCATCAGCCAAAAAGATTACATGTTTATCCAATGTTAGCATGTAGCTTCATTTAACAGTGCAGACCACGCAATGTGAACACTTGCAATAGCACTCCTGGAGCAGATGACCATATGAAGAAATCCTGCACACTATGATGTCATACTGTTTCCAGAGCAGAAAAACCATTGGAAACAAAATATTCACAGCGAGTCTGAAAGATTTTTGCTCACAGGGATCACTTTAACATACGAATATATTGTTCTCACTGTTCACTAGCTGTCCATCCTGTGTGCACTGAAAAAAATCATACAAAGCCCTGGCTCTGTATGAGAAAAATGGGAAACAAACAAAGTGGCTCAGACCTACCCACAAAACACTACTGTAGCCATAGCAAAAGGGAGTGTCCATGCTTCTGCACAGGGCAAGAAAAAGGCTTTGGGTAAAGAGAAAAGCAGTTGGAGCAAAAGGAATGATAAATCTGGCAGCACATGCTGTGCTGCTGAAATCCACAGCACATTATCAAGAAGGAGAGACAGCTGCGAAACATCCACAGAGGAGAAGGTCAGAGAAACAAAAAATAAAAAAGGAAGGGATATGATAAGGCTAGGGCAAACAGCTGCTTTAACGTCAGTGAGGCTTTTCAACGGTGGAGAGACCTCCAAGAGTTGAAAGGCATGAAGACAGATGCGGAGGTTGCTTTGTTTCTGCTGGACAGGTAGCATCAGTTTTGCTACCTGTAGGTCAGCTGTGAGTATCACTGTCTGGAAACTGTCTCCTCGTCTCTGCACAGCAAGTATTAGTGACAGTTGCCAACCCACAGTTAGTTACATCACTTGCTGTGTCACTGTTCACTCTATATGCCGTACAACATTTGCATTTTATAGCTACTAAGACCTAAAAACATACAATTGCTAGCACACTGGAACTGTTTGTATTGATGCAGGTAACGTTACTTTCCTTGATAGCTAAACTACTAACACACCTCTGACCTCTGCTTTTCCGTCTTTGTCTGCCAGCTACTCTCCATTTTCCACGTCCTCGCCCACAAGCAACGGAGCTACACCATTATTGCAACAACATGTAAATATAGTGTTTTCGGTGCATCAATTAATGTGTGACTTTGCTGGGAGGACAGCGAACAGCAGCCCCATATACACCAGCGCTGGAGGTCTCAGTGTGCTGGCTGCCAGCGGCAGTGCTCAGTCTAAAGTTGCTGATCCAGCCAACTGGCGAGGAGACAGGGTGGTTCGGGATCAGACCCCCGGCGGTGGGGTTTGGTTTGGTTGAATTTGAGTTGCAACAAGTAACTGAAGGCTGACTTACAGTCCATGTCTCACCCGCACCACTAATAGAAACTAATTTTGTGGGACACTGAACCATCGGGTACATTACTTAACAAACCTGGAAACAATATATTTGTGTTTGTATTTGCCTGTGTGATGTGATTTATTGGGACTGTGGGTTCTACCATATTGCTGTTTTAGGCAGCTGGCTCACCTCTTGTTACTGTCATTGCTTTGGCAATGCACATCCAGGAGTTTGGGGGGTGGGGCTTCTGAGGAAGTGTGTGTGTGTCTACTTTGGTTTTGAGTTTGATTATCAGCAGTCTTTCTCTAGAATCATAGGCCACACCTTTTTATGTAGAGTTATCCTTAATAAAGTTCTTTTTTAAATGGTTACTGAGGGGACCACCCTTGGTATTCTCTTGAACAAGCTGGGCGTAACACCTGTGTCCACCACTTACAGGAAGTGTGCTGTTGTCAAAAATACAGCAGTTTCAGTTTCTTAACTTTCCAGTTTACATCATCGGTCCTCTGTTGCTTTTTATTCCCCATCCAGTGATTTAAGATGCATAAAAACTTAGTTTTTATTAGCCGCAGAAGTTCATGCTTGCACTTTTTCTACTCTTGCTCCCTCTGCTCTGTCACCAATCTCTCCGTCTGTTCCACCTCTGCTCTCTAGCTCTCTTTCACTTTTCCATCACTCCATCTCACTCCCCGCTTCCCCTCCCTCTATCTGTATGAAGCTGTTCCAGTGTGTGATCAAAGCACAGTGCGCTAGAGTTCTTTCCTCCCTCTGTCAGAAGCAAAGAGACGAGGGAAACAAAGGCCCCACAGTAGTCTGCCACAAATAACCTCTTCACAGCACAACACTCGCACACACACACAAACACGTACATACCGACTCAGCCTATGGCAGCCGTAGGAAAAGTGAGTAAGGCAGATCTGTTAGAGAGCAGCAAGTGTATGCTGCCACTTGTTGGGTCTCTATAGTGATCCTCAGCATAAAAGGATGCGGCTTCTAATTATCTCCTATTCACACCAAACCGACACGACACATAGAGAATGACTTTGACTGATAGGGGAGTCGGCTGCCTGCTTTGTGGTGCAGAATGGGAATTTAAAATGTGTCGCAGCCTAAATAATAGCACGAGCTGCAAAGAGCCAAAATCAGAATGCACGGATATGCAGTAACGTTCAGACAGGAAAGCATGAACTCAGAGGATAGAAAACAAACAATTATCATTGTCCTTGGGTTTTTCATAAGGATTACTGTCATTGACCATCTTTTCTGTGTTTTTTTTAAAAGGCCATTCAGGTAAAGTGTGAGTTATATTCCAATTTCCACTGGAGACAGGTCCCATAGAGTCTGTGGATAAGGTCTTTAAAACAGCTTCGGCTCATATTTACCGCGGACTTAATGCAAATATTCCATGAATTTCTTTGATATTTTGTTGTTCTGAACCCATTTTTCTGCATTGCTCCCTCTGCACTCGCATCCATTTGCACTCTACTTGCCCTCTATGAAACTCTCCAAACTCCCCTTCACACTTCAAGCTGCCTATATTCTACATTATGCAATGTTTTCTGCATTAATCTGCAGCCAAATTCAGTCTTTCAGATCATATGCCTCAATCCAAATGAAACCTGCAGGTCCAAAATCCTCTGACTGATGTTAGATCTGAACAGAGAACAGGAGGCAATGGGCCTCACTTTGGTATTACTTGTTCCAATTTGGCCTCCAGCAGCGATAGAGCTCGATGAGTCCTGTTTGTTTTTCTGTGTGGCATGTTCTGTACATGAAACAGCCAATAATGAGGGTTGGTTTATTACTGCTGCAATTTTTTGGGAGGGCGATGCAGGCACTCAGCTGCAACGTATAACTTTGGTTTAAAAAAGGTCATTTTTGTCTGACAATGGTATGTCAGGCACACAGAAGCGGAGACATCATGAACTATCAACTTACAAATGATGGAACACTATTCACATCAGCTACATCTTTCCTTGCTCTTTTCTTTTTCTTCCATATTGGTGGATTGTCAGGGATTGCGGCACTGTGACTCAGTGGTTACCGAGTCCCTGCTCAATGTCTGGTAGGCAGCGGGGGAAACTGTGTGGCTCATTATCCTCCATTAGGGTTTTTGGCTGAATCAGTGTGGAGGCAGCTCTGGGCCGTATAATGAGCGTGGCTGAAATCACAGAGGACAGGCTGAAGCTAACAGCCTCACAGAGCAGGTGCCACTCGAGCACAAACCACACTATTCTTTGCATCTCCGCCGGGACTGCAGCATAACATGGGAATGTATGCTGTACATATATGCAAGTATGCATATCTGTGTCCAATGATGCATATCTGTGCACACCAGTGTAGTGTTATGCCTGCACATAAATTGATATAGTCATTGGAGGAAGAAGGAGAGCAAAAAGAACTCCATCTGACAGTAATGAACAGAGCCAGGCTCAACATTATAATGAGGCTGATGCTACCTGACATATCCTGTGAGGACTGTCTTCTTGCGCTTTTCTCTTTTCTTTCAGAAAAACACTGGCGCCACAGAGATCTCACTTAGCCCCACTAAACACTCGTGTCACATAATATACTTCATCACAAAGCTTTCTCTGCAATACAAAGGACGCCAGTTCATCTGTCTTGATTTCTGTCTCTTACTCTGTCTTTCTGCGGCACAGGCAGGGGTTGCTCTGCGATTGTTCTTCAGGGGAACTCCGGTGTGTCCATGCCAATTAGGTGATATTGATGCGCCTTTCATGCCTCCAGTTTATTTTTGTGTAGCTAGGAAATGAATGGTAAAGCAGTTTTCTCTGTCCCTCTCATTCTGTTTATCTCTCCGCTCACATCAACAAATGGGCTTTTGTCTCGGCTCCAAATACACATTTTGCCAGAATGACAGCAGCTAAGAGTTCTATCGCACATTATCACACCTTCGACAGTGGAGATTTAGCTCCATTAACCTTCTCAGATTTTTAAATGTTACCAGTAAATTGTTTTCATGCTGTGGATTAATCTCCTGTTTGGTTCATAATTGGTTTTATCTCGCCCATGTCTGTTTGAACAGCTATTTGGATGCATACGGATGTGGTTTGTACAGTGGTTGTTTATTTGAATGATGACTGCAGTTACAGTGTTTGAACTGTAAACATAATTGACTGTGGAACATAAAATTGACCGTTCACTAAACTTCTTCCCCAAATAGTGATTTCCCAGTTGCAGTTTAGCAACTTTAACTAGGCAAGGCAGGGCTGTCAAGATTTGGATTTATCAACATGTTGAAGCAGTGTAAGCTGCAGTAAGAGTGATACTCTGTATATAAAGTGTTTGGATAATGTTTCCTTTCCCACCAAAAATACAAGAGCTAAAGTATAATGAAAGGATTAAACACTGTGTTTGTCTGACATCAGCAGCTGTCCTGCTCCATTTGGGAATGTGTACATGCCAACCCCTGCCAAACTCATTATCCAAGACAACGATATGTGCACCAAACACAGCCAAAAAGCTTTAAAAGTGAAACATACTTCATGAAATTGTGAACTAGCATATAAGATTAACAGCGAAACAGAGATTATAACAATGAAAAAGTATGACCTTACATTTTCTGTATCAATCGTGTAGCACAAGGACAAACTAGCTCCACACTGCAATACAATGTTGTTTCTTTATTTCTTATGTTTTCTACATGAATCATCAACTGGTGAGGATTCTGAATTTTTGCCTAGAACATTTTTGTCTCAGTAGTTTTTTAGCACAATTTTACATATTGCATGGCAGTGCTTCTCAAAGCTCCTCTGATCATTAAAAATTTTCCAGGACCAACAACCAACATAACATAAACAAACTAAACAAACTTACTGCCTGCCATTTAATCCAAATTTAACATATTCAGGGTCATATTTTCTCGCCGCACTTTTGAGCTTTCTCTCCTCAATTTTACATTATGAAACTGATTCCTTTAGTAACACTGCATTATAGGAACCACAATGGCTAACAGTGGCAACAAGTGTTTGTCTCTACCTGTTAATGTGTCGTGATTTCATGGTGACATTTAAACATAACTGGTCATTGAAATTAAGGATTTTCAATAGTTTTTTTATGAATGTGAACTCTTCTGTAGTACAACATGGCAAACTCCATGGGAGAGGACCCACTCCAAATGTAGATAGAAACAGCTCATTCTAAGCAAACCAAAACGCGACGATTCTTATTTTCAGGTAATAATACACTAATTAAAACACAGTTATGAATATCATATACAATTTCTGCCAATAGATGCCCCTAAGTCCTACACACTTGACCTTTAATGGAGCGTCATACATTATTCAGAGTGTATATATATGAGAGATTGTCCGCATACAGCTCTCAATATGGAGGTAGCTGAGCTGGAAGCTAGAGGCTAACGTAACTAGCAATGGCAACAGTGCTGACAGAGTGACTGGTGTTAACCAGTGGAGACAAGAGGGTGGGCACTACACTTGTGCAACTGCCATATGAGCACAATGGCTGTGATTAGCTAGCCAGTGGGATACACACAGGGACTAAAATGCAGGTGGGGCCAGACCGTCAACCAAAACAAACAGAAGCATGGACTTCATCACCCACATTTTCTGCTCAGTACACTATTACTCCACTATATCTTTCACAAATAGTTGTTTGCTGCTATATTAATGCTCTAAGGGTTATATACTATATCTTTTAAGACCCCTTTACAAACTTCTGTAAAACTGGTCAGCTTGAGACATTGAAATAATAGCCAGAGATGTTTTCAAACAACCCAAGAAGCTATTGTTAGCTTAACTAGCTAGCTAGCATAAATGTATGAATAGAACTGGATAGGGCATTGGAGGCTGGGCTCCATTCATTCCTATGCAAGTTGCTCAGTGGGGCATGAAACCAAAAGTTTAATTGTCACATATAAAATTACCCAGATGATTGCCTCTGCTGCCGCACTGCGTGGCCGTAAAGCAGGCTCAGTAGATACTTCCACTGGCCAAGCCGACTACTTCTGGTTTTAGCACTCCGCTAACATGAATGGTAATAAAATAATTCAGTTGGGTAGCTCTTCTAGACTTTCCAATGTTACTAGATTGAATGGATCAAATCCTGATAGTGAGACAAGTCATTCCACAGGGACTGTGACGCTCAAAAAATGTATTCACTGACTTACAGATACATCTTTCACCGTGAAAGTCAGTAGGAAAAAGGTCTTATTGGGCCACAGGACATCAGCTGACAGTGTAATTACACTGTTTAGCCACTATGAAAATTGTCTTCAAAGCCTGGCGCACTTCCTGGGGGCCTGCTGGCTGACTACAGGTGATGATTGCTGGCTAGAAATAAGAAGCCTACTGTTGTCTGAAAGACCCATTGTTGCAAAAATAACTAATTCTAAGCAGTAAGTCTGTCATTGTTTTCGCTGCAAGTTGCATACAGTGTGAGAAAGGAGAGCTTAATTAGCGTAGTAGTTACAGTAACTAAGGAGGCTATTGTCCATTGGTTTTTTTTGCCACAACAGGAAAAAATTGTTTCTTTTAGTCATCTAACATTTTGCATTCAGGTTTTAGAATCGAGATTGCCACGAGCACCTGACATAAGGCAGTGTCTGTACAGTTCACATGATACGCAGAATATTTCAGCACAGTGGACACTGCATCCTTTCTGCAGCCACCGCAGCCCATCACCCCACAGCTCCTTCATTTTCACTGTGGCAGAAAACCGACCATGCATTGCGATCTCTCTCTTTGTTGGCTGTAGGCTTACAGACTGAGGCAGAGACCGAGGCACTCTGTGGAGGAGCTTAGGCTGAGATCTGTTCACTAGCTCAGCCATCTAAGCGCTACAAATGACCCACAATATGCTAGAGTGCCCCCAAGGGAAATAAAGCTTCCAGACATGAGACTCCATCACCACTGCGCTCAAGTGAGGGAAATGGAGGGGCAGAGAGCGTTTAACCATGCTTGCTTCACTAGCCTCCCGCGTCTTGTTAAAAGCCGATGGCCACTTATGACAGAAGGGATAGCCGAGATGATGAAATGTAATGGGCCAAGAGGAAAGGGGCTTGGCTGAAGAGGTCTGGGAAGTGAGGGGAGAAGAAGATACGAGAGCAGATGGCAGATTTGAATGGTCTTAATAGAAAGATGGGGAAAGTTGAGCGGCGCCCACACATAGCTCATATGTGTTTGTGGGTAAAAAGTGTCGCCTGAAGAGCTTTGTTGTGAGGATTAAAAAGGTGGATATGCCTTTTGCACCAATCACATCACTAACGCTACCTGTTGTACAATTTGTGATCTACCACTTAGATCATTTTCAATAACGTTCTCCTCTACAGAGAACCATTTCTGACTACGGTATGTATCTTGTTATTGTACTCTCACTGTAGACAGAAGGGGCTCCCATCGAGTCCCACCATAGGTTCCATGCAGTCAGATTGTCAGAGTACACATGTTGGCAGGGCCTTGTTGGGTGACACCCTGCTAGGAGAAGGTCAGCACCTTGCTGTTCCAGAGAGCTGTGCAACTTCCTCTGGAATCGGTCCCGTCCTTATCAACACGCTTGATAGCTACCATTAGTGACAGGAGTATTTGACAATTGTGTCCTGCTGGCCAATGAAATTTTACTTACAGTGTGCCCTCTGACTGAATGTTGATGAGAGATTCATTTGCTGCTTATTTGTTCTGTTAAAATAAAATGCAACACCTCTCTAGTTTAAGCAAGGTATGAAATGGGCAAATGACAGGAGACAGGAGAAACAAAGAGAAACAAAGATCAGGCTTGAACCAAATTATATGTGTTCTCACAAACACACTGCGACGTTGTGTAATGTGTTACCTTGTGTCCTCACTCATCCTCTGTAGTGACCACCGCTCTAGCATCAACAAGAAAATTACATTTGCAGGAGATGTCTTCCGGGCGAATACATCTTGTGGCCAGCCTTTGGCCTTATGGCTTTGTTAGCCTTGCAGGAAGATATGAGACAGCCTTATCACCGCATTTCTTCAGTGTAATGCTTACAGGAGACGTCCAGTATTGCGCTGATAAAAAAGTGCCACCATCTACCATTACTTACCTCAGAGACAGATTTCTTTAACTAAAATTTAAAATATCTTGAAAACGAATTTGGCTATTCCTCTGATGAGATGTTCATTATTGTGAGAATAACAACAATCAGGCGGGAGATTTCTTTGTCTCAGTCAATTAACTCTTCCAGCCTGATGAAAATTATCATGGAAATCTGAGCTCTGTTCGCTGAATATATAAGTCAACATTAAAACAAGGTGAGGATGCCTGTTCAGTGGGTGTAGCACTTTAAAATTTAACATTTGGTGTTCACATCACAGCAAGCAATACCACTTAGTACTGTTTGACTGAAGTGTGGGAGTTAAATTGGGAGGGAGACGAGGGGGGAACAGGAGGAAGTAACAGTAACAGCTAGTGAAATGTTTCAATAAAAATGTTTAAAAAGTGTATCTCTTTGTTTTTCCATAATAACCTGTCCATCATCAGCAAGCAGAATTAAATCATGTCTATGTCTTAATGTGTCTCATGAATATCAAATGTGGATTTAAATTAGATTAAATGTATATATGTCTGGATTGTGCCTATATAATGTGTATTTAAGACGATGCATATCATCATTCTTCACCACTGTGCTAATATTAATATATAATATTGTCATAATATGTATTGATGTTATCACATTTTCACTTTAAATCAGTGTGTGAGATTGATGCTGTCATGTTTTGCCATGTTTCCATTTATATTTGAAAAAAACTACTATTAAAAAAGACGATAACATGTGTATCTAATTAACTGAACTAATGATATTTTCCATGTGTGATGTGTACATTCAATGAATTCACCCATGGAATAATAGTGAGTAATGTTACACAGGGGTAATTATTTATGAGAGATAGTTTAAATGATGATATTCAGCTCTCTGCTCTATTTAATATATTAATGTTCCTTTACTCAGTGGGGCACATGACTAATAACACTTGGCTGTTGTAAGGTAGCTTGTATTGTAATTATAATGTTCATTTAATATTGTTTTGAAATCCACAGGCTCGTTTTGGTGCTGTGGGTAAGAAGCTGTTCAGTGACGTCAGTTTGTTGGAGACATTTGGACGAGGCATATGGTGTGATAAGTGGGGCTGCATACAGAGATTTTAGGCCCTGTTTATACCTGTAATTAACATGCCAATTGGAGTGATCCAATCAAAAGTGGACAGCGCTAAATACGCATTTAAATGACTACCACAATGCACGGTGATCCAATCACCAAACCACTTGCCGAGATGGTCTAGGAGGCATTTTATCACATAACTTGTGTAAACCGAAAGGGTGTTTTCACATATAGTCCTTTTTAATTAAACCTAACTCAGTCCTCTGAAAGTGGACCAAAAGGTGGACCAACAGAAAAGGGACTTCTTTTTGTGCTCTGATGGGGCCTCAGTCCTCTTTCTCTTCACACTATAGCCCATATATAATATAATTGATGTAGTTTTGTTTTTATTTTGACGTGGCACTGCAGTGCGATTATGAAGCCCCTAGCTGTCAGATAAACATAAAACTGGGGGAAAACCTTAGTGTTTCTGTGCTGTAGACTGTTGCTATTCAATGTATTCTACATTCCACATCTGGAGACGTGCGGCATCTTCCGTGGACCAAACTACTACTCGTCCCCCCCAGTGTTACAGGCCTATGTGGATTTGTCTGTTTTTTTCAGGTGTCCCAGTGCAATGGATCTGGAGGGCTGAATACAATGGCAAAGAGCAATGCGAACCTGGAGTGCTTTGTGTTCACAAGACACAGGTTAAGCGATCCGCACTGCGGACTTGAAGTGAAACCATACTTAGACCACCATGGGAGGTGGTCTAAGTATGGTTTGCTTCAGAGGGGTCTGAGTTCTCTTGGAGTGTTCAGGTGCGCAAAAAATTCAGAGTCACCACTCTCAGTCTGCTTAGAGGGCTGAAAAGTGTCAAAACACCCTAATACTTTCTGATGTGTCCTCCACCAGGATTCTGTCCTAAATGATGGACTTGGTGGTTGTATTGGGGACAGCTGATGCTCCATAACTAGCCCATTTTACAATGAGTTGGACGAAGTGTTGTATGACCATCATTGTTTTGCCCTATGGGGGGAGACATGTTGAATTCTGCCTATAGCGAAATCTCTAGCTGTACCAACACAAACAGTAACATGACTAGTGAGCATGCTGGCGAGAGGAAGTGAGCAAAACACAATATGAAGACATGTGGTCAGCTGGAGACGAATAAAAGAGACACCTGTGGTACTAACATACAGGAGTCTGAGGCTATATTATGTAGGCGTATTTCTGCTGTATGTCCAATGTCCAAGGCCTGGCAATTCTATGCATTTCACCTTGTAATTATACTGCATTTATTCACAGCATCAATTATCACACGCTGGTCATAGAGGACTGGTCTATGATGAGCAGTTAACCATGTATGACACAGTTGGCTGATCAGGAAGGTGCTTTATTAATTCCTGATGTGCTTCACATCAACCGGATTCAGTTATTAAGCATTATAGATGTATCATATGTCGTCTTTAGTGTGTCTTAAAATAAAAGTTTGTATTGGCTATACTCTGCCATTGTCACTTCTTACTGTTAGCCCACATGGGAATTTCTGCCATCTTTCTGTTTGAGGAGACAGCTCAGGGACTCATAATCTGTGTTCGGCTGTCAAAATGATTTATCCAGCCAGCTGCAAACATATGGACTTGTGTGTGTGTGTGTGTGCGTGTGTGTGTGTGTGTGTGTGTGTGTGTCGTGAGGTTTTTTTCCATGTATGTGTGTGCAGTTAAGTGCACACTGTGTGCCTGTAAGTGTATGTCAGCGTAAAAGAGCAGAAAAAAAAGGAGACAGGAGCTGGTGAATGCGCTCATCCAAAATATTTTCACTTCACATGAACATGATTGTAATTTCAAGCCTCTCAGGGAGTCATCATGTGGTGCATTGACTGAGAGAAGATAACTGGCCGAGGCGAACATACGTATCCCTGCTCTATTCTATCTACCCTTCCAGCCCGCTGCTCCTACAGTATCTGCGCGCACATGTGTGTGTGTGTGTGTGTGTGTGTGTGTGTGTGTGTTTGTGTTGTGTTTGCATGTTCGGAGAGAACAAAACAGTAGCAAACATAAAAAGAAGAGCTTATTGCTGTGAATGTTTTATGCACTGCACATAATGACACGGTGTCATATCTCTCCCCCCCTAGTGGATACCTGCTGTCACATCTTCAGAGTGTACAAACAGATATCTGCCGTCCCCACAGCAAAGCCAGCTAAGCCAGGTGCCCTTGCTCCAAAAGATAAACCCCCAAAGCTTGAATGACAGGTTGAGCACTTTGAGATCACGCACATGCACACGCAAACCCCCCCCCACACATATACACGCACATGCCCTCCCTTTCTAACCATTTTTGCCTCTTTCTCTCTATCTGTATTTGTCTATCTGTGCTTCTCTTTCCTCTCTCTCTTGGCTCAGCTGGGCCACATTTGACACTTTTAATGCAGCAGAGGCACAGATGCCATTCTGTCACAACATTTGTCTGCAGATAGCCGCCATATTCATAACCAACAGCTGGTATTTTCCCATCACATGTAAATTATTTGATAATCCTAAACAATAGAAAAACATGAATGCCAATAAGAACATTGAAGTTTTCTCAAAACTATTAAACTTTTTTTTTTTGCTTAACAGCAAGGATGTGAGATTGTCCCTTGGTCCCTGAGGGGCACAGTGAAATAGGAGGAAGCTGTGCTCAGAGCTAAGAAAACACACAGTTGATAGACTACTGTGGGAGATTGCTGAGTAATAGAACAGAAGAGATAGCCGGCTCTTATACGTGTTATCAGGGGAGTGTTTAAATTGGGTTAAAGGGATGTGAGCCTCAGGATGAATTTTAAATTGTGCAGTTGTGTGTAGTTGAGTGACAGCATTGATCATTACACGGGAAAAATATCTTGTCTGCTGTTTTACTTGGGAGTAGTACACAAAATAATGTTAACATCATGAAATGGGCAACCCGGTCTCATGGGACATAGGCTACATACCATATTGCAAAATCTAATACACCTTATATTATGTTCTGCATCAAACAAACTGGATGAGCAACCCAAATGCCAGAATAAATATTTGCATTGTATATCTCTGCAAAGCATGGCTATTTTACATTTGTTCTTTATTTTGTAGCAGATCCGTTGAAACTTTATGTTTGTTTATGTTTCACCAACACTGTGGTTAACGTGTGCTTACATTTAGGCACAAACAACACTCGGTTATGGTTAGGGAAAGATCATGTTTTGGCTTAAAATATCCCATTTTTGTGGCACTATCCTGCTAAGAAACACAGCAGTGTCTTACCAATATTTTTGACACCATCCCAGCAGAAAACATAGCGATCGCTCTGTAAAAAAACAAATGCGTTTAGTGGCGCTATCCCCAGTGGAAACACGGCAAGGTACTGCTAAGAAACACCAACCTTTGGTGGCTGAAAAGTAGCGGGAAAGGCAGACTCACTATGGGTGCATTTACACCAGAGTAGTCTGGGGGACTCGGTTCAATTGGGCAGGGAATGGCGAAAAATTTCACACCTTCATTTGGTTCAGTTCACTTTCACACTGCACTTTTTAAAGCGGACCAAATCGCCTGGACAACAGCACACAGTTACAACAGCTGCTTGTTTAGGGGCAGTATTACCTGAAATAACCACTGACCAGGAAGAAAAAAAGTATGAGGAAGAAGAAAACCTGGCTCATTGATTGGCCAGGACTGAAAATGGAAATCATCCCCTTCGGCTGGCTTGATCACCACAAAAACAATGGAGCACAACCAAATTTATGCAGCCTTAGGGTTTCTGTTTTTACTTTTGGTGTTCCTCACTACTCCACGTCTGCCCACAAGACATTTTCCAGCCTTTTATTTTTTTTACCTCTGCTTCTCCCGGTTCGTGCTGTTGGCTTTGTTTTTTTCCTACCAAAAATGCACTGCACTCTACGTCGCCTCCTCTCTTTGGTTCACTGGATAGTCCATTTGCACCAGGGTTCACTTGCAAGTGAAGTGAGGCCCCCAGTTTTCAAGCGGATCAGGGTTCGCTCATTCTGTCCACACAAGAGTTCGAATGAGCGTTCCGACCACTCCAAACGAACCAAACTATCCGTGGAAGCGGACCAGGGTTAGTTTACAGCGGACCAAATAGCACCAGTGTGAATGCGTCGTAAGACTCACAAAAAAAGTTTTGTTTTTTGTTGGTCTCAAACAGAGGTCTGCAGTGGTCTGAAGCTTGGCAGACCTCCCGCCTAGTTGACATAGCATCCACCATCCCCTCCATCTCCCAAAGACAGTCAGCTCATATACCACCTCATTAAAAACATTGTTATGATATATGAATGTATCCGTCGTTTGCAGAAATGTACAATGTCAACCTTTCCTTCTGGCGACTGGGCTGTGATGAGAGAGAAAAGAAGGTATGACATATACCAGCAAGGCTACAGACATTTTGCTGAATTACACCCCATGAAGCTCATCAGCGGGGTCAACAGCAAATGTTTGCTTTAACACCAATAGCAGACCGAGTTAGAAAATAAACATTTGGCTCCCAGATGTAGGAAACAGGAGCAAACAGCAGTTGGTTGATGAGATCAGGACAGAGCCCCGTAGGAGTCAAATAAAACTCCAAACAAGAGCAACTCTTATGTTACGCAGCAGCAACAGAAGTACTGAACGAAGTGGCACCTTCTGTCAAGTCACTTGCACAACCAAATAATCTGCATTGATAATCACAGCAGCTCCTTACTGCATGTTGCCGTCATTATCCCAGCATTGAGAAATACACAAAACAAAGCTCCTCTGACATCTTTACCCTGGTGGTTTCACAACAATTCGCACATCTATTCATGTGAATCTGATGAATCAGTTACACGAGTCCCACGTGACCTCAATGACTCTCATGTATTATCAAGGTGCAAACCTCCCGCAGAGCTTAAATGAACATCAACCACTCACTCAATGGAACTGACATTGCTTTTTGATTGAAATATCTTGTTCAGCCCAGCATCCCTAGGAGTCTGTTTATGTCCCTAATTCTAACTATACCAAAGTTCCCATGCATAGGTATTGTACAGGGCAAGGATTTTAAAAAGACTGGATTGGTCCAGTATCAATGCTCTTGTGTTGTAGGGCTGTTTGATTAGTATGATGTCCCAATTGTTGTCATGCAACCTGGTTAATGTGAAAACATATGCAGTATTTTATTGCCCCCTGTCCAATTGTTTTGCAAAGTTGTGTAGTATTACTTGAATCCCTTCGGAGGGTGTCTTTTATTGAGATGCTACATTCATCTCCTTTGGTGAATTAGAGGGCATTCAGACTGAAAATGACGTTAAAAATATACAATGGGCTGCACTGGTGTTAGCATGTTGCTAAAGCTACTGGTAACAAGATGATATAAAATCCAGGAAGTCCAGTTTGAGTAATACATCAATGAGTTAATTAGATGTTAAAACACTGTGCAACAGTTTAAAATACCAGGGGCCATTTTCACAAAACTTCGTACTAGTTGAAGAGAGTTTCTCCTAGTGACGAAATTCTAAGAAGATTCTTAGAATTGTGATGTTTTCTTAGAATTTCCCCTTAAAGTTAAGACTAGGTCCTTGTAAAAGTTATTCAAAAAGCATCTTGCTCTTAGAACTTTCCTAAATCACTCCTAAGCTAAGACACCTTACTAAAAGTTTATAGTGTAAGTTAATATTTGAGAATACAGCCCCAGGAGATTTGGTTTTACAAATCGGAATATGTGACAGTCACTTTTAGGGATGCACCAGTTCAACTTTTTCTTTCCCACTACCAATGTAGATACCCCAACTCAAGCTACAAATCTAATAACAGTGCTCCCTATTTCACAAATTTGAAGTCTACTTATGTCACTGTGTGGATCTCATTAGAATGAAGCTGCTGTGACTGAAGGAATGTAACTGTAACCACTGATTTTGACATTAACAAAGAGACAGTGTTTTATATAATCATGTCTCGCCATGGCCAATGTCTGATCCACTTAATAGGGTCAGTGTCAGCGTCAGTATTGATTTGGCACATTGCATTGGCGGGTGACTGATTATTTTATTCTTAACATTTAGAACTAAGACTTATGACTTATGACTTATGACTCCATTCACGCTGCCTTAAATTAAATATGGATGTATTTTTAACGCATTGCTATTATGGGTCTGAACTAATGTTGTCACAATGCCAGTATTTTAAACTGTGATACAGTACTGGTTTAAGAAAAATAGTAACAGATACCTGCTCTGATATAATTGATAACAGCCACAGGTTGAGTATCAGTTGATTGTCATCCTTGTTTCATCTGTGCAGTCCTGGGTTTAAAATCTGATTGTAGATCTGTTTGTTGCACTCAAATGTATAATTAACAGAGATTTGGATAACTTTAAACACCTGGTACCAAAAAAGTATCAAAGTATCGACACTTTCGACAACCTTAGCCTGAACATGGTCTTATTATGAAACATACATAAGGTCTCCCTTGTCCCCTGATCAACCTGTTAAATGTCATGCAAATCTATTCACAACTTATTGAGATACTAAGACAAACTTTTAGGAAGGGATGAGGTTGCCCTTATCATAACACTCAATACTGAAGGAATGCCAAGCGAAAGAAAACATCTTAAAAACTTGATTATTATACCCAAGATCCTGTGAGTGAGCCAGCATGGCAGAGGAGATGTGAAGATGTAGGAACCTTGAGGGAAAGGAGAGGTGACCCATGCTGAGGGTCAAGCATGGACTCACACCCCGTAGCATTGGCTAGAGAAAACACGGCTAATCTGATCAGAGTAGGTCAGGTCAAATATATGTGCACACTCTCAGGCACACTCACAGGGAAGTGCACTCCAGCAGTCACATGCATAGACACACACAGAAGCCCACACACAGCTTACTCATAGCTTTGGCAAAGGTGCACAGGCTGCTCAAAGCATTGGCAAAATGACATATTCAAAGGCGTGAAAGAGTGAGAGAGTCGGGGTTGGAAGGGGGGGGTTATCAACGGATCATTTGGAAACATCTGGGTCCACAATCAGTATCTCCCTCCCTCTAATTAATTCCCCTGCACCCTCATTTTTCCTCTCCATCCTGTTCTTTCCATCTTGCATCTTTCCACCAACAAATCTGCTCGCCATCACTTCACCATCCTCCTCCCCTCTTCTCCTTCTTCTTCTCTTTCAGTGCACCAAGAGGCCCATGTCTCTCTGGTTTGGCTCTAATGGAACCAACTCAAATGAAAAAAAAAACACAACAGGAAGACACAAATATACACACACATGGTTTGATGCAAGGTTGGTTTCTAATGCCATCGTCATGGTAACGCTCCCTCGCTCCTTTGCTCACACAAACGAACAGAGCGCATATCCCAGGAATCTGTGTGGATTCTTATGTAACTACAAAAACCCCACGCACGAGACAGACAGAAAGACAGACAGACAGATAGATGAGAGTGAGTCAGTGCTAGACCACATAGTGAGAGCATCTGTCGTCAACATTATACCTTTCACTGTGACAAGAACAGTATGTACCGCCGTGTTACTTCAGCCTCATTATAAGACACACTCCAGCACGCACGCACACACACATACACCCACACTAACACGCACATCAGAGGCTTCTTCAGTGCTTCATTACACAGCGAGAGGTGGAAATAGCTGTTTAACTAGTTATGGCAACACCACTGGCTCATGTATCAGCATACTAATTACTAGTTTTCCTCCCTGAGGGCGCTGTACACGGAGATGGTGTTGGGTAGGTGGGGAGAGGAGGGCTGGAGAAATGAGAATGGGGTCAGTAGAGGCATCTCTATAGATGTAATGAAGTGACTGGTAATTTCTCGCGGCAGGGCAACATGGGAGGGAACCGCGGAGGAAACAAAAGGGGAGATAACGACATGTGCTGGCCTATTTATACGCAGTGAATGGGTGTAAGGATGAAGGAATGAGCAGAAAGCGCATGAGTACATGGCATCCTGCATCAGACTGTTTGGGAAAGGGAAGGTGGCGGTAGTGTGTTCAGGACGCCACTCTCCACCTCCTCGGCCACTTGTTTACCTTATGGATGGAGTGTTTCATCTGTTGTTTTTCATCGGCCTTGGCGCTGCAATGATACATTTGTAAGTGTGGCTGGGTGATGCATAGCTCTTGCTTACTGGTGCTTAATATATCAGATGCCTGGTGTATGATTTATAGATAGATCAAAACAGGATGCTAAATGGGCAAATAGGTTTAGAAAGGGTTGATTCAAGCATTATGGTAATAGAGTGGGTGAGTTTCCACCAGGTTGATCAAAAGGCCCGAGGTCAGTATTTCCTATTCAGCCAAACTAGACAAATAAGGCTTAATTACTGCAGAGGTTTGCTTCTTTTTCCACATAATGGAAATAGGTTGACACTTGCTCATGTTAACATCTAGCAGCCTACAGATTTCCCACAAGGGGGAGCTGTTCAGTGAGTGATCATCAGAGCACATGCCAACCATTTGTGTCAAGTATAAATCCGGCAGTACACAGTATAGTCATGTTCATGTCACCACCTACAAGCATGTAGCACCACAGTTGCTGTTCTGTGTTTGTGTGAATAGGAACAATTTAGTTTGTGGCTGTAAAACAAAATATTAGGTCTTGAGGAATTTGTGAGAAACCGTTGTTAATTTCCCTTCTAAACTTTAATGCCTGCAGATGATCACACATGCCAGAAATGCAGCTGCTATTATTGCTAGGTGAACATTTGCAGCTCCAAAATGCTGTTAGTTTTCCTGCCATGTGGCGCAGAACTCCTCATCTGAAACCTCAGGTATTTCAGCTCTGTACACAGATGATAATGGCTCGACCTTGTGCTCTGCATCAATGAAAGCGTGTCCTTGTCAATATGGAACTCCTCCCTACTTTCTCCTCTTTTCTCTACTTGTTTGTGACAGCCAGCAACTGTCGTGTTGTGTTGACTGAAACTTATGCAACAACACAGTGCAAATTGGTGTGCTTGTTAGCATATGTAATGAAATGTGGTTACATTTCAACACACAAACAAGTGCATAAGCACACATCCACAGGTCGTGTTTCGGGAGATTTACAAAGCACTGATAGAACTGAATGTATAACTGTTGCATGTACAACCAAAGTAACTGCAGCCATAGAAAAGTAAAGTTATGGTGCTTGTTGGCCTGTAATATTTTTTATTCAAAATTTAAACTACAGATCAAAGAAAAAAAATTTAAGCCTGGGTAAAGCAAAAGTAAATTTGTGTTCTGAGTTCAACACACCACAGAAAATGTGTAATTAACTACCCAACCAAATCTGAAAAAAAAAAAAATATTACCAACTGTATAAAAGCCAGTTTCAAAGTCATAAAAAAATAAGCAGTATTCTATGCTCTGATACGCTGCAGTGAAATGATAGACTCTTGTTTGCAGCTAACCCAGTAGCACACACACTCTACAGTAGCAGAGCTGAATAAGGAGTGCCACCACACAGCGCCAGACTGTCATTTAGCATCTAACAGCAGCTAACGTTAGCACAAACCACACACGCCCACAGCAGACTGAAAGGTACGTTAGTGACAGCTAGTTTGCTTGTTTTTATCCGATTGTGGCATTGAACACAGTTGTTGTGGAACATAGCGAACTCACCACTCACACAAGGGGCGAACAAAATCACACTAATGCTGTGGACCCTTTTACTGTTGGTAAGCTGTATGACAGTTTTGGTGGGCGGGGCTTCGCTGGAGGCAAAACAATTCTCTGAGTGGCACTCTGGGCACTCTGTCTGAGGAGATGGAGCAGCAGAGCGCCAGGCAAAGTGAATGTGGAATTAACTTAACTGTTTGTTGATTCATATAGAAATATAAAGCTCCGTTTTTTGAGAAACAGGCCCCTTATTTTAGTGTAGAGCGTCAGACTGAATTTACAAATGCACCATGTCAGGTCATTCACTCTTCGGGACCGCAAGTGTTAATTTAAACACTGGCCAGAGGGATCAGACTGGCCAAACCGTATGCTCTCACTTAGTGGATGGATGATTTGACAGGATTGCTGAAGCTTTGTGGTTGATTACTATGCCAATCTTACTAAGGAGGACGATGCTTGAAAGGTTTCCTCCAGTTTGTACTACTATCAAAGCTAATGTTAGCTAATTCACTAAAGTTAGCATTATAGAGAAATCCAATATTCCTCTTAACAATTTCTGATGAGGTGGACATGATAATAATGTAATTCATCCCCACAACAGTAAATACTTTTTCCCTTACCTGATATGACATGTGAGCATTTTTGATGATCGCTTCCATCCTGTCCTTTCGTCTTATCACATTTAACCACAGTTGTTTTGTTTTTGTTGATGAGCAGTGGTGGCTGGTATATGCTAAAATGTAAATTTTGAGCCATGACTCCTTCTATTCTGGCTCCCACTAACACAACCAGATGACATTATAAGACTCCTTTGTAGCCTACATCCCTGTGGCAGAGAGTCGTGTTTCGCCTCCAGCTAAAAAGATGACGTCATTGTGATGTCAGCCCTGAAAGGGTCTATGCACTCTTACATTAGTAGTAACAAGGTTTGTATATAGTAGATGAGGGGTTTTGTTAAGGACGGCTCCAGTGAGTCATCGAGCAATGATTTCAGGCCCATTGAAAAAGTCATGGACACAGACTTGCATCTCATTTCCACCCCTTCCTCCTTGATATGTGATAAACAGTTTGACAGTTTAACACAATGTTTAATGCAGCACTACATAGTTCACAGTCTTTTTAGGCTATATGTTTATTTTCTAACATGTATAATGTGTTTAGAAAGTAATTTCTGATATTGCTTTACCCGGACTTTGAAAACTCAATCTATAAAAATCTGTACAAATTCAAAAAAAAAAAAAATCACAGTGTGCGGACAACAGGCTGTTCCTTGTACTCCAATGAGGGGGCTTTGAAAGGTCAGTTTTGGAACACAGTTTAGAATTAGGCTACATACATATTTGACAAGTATTTGCAAGCATAGCAAACATGCCTAATTGTAGTTGTAGAAAAAGCAACAAAATCTATCCAAATATTGTTTTAATACTGAAGTTATTAATCTGAGTAATTGCCCCATCTATACTTGGTGAGGCTGTCTCCATCTCACCATGCAAACAGGATCTAAACTGACAAGCAGTACAATCTCTTTAGATTTGTTTTTTAGTGGCTACAATGAGGCAAGGTGAGGAGGTATGGTAATCAGCGGCCAGTGGCTCACTCACAATAGGCTCCTCGAAATCATCATGTTTGTGAAAGCTTCCTGGAGGAGCCGCAGGCCAATCATCTCTTCTACTCCAAGACAGAGTATGTCTGTTTGTGGCACAGCCTGTGGTGCATGAAATCTGACTGTCAGGGTCTGCTGACGCACCTGCCTGCAGACACGCACTGACGCATTCACACACACAAACACACACTGAAGCTGGTAATTGGGCTCATAAAGCCAAAGGACAAGAACAGCAAAATCTCACTTCGTGTCTTTGTGTAGTGTGCAAGTGTGTGTGTGCGCGAGCGGTTTTCTGTGTCGCAGTTCAAATGCCCTGGCATACTCTCGCCCTCCTAAAATCAAGCAATTTCCTGTGAGGCCATTGGAGTGTGACAGCAGCAGGTGCCTAATGGGCAAAGCTTAGGAAACAGGGCATTACCAAAATCCAGCAAACTCAATTGTATTAATCCTCGGGATTAGCAGCTTTAATTCTCAACACGTTTCCAGTCTAAAAAGTCTTATTTCCTTACTGAAAATGGAAGCAGCACGTGAGGTGAATATTTAAAGTGTCGCTGAAGAGTTTTCCTCCTTGTTTTAGTTGGAAAAACGGTTGTTTAAACTTCAGTCTGCAGCCAAAACGGCACATTTTATCCACAACAAGAGCAGTCGTGTTGGAGGAAAAACCATCACCACAAGTCGACTCAAATCAGAGACTCCTCTCAGTGCAATTTTCATGTGTACCTTGAAATCTCTGGTTTACCTGTCAGTTCCATGATGTGTGTGGTTTTTGCTAATTAACCCTGTGATCTTTCCCTTGCTGATGCTAAAGACCCATTATCTTAACCCCACTCTGCACATTGCCCCTAAGACCACTGAAAACTGTCAGTTTTAATCTCTCTCCCTGCCGCCATCCTCCTCCTGTCTCCCTTACACACGCTCACACGCTCACACACACGCTCACACACACACACACACAGCTTTCAAATAAGGGATTTAGATTACAGTGAACAGTGCTAGCTTCATGATGATGAAGTGTGTGTACTCTGAGGGTGAGCCTTATTGGAATTCATATGATGTTTGTTGACTCCCTTCATATAAACAGGTGGCTGTGCGGAGATAACGTACAGCATATTGTGCCGACGATGATGCACCCGCATGCACACACACACACACACATCTGGTGTCGTGTGTGTGTGTGTGTGTTTTTTTTTAATCCTAAAGCAGTCAGAGGGACATTTATTAATCTCTCTATTTCAGAGGAAGAGCGCCGAAGCCTTTCAGGTGTATGAGCAGGGATTCCTGAACAGATGTCACCTCGTATCCACCCAGTGTGAAGCTGCAACAACAAAACAAAACCAGTTTTGTTTTGTTGTCATTGCTGCTGGAAGGTGTACAATAAAGAGGCTCCATTTTGCTGTTCCCACATCCCCTGCTCCTGTTCTCCCAGATACCCTTCCAGTTTATTATCATGGCTCAATTTAACCAATTTAGATGACTCAGAAGGTCATATGACTATTTTAGGTGTACCCAATATAAAAAGATGAGTACTTCTTTTGAAAAGGAGGGAACTGTGTGTATGTGGTGTGTGTTTTATTTCAAAACCGAAGCGCAGGCGAACACAGACACAAATGTGCCTTTATTCGACTCGTCATTGTCAACGTAACAAGAACCCCCCTCACCTTAGTGATCCGCAGTTCTTCTCATCTCAAATTGAGGATCGGAACAAAAGCGAAGGCACAAAGTATGTGTGTTTGTGTTTTTGCTACCAGTGTGTGTGTGTGTGTGTGTGTGTGTGTGTGTGTATGTGTCCGTGTCTTAATGTTTGAGTGCTCTTTTATTTGATCCTAATAAAGGATGATTTTTTGTCTCTTCTGCCGATGTCTCCACTAACACTACGTCTACATGCTGACCTTGCCACTTGACATCTAGTGCCAAGTCAACCTTTGTATTGATTTCTCATTTCAAAGGTAAAGAAACACAGGCTGACAGTGCTGACACAGCCATTCCAATTCATCATGGCTGAATCAGATACACTTCAGACTGTGCTGGAAAGATTTAGACTTGTTAAAGGTGCTTTAAATAGGACTTTTTTCCAGTGCCATGACACAATAATATATACCTGCAAAAGTGATAAAGTAGTTCAATATTTTACCTGGGTTTTAAATGAGTCAAAGATTGAACGTGCTTTCAGTGAGCACTGCAGCACAACATATGTGTAACTGTTGCATCCTGTGATATTTGTGTTTGGTTTTCAGTTAGTCTGCAACCTTGCTCTATTTTTGTCCATTAGAGGCCACCACAGCCTGTGCCAGAGACTGAGACGTGGACATTTTGCAGCTTTGTGGTCATCATTGGATGTTTGGACAGTTATAAATAACTAGATGCTCCTTTAACAAATAATCCTGGCTTTGAAAGCCGCTATGACTCACTCTGCCCACACAGCTTTTATTTGAATGTTACAGTAAACACTAATAGCCCTCTTACTGTATAGGATCACAAAGGACTACATCACCATTGGTTATTGACAGAGGAGAGCACAAAATACATCTTCCATTTGATTTTGGAGAAAATAAAATGCTTTCAGCACTGTTATAATAAAGAGAAAAGTGTACTTTATAACAAAAAAAATCATATTTTTCAAAAAATGTAGTGTCTGTGATTCGAAGAGGACGAGTTCTCTGTTATTTTCAAAATTCAAAACTTTTAGTTTAACAACCAACTTCAAAGCACAAGCTGAGCTACACTCTGCATCATCAAAACTGTCAGTCTCAAAAATAACAAAGCATCTGACTGACTTGGAGGAGCGGTCAATACTGGTTCAGGGCATTTTTGGGGGGAGATTGTGAGACCTTTTAAAGAGGATCTACTATGCTTATTTTATAGGATCATACTTGTCCAAGTGGAAACCCAAAATACATGTTTACATGCTCCAATGGTGAAAAACACTTTATTTTCCACCTGTATTCATGCTCTGTCCAGAACACTCCTTACTGTCTCTTTAAGCCCCCCTCCCAAAAGCGAATTTGCATCTCCTAGGGATGGCAAAGGAATGACCCACCCTTTCTGCCTTACTCTGCCTCTGATTAGCTCACCCTGACATGGTTTCCCTTAGGATTTTTTCCAGCGGCAGTTTATTAGCGCTGCCGGAAGATATTTAGCATGTCTTCTGGCACGAGAAGGGCATCAGACACATATTTGTACACAACTGTTGATGTCGAATTACATTTTATAAAAGGGTTTTCACACGCCATATGCTGTTACAACCACACCTGCACGCAAGGGCGGATGTAACATTTGACATCAAGTGTGTCAATCAATATTGTGACTCTAACATTGCTTTTAACAACAATGGAAGACAGTTAAAGTAGAACACAGTTACAAGTCACAAGTTACCCAGGGTACATGATGCCATCAAAGCCAAAAAACTGTCACAATCACCCCGTCTCCCTTATGCAAGCCTACGTTTCCAGCTGGCCACAGAGACCCCAGTCAAAACCTGTAGAAAGTTTTAACAGTGCTACTTTTGCATTGATAAGCATGAACTGTAGCACAGTCCTGGCAGCATAGTGCAAAGACTAAATATAATTAAAGCACTTGCAAAGCAATGCACCCATATTCATGCTAACAGCAGCCTTGTGTCAATTCCATTAAAACTTTACTGAGCATTTGGGTGGATTTTCAAAAACTCTGAACCTTGCCTTTAGCCAAAAGCAAAAATAAAAAAACATATTTGCAAAAATGAGATGTAAGTTACATAATGTTAAACATTCATGTGATGAAGGTGAAGAAGATGAATATAATATGTAGCCTGCAACACGACCAAAGTCACATCTTTGTAACCACGTGCTAAAAAGCAGATAGGAGCCTTTTACTTTACATTCACATTTCAGACACACTACATGGTTGGATTTTTTTAAGCTATTTAAAAAGGAGGTAGACTCCTGCACACTGTCAACACTGAATGCACATGGCTGAACGACGAAGGCTGCTGGAAAACATATAATTTTCCTGCTCCCCTCACCCAAAGAGGTGAAATAGGGAGACAAATTAGGAATTTTAAAAAAGGGTTTTTTAAGTGGACTAGTTGGCTGACAGCTGGAGGGGTGGCAGCCAGTCTCCCGGCATGGCCAGGAGCTGCTGCGAGTCTGACTTCTTTTGTGCTTTTCACCTTTCCTCTTTCCCATTACTTTATTTATAACTACATAATGCAGACATCCACTGCTCATATACATTGGCCCTCTCCATTCCCTGTGTGTCTGCGTTATTACCTTGTGTTGAACTGGTGAAATTTCTGCTCCCTCTTCTGTTCATTTGCATGTCCTTGTGCTTTTGGAATTGTTATGAATTTGTCAGGCCTGAAGATGCCAGAGAACTGGATGTACACTATCCATTCTGCCACCGAGACCAAAGAGGACAAACGCCTGTACAGAGAGTTCTGTAAGAATACATTAAAAAAAGATGAACCAAGTTAACATCTACTGATATTCAAAAAACATATGTACATAGCACTATACATGTAATTCTGAAAAGCTGAGAACATTTCAGACTACAGATGAAAGACAACCTCTCCAGTCAACGAGTCTTTAGTGATACCCATCACCAGAAAACGTGTGGTTAGGTTTTGGCCAAGAATCCACTTGGTTATGATTAGGAAACGACACCTGCTTTTGGTGGCACAATCCCAGGTGGCAACGCAGCACTGACTTGGTTAAAAATAACCATTTTTCAAAACTAAGCTCGATGGAAAAACAGCAATGGGTCACGAAAATACAACAGGTTTTGCTGTTTGTTGCTCTTGAACAGTGGTCTGCAGTGGTCCACTGCTTGGCAGGCATCTCGCCTAGTTGTCAAGTCATCCATCATCCCCTCCACATCCACATGATAAAGTCAGCTCATACACTACGTCACTTTAGAAGCTGATATGATACAGTGCATGTATAAATGTACTATATATCATATTTATGGTTTGCAGAGACGTACAATGCCAACAGCTTCGTCTGTGCCACTAGTGCTGCCACAAGAGAAAAACTTAAAGTAAATTAAAAAACTCAAAAAGCAAGATGCTTATCTGAAGAGCTAATCAAATCAAGACAGATTCAATCAACACAACCATAACTGTTATCTAGTCCTGAAGTCTGAGTACAAACAGGCAGATAATCTTTTTACTGTGAGAGAACAAAAAAAGAGATCTTGAACAAATACATAGAGCAACAACAGTCTGGCCATTAACAGATGGACACAAAAATCCAAGACAACTACAGAAGGAAGTAATCACGGTGCAATCAGAGAGATTGAAACTGAGACACAAAATGGGGAAGAAAACAGAGCTGAAAGGATTAGTCGATTAATTGCTTAGTTAATCATCAGAAAAGTAAACACCTAGTTTAATTAATCCATTAATCAAGTCTTTCTTTTAGCAAAAATTGCTAAACATTCCCTTAATCTATCTTCTTAACTGCAGATTTGCTGCTTTTCTTTGAATATTTTTTAGGTTTTGGATTGTTGATCGGGCAATACAAGACATTTGAAGACCCGATGTGATCTGCATTTTTCACTACTTTCTGACATTTTACAGACCCAATAATAAATCGAGAAAATAATTTGCACATTGATCAATAATGAAAATAATCATTAGCTGCAGCCCTCGCAGAAACTTTTAAAAAATCTAATTTGATAACAACTTTTACAAACTTTGATCTAAGTTAAAAATATATATATATATATATATATATATATATATATATATATATATATGTATTGATTTGAGCTGGACATGGAGTGAATTTAGCTGCACTGCAGTATGTAACTACCTGTCATAAACCGATGGAGACACTGAGAACAATACACTGAAAGTGACAAATAGTCTTGATTTGCCATACCTGTCAGCATTGTTGTTGCTATGTCACTTTGTGTGTGACCTTCCTTTAATGGCATTCTTTGCAGTTTTCTTTCTATAATTCTACAATTGTGTCAGCTCATCTTTCTGACTGATTTTGTGAACTGAGACATTTGTTTTCAAGACTCTTCTTTACTTTGTTGACGTATAGATAAGAAATCCCTCTAATATAGGGGTTATAAAGCTGCGCTACCGCAACAACATTCAGTAACTAATTGTCATTTTAATTGCCAGTGATGAACAAGTTTGCAGCACACTCAAATTTGTATTCCTTAAGGCAAGAGATCGTTCTTTCAATACCCCTTCCTCATTTTAGTTCGAACAAATGAGTACATTTCTTTGTGCTTTCACTCATTTGCTCACTTAATTTACTGATGTGTGGATTTAAAGGATTGATCATCTGCTTAATCCATTCAAGCCTTCAGTTGTGTGCATGCCTAATTTATTGCATTTATCCCTGAGAGAAAGTAGCGGAAACACCGGAGGAGGAGATGAGCGAGGGGTGTTGAAAGGAAGAAGATGCATTTAGGATATTTACTTTGATGTGTTAAGCTTTGCAAACAAAGCTTAAGCTCACCCTAAAAGTAAAGATATTTTAGGAAGAGTGATGTCACACACACAAACACCACTTACAACACCATGAACACACACTGACCATTATGGCCATCAAATTCAGAGATTGCCATTACTCCCCGATACCTGATAAGGTGCATTACAAACGTGGTTTTGTTTATAGCATCACTCTAATCTTCCATTTATCTCTTCCTCTTTCTTGGCTCCTTCATCCCTCATCTCTGTCTCCATCTCCGCTCCACCCTCTCTGCTGTTTTCCTTCTCCTCTTTTCATCTCTGTCACTGTCCACCAGCTGGCTAGGTGAGATAACTCCTCCACACCGAGATACTTTCAGCTCATTGGCCTGGTGATGGAACACAGGGCACCAATCAAACGCTGCATCATTAGTCGTGGAGATCATGAGCTGAGGCAGTGCGCTTATCTGGTCTTACTGATCCTGCACTGTACTAACCCATCCTGCACATCCCACAACTATGTGGAAACACACTCCAGTCTGGTGTGTGTGTGCACAATAGCTCCCTCTTGTTAATTCCTCTTTAAATGTGGAGTAATCAGATTTGTTTCAGATAACGCAGCGCTCTTACAATGACTGACAAAGTAAAAAAGATTATTTTTGTAAGGCCTCGGCATATCCGAGTTAAAGTTCCTTCATTCTGTTAGTTTAAGGCTGATAAAAAATGCCTGGCAGCATTTAATTTGTGTGAATGTGGCTGGTAATTACACTTCATTCATTGCCAATGCTTAATCTCATCTTCAATCAGCTTGGATGATGAAAAATGACTTGACCCGTGTGCAAGTGCGCACGCAGGTATGTGTGCGTGTGCAAGTGTCTGTGTCTACTCCTGGTAACGTTTAATGTGTCTGAGAGAACAGCCACTGCTTTACACAAACTTCGGAGAGCACAGCTGCAGTGAGCTAAGACATGAACCAGACCTCAAGAGCTACATCAAGGAGGGAATAAAAGCATAAGGAATGTAATGATGGAAAGATGAGAGTGAATTGTTAACTGCAAAATACCAAGACTTAGCTACAGCCATGCTGGCGGCTCTGTGAGGCTGCTCTTAGGCACAGTGCTGCAATGTCAGCATGCCAAATGTTCAGAATGGCAAATATGGTGAAACCTGGGTATCATGCTTACATTTGTTTACCATTATGCTAACATTTGCTATCAGCTGGGACTGATTGGAATAGAAGAGGAGCATCAATACCTCTAAGTGGCCTAATTGCATGGTAAACCGTACAAGGGTTGTTGTGACATTTCACAAAAGAGCCGCAAATAGCCTGTATACGTAGGATGGGTCTTAAAATAATCAGAGACCCCTCTTATCCAGCTAATGCACATTTTGTTCCCTTCCTTCAGGAAAAAGGTTGCACAGTATTAAGAGCAGAGCTACTTGTTTACATAACAGCACATATTCTGAGGCAGTGAGGGCCCTTAACTCCTCATCATCAGTTCAATCCCTGAATGTAACTTAACTGTGCCCCCTAGCAGGTTTTTAATGCACGAGAAACTTTATTTTATTTGCTCCATTAGAGTATTTGATAGATTTATGCTATTTTTAAATGCTTATGCATACGTTTATGTATTTGTATTGTATTGCTTTGTCTGCCCCGAGCACACACCGAGACATATTCCTATCAATTTTTTTATTGAAATGGTAATAAATAATTGAATCTTGAACTGAATAGTGGTGCTAACGGAAAAGTCAGAGGATCACCTAAGTCATCAGGCTTCATCATCTCTATAAATAATGGCCCAAAATTTCATGGCAATCCATCCAGTAGTTGTTTAGATATCTCATCAAAATCAAAATGGTGGTCCGAACAGTGTCTGTGCCAAACTAGCTCTGCACAGGTAATAGACGGATTACTGCACAACCCAGGTGTTAACACATTTACTCATTTTGTCACATTGATGACTTACTTCTATCTTTACTGACATGTAACCTAAATCCACACAAACTAAAAAAGGGCCTGCTGGAAAAAATAACGCTCCAACAAATCAATCACAGAACTGCAGTGCGCACCGCTTATTTGCCACATTCATGGGAGTAAATGTTGCTTTACTTGAAGCTTCGCTGCTGAATTGAAAATAATCTCTGGAACCTCCTTTTTCCGCTTGTTGGAATCATCTCCTGTTCTCCCTCAGTATCATGTCAAACCACTGAGCTATCTGGCTTGAAACTCTCCTTGCTATTAACACACAAGTATGTAAGAAACCGTGTTTGGAAAAGTGTGAAGAGTTTTTTTAATCACATTAGTGACATTAGGATTCAAGCCGCTACAAGCTGTTATGCTGCTTAGTGCTGAGGGATGAGTGCACCCTGGTGGGCCCTCATAGACTGTTCATCTCACTGCCTGGAAAATGTAAAATAGTCCTGTACTGCCATCCTGTGTTTACGCCATGTGTTAGCATGACTGTTTAGTGTGCACATTAACTAAGCCTCCCTATATATTTTGATCATTGTTAAATAAAGCACAGTAAGGAAGATATTCTAGTTTTAACATCTATCCATCTATCCCCAGAAAGCTTTTCAAATTCAAGGGGCTGCCATCTTCTGGCTTTTACTGTGTTCATCTCTCCTATCAGTCATCTAAACAGCGCAGAGACAGACTTGATCCCAGAAAAGGTTTACTGGTCTATTACCATCCACCAACAAGCAGTGGTCTGTCTGACTGTTCTGACAGGTCATTCGACTACTAAGTCTGACCTTTGTCAGAGTGCATCTCGTCTCCAAGCTTCAAATATGATAACATTTCAGACAGAAAGGTTAATGGGAGGGCTCGGGCAAATTAAGAGAAGGTCAAAGATCTCCCCCACCCCTACACAGTATCACAAAGGAACAAACAACTCAATAGAAACATACGTCTTAAAGGCTGAATCAGTGGGTGATTTGAGGGTTTGTTGACGTATAATTAGCCTTGCAGGGCTATCACATAGGTTAGTTTGGATTATCAGATATTGTGAGCAGCATTCAGGAGGCGTTATTTCAAGTGAAAGTGTAACAAGGCTGCTCAGTATTATTATTCACTGTGTTTAAATGTGTGAAGTCCACATGCGCAACAGCTCCTGTTAAATGAAGCAGTTCCTGGCTTCAGCCAGCAGGTGGTGTTGCAGCCTCCCTACAGAGCACACAGAGGTATGTATGTATGACCTCATTGTGATCCAGTAAGGCCCCAAAGTCATCCAGTAATGTGATGTCACACATTAACATTGTTCTTACCAGAACCTACATGTGCACATTGCTCTTACTCGGCTCACGGTATCATTTCAAAAGGTTGAGGTCATGTTGACTCATTATCACTGCTATTCTGAGATGAGCCATCAGCCATGAGATGGACGGTCTCTCCAGCTGCATCAGCAGGCTGTAACTGGACCTCTGGCAAGATTAAAGAGCAGCAGGTTTCATGATGTCAGCAGAGGGCCAAGAGCTTTTTAAACGTCACAGCTTTATTAGAGCCTGATGTGCCTAATCAGTCACAAAAAGGATGTGACAAATAATGTCAAAACTATTCACACATCTCTGCTCAAGATGATAACTGGCTAAATTGCTGTAAAATAAGTTATAATTTGGCAGTGAGAAAAAATAAATGACACTGAATATAACAAATACAATGTGGGATGATGTGTAGGGCTACAGCTAATGATTATTTCCTTGATTAAAAAATTGCAAAATTCAAAGAAAAACAGCAAATATTTACATTTGAGAAGTCAGGACTCGACAAAGTAATGATGTGTTATCAACATTGTGATATGAGAGTGGATGTCATCTTAGATTATGGATTTTGTAATATTGTCTTTTCCAGGTTTTGAAGGCTGCATCACAGTACAGTGATGTCATTTTCTGAACTTACCAGACTGTTATAGCTGGTCTATATTTACCTTTACCCACTTAGTCATTATATCTGTAGTAGTGATGATTATTTGTCAAAAATGTCATTGTGTAAATATCGTGATATATTGAAATAATAATATTGTGAAAGCACCAATATTGTCACAATTCCAATATCAAGGTATTTGGTCAACAATAGTGTGATATTTGATTTTCTCCAGATCACCCAGCCCTATCTAAAGGATCATTTGATTATCAAAATAGTTGCTTAATAATTTTCTGTTGATCAGTTCATCAATTTATTGACCAGTTGTTTCAACTCTAACGCTGTGGGATCAGGCATGAAGTCCCAAATGATCATTAAGTGTAATGGTAATTTTATTGTATCATTGTTTGTGTTCTGTGATGTGTTGTGTGTGTTTTCATTTTAAGTTTTGTATTGTTTTAAATGTATTTCTGTGTTGAGTTTTGCATATTTGTATAAAGGCCCTTTTAAGGATGGCCACTGCAAATTAGCTTGGGCTATAAATGCTGTGGCATGTGGCACCAGTCCACACTCAATACTTCCCCTTTAAAAATAAACCTTAGAGGGGAACACCGCCTAAATTAAGAATTCCAATATGGTTTTCCATGGCCTAGGAAAGTCCAGTCAGTATTTGTGATCATGAGCTACTCTTTCTCAAAGCCACAGAAGTAAGTTTCAAACTTGTGATGTCACCATGTGTAAAGTCCTTAGCTGCTCCATAGACAATGAATGGGAGTCGGATTTGGTGGACCCACAGAATGTTTGGCTGTGTCCAAAATTCCATACCAACGTGCCACTTAGTACACTAAAGCAGTTATGTGAGATTTTTTAGTATGTATGAAACCTTAGTATGTGTATGGCATACTATTTCTAGTGAAATATTGCTGTATGCAAACACTTAACACTATGCCCTCATGAATATCAGACAATGCAGTGCTGCCTACGACAGTGCTAATAATGGAAAGCGACCTAAAAAGCTCTGTGACATCAATAACATTTCATTTCAAGTGGAGGTATGTAAGAAGTGTAAGATTTAACTTTGCTATGCATAATATAGTTTTAAAACTGTTTTAAATTACCACTAGAGCTGAGGTTGGTACAGGTTACCATGGTTACCCTTCTCCAACCCGCAAGGAGGCTTTCAGGATGTGACGCTGTAATTACAGTTCAGTACATCTGCAAACGTACATGGGGCCTACTACTATTCATTGACACAAAAGTGTGTTGAACGATAGTATACATATTGGGTATTCGGGATTGGCCATATGGCCCTAATCATAAATGAGTGAGTTGTTTTTTTCCACCTGGACCTTTATGTTCTGCCATTTCTCCTCTAATCATCACACTGTAACCTGTGACAGGCTGTCATGATACCAGAACTATCGCACATCCACATATATGGAGTTTCTTTGTTGAGCCATGTGTCACACAGGTTTACATTACCAAAGGTTTATGACAAAATCACTTGACAACACCCACTCCAGTGCGCGCACCAAGAGGATAGTAAGAGACTCTTTGCTGCTGCCAGAGGAGCCACTGAATGAGTTCCCTCTGAGCCATAACTTGCTAAAAGAGTTGGAGAAGTCCGGGGCTGTTCATAAAACATTCAGGATGCCCAGGCCTAACGACGCCACAGTTTATTCCCCAGCTGCGGAGTAGGTAATTTTCACTTTCAGCCATGCTTGTTGTTGCCGTGGGTAACGGTATGACGTCAATACATCAACAAGTCGCAATGTCTCAAGTATCAGGCCATGAATTTTTCATGTTATATAAAAGAAGCACCAGTATTATCATGAACGAGATGATATGGCACACCCCTAATGGGTATGTAGTGATTAGGATGCTATTTTGGACACAGCACTTGTCTTTTTATACCCAAATGACCCTTTGTCTGTGGAGCAGCTCCAGACTTTAACCTTGATTACATCACAAATTTGACTTTTAGCACTCAAGTTTTTGGATTTGGGAGAGAGTTGTTCATGTTTACAAATATGTTTGGACTGTCTTAGCCCAAAGGAATAGCATGTATGAATTTTTAAAATAAGCGTGGTTCCCCTTTAAACATTGATTCAGACTTTGATTCAGAGTGAGGATGGGTATGAACTGTCATACTCACTTTATTTCTATAAATACTCATAACTGTGAAACAATTTCAATATGTTATGACTAGTGTAGAGGTACAGATAACTGTCACAGTACCCATCACTTCCCATTGACCAGTAGGATTAGCCAGTTTGTGCGTTGTGCTTTTTTGTGTGTATTTTATTGCTGAGTTTTCTGTATTTGTATGAAGGTCCATCTAGGGATGGGCAAAAGCTTCGGCTATAAATGCTGTGGTATGTGGCGCTGGTCCATGCCATAAACGTGTCCCTATAAAAATAAACTCTACATTAAAAATATGTAACATGAAAATATCTCCATTTAAAAATACACAAGTCATTACATGACTTGCAGTCTTATAAATACTCGTAACTGTGACACATTCTCAGCATGTAATGAATATTATATAAGACTATAGTCACAATACATGTTAATTCTCATACAGACCATAATGATCAGCTATAAAGGAAGACAAAATCCTCTTTCCACCATCTCATGCAATGTCCCGACCTGCTCAGCAAACACACCGTACAATACAATCTATAATACACACAATGTAATGCCTAAATTATTTATCATAATCAATCTCAGATGAACATCAACAGCTCAGCTGTTTCCTATCAGTGGTTGGTTTCCTCTTGTCTTTTCCCTGGAGAACATGAATATTGATGAGGAGGAGGAAGGCTGACCAAGCTCCTAGTCACTCTCTCTCTACCATCTCTCTCTCTCCCTCTCTCCCCCTCCCTCCCTCTTAAACCCACACCCTGGATGCAGGCAGGCGTGCACACACCGGCAGACTCACTCCGCTTCCGCATCGCTCTCCCTTCTCCATCTCTTGTGTCTCTATCCCTCCCTACTCTCTCCGCTGGTGGATTTTAGCCCACTGCTGTGTGGAACACCGGTAAGAACCAATCATCTGTCCTTCAGTGTGTGTCTCTCAGTGTCTCTGTGTCCGTGTGTCTCTTTCTGCTTCTGTTTTACTAGAGTCAAACAAAGGATTGGGGTGTGGCTGAATCAGCACAGGCTGATGGCTGATGGCAGCTGTGAAATGATGTGAAAGAGGGATGTTGAGGATGATGATGGTGATGGTGATAAGGGAACAATAGAGCAAATGTTTGAAAGATTAGGTTTATCGATTAACTAAAATAAATAGATGTTAATATCAAGATGTGGCAGGGCTGGAAACAGACAGAATTTGTAACTGAAGGGTAATCGAGAAATGATTCACTGTGCCTCGTTTCAAGATTTTTTTCAAATTCTGGCCACATGCCCAGCATGTCTATTTCTATGTCAAACCAATTCTATTAGGCCCCATTCAAATTCAGACTAGCAAGGATGATTGTACAGTAGCTTGGTTTGCAAATGACTAGCTGCAGGGTGGTGGGCTTGTCACATTTCCACAGCAGTCTCTTGACAGAGCAGTGGCTGAAGCAGGCGTGACTGGGCCGCACTGAGCAAGACAGATTAGTCAGACCTGCGGCTAGGTCAGGAATATGACTGCAGTGGAGCACTGCCTGGATCCACGAGGCTGCAGGGGTGGATGCAGAGGCAGAGAGAGAGAAGAGAGAGAGGAGAGAGAGGGAGAGGATGCGGAGGAAGAGAACAAAGACCTCAGCCTCGGAGAGGGAAAAGCAAAGACAAAGAACAGACAGCTAGGTAAAAATAGGCACATGTTAGCTATACAGGCATTTAGGAGAGAGGAGAATATCAAGACAGAGCATGTGTGGGACGCAGCGACCACTCACAGGCATCCATGTAGCTCTGTCTGAGTTGCACATGTCGTTGCCACTCCCTTTCTGTGCAGTCGGTAGAAAAATATTATCTTCAACATCAGACAAAGCCATCAAGGTTTTTGACAGCTCTTGTGATGACTCGGAAGAACATCGCTCTAATACCACAGAGTGTATCTGATAGAAAAGATGGATGTCTATTATGTTATTCTGAATTACCAGTATGATGGCTGACAGTAAAGGTCAAAGCCGTGTGCTCAGGTGTCTTTCTCATCTTTCACAGCCGAAATGTCTGACAAGCCTGACATGACTGAGATCGCCCGTTTCGACAAGACAAAGCTGAAGAAGACAGAGACAAAAGAAAAAAACCCTCTGCCCACCAAAGAGAGTGAGTGCCCCTCATGTATGTGTGTTTTCTGGGCAGCGCTGAAGCGCCTTGATCCCCTGCAACAATTTTCCTGTCAGTAGCTACTCATCACTTTCACTGCTGTCAAAAGACTACACGCTCAGCAAGCAGAGCAGGAAGAAAAAACAATTTGCTGCAACATCAGCACATCATTGATATACAGCCAACCCAAAAAGCAGCATCCTCTCAAATATTCAATGAACACAAGCCTGCTGACCTAATCTATCTTTTTGCTTTTCATTCCCAGCCATCGAGCAAGAGAGGAAAGGCGATGCCACACCTTGACTTCTGAGCACATGAAGAAAAGACGCTGAGATGCCACAGCAAAAAAGCACTTTCCTTTGATTATCACAGTATTTCAATCTCTTGCTTTGTCTTTAGAAAAGGGTGCTCTTGAGCTCCCTGGGGTGCCGTAAGGGTATATGGCATCCTCACATGGGGGCTCTCTTACCACTCCGGTGGAAAAAACTTTAGCCTGGGTGCCTGTCTTGCACTGTTAGCCTATAATAGCTAACATGTCTCCAATATTGCCAAACTGGGGAGTGGTGTAGTGATGTAGCACAGAGAGAAAGGCAGGCATCCAGGCTAGTGGGGGAGGTATGGGGGGTGTTTACAGACATGGGAGCAATCGGAGTCTAATCATGTGGGATGTTTTCTTAATAAACTTTTTACTTTTCTTTATGAAATAAATATGAAGACGTGGAACCAGTCAGTCCTGTGCATACTGCTGTCTCCTTTTTGTCTATGTGCAAACGTCAGACTCACATACATACTCATGAGACATGGACTGATCATGCACGGCCATGGAATAAATACACAAATGATTCATCTTGACTGCTTGCGACTGGCCTGTTCAGTATGTAAAGTATTGCACTGCACAGTTATGCAATTCACACCTCACATAGTGCATATTCAGAGCCTTAGTCTTGGTGTTAAACTTGCATTACTTTAAGGTTTCACCAGATATACAGGGGCCATATTCTGGTATAGTTTACTGTCAGAAACAGTTAAGAATAAGGGTTGGAAACACACATTTTCACACCTTAATAATAACAATAATAATGTAGCCCAAGTGGCTCATATTAAACACATAATCATATGTATATACAGAGCACTAAATAAATTAACTCAAAACTCAACACATTGTTATGAGAATTCGTTACATCCTCTTGTTAGCTGGCTCAAGGAGGCTACCTAGCTTGGCATGTGAGCTTAGACAATTACTTGATTAAAAGACAGAAAAATTGGATATTTGTTGTCATTTTAAAGCAAATAAATCTCAGTTCTCAAATGGGAGTATCTGCTATTTTTCTTAATATTATGATAATTAATTTTTTTTTTTTTTTTAAATCAGGTTTTAGAGTATTGGGTGGACAAAACAAGCTGTTTAAAAACATCACCCTGGGCTCTGGGAAATTATGAGAGGCATATTCAATATTTTCTGACATTTTATGGACCAAATGAATAACCAACAAAAAATATAGAAATTAATGGGTGGATGAACTGATGGTGAAAATGACCATTAACTGCAGCGCTACTTGTCATCATTCAGTAAATGTTAACAGCAACATCACTGTAGTGATTTCAAGGCTCCCCAGGGCAAAGACACCAGTGCAGCCTAAGACAGTGGCTGTTCATCAAAGTCAAGAAAGGATCCTTAGCTACATCAACAAATCCTGCCAGATTGTTTCAGTATCAAGGATCCTTTAAATTCTATCAAGGACTGTGTCTTCATTCTGAGAATTTTCAAGGATGCATGGTGTGTATCCTCAGCGGGTATAAAGTACCCACAATTCTTTGTGCATGATTTGCTGGAAATGAAGGCAGGGTCTCTTCAATAAACCTACACAAGGATTTAAATAAATATGTCATTTATTTGGATTCATATCTCCAGGAGTTTTTATCATACCAGCGTGAAGACAGACTGCCAGAATCCTCATAATTTACACTTTTCGGGTCCACTGCCGAATAATTTAGATAAAATATTACAGTTTTTAAATTAATCATTTGCAGCAGTGATAGAGCACTAAGTGCCACAAATTATCATTATCATTTAACCTACCCATTTGTTTGTTTTAAAGTATACTCCAGAAATATATTCTCCATAAAAGTCGTGTGACTCTGAAAGTACTTCAAATTTACAACATTAGAGTGCCAAAATTATCACAGTATCCTGAAAACCTCTCTGTTTCCCTGGGGACAATTGTTAGCCTGTTCCAATGTGTGTTCACCAAATGCTAGGAAGGCCTCTTGCCTTGCCTCTGTAGGATCCCTCCTTAAAGGGACTCGTCCTACCAAGGAAGGATCCTTGATTTTGAGAAATACCTAAAGTCCTGTGTGCTGAAGCTAAGAGGAGCTATCTTGCTAGTGTGTAGTAGCTGAGCCTGCCAGAGACTGGAGGAATGTGGTTGGCTGAAAAAGTGGAGGGGCGGGGATTGGTGTCTGCAATACTGTCATGAGTTGAATGACAAAAAAGCAACACTGATTGATTATTATTATTCAGTTATTGTTCTGATACCCCTATGTTTTGTATGTCTTGTATGTTAAGTATGTCTTGTATTGTCTGGTATTTATTGTATATTTTTTGTATGATTAAGCATTTTTTTTTAAAAAACTGTAAAAACTGCACTATGTAATAAAAGTAGACGTTTGAAAGAGGTGCAATAGAATTCATATGAAAATACAATAAATAATAAAAAAATATATTAAAAAAATGCTGAAAAAGCATTTTAAGACAACGATTTGAGCTTAACAAATTGTTAAATTATTTAACAATTTATACTGAAATTTTCATTAGACTTTTCTGCATGAAGGATTAGACAACATACTCATAGCCTATTATTCATTTATTACAGGTCATTTTTAATTCCAGCCTGCAGTGGCCATTTATAGCCTGGCTGATGTCTCTGGCTGGCGTCACCAGTCCTGTCACCCTTCCCTCGGCCTGTAAAGCCTGTCACCTCCTGAGCCTTTATTGCTCCATTTCTCTCACCTTGCAGTGCCATAAATCACCCGTCAGCGCTCACCGGACGGCCTAATGTGTCTGAAATGTCTGTTAAAACAATTTAATTAGCGCAGATTTTTACTTGAAGTTATTTTAAGCAAAGTGGTCAAATGTCCTGACCCTGTCGTTTCCTGGTGGAGATAGAATACACAAACTTGCATGAAAAAAAATCTATAAGGTTATAATTATAAGGTATGGCAATACATATTTATCAAATCAAACATTTGACAGGTGACGATATTTCTGATTTGACCATTAATCGCCTAATAATAAATGAAATGCATTTCTTTAATTCACTTAACAACCCACGTGATTTGTACTTAAGAGTTTCGGTGTTTAGGACTCATCTAGCACCCATGCTGCAACACGCCCAGCTGGATGGACTATTGTTTGCAGGTTATTAACCCATTAAAATGGTTAAATGCGCCTTGCTTTTGTTTTGTTTTGTTTTTTTTACAAATCATGAAGCATCCCATGTCGAATTTAATCGCTCTGTATTATTTCCCAGCCAGGTGTTGAGGGGCTCTAGGTTTCAGTCATATTGCAGAGTGAATGTGAGCGATATCTAATTAATAGAGATTATCCTCACCTACACCTTTCCACTATTGTGCGGAGGACCTCGCCCAGCCGTCCGTCCATTGTTCACGGCGATGAGTGGATTGTTGTTTTAAGGGATTTTGAGTGGCTTAAAGGGGATTTGACAAGTGTGGTTTAAAAGCTGTAATGTTAATCGCTAACTTGGTAACTTCTCTCGCATCAAATCACAGTTTGAGTATGGAATGACAGAAACTGGCAGGATGACTGTTAATGATCAGTAATTATGGAAGTTAAATCAAGGAGGATAATCAGCAGAATCAGATGGGACTAAGTGCTGGATAATCCCACACTTCTAGAATGAATTATCAATATGATTTTTAGGTATAACTCTACAAACCAAAACCATCTATATAACAAAATGACAAACAATAACTTGCAATGTAATGGTTAAAACATTAAAGCTCTTATGTGTTTACAGACTTGTAAATCCCAGACTCTTTTCACACCGAGTTGTTTCCCAGGGAAACATCTATTATCCTATTATCACAACGCTGCCAATGTCGCCGATGTGTGAGGCAGTATTTACATGACTATATAGGCTACCATCAGCTCTTGAAAGACTTTATGGCTTTGTAGTCACTGTCTTTTCCCCCTGGGACACTGGTGCCATTTCCCAAACGTTTCCAGCTACACGTGAAGGCTTTAAATTCTATAATTCCCTAACGTATGACTGTAATTTAATAATTAGGAGCCATATTCAATGCCATTCAGTGAAACCAAGTTGTTTTCTCATGATAATGCTATGTCTATAATGTGTGGTCTCAGTGCAGAAACCCACCCCTCTTCAAATTCCTAAACAATAAACCCCAGTATGGCATCAATATGGCATCATTTACATATCCTCAGCTTGATGCATTTTTAATAAGTTTTAAATCAATGCTCATATATGTACTTAATATGCTTCCATTCGTGGGAAAAGCGCATAAGGATTAGAGCCTGGGAACGACAGGTGAATGAATGACTGAGGGGCTGTTTAACTGTCTGCGTCACTCCTTTGAAGTGCACTTATGCACCGACGGCTCCTTTTTGTCTGTAGGACGCGGCATCAATGTCGTCGCATTTTCACAGTGGAGCGTTACCTGCGGGACAAATCTGTCAATCAAAGGGGCAAGAGCATATAAATATCATCGGCGTGGAGTCTGGCTACAGCTTCAGTTGCCCTCCTCTCTCTTTGGGCACTCACATCTGGGATACAAACAGACAGGCCTCCGTTTGGAATACAGCTGTGATGGGACCTTTGAATCTCCTTCCAGCCATGGTTCTGTCCATGTGCTGTCAGTTTACATTTGCTTGGTATGTCGCTTACTCTTGGTGGAATTCATTTAAAAAATACTACACTGAAATGTGTGTTTGCTGGTGGTATAATGACTTGGGATAAACGTATCTTTTCTGTTTCCTTTCTGTAGGACGGCGAATAACTTCCTCATGACTGGACCTAAGGTAAATACATTTTTATCTATCTTATTGTGCGTAAAATCCTCTCTGTAAATGCAAATATTTTAGCTGAATCTACAATAAATTAATGTATTTTCTTATTTATTAAATGAAACGATGACTAACATTTCCCGTTTTTCCTCTCCCAAGGCTTTCCTGACTTATGCCGGCAGTGTGCAAGTTGGCGCACAAAGTGGAATACATGAGTGTAAACACCAGTTCGCGTGGGAGAGGTGGAACTGCCCAGAAAACAGGCTCCAATTATCCACACACAACGGCCTTCGAAGTGGTAAGAGACGTGTATCCATATATTTGCATCATATGGCGGATTGTACCCTCTCATCTCCATGGAGAGAGGACACAATCATAAGCTACAATTCCTTGCTAGACCCTCATTAATAAAACACTCAGCATGCCCAACATTGTTACCCTGTTAATCTCCAACCGTGCCTTTACGCACGGTTTCCGATCTTTTACGCACAGTATTTGAGCGTAACCACTACGCATCTGCGGTGCCAACTTGGGCTGCAAAGCCTAACATTGTATTTTGCTTACTTTGCATTGTAGCCACGAGGGAGACGTCTTTTGTCCATGCCATCAGCGCGGCTGGAGTGATGTACACGCTCACCAAGAACTGTAGTATGGGAGACTTTGACAACTGCGGCTGTGATGACTCCAGAATTGGACAGACAGGTACATTTCTATGCCGTGTGTGGTCTATTTACAATTAGATTTGATTATGTTAGATGGACATTTTATTCTTAGTACTGAATAAAAATGTGCATTTTTAATCCTCAGGTGGTAGAGGATGGATTTGGGGAGGCTGCAGTGATAATGTGGCGTTTGGAGAGAAGATCTCCAAACAGTTTGTGGACGCGCTGGAAGGTGGGCATGACTCACGCGCAGCCGTCAATCTGCATAACAATGAGGCAGGCAGACTGGTAAGATTTTACTTTTATTACTCACTTGAGTTTGTCAGAGTTAAACATGTATTAATAACCTTGGTCCGGGGAGGGAAAATGTCTTTTGTTGGTGGCATTTACGCATTGATTGTGATCTTGGAAGGAAGAAGTAGAGCAATTGATTACATTTCCAACTAACTGTTTCGCTCTCTTGGCAGGCAATCAAAGCTACCATGAGGAGAGCCTGTAAGTGTCACGGAGTGTCTGGGAGCTGCAGCATCCAAACCTGCTGGATGCAGCTGGCCGACTTCAGAGAGGTGGGCAACTACCTGAAGCTGAAGCACGAGCATGCAAAGAAACTTGAGATGGACAAGAAGCCGGCGAGGGCTGGAAACAGCGCGGACAACCGAGGAGCCATTGCGCACGCTGTCCGGAGCATCGCCCGCACAGAGCTCATTTATCTGGAGGATTCCCCGGATTACTGCGTCAAGAACCACAGCCTGGGATATCAGGGCACCGAGGGCCGGGAGTGTCTGAAGGGTAACAAGAACATGTCCCAGCGGGAGAGAAAGAGCTGCCGCAGGCTGTGCTATGAATGCGGCCTCAGAGTGGTGGAGAAGCGCATCAATGTTGTGAGCAGCTGCAACTGCAAGTTTCACTGGTGCTGCACGGTTAAGTGTGACAAGTGCACTCAAGTTGTGACAAAATATTACTGTACACGTAAAGACGGTGGAAGAAAACCACATAATAAAATGAGGCGCAGGCACCGTGCGCGCCGGCAATGATTGCCACTCATTGCAAAGACTATCCTCATCACTTTTCATATATGGACATCAATAGGCATTATTCTGTATTACAGAAATGTTCATTTCAATTTCAACTGTTACATCATCTGATGCTATTTAATGCACTTGATCTTATAGATTTGATTCTGAAATCAACCTATCCACGAATGCTCACTCGTTCATGGTGGCGTTTAAGGGATAATGGATCAAATTTGTTGGGTCTGTCTTCTGTGAAGTCTGAAAGGTGTCTAACATTTTATATGTATATTTTTAATTGAAAATGCTATCTAATAAATATTTTTTCTATAATATGCATGACTCAGACTGATTTGTCACTGGCAAGATTTTGTATATTGGTGCCCTGGTGTCATACAGCCTAGGGGAGAAAATAAAGTGGAGCCTAATGCCATCCTTTTGAAGTGCGCAATAGGCGTTTCCTGAACCCGTCAACCAATCGGCTTTCTCGGACCTCGGAGACAAAGAACAAGAGTTCCATTTGTCCTCCATTCAAACAAAAGTTGCAGTACGCAGGGCCAAAATAGCTTCTCTACTTTGAAGGATAACGGTGCATGTGAAAATGCATTCAATACTTTGGATCCTGCCCCTTTTGTTCAAAATATGTCCAGGACATGCTTGGTAAGAGATCTACATGGTTTACCTGTATCTTTTCTGTATGTGTAGACTTAAAATAAACTAATCTCATTCTTTATCCTCTATTTTCTTCTCAGGGTGGCAAGTAACGTACTTATCACGGGACCTAAGGTAGATAAGAAACCACTTAATTACTGGGATAACCCTGACAAGTTTAGGATAACCTTTCAAATGTGAATCAGGTCACAAAATGACATTGCCTCTCCTGCAGGCCTATCTCACCTATGCAAGAAGCGTGCAGGTGGGTGCACAGAGTGGGATCGAAGAGTGCAGACACCAGTTTGCGTGGGACAGATGGAACTGTCCCGACAGCGCGACTCAGCTCAAAGGACTAAAACGCGGTAGGTTTGAATTGTAAATACAAGTCCTAAAACAAGTCTATATATTCTTCTTCATCCTCAAATTACGTGATGCGTCATGCGTAAAATGTGTGTGGAATATATCCAAAAATAAAGGGCATCATGCGCCGAAATGGATTATAGTTATCATTTCTATACATTTTTATTTATTTTTTTGTAACTAAAAAAAGTTACAGCTAAATATATTTCATCACCGAAGTCATTTTTAAAAGATCACCATTAGAGGAATTCCTAAATATTCACTGATTTTTTTTTTTTTTTTTAAGTTGGTAGGCTATAATTAATATGTTTTAGATGTCTTTGCCACACACGCCATGCATTATGTAAATGCATATTTCCTCTTCCAGCCACCAGAGAGACTTCTTTCGTCCACGCCATCAGTGCAGCGGGGGTCATGTACACTCTGACCAGGAACTGTAGTCTGGGGGAACTCGATAACTGCGGCTGTGACGTCTCCAACAATGGAAAAATAGGTGAGGTTTCGATAAATATTTAACATGCTTGTGACGTGTGCACAAAACGTAGGCATATATGGATCAATTATAAGTTTCGATATCTAAAGTTGTTGGTCTGATTTTTAAATGACATTTTGTGTGCAGGCGGTCGTGGCTGGCTGTGGGGTGGCTGCAGTGATAACGTGGATTTCGGAGAGAGGATTTCCAAACAGTACGTTGACGCGCAGGAGACGGGTCAAGACTCCAGGGCTGCTGTCAACCTGCACAACAACGCAGCTGGACGGCTGGTAAGAACTGTTTGCACCACGAGAATTTATTACATGACACCGTTTTAGGTCGCTGGCTTGGCACTGATTAACTTTTCCTGTTTTCCAACAGGCTGTGAGAGCAACAATGAAGCGCATCTGTAGATGTCATGGCATGTCTGAGAGCTGCACTGTCCAAACCTGCTGGACACAGCTGTCAGATTTTAGAGAAATCGGCAACTACTTGAAGACCAAACACAGCCAAGCTCAAAAACTGGACATCGACAAAAAGCGCATGCGGGCTGGCAACAGCGCGGACAACCGTGGTGCCATCGTGGACGCGTTTGGCAGCGTGGCCCCGACAGAGCTCATCTACCTGGAGGACTCCCCGGACTACTGCAGGAGGAACACCAGCATGGGGCTGTACGGGACCGAGGGCCGGGAGTGTGTGCAGCACGGAGAGGGTTTAACCCAGTGGGAGAGGCGCAGCTGCCGCAGGTTGTGTCATGAATGCGGCCTTAGGGTGGAGGAGAGGCGCACGGAGGTAGTGAGCAGCTGCAACTGCAAATTCCACTGGTGCTGCACGGTGAACTGTGATGACTGCTCTCAGGTTATGGTCAAACATGTGTGCGCCAGGAGGGAAGGTGCTCATGGGCACGGCTTTAGACGGAAATACCGTGGACCCAAGTGAAAAAGGAGCTCCTACATCACAGTGAGGTTAAATAAGAGCCCATATTAAGATGTTAAATGTCTGCACTTTCCATGTTTCCTTGTATAAATACTTGTGTCTATTTATGAACATTATGTTTGTTTGATTATAATAAAAGTTAGAAATAAAGACTTCTGATGGTCAAGTTTCATTTCAGGAAATAACTACAGAAACATTTCATAATTTTACTTAATAAATCCCAGGGTCATTGGATTTTACGAGAAGGCACACAAGTATCTATTAGAATAAGAATGAGCCGAATACACTTCACAAAGGATTACATGGCTAACATGGTGCAGTTCGCACCTAACCAAGGTGTTGATCCAGCGTTGATCCACTATCACTTTGATGTCAACGTGTATTGATTTCATTCAAAGAGCAGAGAGGCTTTGAAAGACAAATTAGGGAAGCATTTACACCGCTCCAAGTTACTATTTGGCCTGATAATCCGGGCCAACACTGCCTTATCCGAGTCTTTTGTCACATCTCACAGACAAAGCAAATGTATCACAATACATCAAAGCCTCCAAGGGAAACGCGTTTACACACTTGTGACCAAAATTCACTGTTTCATAGCAAAGTGGGTCACTGAGGGGTCCAGATATTACACCGTAACTCCAGTGAGGCGACAGTTATAAATAAACCTGACTCGGATTCCACCCTGACAGCAAGTTAATTTCTAATCTTATAATTTGCAAGTAATTAGGTCTGCGAGGAGCCTCGTCTCCGCCCACTGGCCTATCTGTGTCTTAAGAGCTATTCATTTGCCTCCCTCTCTCCTCTACCCCCTGTCTCTGCAAAAATCTTCCTCTCAGCTGGACATGTCATAAATCTGCCACTGTCTCAGCTAAGTGAGTGATGGCATGGATATTACCTACATGAGGGGGTCCATGCCTGGGGGAGAGGGGGGTGGGAGGAGGCTGTTTCACTATCTTTACAGACCAGTTACTATAGAAGCAGTAAATGAGGAGATAAGAGAGAAATTACAGCATGGGTTAATATATAGTAGATCAACTGGTGCCACGAACATCCACAAGGACTCTGACAACATGATGGGAGCCACTTTGTTATTTCAAATTTGACATACCATAAAATTCAATTAATAGCCCGGGCTATTATTTGTTTAAATCACTAACAAACAACAAAGCCTTTATTTGGGACAGGCCTTCATTCCAAACTATTGCTCATCAAAGATCAGGAAATACAATCAAATTATTTATTTTAAACAGTATGAGCATTACTTGTTTAAATATTAGGCTTCAGATAATATGAATCATTTATTTGATCAAGCTCCGACAGACAGTGAATCAGAGAGAATGAGAGTTACTGCACTCAAGGCTTATGGCAACTGGCAAACCAACACAACACCACTTTATCCTGTTAAAACAACACTCTGATGATGATCGATGTTTGGTCAAGGGCTTTCCACATCTAGATACCATGTGGAAGTTAGACTACCCTGGGTGCGTTGGTTGTCACGTAATGCCTTTTATAGCATTGTCTTCTTTCAAAATACACTTCTGTTTTCACGAGAAATTTATGGTTTACATACAGTCTATTTCAAAATAAACACACTAACTCCATACAATACCGGAAATTGACTTTTTTTTTCCTTCAACAACTAACGTGGTTGGGTTTAGGCAACAAGTAAACGTGGTTAGGTTTAGGCAACAAAAGTACATGGCTATGTTTAGAAAAAAAGGAACAAGTTTTGGCTTTAAAATCTTCCAGGGGACAAACGGCTCTCCCGGGTGAGAATTGGTGTTTGTTGGACCCCTCCACCACCCCACTGTTAAACTATAATGGTGACTGGCTGCATACCATGCTGACATATCAGAGTCTGATGCCCCAAGTCACTGCCTATGTGCTGGACTTCGACAACTTCGGAATGAGACTCAGTTGGTTAAAAACAATACTCATAACTTTGATTAACTTTCATGAAAAACCCTTTTGATTGTTTTGATCTGAGGACCCTTACAGACTAAAGGAATATGAATAACTTGCAGGCTAATCGAACAATGGACACATAATTTGAGGTAGCCAAAAACCTGGTTTTATACATCTAAAGAACCTCTATAAAAAAGGACTGCTTGGCAACCAGACCAGGCATCTAATTGAGACAGAGGTTTCTTTGTCAAAATGTGTGGCAACACTGGGCTAGTAAAAGAGACTAGGAGTTTAATAGGGACTAGGCTTTTAATTAATTAAAGTTTTACCGTATTATCACACTGACTGATATAAGAAAACATTAATGGAAGTGGAATTACCACTTTGCAACACATTGGGTCTCGAACAGTGGTCTGCAGCTTGGCAAGTGTCTCGCCTAGGTGTCACGCCTTCCACCATAACCTCCACCTCCAAATGACAAAGTGAGCTCATACCCTACATCACTTTCGAAACATTCACATAATGCAAATGAAAGGTACAAATGTAACGTATTTGTGGTTTGCAGAAGCATGCAAGCCAACATTTTCTTCTGGCCACAAACAGCACATGACTCCACATAAATATATGTGGGTAAATGTGAGTTGTTGTTTTTCTTTTTTTAATAGGTTTCACAGAGAAACTGTAAGACCACTACACACAGAGTGACAGAAAATCCTTACTGAACAAGGAACAAGTAACACTCTCACAGACCAAAATACTCCCTCCCATCCTTCCCATGTGTCTGTTTGCTTCTGGGGATGTCTTGTATTTCCCATGCTATCCTGCTGTGTGTTAATGAAGGCTTCACCCCGCAGGAAGCCCTCACCAATCCGCCCCTTTATCTCCACTCTCCACTGAGTACATTAATGGTTCCATACTGGTCCCATATGATGCTGTTGCTTGGTTGTGATCTACAAGCAAGATGACCACAGCTGTTTGTCTATTCATAAATCCTCTTCTCCCTATAAAGTGTCAGTTATTTATCCTGCAACAGTTTTGAAGAATGAAAGAAACATTTTTCTGACTTCATAAAATCAACAACATTTTACCCGAACATTACCTAACACTGATTTAACACCTTTCTAAAACTGTTGCATTTCATGCTTTATAATCATCGTGTCTTTCCTGCTTCCTCCACATTGGCAGTATCATGTCTTTCACTGGGGGGATACGTTTCCCAGTCAGGACAGAAAAGGAAAACAGGGGTGATCTCCCACAGGGACCCCCCAGGAGGACTCATGTATTCACCCAGACATGCCTGGGGGTCTAGGAAGATTTGAGCGTGATTGATCATCCCTTTTCTCTGCTGCCCTCCTCTCTCACCTGGGTGTGAGATACCAAGAGGCCTGACACAAGGCAGGCTGAGGACAACAACACGAGTGTATGAGTATCATTTCAGTTCATTTAGAGTTGACCATGTTTAAAACTGTTTGAGAAATCTGCATCTCACATCAATGTCCTGCTGTTCAGTCAAAAATCAAATACATTAGTGTACATTAGTACAGACTAAACTGATGCACTGTATGTACTTAGAAGCATGTGGTAATGTTTTCGGTATCTGAAAGGAAATCACCAGTCTCTATGTTTAGAGATACCTATTCTCTGCAGTGAGTGTATGCACTGACATCACACATCTCAAGAATAACCACGGAAACTTTCTACTTCAGTCTTTTACAAAACAGACAAGTAAGACGATGTGCCACCACAAATGCTTATTTTAAGGACAGAGATGTTGTTCTAAACTTTCATTTTATACGGTAGGTTGAGTGTGTTAAGGACTGCAAGAGCTTCCATTTTGTGAGCATACTGCTGCCATTAAACCCTTAACTTTTTGGCAAATGTGACACTTACAAGGCAGAAGAATGAGTTTAAACAGTGTTCCCTCTAAAGTGGAGGTGATGGGATGGAATCCCCAAAGTCTTGCTGACTACATGAGGAGGGTAAGTATCAAAAACGCAGCTTATGAGCGGAAAAAAAAAAACAGTTTAATGTCTTCTGTAGCAGTCGAGTTCTGAAGTTTCATTTTGTTCTTCTAAGTTATTTTAAAACCTGACGTGTTAAAAATATTTATCTTAAATAAAGGGACTATACAGTATGTATGAAACTAAGTGAAAATCTACACTATTTAATTCATACTGATTAAGTAATGTATGCAACAGTTCCGTTCCTGCATTTTCAATGTTCGTTGTCTTGCATTACTCTGTCACAAATTGATGCATTATATTTTAAAACCAAAACTGACAATTTTCTGAGCTTATGAGCAACAAAAGTAGGCATTGCACACATTTCTGCAAACTACAGATATGTTGCTTATGATAATTGTATGTTAATATGTAGCGGATGTGTCGAAAGTCTCTTTACATTTCAACAGCAACATTGCTGTACTATGGTTAATGTGTGGTTATGTTTAGGCACAAAAAAACACTTGGTTTTGGTTAGGTGCAAATAGTTTTTGGCTTTATATACACCGTTTTGGTGCCAGAATTTTTTGTTGGTCTCAAGTAGTTGTCCTCACCCGTCTTAACTAGGTCTTACTCCATTCATCAACCCCTTCACCTCACGATGACAAAGTGAGCTCATACACATATAATCAGAACGTTACTTCAGAAACATTGATATGCCATGTATGAAACAAACAAATGTAACACATCCAGGGTTTGCAGAAATGTGCAATGCCAACATTTTCTTCTGGCAACTGGGCCGCACTATTTCCAGACAACTATATAACTTCAAACATACAGTAAAAGTTAATCTACATGTTCTAAAAGTGTGGGACATCTTCTCAGCTTAAGTTATCCGGCTGTGACAGATTAGTGATAAAGAGCAGCATAAATGGAGCACAGTTCATGGTAAGTATGCCCGTAGCTCTGGAGGCCATTACATTTATTTACTGCTCTGAAATACAAGCAACTGATTTTCTGTTTCTCACTAATATTCAAATCTACATCATCCAGCAAATGACTGCATGTGACCTTCAAGTGTTCCCCAGCCTTTATGTCCCGTGAGTCTGACTTAATATATATTTATTTCACTGACATCAAACAGTTTTCCAACCAAAAATATTGATGAAAAACATATCTTGTATCTTCATAGAATACTCACTAAGATCCAAAATGAAATCAACAAGATGGACCAGAAGAAGGGGGGCTTTGGTCTTAAGTAATAAAACAGATTTTATTTACAACTTCTATTAAAGTGTCACTGTAACTCAACAATGCATGACTTTCTCATTTATTTTTTGTGCAGATCAAAGGCACAAAAATACCCAAAACAAGGTAAACACCACTTGGGTTCAACTATGCCACTGATACAAAGCCATCATTACTAAGGCCTGATTCCATTCTTTTACTGTTCATTTTCCTACAGTATTTGTACAGGAAGAACTTTGGGACTCTGATGAGTTTGTAAGTAAAAAGCCACCAGTTATCTTTAAAAGTCTGGGCACTTTAATGACTCAAACTTCAGTGTCAAAGCAAATTGATAGTTGCATTTGTGCTCACTACTTGTGCCTCATGTCTGGGCTGTGGTCAGGACAATGACAGCGATCATGACTATGAGAGTTCGAACCAGGAGGAACAGGAAGACAGCTACATCTGTACTCTGACTGAGCCACAAACAGCTGAGCAAGAAGACAGTGACGAGGCCTATGAAGAGAGCTGCGACGAGCCTCCCTTTGCAGACATAATGAAGCCACTTCAACTTCTGGGATTGGCTAAACATCAGGACAGTCACTACAGAGGTAGCAGAAAGCAACCTCGACAACTGCTGTTCACAGAAAGCATGCCAGAAAACATATCAGTTTATCTGCAGAATTGTTCCTGTTTCTTGCAGGCCGAACTTAAAAAAATGTTTATGTATGTATGTGAGTAGATCCTGTTCATGAGCCTACCCCTGCTGAAAGGACCTCAAAACCTCCACACCCTCATCCACCAAGAATGAGCCATACCCCTCAGAGACCTTTCAAAGCACCAGGTGACTGTGGTACATTTAAAAACTCCACAACCACCTGACTTCTTGATGATGTTGATGATCTAATCCTTGTGTAAAATGCATTCTCATTCCCAGCACCAGCCAGTCAACCCAATCTGCTTATCGACAGGAGCAAGAAGCCTGGGCACTCTGGCCCATCCCAGACAGACCTTAAAAAATCAAGTATGTGCTGCTTATCATGTAGTGTTAGGAGTAGTTGTCACAGTTGAACAGCAAAATGTTGTGACTTTTCACTTCTGTTTCACACTATCCATCATGTCCACAAGAGGGCAGCACTGACAGGGCTCCTGGATCATCCACAAGCAAGATCCCTAAACCAAGACCCCCGAAACACACAGATGTGGCCAGCAGGTATACGGAACCCTGAGCAATTTTTAAGTATAGCAAGTCCTTCAATCCCAGTATACAAATATTTAGGCTTTTTAATTCTGTTCCATTCCATCTCTCCCCTCCCAGAGCAGATAAACCCGTTCCTCCAGTACCAGCAGAGCTTTCTCGGGTTAAAAATTCAATACCAGGTCCAACAAAGGTGAGAATCAGAAGTGGAACCACAACTGAGTGATAATTTCCATTATTTTAGTTTGTTTGCTGGAGAACACACATGGTAAGGGTGAGCTTTTCTGTGCAATTACACCCACATTTGAGTACTTTCAGATGGGAAACAGCAGATGGCAATGTTGTAAAGAGAACACAGTGGTAGGACCCTTATGTCTGCTCTGAACTCAAGAGATTTGCATTTTATTCACTAGGTTGGATAACTGGAAACATCTGTTATATTTCTTTTATAGCAATACTGTAAAGCACATTTCTGTCAGTGTTAAAGAGAAATGAGAAGAGTTAGTTTATGTAGTCCTTACTATAAGTGTCTTATTATGTTGCATCCAGGGCTTGGATCCCAGCTGGTATGGCGGAAAGGTGACCAGACATCAAGCTGAAGCTGCTCTCAGAGAGGTGAACAAGGTCAGGTGCTGCCCGTCGCAGTCTCATATATCTCATCCTCCTCTTTCTGGAGCACAGACGCAGACACACATAAACACAAACCATGCAGGTGAAATTTTACACGATTTAACTTGCAGTGTCACATTAAACTGACTCTATGTGTCTGTGTGTGCATGGATTTGTCCATATTTGTGTCTTTAGGATGGGGCATTTGTGGTAAGGGACAGCACACAAGGCGCGGTTGAGCACCCCTACACCCTAATGCTGCTGAAAGAAGGCAGGGTTTACAACATTATGATTCGTAACCAAGGCAACTCCTACTCCCTCGGCACTGGCCTCAAAAATACCAAGGTAAACTAAAAATGATGACGCCATTAACTATGATGTTAAAATGAGAGGAAAAGTCTGTATTCACTTAAACTGAAAAGTTCACATCTTGTGGCATGCCTCGGGGAGTGTTTGATGCTGACTTGTGCTGCGCTGCGTCATTAGGTCCCTGTCATCTTTTTTTGTGTGCTGCTGTGCTGTAGAGTTTCCCCGGGGTGAAGGAGATGATTACCCATCACACACACACTCCGCTGCTGCTCATTGATGCCACAGACCAGAGCTCTGAAGCGCCGAGCCGGTGTTGTCTGCTGCACCCTGCGGGACTCTGACCAGCACCAACACCAAGCTTAATGTGGGTGTTTGCATCTGCCTCTGTATGCTAATTTGTGCACATGCATACTTGTGGCTTTTTTAGAGGCCAAACAAACGTCACAATTTTCGCAAACACAAAAGGTCATTATTACATAATTCTTTTCTTTTTTTTGCTTACTTCATTTGTATTTTTAGCAAACAGAATGAAAGAATGATTTTTACAAAGCTTATGGTGTATGTTGCATTAAACTATGTTTTACACAAACACACAGCATTACCTTTGTTCTTCATGCCTCAGTGTCATGTCAAGCTGGGGGCTGCTGCTTCAGAGACTCTTGGATTTTCAGAAACGCCAACTTGTCAGGGTGGCCAATACAAACGATCAGATCACATTGCCTCAGCTGGGTTCGCACTGCAGGCAGAAGACAAATACCTTGTCTCACAAGTGCCTCAGGTCACCACAGTTCTAAGATGTTCAGAAGTCACGTTCCAAAAAATATAAGGCTTTACACCAAGGACAATAGTACCTAACAGGAAATGACCTGAATGATAAACTTAAAAGGTATACTATGCAGGACTATCTTTAAAAAAAAAAAACAATGTAGAGACTAAAACAGAAGAAATTCCTCTCAGTCTTCACGTATGACCTCCTGGAAGTGTGTAGGGGTTTCTTTATCTGCAGAGACTCTGCCCTCTGCCTGTATTTTCTTATTTTCTTCTTATCTAACTGTGTTCTGGATGTCACTGTGCACCACATGCAGGTGAGGTCATGACTGTATATAAAGGTAGCACCTCGGTGCAAGACAGTAAACAGCATGCATCCAAAAGGAAGCCACAAAAATCATGGACGCTGAAAAACAAAGCAAACAAGAGTGAATCTGGGGTTGGCTTTTACTTTCTATTTTGCTGGCAATAGTGTTTACTAACAGTAACTGACAACTCCTGCATAGTGTACACTCCTCTCTATTTTGTCCTGTTATAAAGCAGTATTCACTGTATCTGACGCAAAGATATGATACTTACACAGAAATACCTCGCCTGAACAACATAAATTGTTTGTGATCATTGACAAACTGCTATTTATTCAGATATATTCAAATATTCTACACATAAATTCTAACCAGGGTTTGACAATGTTGTGTGTAAGCTCTGGGAAACTGAGTAAATACTGTAAAATTCACTCAAAACACTCAGATTGCAAACTAAATTAGACTGATTTTGGAATGTGGTGTTGATGAACAGAATTTTTATATAATGCAATCCACAATGAAAAAGAGGACCAACTCACAGCTGGAACAATTATAACTCTTTAGGGGGTGAGACAGCACACACAAACTAAATGACTAAATGAGTATTTCTCAGCTGGGATAACAATTTTCTTTTTGTTTTAGTGCGTTTTAAATTCAAAACTGACAACAGCTCTCTACGATAACAGGTTGACTGACATCTGCTCAAGCATATCTTTTACAATTTCTTATTAACATAAAATAAAGTTGTTTCATTTCCTATAAACTACAAGCCAAAACAATATAGTGTTAAAAAAAAGTGGAGGGGCAACAGCCAACACTGACACCAAACCTCTGATGTTTGTTTTCAGGCATTGAGTTATTGAAATAAGCAGATAGCTCTAATCAACTAAGACAACAAGCAGACAACTGTGACAGCCTCTTTGCCCACAACTGTCCCCCCTGGCAAAAAAAGAAGTTGCAACATTATGCCTCACATCAAATGGCATGATGGACAACCATGTGAGGGAAATCCTTCCGTTAGTCCTATCTGCCCATCAGCAGAGTGCGAACTGACAGACATCATGTAGCACCATGTAACACTGCACCACTGACATCTACGAGCGAGGCTAATTTGAGCAGCAGTTGGTGCACAATAATCCAATTTTGGCTATCACATTTCAGATCTAGGGTAACAGTTACATCATGTGCTTTGCATATTTGCAAATCGATCATAAAGGTCACCTTACTGGCATAATTGATGCTTACTGACATTTTGGAGGTGTGCAGGGAGTGGATGGGGATAAACTTGTCGTACATACATGCCAGTTGATCCATGCAGTTAGACAAGGAGTCCAGCCCTTTCAGTATGTTTTCCAGATCAGTGCAGGCAGCTGAAGTAGCTTGCTCTGTGCTCTTCTCTGTGTTTTCCATCTGAAGAATAAATGCATAAGAACAAAACCTTATGCTGGTAACATTCCAATTAAAACAAGCATAAAATGACATTGATACAATAAAAACAGGTGTCATACATGTACATCTATGTCTATAAAAACACACAACACATTCTCATTTATTTTGTTTTTTATTATTATTATTCAGTGTAACAGATCAGAGCAGAACAAAACACTTTGGTACCTATGAAACAAAGGTTGCAGATCATGCTAACATCAAGTAACAACTATCAGAGAGATGCAGCCTGCACATTACTGAATGAAATGTACTGTTTTACACTAGAGAGCAGAAAAATCAGTCCATTAACCTGCTTCTTCCAAGTAAGAATGAAAACAGAGCTTTAGCATTTACTTTAAAACATTTAAATACTCCATCAGTCATTTGCCCTACTGTTTAGTACAGTATTCTTGTGTAAACTTTGACATCACATCTGAGTAGTAGCTGTGACAGTAAGCTCAGGACATGTGCCCATCTCTTGGTCTCCACACACAACTGTTCTGCATTTATGATGGGCTTCCTTCAGTTTCTGCATGGAGTCCCACAGCTCAGGACTGGTCCTCAGCGCCGCCATGTCATAACACATCCAGGTGAGCTGCACTACAGGCGGACAGAGGGGGATAATATCTGCATTAGCACAGCTCCAAGCCAAAGACACCTGAGTCTTCAAATGCAAAGATATGAACTGCAGTCTGCCTAACACCGTGCGACAATGCAATGAGACAAAGTAACGTTAACACACCTGATAAATTTTCAGTGTCTTCTATGAGTCTCTCCAAATCCCTTTTCATCTCCAACACATGGTCGTAGCTGCTCTGCGGTGACGTTAGCTCAGGAAGTGATTCTGCATCGGCCATCTGAACAAACCGGTAACGTTCACATTATATGACTTTAATCAGCCGTCGGTTAATCGCGAATAGACTTCTCCATAACAAAAAACTTAAACTAAGTTGAGTGGCACCGGCAAGCCGTCACTGACGTTAGGTCACGGCAGCAAAGGTGAACGTTAGTTAGCTAGCGTACGACGCTGCGGTGTAACTGATAGCAAGGTCGAGTTAGCATGATATTATAGTTGATATGAAGTTTTTGACTTATTTCTACATGCCAACAGGAATAATGGTATTCCCAAACACTAGCAGGAATTTTACTAAGCAGTTTGTGGGGTAAGAGGTGTTATTTAATTATAAAATGTGCGAAAACTTACGGTAGAGGGCGTTTCTTCTGTAAGTCAGTTTGAAATAAAAAGAGCTCGCGCTAATTTGAGGGGGGAAAAACGACGCAATGCGCATTTTCGTGATGACGTCAACTTCCTATAAATTATCAACAGTCTTATTTGGAAACAATAATAATAATAATGCTAAACTGTGCAATATCTACACTTACAAACTTCATCAGCCTGTCAATTTAATACATTTAGCTTTTTTACAGTTTACTTATGACACTGCCCTGTGTGTTTTGGTGTTTACCTACTAGGCCATATTGCTCTGCATTTTTCTTTGCTGTTTACTTGTTTTAGCCGCTCTGTTTTTTACACTATTCACTTATTACACTTAGTTATTATTTTATTTTATTGCTTTTTTGTTTGTTTTGTTTTTAATTATACTTCTTGTTTCCATTATCCCCTATGTCAGCTGGGATAGGCTCCAGCGACCCCTATCAGGATAAGTGGTGACAGACAACGAATTATGTTGTTATGTTATGTTATGCTGTATTATCTTATCTTGTCTTGATAATAAAGTAATAATATAAATATCAAACAGGATATTAGCTTACACTTATGAAAGAAAAGCAGGCTGGCATTTCAGTCCCAGTTACAGAGACTAAAGATGAATTGGCTGAATAATAAAATACTACAAAGGAATACTTCACGCACATAATTACATTTGTAAATCAGTTGGTCATGCTTTCAATTCATGAAGAAACTCAGGTTTTCTTGCATGCCTCCACTGAAAATGGTGGACATATTGATTAACTGATTGATTGGGGACCACCTTTAACAACAGCAAAACTATATCAAAACATCTGTTTTCAAACTCTAATACAACAAGTGTAGTGCAATCTAAGTCTCATTTATCCAGCTCAGTAGCACTTCCAAAACACATGCAATATTTCAAAAAATAAGTAAATAAATAAACTTGACTTTGAGGGAAGATAAGTTTCACTTTCAGTTTAATATTTTACATAATGAGGTAATAAGACCATTATTCCTACAAATGTAATGTTACATATTTCTCCTAGTTCTATGATGTATGTGCTGCAACTGGTGAAAAGAGGCCATTACAGGACTGCTATTGCTTTGTTTATCATAATTATCATTTTTTATTTATAACATAGGCTTAAAAGTGTGGCCCGGCCTTTACAGAAAATAGTACTGTGCTGTATTAGAAATGTAATATTAAATATTGCATATATCCAAAACATTTAAAAAGGAAAACATTAGCCAGAGTGTCCACAAAATCATCTTTCTCTTGTAGGTGGTTGGTTGTTTATCTTCTTAATGACTAAGCGGTCCATGACAGCAGCAGTAGCATGCTGGAGAAAGAATTATTAAAGTATACACTCTAAATAAACGAACAGTATTATTTCAGTCTGTTTGAATTTGCATCATGCTCATCAAAAAAAAAAGATACAGATGACTGAACTCAATTAATGCTGGAGTAACAGCTTGAGTGGAAAATTATTTAATTGAGAGTGAACAAAACCCCTGGAGGTAGTGAACTAGCTGACAGCAGGAAAAAAAAAACAGAGAAAGCAGGGACAGACTCCTCACCTGCGAAAAGCAGCCAATCAAAGGAGACAGTGGGCGTTTCCAGGGAAACAGATAAAGCAGGTATGACAGGTGACATCTTGACAAAGCAAGGGCAAACAGACAAGGCAGGGGTGGAGAAGAGGAGCCTACAACTTGGAAGTGCCAAGATCATCATTTGGATCTGCTCACATTCAAATACCTGCAAAGGTGTGAAGAAGAAAAAGACTTTCAGAGGCCAACAAAACCGCTGTTAAAAGATTTGCTTAGAGAGAGAGGACAAGCTAAGGGCAAAAGGTGCAGAGGAGACTCTGAGAGGTGAGGAGAAATCTCACAATGTCTTCATTTGAGGCCCAGGGCCAGTCTCCTCCTCGGTGTGGCCCGCAGTTCCCCAGCCTGGGCCAGGAGCCCCCTGAGCTCAGCATGTACAGTGACTGTTACTACCCTCCTCCTTCGCTGCCGAGTCCTCAGCGCACCACTCCGACATCCTACGACCTGAGTGACTACACCACCTCCTCCCCAAACCCTTACCTCTGGTTCAACGGCTCCAGCATCAACACACCGCCCTATCTGGCTACCACCGGCCCGCCTGGTAACCCCGGTCCTCCCTTTGTCCCTCAGCACTACGGCATGCAGAGGCCTTACCTGGGTCCTGCTGGAGCTGGGGGTCCGGGAGGGGAGCTGAGCTGGTTCTCTCTCCCCTCGCAGGAAGACCTGATGAAGCTGGTCAGGCCGCCTTACTCTTACTCAGCTCTCATTGCCATGGCTATCCACGGAGCCCCAGACAGAAGACTGACATTGAGCCAGATTTACCAGTACGTGGCTGACAACTTCCCTTTCTACAACAAGAGTAAAGCGGGCTGGCAGAATTCTATCAGACACAACTTGTCACTCAATGACTGCTTCAAAAAAGTACCAAGAGATGAGGATGATCCAGGTAATATTTTTCTTTTCTGATTGTTTTTGCTTCTGTTATGAATACCTCTCTCTAGTAAGGGAAGACTTATTTGATTTATTCATGTCATTTGCACTGCTTTCTGAATGTGCTGTCGTTTTTTCTTGGCGTGTTTCGTATTGTTAAGTTATTTAAATTGAACCTCACCATCTCACCATCTTACATCACAGGCAAGGGCAACTACTGGACACTTGACCCAAACTGTGAAAAGATGTTTGACAATGGAAACTTCCGCCGCAAAAGGAAGAGGAAGTCCGATTCCCTCTCCGGGGGCGACAGCGGCTCAGGGGCTCCAGATTCAGGTGACAGCGAGAGGGGCAGCCCCAAACACTCAACCTCCCTTAACATTTCTCCCACAGCGGACAGGATCCCCTCTCCTTCATCATCAGGCCCAGCACCTTGTCTCAGCAGCTTCTTAACTGAGATGTCTGGAGTGACAGCCGCAGCAGCTACTGAGGTGGGAGGTGATGGGTTAAACAGGCCACTGCACCTTCCTTTAGATGGGCCTCATAGACCTGCGCAACCCGGGAGCTTTAGCAGCTACTCCCCCAACTCAGGTGGCCCAGAGTGGGTGCCACAAGTGCCAGCTCCCTCTGTGCTCTCCTCTTCACCCACCCACTCTTCCCTAGGCTACACTAGCCCCATCCTCAGCCAGTACAGTGGCTCCAGTGGGCATTTCTACCCCTCACTGGGCTCTACAGGAATCATCTACCATCGTGAGGGCACAGAGGTTTAATAAGACATTGAGTTTGGTCTAAAAAGACTCTCGACGGGAATTTTTCACCTGTCTGGTCACTTTTGTTTGAGAGAGATCCACCTGTGAGAGACAACACACACAGAAACACACAAAGTTTGCGCTGACTGGGACAGTTGAGATCACTATAGCGTGTGACAGCAGAGTAAAAAGGCTTTGATTCCCACAGTAACAGCTGAGTCAGCCGCGAAGGACCGCGAGCGTCACTCCCTGAAACCGCAGTCAGCCTCGTTATCAGATCCTCAGTCAGCTTTTATTCACACTTAAGCTAGTCTCTATCAGATCTGACTCATTATTAACAGATCCTGGATCTGATCTGCTGACATCAGGCCATTCCACACTGCTATCTGTGACTCTTTGATGGTATCACCCATACACAACGCTCAGACAGCACATTTAGAGGAGTAGTTAAATTACACTATTGTCTACATAGTGTGTGTACAAAAGGTAGACTTTCTGTCATGGTTTTTGTAGTGCTGACGCTAAACAATCTGATGAACTTACAGTCTTTGAGTCTGATAGTGGTGATTGTACTTTGTAAATATGTCAATGTGTTGTGTAATGTTATACATGTATGTTGTTGGTGTGTTGGTACATCTGTTACTGTACGAAACTCATTCTGTATGTATGGTTTTGCTATACATGTTGTGTTTTTTGATATTAATAAAAGGTTTTAGATTTCCACTGTTGTATTTCTCATTTTATTCTTATGCAGAATAATTATTACTCTGAAGCAGTAAGTCAAATGAGCCCCCCCCCCCCCAAAAAAAACAAAAAAAAAACAGAAGGGAAAGCCAGACGATAAGCACTCACTGACAGAAAACAGTCCTGTCAGGAAAGCAATGACCACTAGAGTAGAACCTGCATGTCAGCGTAACCTGAGCTTTGTGTGATGGATAGTTAACTGATTCCGCCAAACAGTGAAAATCCACATTCCCATGCTGTCCCTCTTCACTGCACGACACACCTGAAATCTCTTTCTGTCACACCATCTAAACACAGATACTGCTGACTGGATGCAAGCAGCTTTACAAGGGGAGAGGGGCTTATACTGTAAAAGGCTGTAAAGATGCTGAAGTGTGAATTAGCTGCTGGATAAACACAGGCACGTACAGCGCACTTTACAATTGCGCTTTAACTGAATCTTAGGATGAATTTCACCACTATTATGAAAAGCTATTTAACGTTATAGAGAGTGGAGAGTCTATGGAACTTAACCAAGAACATTCGGTACAAGCAGTAGGTGTAAATGTAAAAGCTTTATTGCCACATGCACACGTACAAAGAAATTCATAGGTTGTTTTCTCCTGTCACTGCCATTTACAAAATTGAAGAACGTAGATTTAATATACATTATTCACAGAATAAAAAATATAACGCAGCCTACTATAACAAAGTATTTAAAAAATAAAGATGCAACAGTAGCAGCAACACACACACGTAAAGACAGGTGTGGAAGAGTTGTGTAAAATTTGTGCAGTAAGTCAGATGCATTGCAGAAAAAACAATCTGAACAATAGATTCTGGTATATGCTTATATGTCTTAATACAGCAATTCTAAATCCATACTGTAATATAATATCAAAGAAGATATTTTATATTCAAACACATAGTTAAACCATCAGTTATTGACAGCCATTTTCTATATTGGTGGATATAATGATTTAAGTTGACAAACTGCGACTGATGTTTGCAAATCATTTTCCTTGGTTCTATCCTGCTCTCTACATGTTCTGCACATGTTATTTCAATAAATAAGAACCCTTTGATCGGTGTCTCCCTTAGGCCTTTATTTACCCCGAAACACAGGCAGCATGACAGTCATTTACACCAAACACAGAAAGAAAGACACAAAGAAAGCGCACTTGGAGTGGAATTTAACATCCTGGCACAATAGGTGAAGTGTATTAGTGGTTAGGGGGTTAGACGGTCAACCTGTCAAAAATTTGCATAACTGATTCCAAAACAAGTGATGAGGTTGCATTTGGATGGATCTGGATTTGGATTTGAAGTCCCGCTTTATTAGCTGTGTCAGGCTGGCGAGCATATCTGATTTAAGAGAGGGAAATGTCCTGCCTCACACACTGAGCCGTAAACCTCGGAACTCATTCAGGGAATCCTGAATGTGCCAAAGCCATATGCAAATAGAGGATCTTTCTCTGCAGATATCACTTTTACAGAGTGGATCATGAGCCCTTAACCCATTTGTGCCTGAAACTAAAATATTGAATTTCCTTTGCTGGAAGTGTTCTCTGGACTTATACCAATATGAAGAAAATCTCAAAATCAGTGAAACCATCTGGCTGAAAGATTAGTTTATCTTATCTTGTATTTCATTATGTTTTAGGAAATAACAGATATCCCATGTGCCCAAAGACTCAATATAGTGTGATACAAAACTGTCTGTATCTCAGGAAGCAGCACAATCAAGTATTTGGTATCAATGAACTCGTAACAACTATAATATCCATAAATATGTCATATGGAATACATTTAATAAACACAATTTTAGTGTTTTGCTCATTTTATTTTTTGATTTGATTGATAAAAGTAAGATTTTTCATATGATTATTAGATAGTATGTCTGTACCATTTAAAATCCTAGAACAATCAGAACAAATGTTCCTCTTCACACTAGATAAATAGTCTTTGGGCACAAGTGAAGTATTAAAGACAGAAGGACGGAAGTAGGAAATAAGCAGAGAAGAGTGAAGACAGAAGGGAAATATCACTGTCCCAACACATCATACTTTGAAGTTTATGCAGCTTATAAGTTTTTAAGTAGTAGATTTTACTTTGTGCCTTGCTCAGACTTTGTGCTGGCAGATGAAATAAGGAGCATCAAGAACAGGGGTGGCCTTTCGCCTTGTCGATCCAGCACGAGCTCTGTTTTTGAGTGAGTCTGCCAACAAGAACGTTGAAGAGCTTTTATCTTGGAGACTTCATTAACAGCAGACATCACCTTCTGCTGTCTTACCCAGACAGTTTAAAATTGATGCAAATTTGTAGCCGTTAATCACGCCAGGGATGGGGATGACAAGGTCAGGGGGAAAATGCAGTGCTGCAGATGGAGCCTTCCAGATAAGAAACAGTAAAACCTGAGGGATTTATCTTACCGGCTCCCTGAAACCAGAGTGCTTTTATTGAAACTCAAACACGCGTTTTAATATTTTGGAACTTCCCTTGTCTACTGTATGTTGTTTATTTGGATAGTTATCCTGCCTCATACACAGATCACACACTTGTCTTACTTGCTACAGCATCCAATTATTACACTGTTTTCCTCCTGGCTTTTCTTCTCATCTGCTTTTATCTTTTTCACAATAAAGCAAAAACACTTAAAGCCTCCATAAAAACTTTCATCTGTTTGATTTTCTGCTTCTTTTACCTTATAGCACATTCGGTTTCAAAATGAAGCTGTCACATACTGGAGCACAAGCTATTAGACATGTATTTTGGAGCACACTGGCTCCTCTATGATTCAGGGATGCCCACACACAGCATCCATCAATCACATGTTACTGTAGCTACGGACCTTCCTTGCCTCAGGCAGTAGAATTATTGCTCAACAGAGTGATACGATTAAAATCTATAAATCCTCATCTCCACCTGCCGCCTGGCTCGTGGCAGTCTTCCACACACCTGTCGAGCTAACGGAACGCACACCCCCTCACACATATATTGTTTATGTGTGTGTGCGTGTGTGTACGCGTTCGTGCTGTGTGGTGCATGCGAGTGTGTGGTGTTTATAATGTAAACTCAGACAGAGAACGATTAGAGCTGCTACGCATGAGAGATTTGTGTGTGTGTAAGAACTGATTATTGCGGTGTGGAAAAGATTCCTCACTGTGTGGTGGATAAAGACTTTGCAAAGTCTCATAAATCTGCTCATGTTTATTCCCTCTAAAGTGAGGCGATGCACCACTTAACTTTGGATAACTGCTACCTGACAGGAGAACTAACTGTCCTGGTACCAAATCAACCCAAAACACACACACACATGCACACACACGCACACACGCACCCTCTGTATTTACTAAAACAGTCATGTCCTATCGAGGCTGTTTAGTAAACGGTAGCAGAGAACGTCAAGCCTGGAGACATGTCGTCATGCCCAGTGCTCCAGCTCTGCATTACCAGCTTGCTGTTATGTGTAAACACCCACACACACTCCAGACACACGCATACAGGTGATGAAAGAAGTGAAATACTTTGCCCTTTATCTATGAGTCATTGAACAACCTTTTCTGTTTTTGTGCTCTTTAGAGGTCAACAGAAAACGCTAGAATTCCTTCAGTTTCTTCCAACATGGCTTGACTCCAAGTCCTGTTGGCAGAAGTTTGACACATGGTTGGTGGAAATGGACACATGAAATACTCCTGCTTTGAAAATCCTCACATTTTCAGCAGGATAGTTGCATTACTGAACGCCAGAAATCTGAACAACACTGCTTAACAATATAACTCTTCACAATGTCTAAATACTCAGACACTCGCCAAGTTGCCATTATCAATGTCCTGCAGTCTTAGCTCCAGTTTAGAAGAGGTAGAAAAGCTCCCGGTTGGTCCAAATCCCATTCAAGCTCTCCATGAAAAAAGCATAAAAAAGCAGCAGCTCCTTCTGTGTAAAATAATACATCCCAGTGTCTCAGACTCAGGAGAAGAAGGCAGTGAGTGATCTCCTCTTCCTAAACATGGCTTATATACACGATTTGGGGAAAAGAGAAGTTTAAAGACAAACACAGAGCGCAGTGAGACTGTGTGTATATATGAATCATTGCTATTTCACCCTAAAATATTTCTATGTCAACATGCAGTAAACATGGCGATATGAACAGGGCTTTGCAGTGAGGGAGGGAGAAGAAGGAAGAAGGGGGGAATGAGGTGTATACTGTGTGTCCTACTGGATATCTGCTGAACTGGATGGGGTATCTAAGAAATTGGAAGCCCTGTGTTATGTAACCCTTCTGTCCTTTTTCCCTTTTCTTATTTATTGACTAACAGCGCACTGAGAATTGAACTTTGACACAGTTTACCTGGTAGGATGAGTTAATAGGAGGCATGCTGTAAGCTCTATGCGCAGTAGGGTGGGATATCTTTAAGGCATCAACCAGAATAACCTGGTACCAAGTAGTATCAAAACTCCTGGGGTTAGTCGATACCTGCATCCGATCCTTTTTGTGCCAAGATCTAAAAAATATGACTGTTTGTATAGTTTGCTTGCAATCACCACAAGTGTTCCTCAATTTAATGCAACATGTGATTGGCCCACTACTGCAGCAGCTACAACCCATACAGTCTGTGGTGTGGGGAAGTGGAGCACAGTGACGGCAGTTCAGCGTGCCGAGATGCCACAAAAGTTTAAAAAGTATGGCTACACTACACACCTGTGGCGTCTGGTGGCATTTAGGCAGCTTCCATTCACATTATGGGTATCGACTAAAGTATGAATAAAGGTATCAAATGATCACTGTAAAGCAGTGGTTCCCAACTGGTCGGTCGCAGTCCAGAAGTGGGTCGTGGGTCCATTCTGAATGGACCGCAAGTGACTCGCCAAAAAGTCAGCTTTGTAAAAAATACACTTTATTTTGAAGTACAGTGAATTTCTGGCACAGAGCTTTTACTTTGAAGTGCTGTTTTCTGCTGTAGTGTGAATGACTGAAGGACAGCTCCTTGTCAGAGACAGCAAACCAGATGGACAACATGGCCAAAAGCAAGTATGAAATCTGGACCCCGTGGCTGGACCAGTCGGGAACCACTGCTTTAAAGGTACACTGTGCAGGACTGTCAGTTACTGTTTCTAAACACACTCTCCTGCAAAGTGGAAGTAAAAGCCAACCCTCATTTGGTGTTTCGCCTCACTGTATTTGCATCTTTTTGCCACGGTGTCTCTTGGATGCCTGCTGCTTACAGTCTGGAACCTGGTCGTGACCTTTTTTAAAAGGCCAGACCTCACTGGAGCATTGTGGGGATACACACTTATAAATGTCCTGAACACAGAAGATAAGAAAATACAGGCAAAGGGAAGAGTCTCTGCAGAAAAATAGTGATGATTGAGAGGAATTATTCTGTACGAGTCCACATTGTTTTTTAGGAAAATCCTGCATATCTTTAAGGGTACTGGTTCTAGTGCTGGTATTGTAGTGTTTAAGCAAAGCAGCTGTGCGGAACTTTACGTTTTCGTTGATTATAGTGCCCCCTTTGGTCGAAGCGGTGTCGTAAAATCTTGGAACCGGCAATTACAGCATGCATTTGTTTTGGAGAGCGAGAGGAAAATCATAAATGTTCTGGTGTAGCTCTGAATTTCTTATAAACTGAGGACAACTGCCTGCTGTATATTTATGTTCATGGTCACAGTCATAGATAATTTTGTGGCGTTTGTTGTAACGGTACTAGACAAAAGCGGTTCACATCAGCTCACGTTACATTTAGCTTGCCCAGACATTCAGTCCTTTTCAGCGATGCTCTAAGGATACCATGTAGGTCTGTCAGCTGGTCCACCACTTTGCTCCAGACTGAGATATCTCCACAACTACTGGGTATATTGTATCATAAAGGTTAATCATGCAGGAGAATGCATGGAAAATCATACAGTGGGGCTCTGGTTTTAGATTTAAGTGCGTCAGTTATTGCCTTTGATGGTACAGTATGGGTCCCTGTTAAACCTGGCTACCCTGATAAAGGCGAAGAGGAAATGTAATTTAACAAGTGGCATTATTATTGCTCTCAGAAAGCTTTATCAAATATTAATCCTTCTGGGTGGGACATGGCGTAAAATCACTTGCTGAGTATACAGCCCAGCTGAGTACATTCAGCTCCTCTACACGTCAACTGGACCACACAGACCTTATGAAGCTGTATTTTAGCATGCAGGGTGAGGACTTTATCTGTTGGGTGGGCAGCATGTGCACTAATGCACTCACATTTATTTCCATTAACCAGGTCTGAGAGTGGACCAGACAGCATGAGTGCGATCCAAACTGTGTCCATATAGAAGATGAATCGCCCAACAGAAAACCAAACCGAAGTAAGACAGAAAAGCAAACAACAATGGCTCAGTTTCCAGCCTGCAAATGCGGCCATTAACCTTCAGACACGGCCTCTCCACCCCACAATTTTGCCTCAGGTAGATGTCAGCATGAGAATGGATATACTCCTGCTCACTGTAATAGTAGCTGATTTGGTGCAGACCTGAAAGAAAGTTGTTTTCCTTGAAAATGTGACATCACTTCACTGCAGGATGGTGATGGGAAGCTGTGGTGTTGGCACTGTAACCTGAAACCTCACTGTTTTTAATATTCTGAGGGAAGGCTCCAGTTTATTTCATTTGTTTGTTTGGTTAATGATGATGATTGTGTTACACATAAAAATGACAGCTGCCTGCTTCCTCCTCCTGTGTTTGTACAATCATTTAGACGCAGGGGCAATTATGCAGCGATGAACATGATACAACTCACCAGGACATAATGATATTCACCTGCCTTAGTGAAAATTAACATATTTATTAAAGTTTAATCCTGTTTAAAAGCCACCAAACTCACCAAAGTGTGGGCTCAATAGGTCTTTTTTAAACTACTGACACTGCATTATGTTATAAACAAGCGGAGACGCTGTTGCTGCAGCAAATGGCCACACAAGCTCTGCAGAATCGTCTCACCTGGAGGTTTCCTGGAGCTTTCTACATTAGAAAAGAAGGAGACATAATCATTTTGTTTTATGGCTGCACATTGAGAGCGGATAAGTGCACCAGAAGCCGTCTAAGCTGCTACTCTTTTAGCGTGAATATCATACTCAAAATTTGTGTCACATTCAGTTTTCCTAGGCAGAAATGTGAGGTGGTGTCAGAGAGAAGGACATCAATACAATCATACAGCCTTCGGTCTTTAGTCATTCTGTTGTTGTCAGTGCCTGGAGGTCACCTCTGATGGATTAGATGTCACACCTACTGTACTGATAACAGTAAACATCTTGATGAAACTGTCGGTCCTGCATGCGAGAAAACATCAGACAGACACGTCCTCCAAACCCTCATAAGCCGTGTGTTGTGACACACTGTTCTGACTTCAGTGAGAAAAACAAGGGTTTCTGACGCCACTGGTTAGATTGGTGCCGTTGGGAAATTTCCTTAATGTCTTTTCTTGAAATAATTAAAGCAAATTCATATATTAAAGCTTTAAATGTTATGAGTTCTTAAAGGATGACACTGCTAAATGCTCAGAGTCAGCTGAGGAGTACTTTTCTATAACCCCTGATGTTATGCTGTCTCTGATGTATATTGTTTTATGTGAGCTTGTGTGGGTTCAGTTTTTTTTTTCCATAAATGTTATGTCTTTATTATGTTTTATGTTCAAGCCTGTGTTCTGGGTTTTACGTGGCTGTGAGAAAAATCCCCCCTCAAGGACAATAAGTTGAAGCTGAGTTAACATGCTGTGTTATTTGGGGGTTTTCTTTTTAAATCACAGTCATGAGTCATAGGCAAGCTCTTAACGTTAAACACTTCCAGTGGTTCATTAGGCATGTGGACGTTACAAACCAGGACCACTTTTTTCAGGCAGTCAGGAAAACAAATCCAAACTACTCGTGTTTCCACGAACATGGAGCAACCTGATCAGGTGTGACAAGCAGGAACAGGCATCTTTAAAGGAAAGAGTCCATTTAGTGGTCACTGAAAGAACTGTTCCACAAGTTATTACAGCAGGTTGGTGTAGTGTATCTGTACACAGTGATGCGTGTGGGTGTGTGTTTACCATGCTACAATACTCTGGGCCTGTTAATGGAGGTACCTTTTTTTTTTTTTTTTACAAGTCAGACTGCTTTCCCATTACTTTGCAGAGCTGTTTAAGTGAAAATCAATTGCAAATTAATTGCCTGCTTTGTCCTGATGAGATGTGGGTTTTGCACATGGCTTATCAGGGAAGATAATCGATCAACTGGAAGACTGGACTATTTAAATGGTGGCCACTTACTGGGTCTATAAACACAGCACAAGCCAGAATATCAAACAAGCGCAAGCATGCACAAGTTGTATAAATGACATACCATAGGTGATGGAGAATAAATTATTCCCACAGTGACATTTTTGCATTTTTGTGCTTTTATTTTGTGAATAGTGCAATTTCATGATGCTAGTTTGAATAACTGATCACAGCTATGTCAAGCAGAGACAAAGCCACTCCGAGGATTTGACTTGAACCGTTTGATGTTAAAGTTAATAGTCTTATCAGGCAGAGCTTGCAGTTGGCTACCCTCAATAAGACTCACACACATCTACATATTGCGCATGTGCACAATCCATATACTTACTCATTCCCACCGTTTCGGACACAGATTCATTTCCATATAAATAAGACACCGAAGAACACGAATCAGGTAAGAGAGGGTAAAAGCAAGAGGAAGCTGGATGAATAACAAATGTGGGCGGAGGAAAGCGAATTGATAACATGCATCATGCATTAGAGAAAGAAAGATGTAATAAGGGCAACAGAAAGAAAAAGACAAATATGAAAAGAAAATGTATTGGAAAAAATCTCACTGAGGTGTGACACGCTCAGAAAACACAAGGGAGCGGGAGAAGCTTCCAGAGAAGGAATAAATTATCTTACTTTCCACATGACAACCATTATAACAGAATATATTTTCCCAAGACACGTCCGATGCACACCTGCCAGCCAATATGCTGCTTAAACAGGACACTGGCCAGAAGCCTAGCACAAATCCCTACCAGTCAAACTGCAGCCTAGAAAGTGGCTGCACATATTTACATGTGTTTTTTATTTAATGTAGTCAGATCTAGTAAAAAAAAATATTTGCTTCGATATTGCACTAGAAGTTCAAAGAATGATGCAAAAAAACTCTTTTTTTTTGCATTCCTTTTCTTCATCACAACCTTGTGCAGTCTTTGCAGAGAGAAAATTGTTTTTACTAATGGTAAAATGTTGTGACAATCAATTAAAAATGGATGCAGAGCTGTATTCGCAGAACACGGATCTATGGAAACCCAATCAAACCACATACTGTGAGAAAAGCTGTGAGAAAATTAGACTGTCTAGGTTAATCCCTGAAAAGCTAGCATGTAGCATCATGCGCATGACATGGAATTTACATATTCAGCACTTTGATGCAAAACCAGCAAGGGAGAACTAATTTCTTGATGCAACTGCATTAATTCATCTCCATGAAAAAGGGATTGTGGCCACAAAGGAAAAAAGCCATAACAGTGACTATGTCAGTTTTAATGCCTTATTACTCAGTAATTGGCTATGTGGCTGAAATTCCCTCAAAAGTCATTACACATCCAAGAAACAACTGTGCGGCTAATTATTCTTACTGCAGTGAAACTCTATAATATTTGCCCTGGCCAGGCGCACAGCCTCAGCCCTCTGAACTTTCATCTTCCCACTGGGCTTTTCTCCAGTTCCTGAGCAAATCAACTGGTGCATACTAATTGGTGTGTCTTTATCCCTTAGGCAGAAGGAGGACCAGTATGTGTGTGCATGCATGCACGTGTGTGTGTGGGTGGAGAGGTCTCTACTGGACCATGCAGATGAGTTGGATTCCACAGTTGCTGCAGGATGAAATCCTTTCTTTGGCAGCTCACATCAGTACAGTAGATTGTCTCCTCATGCACACACACAAACACACTTCAAGGAGGTCCCTCCTACTGTGGATACATTTTAAGACACTTTTTTTCAGTTTTGGCCTCCCATTCACACTTTTTTTTTTTTTTCAAATAATCTCCAAAAAAGATGTGTTTGAAAATGTCAGTTTGGCAGTTTACACACTTACGTCTTTTTTTTTTTTTTTCGATCTGACTCACAATTTTTTGGTAATCAATCATTCACCAATGTCTCTGGTGAACCTGGGCTTGCCAGAAGTTTTAACAAACCAACTTTGAGTGGCTTCCAACTCCCTGTCATCACTTGCATTGTGTTTAAAACCAATAACATAATGCAGCTGTTGTAAAAGACATTTCTGTCTGTCAAATATAAAAATGATTTGAATGAGTGTCCCATGCAATAACCCAGAAATTATCATAAACCGTCAGTTGGAGGTACCACTTATGATGCTACGCATCTGTGATAACACCTGCACAGAGAGAAACAGAGGTTGCAGAAGAAAGCTTGAACTGAGAGGAGTTTGTCATCAACCATTGTCAGGCCAATCAAATCCAGACTTATCTCCAGTATGGATGTGTAAAGAGAACTGGATAAAGCATTGAAGGCTATGCCCTGTTCATCTGACAGTTGCTCATTGGTGCATGGTGACGAAAATGTTAGACTTCCAGGGTGTTAAATTACCCAGGTCATCCACATTATTGGGTCCATAGAGCAAGCGCACTAAAGACTTTGCCAGCTGAGCAGATAACTTCCGGTTTAACGCTCCACTAACTTGAATGGGGTTTAAGTTATTTAATTACTAATTTACAAATGCCTCTTTTCCAGTGTAAGTTTATGGGAAAAGTCTTTCTGGGTACAGTGGCATCACGTGATGGACCCAGAAGTTGCAGTAACATTGTTTGGCCACTATGTGAAACTGTCTTAAGCCTAGTTCACATTACACGATCTTTACTGTGATTTTGACGTGGCAGAGGATCTTGAGAGCCAGCTTGGGTCGGAGGTGAGTCAGCAGATTGTCTGCCACGACGAGTCCTCATGTGTGAACAAGCCTACGACTCGAGCAAGTCCCCCCATTGTCTGCGACTGGGACTGGATTTCTGGCATGCTAGAAAGCTGGAGACACGACTGACAAACAGTATCAGCCAATGAACGTCCCACGTCAGCACGCAAAAAGATGTGTGTGTGTTAGCGGATAACGTTTAAATTAAAGAAGTCATTTAGCATAAAGTGTTTTAGTCAGCTGACAACTTTTAACATTTTTTAATGAGATGGAATTAGAATAAATAAATTGGATTGTTTTCAATAAAATAGTTTGAGCACTAAACATCACCACAACTTTTGGATGAATATTAAGTTGGTTCAACTTAATTAAGCTTATTGAGATCAAAGAAAAATATGTTGGTTGTACTAAGTTATATGAGTTTGTCAGATTATTAAAGACTTGTAGGATTTACTCAATAATGTCGGTGTTTGAACTACTCTTAAAAAATCCATGCAAATTGCAACCTTAATTTTTTTTGTTGAATCAATGGATTATTTTGTGTGGGTTAAGAAATCCTTGTAATGAAAGGTTTGTCTTTACAGTGACAATCTTAATTTTGTATTATCAAATTCACAACAAAATGGAGGAAGAGCACTGGGAGAGTGCAGACCTCCACCAAGGCCAAATGTCTCGCAATGTTAATGAAAATGAATAAATAATTTGTGTATCTGCCAAGTGATTTGGAGCTGCTTCAAAATTTAATGGGTTCTTCCTTTGCCCATACTACACCTTTTCACCCAGTTTCATGAATATCGTGCCAGTAGTTCTCCTGTAATCCTGCTGAAAAACATACACAACAAACTGAAAACATGACCTCCTTAGCAGAGATAACAAAAAAGCTCTTGATAGTGGATGCAATTCTATTTGCAATTTATCAAACATATGATTGAAATAAAATCAATTAGCAAAACAGCAGCAATAGCTCACAGAGAAACGACACAGCACAGCTAGACTCATTTATAAACATTCTAAACAAGACAATTCATCACAGAAGTAGACACTCCACATGAAGACACAGAACACTGGGGCTCTGATTTGCATTATTTCCTCCTTCTCAGTTCCATCCACCCATCAGAGCTGACAGGATGAAGGTGACAGGGGAACGTATTCCCTGTTCACCTCTCCTCTCTCCCGTGGGAATTAAATGAGATGCTACCCCAGGTCCAGACGATAACCACTCCTGACACTCCACTCATCTGAATTTCAAGTAGAAAGGCAAAAGGGACAGGACTTGCTCCAGGGAGAGGGGGTAATTCTGGAAAGAGACTATGGGTCAGTAGACTGATTTGACAAAGGTAGGAAGTGCCACAGTAAACTAAATACAGCCATGAAATTACCTATGAGACCAGTCAGTAGCAAGGCTAATGAACACAGAGATTAAGGTAAAGGAAATCAATAGAGAGAAAATCAGAGAGAGAAAATTAATCATAGTGTAATCTAATCTAATTCACTTAAGAAACACATTGTGTACAATAAGCAGAAATAACCACCATCATCAAAACAGCAGCTCCTTGAAGCTCAATCTGGGAGTGTTTCGGCCTTTACCCTTGACCTGTTCTTTTCCAGGGTTGCTGCCAGTGTTATGACCGAATAGATGACCTGAATCCGTTTGTGATCTCATGGGATCCACCAAGCTGGTTGATGGATTCACACTTCAGTTACTCGAAAAAACAGACTGGAGCACTCAGGGTGGGGGACAAAACATTTCACTTAACTGTCAAAAGCAGGACTGACTGATGGGGAGATGGAGACAACAAAAGAGGATGGGATGACAAAGGAAGGTTAAAAAAGGTGTTTAGGTGCAGGAATGGAGCTGTAGAGAACTGAGATATAGTTTTGGTTTGTCTTAAAAAGCATTTGACATTTTTCTTTAGTTTTATTTCAACACATTCTCACTCGGACTTTGTCACATATTGACGTTTTGTCACGGACTTCCCACATCCAGATACAATGTGAAAGGTTGTTGACATTCTTGGACGCCGTGTCAAATTCTGCCTGTTACATGTATTGTCTTTTTTCAAAATACACTTCTGTTTTCACAGGAAATGTACCGTTTACATACACTGGAAATCCAGATGCCCCGCCCCCAGCAAATTCAAATTTCCTCTGTACGGGAATCTGGCCCCGACGAGAAGAGCCCGCTGAATCGCCAATCGGACCAATCAGATCAGCCTATCTGACAGAGGCGGACGTAACATGATGAGGACAGCGCTGTGCCATAGGAGTCGAAAAGTAAACAGCCAAGATGGCAGCTGCCGAAGGACCGCATCCATTCAATTTATCTTTGGAAGAAACGCTAAGCCAACTACACTTAACTTTTTCCTTGAGAGAGGAACAGAAAAATGCCCTAGAAGCCTTCGCTTCCAGGAAGGACGTTTTTTGCCGTTTTGCAGACGGAATACGGCAAAAGCATAATATATCAGTTAGCCCCACTGGTTGGCAAACAAATGGGGCTTAGTGCAATGAATACGTCACCTTGGTTTTTGCTCTGATTGGCCATCGTGTATCCAATTGCGTGCGGCGGCATTTGAAATGCCCTTGGGTAGGAAGGGCGTATCGGTGAGGGCCAGAGTCAAAATCTCTCTAGATTTCAGTCTGGATTTCCAGGCTACTGTTTACATACAGTCTCTTTCAAAATAAGAGCACTACATCGGTACAACACTGCGAATTGAGGTTTTCTTTCCTTCCACAACAAACCCACGGTTCCGTTTTGCCAACACACACACATGGTTTGGTTTTAAAAAAAAGAACAGGTTTTGGCTTTACAATCTCCCAGAAAGCAAACACCACACCCCTGGGTGAAAGTCCGTGATTGTTGGACCCATCCATGACTCCTCCTGCCCACCCTACTTGGACTTTCACTGCCTTAACTTCCGTTCTTGTCCCGCCATGTTTCCCCTCAAATTAGGTTGGTGTCTCATTTGATAGCATCGTCATTATTTGATGAGTGAGACTGGGCTGGTTTAGGGAGAAAAGAGAAAAGGAAGGGAGAGAGGCTTGTTTTAAGAGTACAGCGATAATAACGAGTGGAAACAGGAAGAAAGCTAGAGGCCAGATCAGTGATGCAAATCGAGGTGTTGGTATTTACTGAGAAACATGGATATGTATTTACACCAGTCTCTATTAAGGATGCTCTCCCACCACGGCGCTGCATTCCTTGGAGTTTATCCTCACACCATCTCAGTTTTTCTCCACACTGCATCCACCTGCTGTTAACTAGTCCCACGGGTGCCCTGTACCTTTACATTTTCATGTGTATTTAAAAGCTTTTCCCTGCAAATGAAAAACTGCGCTAAGGCATTTTCTTTACGTTCTCTCAATATCCCATAACAGGCAAGACTTATTGATCGAATGAAAGATTGCAGACTCTAATTGGCGCTGAAATGCCTCAGATTCCCAGGAGGTTGGCTGGTGCGATAGCTTAGGGGAATCTGAATCCCATAGCTGGGTGGAAGGTAAAAATTAAATTCCTGATATGATAGGAAGACTTGGCTTCCCGCTAGGCCTTTATATATCCTGTCCATATAGAGGAGCTCTCAGTCTTCTCTGCTGCTGACAGCACTAGTAAGAGTCTGAATGGACCTGAGGGCAGAGCACACAGGAGCTACGTGGCCAGAGAAGTTGCTCATACTGTTTTTCTTCCCCCCGGCACGCACTTGGCAAAAATAAATGAGTGTGAATTAGTGTAATATGGTGTAAAATCCATATTATTATTGTATCAACACAAAATTTGCCTATTACAGAATGTGCAAGTTTATCCCTGAGGATAAAGGGGTCAGTACTAGTTTGATAAAGATATGATTGGAGACAGATGGGTAATTGGGTGTTATTATCTTGAGACTAAGATTAACAGTCTGTTAAAATCATGCAAATTTTCTCAGCCCTAAGAGCTATATTCCAGATCAAAGAGTGGCTTACTTAGGTTGATGACTGACTTTATATTGAGTCACAATGACAGTTTGCCTCTTCTGAAGATGATTATCTCACATCGTTGGCTACGAAACCAAAAATAAAATTAGCCGTAGTTTTTGTGTTGTTGCAGACAGTGTTCCAGCCATGATGTTTTCCAATTTGGGGGATACACAGGTTTAAAGCTTGAATAACCTCCCAGCCATTTCAAGTGGCGGCTGGCTAAAGACAGAAAATAAGATGTTAACATTGAGGGGGTAAGCAGCTTATTTCTCCCAGGATTATTCTTTTTTCAACCCCTCCGGGCTGAGGTACAAATCCCAAAGTCCTCATGGGAAAGCAGCTGTTCTTCTAACAAATCCAAAATGATTGTGGCGTGGCTCTGACCGCCAAAAAAGTTGTCCCAAATAGGACATTTTTTTTAATGCTTTTTTACATTTTATAACTTCTGCTCTACTTAATAGACTCGGTCACTCCTCTTCAGTGTGAAACCTGTCTGATGGATAATACAGTAGCTGTGCACACATGGCATACGAGATAAAACATCAGGTGACCTTTCGTTAATTATTTCACGATTTTCCTGAGGTCTGGTGTATTCTTGACAGACACCTAAACCTACGTATGATTTGTCAAATCCTCTTTAGTTGTTGAGTCTAGTCTTTATTCACACTGAGTACTGAGGCCACTGCTTCTCCTGCTGGTAGCAACTTCCATTTAGATTGTTTTGAAAGGACAAATCCTTTATAAAACACCAAATTACATCTTCTGACCTTTATTTAATTAGGTACTCTCACATTACAGTTTTTTGTTGTTGTTTTTTTAAATCAAAAACCTCTCCCAAGCTCCAGTGTGTAGAATTTAGGAGGATACATTGGCAGAAATATAATATTATAAGTATGTTTTCTTTAGTGTATTATCACCTTTTCGTTACCTTCGAATGGGACGTTTATATCTACATACGTCCTACGAGCGTCCATCTACGAGTGTCCATGGAAATCACCATGTTGCACCACCATGTTTCTGCAATTGTGCTTCACCCACCATAGTTAGCATTCCCTCCTCAACAAGAGCTTTGGAAAAGAACTGAAATTTTTAACACGAAACTGATGTCTTTAGAGTTTAAACCACTGGGTCTGATCGTTAAACAGAGGACGGGAACTCTGCAGATAATTCAGCTACCGGTAAAACCTCCTGAACATCTGGATCTTAAGTTACCAGAGAAAAAACGAGAGCACACATTACCAGATACTGGGTCAGCAGCCCATCTTGGATATGCTGCACAGCGTTTGAGAAACACTGATTTGTAACCTGAAACTGTTTTGGTTTTTTTGTGTGTATTTTACCAGTGTTTTGGAGAGAAGGAGACCTCCACATATAATTCAGGTCACGGTAAAATGTCTGGAGCAGAAATAAAGTCAGCACATATTAAGTTGTCAGAGAAAAGAGGTGGGCAGAAATTAGGAAGTGCTGGGTGGAGTACTGAAACTCTATACTCAAGTAAAAGTACAATTATGTCCATAAAGAAATGACTCAAGTAAACATGAAAATTATCATTTGAGAAACCAACTAAAGGTAAAAAACAAACAAACACGACTCCCAATTTTTTGATTTGGGTGGAGGAGGCAAAGTTCCGTTTCCGATTTCCATTTAAATATACAGTAAGTAAATATGCTGAACCATTGCGATGGATTCAGAGTTTGCAGTGATGGCAATTATGTTCCGCCTCGTTAGTTCACCGCACAGACCATTTAACCTGGCAACAACTGCAGCCGACTCAAACGTGATTGGTCAATATCATGCGGACTACAAACAGCCTACAACCGGAAACCAGGGCTCTTTCGCTCTTCTTCCGGAGGCAAGATCTCCGGGGTTTGCCTACAGACTCTACATTCACTGAATGTAGAGTCTGTATATAGAGACTACTCTCCATTTCAATCATTTTTAGGGTGCGAACTAATGGAGAAAACTCCACTTGTTGGTATAGATTGTTCTTAATGAAGTAGAGCAGGTTGGCTAATCGAACAGATAAGGAAAAAAATCTCCCACTCTTTCTCCATTTTTTCCTTTCTATGTCTCTCCTCCTTATCCTAAAATCAAAGATTAACAATACACATGAAAAAGCTAATAATAGCTAACAGCGTTTTCTCTGTGCTTACGAAGATCTCAGTGTTTTTTGGGGGGCACAGTAACCACTTCATCATAATGTCTTTTTTTTTTTTTAACGTTTTCTTATTAAATGTGTGGCCAGATGTGTCAAGGGATTGTCACTGAAAGCTGCCTCATCTTCTGGGGTTTACTTTCATTATCACATTGTAGTCAGAAAACAAGTGATGCTTTTTTTCCCCTTCCAGACAGCTGACAACTTTGCATCTACAGAGGTGGTGCATCTCATGTCATGTCAATCCCTGCATTTAGGCAGACTCATTGAAATGATGGCAGAGGGGGGGTTGGGGGGGCTGGAGCCTATCCCAGCTGACACTGGGCGAGAGGCAGGGTACACCCTGGACAGGTTGCCAGACTATCGCAAGGCTGACACATAGAGCTCACATTCACACCTACAGCCAATTTTGAGTCACCAGTTAACCTGCATGTCTTTGGACTGTGGGAGGAAGCCGGAGTACCCAGAGAAAACCCACGCTGACACAAGAACATGCAAACTCTGCACAGAAGGGCTCTAAAGGAAATCTAATCGAAGAAAAAAAAGAGAAGAAGAGCAGAGAGCACATGATGTTCCAGAAAATATTTTGTGTTTTTGTATTTTGCGGAAGTATGTTGATCCGTACCTGTAGTGATTCATTTATTAAGTGATATGTAAATGTGCAGTCTAATGCTTACATAAGAACGACTTTGAATGTTTATTATCATTAAGTTAGACTAATCAATTCAAACCACCAGGGGCTGTCGGATGCAGAGGTTACTTCTAATCTAATCTTATTTCTAAGGATGTTGTTTCTAATCCTCTTAGGGGTTTTACTTTTAATAAGTTTTTTCACTGATGCACCAAATGCAGATGTGGTTAGTAGTCCTGCAGGTGGCTTTCTGCTCCCAGTCCCAAACAGAATGCTGTGACATGCTCTATGAACATTGTCTTCAAAGCATTTTAATTATACTTTTGTGAATATGCTGTCCTTGAGGGACCAGGCAGCTAATGTCACACATGTGATCATATGCAGGGAAGGGATAAAAACACTTCACCGAAACTTTGACTACAAAGAGATGAAAGGAGGAATGATGCATAAGGGGACGATAATAAGACAGTCTTTAAGAGAATGCTGTGCCTGACAGGAACTTCAAACTCTACTGTGTCAAAGACGGGAGACAGGACTGAAATCAGTTTATATTCTGGGATCAACAAGTGCAATGACAGGAGTAGATATAAAAACCTGAGAGAAAAGAGAGGAGCGTCTAAAAAGAAGAAATGCCTCAAGCCTCAGATAAAGCCCAGAGCAAAAGCCAGCAGAGCCTGTGAGAGCACACCTTCTGGGAAACAAAGAGTTGATAGAAATGTTGAATTACAATTTCATGTCCACTGTATCTGAAGAAAGAGAACAGCAAACCACTTCCTGTGGACTCAACAGTCATGGGGTGATATGACAGCTGGCTCAGAGCAGAGGCCAGCGCACACGGCCCAGAGTCTACGTCACATTAATTCATACGTGTTCCTCCTGGACATGGCAGCCGTCAGAGTCATTTAGGAGAGATTTATCACTGTCCGTCTCATGAGCCGTCCTGTGACATTTCCATTTGTCACATGACAGTAAATCACATTTCCATTTTATGGTGCTGCTCTGGACATGAACATTACTTGAAACATGGTGTCATCAAAAGCTTATTCGGCATGATAGAGAGACATAGAGAAAAAAAGACAGAGAAATTGAGCCGAAAAGGGAGTGGCAACGATTCAGAGAAAGACGGTTATGAAACAGGGGATTGATGGGAAAGAAACCAAAGTGCAGCATTAAGTGTTCTTGGCTGAACAGAAGATGATCGGGGAGGATGCAGCCTGCATCTATGTTTTATGGAATTCTTGGATGAAATGGATGGATGAGTCAGAAACCGAGGGCTGTAAAGGTGAGATATATGGAGCAATAGTGGAAATAAGTGACACACAGCTGAGGGAAGGTCATGTGGCAATGGGGAGCTGTTAGCCAAGGATAACTGATTGCATTTAAAATGAAAAATGAGGTAAGGATTGGACAATAGGGAACAGTTTGTGATACATGCACCATAATGAGGCTGAGATAGGAGCACCATTGTGCCGCAGCGTAGCATTTAACATGCACATACATAAACACAGATTCCAGCAATGGGTATATCGAAACATACAAGCAACAATGTTAAGATGTCAAACAATTCATTAAATGTAAAGCAAAAGCTCTACATTTTGGAAAATATGCTTTTTGCTTTCTGTATGAGATTTAGATGAGAAGATCTACGGCCAGCTGCCGATTAGCTTAGCATAAAAACCTTTACCTCAGGTTTACTTACTGGATCTTGTTTTTAATCCATAAAAAACAATGCAAGTGCAAATTGCTGTTTTATGATATCTATATAATATCTACTTGTTTCCAATTTATGTGCATTTTTAGTGCAGATGTAGTTTAGAATAGGATGAAAATAAACGATTGTGCTAGCCTTCTGCTCTTTCTGCTCTTCAAGAAGAAGAAAGGTCCCTGGCACTTTCTGGCAAAAAGTTAAAAAGCCTTAAATCAGATTGTTATTTCATGGTGAAATTCAAAAAATGTGTCAAGATAAATAAGTCAGGTTATAACTTTTTGAGTGGATGGGTTTTAATTTTTGTCAGAAGAGTTTCTCAGACCCATACCTGTCAAGTTCTGGATTTGAAAATAAGGGAAATTTTTCGGCACCCACCTGCTGCTGGTTGAAACATGATAATAGGGGTGCCCAGGCGCCCACTCCACTAACTTGACGTGGAAATGAGCGGCAGTCTAGAAAACTGGCGAGTTTTTTTTTTTTTTTTTTTGACGAGCGCCCTCACATAGATTGCGCCCTGGGCGGTCGCCCACATTGCCCATAGCAAAACCCGTCCCTGGGTGTACAGGAAATCTAAAATAACCACTTGTCAACCGGACCCACTGTCAACACTAACCTCGCGACAACTGCAACCCAGGCTACTGCAGGTGGCAGTTCTCGCAAGGCTAGTGACAGAGTTCAGTTTGGAGAGGCAGAGGAATGTTTTTATTTTTATTTTTTAATTATATAATAATACGGGAGATTTACGGGAAAATACTAGTACGGGAGGATGGCGGGAAAGAGGGGTAAAATACGATAGTTTCCCGGCCAAAACAGGAGACTTGACAGGTATGCTCAGACCTTTCATCTTCTTTTTTTTTCTTCCTCTTTTTATAGCATTTTGTAATTTTACTTGTATTGTGTTATTTTCAGTGTTGGGCAAGTGTTACTTTAAAAGTAATCAAAGTACATTACTGCGTTACTTTCTAAAAAAGTAACCAGTTACTTTACTGCGTTACTGCCTGAGTAAAGTAACTCAATTACTTTAAAAGTACTTCCAACGTTACTCCCTGAGAAAAGTAACACAAGCACTTTTAAAGTACTTTTGAGTATTTTACATTTCCTACTGGGCAATGGACCACAGGGCGCTAAGCCTACATTTTTTGTCTCCAAAATTAAAGTTATGGACCACTTGCCCTTCACTGAGATCCACTTAATATTTCTTTTAGGGATGTTACCACACAGAGTAAAAGGGGGAAATGATGGTGTGAAACAGCAGAGGCACTTTGTCAACCCGCTGAGTTAACGTTTCTGCAGAGGCTCCCAGCTTCATTTGAAACAAACTACATTATAGACGGCCTGTTATTTATTAATCCCTCTGTGTGTTTATATATTTACTTTTTATCCGCTCCGTTGTCTTTGTAAAGTTAACATATCGCACTGTCATTTCAAACTCAACACTTGTTTCAAATTAAAAGTCCCTTATAACCTGAGCTAAGAGAATCCCTCCATTTTCTAAATAGACTTTTATTATGAAACATTTGTCAGAACTTCCTGTGGAAAATACAGTAACTTGACAGTTTACATATGACGCTTCAAATGTAGCTCCTGCCATCTGCTGACGCTTTTAGGTGACTACAACAACAACATGTCGGCTGGCACATGAACACACACAGACACAGTGACTCAAATAATAGTGAAAGTAATAAAAATAGGACAAGAATAACCCGATGGCATCACACACGCCGTGAAAGACGACCGGGGATAATTGGTGAGCACCAGCGTGTAGCGTGTACCAGGCATAATGCAAGTCCTGAGTCTGAAATATGTCTGTCAGCGAGTCCTACTCCACCTATTTAGACTCCACCGTAGACGACGGCAGCATTTCTCCGACCACGTAGCGAGCCACAAGCTCCGTGGCTTCTTTCAGACTGATAGGTTTAACGTTATCTCCGTTATTAGAACCAAACGACAGCCGTTGCTGTTTCGGAGCTGAAGGACCAGCGTTCTAAAAGTAACGGAAGTAACTGATGTCTTGTTTGAAAATGTACTCAAGTATTTGATTACTCAAACAGCAAACTAACACGTTAGGTTACTCGTTACTGCAAAAAGTAATCAAAGTACTCTAACTGTGTAACACTTTGTAACGTGTTATACCCAACTCTGGATATTTAATGTAAACTTACTTAAACCAAAGATGTATAATTATACCCTTCTTCCCCTTTAAGGGCAGTGGCCTTGTAGGTAACCTGTGAGGGTGTGGCATGTGCCTCAGTGTGTATATGGAGGAAAGCAGCTCTCTCGGGTGTCATGGTGAAGATGACAGCTGTCACCGAGAGAGTTACACTATTCATTTCAGTGGAGTTGCTTGCCTGATGCATATGCCCCCTAAAATTTCTAGCTTCTGGGTTTATGTCCACGGTATGTGGGCCCTGGATATGCACAGCAGTGTTTCTCACGCTGGCCCTGCCCATGAGTTCCTGTTCAGCTTGTAGACTTTACACTGTGATGATGTCACAGATTTTAAAATCTCTTTTCTCGGCTCCAGTGAAGTTTTTCTGAAGTAACCCTCCATGGATCAAAATTTTCTAATAGAAAGAGTCATACTGACCTTGTCTGCAGTTCAAGTTGTCCTCTCAACAGTTTTACAGACGTCTCTTTTATAATGGTGGCCTGTGGGGAAAATGCTTTTTGGGCTGCAGGGGATTTTTTTGTTGCTGTAATACTGTGAGTGGCCACTAGGAAATATTGGCAGTAAGGCTACATATTTATATCATTATTAAACAGCATTTTAAGGACGTGTCTCTTTTACTGCTCAATGTAAATTTAGATATCAACAAGCTAGCGTTAGCTTTGTCACTTGATTCAGTTTGCAACTACTTAAACAGTTTCATCTGGAAATTACTCATATTTAGAAACAACTGCTCTTTGTACAGAAGAATAATTTAAAAAAATATTTCGAGAAATCTCTGCTTAGTAAACATTATTAACAGGTAAGTCCCAACAGCTGATGCAACTGGATCCAGAGGGCCATCTCATCAACTCAAATTTATTTATGACACACATTTTAAACAACTCATGTTGACCAAAATGCTGTACAAAATGAGTAAGATGCTAAAAACACATACATGAGAGGCATCATAACAGTCAGGTACACAGCTCATTCATTCAGAGACACAGCACACATAGACATCAGATAAAACCACATCAGGAGGACTCAGTGCTGATGAATACAAGTAGTTTTTGAGCGTGGACTTAAATGAGTCAATGGTGAGTGCAGATCTTGTTGGGAGGGGGATGCTGTTCCTCAGTTTTGGGGCAGACACAGCAAAGGCACGATAACCCCCGAGCAAAGTCTGGACTCGTGGGACAGCCTGGAGCTGACTTGAGGGACCTGGGGGTAGAATAAGAGGTTAAGAGGTCTGGGATGTAGGATGGGGCTAGACCATTAAGGGCTTTGTACACAAACAGGAGATCCTTAAAGCCAATTGTGAGCCAGCCAGTCCTCACTAAAACGGGTGGGATATGGTCTCTCATCCAGGTACCTGTGAGGAGTCTGGCAGTGGTGTTTTGAACCAGCTGGAGGCGGAACAGAGTGGATTGACTAATACTGGTATGCAGAAGTTTAAACGGGAGAGCATGGGTGACGATCAAGTCCTTGAGGGAGAGAAATGGCTTGATTTTGGATATGGTGCGGATTGGCAAAAGATGGCTTTACTACTGCATGAATTTGCTTGTCAGACTTAAAGGCGGAGTCAAATATCACACCAAGGTTTTTATATGGTTTTAACCAGCTGGTGCCAGTTATGGTGGCTAAGGCAGGCTCAGGCCCACAGTTCTACCTATTCTGCCTGGACATTGAAGCATCTGTGATTTTTATAGGATATTTAGGTTAAATTGACCCAGGACAGCAGTCATAAAGGAACATGAAACTGGTAGATATTGTCAGAAGATGCAAAGAAATATGAAATGTGAGCCAGCAAATAAAGCTGTAAGATGGATGGACAGGTGGACGCATACACAGATTTTGCAGGCTTTTAAGCAGTGAGAGAAATAAAAGGAAAACGTGGGCTACTCAATCACAGCAAGATGTGAAAGAACAGGCAGGCGGAGGCAGCCAGGTGGATGCTGACTAACACTGAGTTGTCTGCTGCTCCAACATCGCTGACTATAATTATTCATTAGCCCCCTAACACACAGATCAAACAGTGACATCCTCCCCCTCAGGTGCTTGACAAACGTCTCCATTTGTCTCTTTCACTGTCAGAGTTTGGGACTGGGACTGTGTACTTCAATTCACATGGTGGGCGCAAATCAGATGATCCTATGTTCATTTCACAGCGCTCCTAACCATTATCGTTAAATGTAAAAAGACTATTTACGCAAGAACACAGCCACCAGGGTGTGAAATTAAGAATAAAAGAGCTTTATGACTACAGGGGGTTACTGATGCACTAAATAGCCTGCGATGGGAACATATCACCTTGTTAGCAACCAGTTAACATCAGTAGTCAGTACTGGGGAGCACAGGCTGGGAAAGCAATGGGGTGCAGCAAGTCCATTGCTTTTGCTGTAATCTTATAAGACATTATTAGGCTGTATACCCTCAAGGCTTTCTCACACATGCTAGAACTCCTACCACTGGTCTCTCGGAGGTCAGGCTATATAATTAGAGCTGAATCAGGGAGGAAGGAAGAGCAAATGCAGATTAATCACACCGTGTCACTGGTGCTGGAGCTGAAGGATTGACCGTTTAGCACAAAAAGCGCTTCAGTCTATGGGCTGTTGTTGACAGCTGTGTGTGGATAATCATCACCATCGCCATTGCTGGTACGAGGACTCTGCCTCTGGTTATTATATCCAGTAATCATCAGCAGCGACATCAAGATGTTCAACACACTTTCATTGACCAGAATGTGGACAGCTGCAGCTATAGGGGTAGAAGAGTGAGTGAAGGAAAAACATTATTTTCAGTAAGGTTTTAATGAGAGGCAAACACAGAGAAGGAGGCTTACAGTAAATGTGTTACTCATCTCGCACAGGAGCCACATGGGTATTTAATGGAAGTGAACATACAGATATGAGACAGAGCTGAGAGGGAACTAATTCAAATGATGACAATGATGCAAGGGAACGGTGTTCAGGGTGAGGAGGGACAGGGCATGAAGGAATGAGACATGGGAGAGCTTTGGAGCCCAGAAGGAGGTGCGGTGTCAGTGTAAATTGAAGGAGAGGGGGGTAGATAGAGATTAAGGGCTGAAAGTATGAGACCGTGTGGGAGGAGGAGAGTAAGGGGAAGAAAAGAAGTGATATGGCAGATCAAACTGGATGTATGTGTGTGTGCATCCAGCATTGTGTGTCTGTGTCTGTGTGGGTGGAGGTGGGGGGCAGTGAAAAAAAGAAGGGGGGAGAGAGATGCAGCGCAAATGAGAGGGTGAGTGGCATAAACAGAGAGGGAGAGAGAGAGAGGGAGGCTGGGAGGAGGAGGAGGAGGAGGAGGAGGTGTGGGGGGTGCACAGAGGCTCTGTTGGGAGATGAATACAGCTGTGCAGAGAGACAGAGGGAGATGCACAAACAGTAAAACAACCAACACTAGCCCACACAGTGGGACCAAATGATAGGAGCAACAGTGGTTTATTGGTAGATGGAAGGAACACTGGGATATAATCAGAAGTAAGCGAAGAAGGAGAGAAATCTCAGCCACTCACAACATTTGGGAGAGTGGGGGAGGAAACAAAGAGAAGAGGAGTGACCTGAGGTGGAAAACCAGAGGACTGAAACAGGTAGGAGAAAGAGAGGGGCATGATGAGACCAAACCTGAGAGTGAGGAAATGTGTGCATGTAAAAAAACAAAAAAAAAAACAGGGAGAGCATTTTTTTTTATGGTTTTAAAAAGATGAAATTCAAAGATAAATATTTTGTTGGATGTGCATGCACAGACTGAGTGAATTTAAAGAAAGGAAACAAAGATGAAGCAAAATATTCTGTATTTAGGCGATACATGTTTGGACTCATAGAGGCATGATAAAAAAGAAAAGAAGCATGCATAAGCCAAGACAAATAATCATCTGAGACTTTAGTCTAAGCTACAAAGCGGTAAACAAAAACATGAATGAAAACATAAATGTGCTGGCATGAATTAATCATCAACTGGCAAGTGTAGAAAAACAACCTAATAACACAGTGTGGCTCGTTTACTTCCACTGTGGCCACCAGAAAAATCCATAGTGTTCATATGGAGTATCATTTATAATGGCAGCGCTGTGTAAATAATACATTGAATATTCAATGGAAATGCTTTGCTGAGGTCCTGGGAACATGTCAACATGTATGAGAGCGCAAACACATGAATGATGGATTCAGATTATGTGGATGAAAGTGAGATGTAAGGAGAGCTGAAATCTATTACAGACAGTGAGATGTATCTGCAGGGGGAGAAGGGTGAGTAACAACTAGACAACGGGGAATCCTTGATGAGTTAAGAGACTGGATTAGCGATCAGTAGAGGGGGCTTTGTGAATAAACCATGAGGTCGCAGCCACATATATCTGCAGATGACAGTTTATACGACACATTGATGTGCTAGAAACACACAAAAACAAGCATGTGTGCATGTATAAAAAGTAGGTAGGTGCACTCATGTCTTATCTAGACGCTGTCTTTATCTCTTTGTGTATTCTTAAGTAGCTACTCGTGTATTCATGGGACACAGAGGCAGAAATCAATACAAGTTTCCGGTGCGTTTTCACAAGTATGAGGGCAGGCCGAGAGATGGCACAGTTTTATTACATCAAAGGGTGACAGTGTGCTGCATGTTTCCCCTGAGGTTTGGGATCACATTCAGTTAGCTGCTGCCACCCTATGGTGAAACGGTGTTATCCCACGTAATGTGAACGTGCAGGAGGAATAATTTGTGATTGTGTTTTTGTTTGTTGCATCTCCCCTAGCACAGCTGCTGACCTCTGTCCTCTCTGGTCCACAATGTCTGTCCAGCTGCACATGCTACTGACCCTCTGCCTGACCGTCACACAGGGGTGAGAGCTGAGGTTCAACACTCATGTACAGGGTTGAGAAAACATGCTAACACTGATCTCTATTGATTGAAACTGCAGTGCCTTAGGTTGATGTATGTTCTCGGACAACTTTTATGACCCGTCTCCTGCCTTATTTCTTCTCCATCTCTCTTTATTGTCATCAGTGGATGTATGTTTTCTAGCAACCACTGGGGCGAATGGAACGGCTCTCAGCTTCAGCCGACGATTCAGAAGCTGATGAAAGGATACAACCGCTACCTCAGACCTAATTTCAATGGTAGGATTGAGTTTCATAAGTAATTTATACATATAGTTGAGTTCAAGTGTTGGTTCATGCTAAAATGTAATTTCTGTGCACTTATTTCCAACTCGTCCTGTGTCTGTGTTTGACAGAGGGTCCTGTGGAAATTGGAATGAGTCTTGACATCGCCAGCATTGATGCCATCTCTGAAATCAATATGGTACACCAATCTTCCTACTTTGTGTCAGTGGGTGAATCAATAGCTGCACAACCCCAGAAACACATCTGATTGAAGCAGCTCTTATGAACCAGTTAGTGCAGAGGACAGAGGCAAGACACAAAGTCAGTGATCAGAGGATTAAAATGTCAAAACATTCCATTAAATTAGTATTATTCTCATTTTGTTTGATACATCCGAAGAACTTCTTGGTAACCAGACCAGGCCTCTAATTGTGACGGGCGATTTGTCAAATTGTGTAGCCGTACAAGGCCAGTAAAAGGGACTGGGCGTTTAACTGAAGTTTTACGATAGTTTATAACTAACCTTTATACAACTGTACTACAACAGCATAATGGAAGTCCTGAAACTCAGATTTGGTTTTAGGTTTTGGCCACCCCACGATTTTCAGTGGCCATATTGGGCCAAGCAAAATTTCTGGGGGCCACTGGGTTGAATGCGTGACTGAAGAAACAAATAAATGATTAAAAGTCTTCTTTACAATATCTTCTTAGGACTACACTGCGACCATCTTCCTCCGTCAGCGCTGGCGTGACTCCAGGCTGGTGTTCCCTGGAAATGAGAGCGTCAGCGTGGACGGACGTCTCGTGTCACTGCTGTGGATCCCTGACACCTTCATCCCTGACTCCAAACGTTCATTCCTGCATGACGTCACGGTGGAGAACCGCCTCATACGCATCTTCAGCAATGGAACAGTTCTCTATGCCCTACGGTACAGGTTTATGTTTATTGATTCAACAGTCGCTGACATTTGATCATTTGATCCTCCTGCCTGTGAGCTTTTCAGATTCTGCTGAGCTGGAAGAGGTTAAAATGAAAGGAAATGTAGGAAGATGAAAAGAGAAAGACGAGGAAGTCAGAATCTACTGAGATTTTTTTCGTGCTGTTTTCATGATTGTCGTGGTAATCAACCGTGAACTGGCCTTTGGTTTGGCTAAAAAAAGACAGGAAGAAAAAAGAGCACTTATGTATCATCGCTCAGTCATGTAACTCAAGGGAATGCCACTGAAATTACTTTTTTTTTGTACCCTTCAAACAGTTCAGATTGTGTTGGGGAGAATTCGTTGCCTGCGGCCACATTCAAAATTTGTTCTGATGTCTAATCTGTCATGTCACACTGATATAAAACTTTATTATGACTGGAAAGCTTTACTGAGGACAGAAAGGGCAGTGTTGTGCAAGATGTTCCTTATTCTTCGTGATTAGAGGAAAACATTTTATATAAATAGTTATGTTGTACAGATCCATGTTTGTCAGTTGTTTTTTAAAAATATTATTGGCATATTTTGCTTAGTATAGAAACAGAACACTGATGTTCTTCAGCAATACATCAACTAAATAATTTTGATTCTAGTGCTCAGAAACTGTCAGCAAATTCCAAGTCTTATACATAATTAATGCATCAGATGCAGAAATGTCTGACACTTCGGATATGAGTCTTTGTTCTTTCTGTTGTTGCTCAGGGGGGGAATTTCTTTGTGTTCTCTGGTTATTAACTGCCCTGTCCGACATCAAAGGAGTAACAGTGTGTCGGAGGGAGTTGTTTTAATGATCTTGTTATGAATGCCCAACAGCATCACGGCTACCATCGCCTGCAACATGGACCTGACCAAGTATCCCATGGACAGGCAGGAGTGCACCCTGCAGCTGGAGAGCTGTGAGTACCTGTGTGAACCCTCCACTCCATCAAGTGTGTAGATGGACATACATCACCATCATCTCATCATCACCATCACCATTTTCATCATCAGTGTAGTGAGTATCAAACTGACACTGTTATTTTAAGAAGATCATTCATTCAGCCTTAACTATAAACCGCTGTGTGTGTGTGTGTGTGTGTGTGTGTGTGTGTGTGTGTGTGTGTGTGTGTGTGTGTGTGTGTGTGTGTGTGTGTGTGTGTGTGTGTGTGTGTGTGTCAGGGGGCTACAACCTGCAGGATGTGGTGTTCTATTGGACCAGAGGGAATGATTCAGTGAAGGGTCTTGACATACTGCGGCTGGCTCAGTACAGTGTGGAGAGCTACTATACATCAGTGTCAGAGGCTGTGTACGAGACAGGTAGGACTCTACATCTCCCAGAGTTCCCCTCACATGTGGAGTTATATGAGAGCACAAATGTAATAAAGCTGTGTGTTTTTGTGTCTCCTCATACAGGACAATACCCCAAGCTGGTGCTGCATTTTGCATTGCGTAGAAACGTGCTGTTCTTCATCTTGGAGACGTACGTTCCCTCCATTCTGCTGGTGGTTCTCTCCTGGGTCTCTTTCTGGATCAGCCAGTCCTCCGTCCCAGCCAGGACCTGTATCGGTCAGTACCAGATCTCTTACTGCATTTTATCAGAGGTGAAAGTGTAATGTTGATGGTGTATTCCACTTTATTAATTCATTGTAGGATTTTATTTATGACATTTTCACAGACTCAATACGGTCAGAAAGATCAAATGAATTTGAGTGCCTTTCATTTAAACATCAGCACACGAGAGGGAGCGCTGTTGTAATGAATATCAACACGGCTATGATTCTGCAGCACATATGAGGCAACAGGAAACACATAGGCATTCCTACACAACACCAGAAAATTTTGATTGTCAAACACCTAATGTCCTGCATTCTGGTGATTTTTTTAATGTACCAATTTCTGCTTTTCATGCATCAATTTGTGTTGTAAATGTCTGTCAAATTAAAAGTCCTCAGCTACTTTCATGTTTCTGGGGGAACAAATTTGCATATTCTAAATACTGAGGGGTCTCTTGAGTCTTCCTACACTTATGCCTGGGGATTTGCATTGTATTATATAAGTATTCAGGCTCCTTTTCCGCCCTTTGTTCTCCTCTGATGATCATTTATAATTAAAGTCAAATTTTATTTGTGGAAAATGTTCATCGTTGTGGTGCAAAGTTTGTCACAACAACCATTAATGTGAAATAATCACCAGTAAATGTAATTAACAGTTTAGAACACCTGTAAATAAGAGTGATACATGTATAGTTAAGAGTCCCAGTAATGTTAGACTCTATATCAGCACTCAGAGATAGCCTCTTGTCCAGTTAAATTACTTTGTCACAACTAAGTGTTGTATAAATCAGTGGCATGCCAACCAATATCCTCGACAACTTTTACAGATGTACAGTCGATCGAGTCCTCACCAGGTCAATCACAGTCTGGTATGGAAACTGTACTGCTCATGTCAGGAAGTCCCTCCAGCGTGTGATACACACTGCACAACTCATTTTAGGAGCAGCCTTCCCTTCCATTCAGGACATTTACAACAGCAGGGTCAACATTATCAAAGACAGTACACGCCCCACCTACAGTCTGAACACTTCTGCCATCAGGCAGACACTACAGGAGTGTCAACCCCCACCCGACTGCTTTGACTTAAACTTCTTGCTACATTTCCATGAGGCAAGGTGCACTTTACTTTTATTGCGTTTTAATTCTTAGGTAATTTCATTCTAATTTTATTATTGTTCTGTGTGGAGGGAGACTGGCTATTAAGAAGTTCATTGTGTTGATCTTGAAACTCTTGAATATAAATAAACGTAATCCTGTTTTTTTTAGCACAAAACTGATACACTGTCTACACTGGGTTAAAAAAAAAATCAAATTTAGCATTTTTACTGTGGTTAGAGGGCATGTAAAACACATTTTGTGTTTACAAGGCATTTAAACTGATGTTAGCCGATACCGCACATTACTCAATAACTCTAAATTATTTATTAAGTGTAAATTATGCAGCAGAATGCACCGAGTTCAGCCATGCATTATAACGATCATGCATTGATGAGAATAAGCATCGATACATCATCTTCACTTCACTCATCAACACATGATTTGACCTTTATATGTTTTCTGACACCTACCCAATTAAATCAAAGAGCATCAGCAAAGGAAAAAAGCCAGTGAGGGGGAATCTGATGGCTGAGATGATGAAGAGTTGGACGAACACATTGCCAAACTTGACTACCAAAATATGGATTAGAGGTTCAGTAACTATTTTACAAACAGCAACACTGTGATGTGTGTTCCAGGGGTGACAACAGTCCTGACGATGACTACACTGATGATGGGCGCCCGCACCTCCCTGCCCAATGCCAACTGCTTCATCAAGGCCATAGATGTTTACCTGGGGATCTGCTTCACCTTCATCTTCGGTGCACTGCTGGAGTACGCCTGTGCCCACTTCTACACCATGCAGCACCAGACCATAGAGGACTTACACAGGGTAAGGAGCTTTTTTTTTTTACATTTGATATGAGGTGCCTTTAACATGTTAGATAATTAAGAGTATTGGAATTGTGTTGTCACCTATCAGGAGCTTCTGAAGGAGTTCAATGAATCCAATGGAAACGGCTCCATTCCCATCGTCAGCTCCACTCAACCGAACCAGTCTGTGGATATCGGCTCCACTGCAGAGGAGACCATGGAGCAGTCAGCGGACAGTGACACACAGAACAATGCTGGATCAAAAGAGAAGGCAGTGTCAAAGCAGGGCTGCGGCCTGTCTTCAGTGAAGGACGCATCACGCAGGGCAGCATCCGTCTTCATTGTGGAGAATCCGCACAACATCGATCGCCATGCTCGCACTGTTTTCCCCACGGCGTTCCTCTTTGTCAATATCCTCTACTGGCTTTACTATCTCTTTTTCTAAGCGCTGCTTCCATGCTGCTGCATAGTTCATTTCACCATCCTGAAGCTGCTCTACCTCCTCATTTGAGACCCAAATACCAGTTGCCACTGCCTGGATCTAAACAAGCTTTTTTCTATCACATATATGAATCCTTTATACCCCACAGACAGGCTGCAAAGAGATGACAAGCAGCTGACCTTAACACATAGAGGTGAAGATAGAAAGCCTGTCTGTTTACTGACGATTCAATAGAACAAATGAGGATGAGTTTTAACAATAGACTGCCTGAACTGCATCACACTATACTGTGTTGCATCCAACTGCCTTCATTTGGTGACTGATGTAGATGTTTTCTTTTCTTGTTTTGGCTTTCATACATTGTTTGTGTGAGACCATATACTGTATACCTCACAGCAAATCATGTGAAATTAAAATAATAAATCAGTGACTGAGAATGCATTTTTTTTTAGCATTTGTACTGTAACAAATGATTAAAGGTCACGTGTTTGAGAATAAGACACATTTATTATTCCCTTATCCAGGTAGGAGAACAGTAAAGTGCAAAAGTAAACCACAGGTTCAGCAAAGAAGTTGTTAAAATTACATATAATGGAGATTTTTTTTTTTCCCCACACTTAGGGAAAAGATTGGTTTGAATCTCTGAATAGCACCACTTTGTTAGTCACTCAGTTATCTCCTGCAGGAGTACTTAACTGTGTTGTGTGCCAAAGAGGGTCAAGTGGATGTGGGATTATTCAGTACGGCACAGCTTCAACCAGAGTGGAGAGGCTAATAAGTGCGGTCAAACGTATAATAACACACTCAGCCCTCCGTGGCACCGACGTGAATACCTCTGATAGGTATGTCTTATGATGACAATGAGAAATGAAACCTTGACAGTATAAAAGCATTAAACATACAAACAGTAGTCATGGCTCACTCTGTACAGGCAGATAAGAAACATTATATTATATAAAAAGGCACATTGTGGCTTAAACTGCCTCCATCCTCAAACACATCACATCTCACATGGCGCCTTTACATTTAACATTGTATGCAACAGCAGGAGAGAACACACCCTGTGTTCCCTTCCCATTACAACGCTTCACACTAACTGTGCTTTCAATACACTTTTCTTGTGTCTTTCTTACCAAACTCTCTTCTCTCTCGCCTGTTTGCCACGTTTCAATCTGTGTCACCACAGACAAGGAAAATACTTGGATACAGACAGTGAACACTTCTTGGATTCCTCACATGTGGAGAAGTCATTTTAGGAAGACAGAAGAGTAAATATTCAGTGAGATGTACCTCCACCTGGTGGCTGATTTCTTTCATTACAGTTTATTTCCTCAGTAAAGTCTGTGCTTTGGGATCTAGATGGATCTTTAGCAGGATTGAATGTCACAATGGTCAGATCCTGACATCCATTAATTCGTTCCCTCGTCCTCTTCATGACACTGCTCTTAGGTTGCTTTCTTTGACTCCCATTCCTGTAAAGACAGAAAGTATGTGAGTGATTTAGTAACAATGTTAAAATAAGGTCATTATTCCAAAAAAGGAATTTCAAACGATGCCAAACAAAAAACAAATATCACCATTTTAGTTTACTTTATTTGCACATATAAGGCTATGGAAAACACAGGAAAAAGAAATTAACAGCTAAAACATTTTGCAGGAGGGCGGCACGGTTGTATTGTGGTTAGCACTGTTGCCTCACAGCAAGAGGGTTGCCGGTTCGATCCCGGGTGTGGGAGCCCTTCTGTGCGGAGTTTGCATGTTCTCCCCGTGTCAGCGTGGGTTCTCTCCGGGCACTCCGGCTTCCTCCCACAGTCCAAAGGCATGCAGATTGGGGATTAGGTTAATTGATAACTCTAAATTGTCCATAGGTGTGAATGTGAGTGTGAATGGTTGTTTGTCTCTATGTGTCAGCCCTGCGATAGTCTGGCGAGAGAGGCGACCTGGACAGGTCGCCTCTCTCTTCTCGCCCGATGTCAGCTGGGATAGGCTCCAGCCCCCCCGTGACCCTCAAGAGGATGAAGCAGTTAGAAGATGAATGAATGAACATTTTGCAGGAGAAGTTAGAAGCCAAAAAAAGGCTTAATAAGATACCTCTACCTCCCTATTAAATAACAACATTGACACATAAATAGAAAAACAGAAAAACAAAGATTGCATAATTCAGTTGTGCTACTGTACTGTGCATACAAATAAGCAAAAAACAAAAAATATACTGATATTTGTAAGCCTGAAATGAAAAGTTCACCCACAAAATAACCATTGGTATATCAATTACTCACCCAGAGTTACATGTCAATGTATATGTGTTTTTCTCACGTCTCAGGTGAACAGATTTTTTTTCTTCTTTTTTTTTTAAAAAGGTAAACATTCTTCATGAATTAAAGTTATAAGACTGCCCATTAACAACAGCAAAACTATATCAACACATCCGCACACCCACTCTCACACAGCTTGTGCAGTATAATTTAAATCTGGAATGGAATGGCATCCTGCAACAAGCACCTTAAAACCAAAGCTGGAGCACTTTCAAAGTTTTATGGAGAAGTTTCACCTGGTCATCACCTGTGAAGACATGCATTATGGCTAAAACTTAATGATTTACTCTACGTAAGCTCAAGCAGAGCTTACGTCCTGTTTCTCGTGGGCGCCAGTGATTTATATGGTAACGTTTTGGCAAAATGCATGTGTTTGAGCACTTAAAGAGCATACGACTAGATAAATAAGACTTGGATTATACTGACCGAGTTGTGTGAGAGTTTGAAAACTGATGTTTTAGTATGGTTTTGCTGTCTTTAAATGCAGAGCCTGATTATTTTAATTCATGAAGAATGTTTGCCTTTGTTGGATTGAAAGAAAAAAACTTTTTTTCCCCACAAATTCAATGTAACACGTGGTCAGTAATTTATATAAAAAGATCATTTGAGGGTAAAGTATTGCTATAACGATATATATCTTTTGTGACTGGACCAATAAGCTTGTAAGCAGTGCTTCATTAAGTTTTTTAAGAGTTAATTTTTAAATGCAGTTTAATTGGCTAATTAATTTAGCTACTGTTTTAAAAAAACAACTTCTTCAGACAACTATTCCTGACAAGTGCCAACAATTGTCTTGGTGGTCCATAGTCGCATACCACACCGGCTTCTTTTACATCTGTGCATTGAAGTGGTGCATAAAAAGCAGAGTTGGGATAATGACAACAAGACCAGTCCACGTAGTTGATATCTCATGTATATCACACTCATTCGCCTTAGTCCCGATGATGTCGTTTAGGTCGTAAATATTGTGAATGCAGAAGTAGCTAAGCAAAGCGATATCAAACATCCACCTGTAGTGACAGAATCCTATTTGATCATAATCACTCAAAACACTCTCACACATACCAGACACTGAATTATAAATGTCTGTCAGAGACTGTGCGAACACACGCAGACTGTCTCTCTATTTATGTGTGAACTGTGAAAACCCATTAGATGATGACACATGCTGCTGTGATCCTATCAAACCCCTGTGAAGCCTGAGAGAGAAATGGTCCATGATGACAGGCTGAGGAACGGTTCAGGAAGTGACTGTGACAGTTACTGAACAGTTACCTTTGCCTTCTGCATGACAGTTCCTGTAGCAGCGTAAACAGACGGAGGTCTCCGACGCATCTCTAAGGCACAGTTTACTGGTAAAGAATCGCTGTAGATATTCTGAGTCTTTTTGCTGGAGGCCTACACAGACAGGAAAAAAAGCAATGAAGCAAAGAAACCATGTGTACGCACGTAGATAAACATGCATTTGTGTGTCTTTCCACATAAAGCAACAAATATACCTTAACTGGGGGTTTAGCCTCAACAGGTGCTCCCAGGGCTCCACCAGCCAGGCTCTTCTTCAGGTTTTCTTGAACCTGAGACAGCCGGAGCTCCAGGTCCACCCTCTCTGCCTCTTTAGTTCGACAGGTGTCCTCCAGCTTCGACACACGGTTGTTGAGGGAGGTCTGTCTTCTCTCTGCTCCACAGAGACACAGCAACACATGCGACATGAAACGAACAAGGATTAGAAAAGTAGTAGTGATATATTCATGTTCTTTTAGATGTTGATAAGACTCTCAAAATAAGATGCAGTTACAGAAGTACTGCATTTACTCTAAGTACGGTTTTGGAGTACTTATACTGGACTACTTCAGAGGCAACTGTCGTTCTTTTTACTCTCCTACAGCTACAGCAGTACTACTACTAGTAACTTCTCAGATTAAAATTCAACATCTAAAACCTGTGATTAAGTTTTTAAATTGTGCCTCATTTTATAGATTAAACTAGTGCTGCAAGATGAGAATAAAATGCATTATGCGATAATGTTAAATATCATGATAACAATCTAACTTGTGATAAATAAACCAATATTTCAGCTGCTTTCAATATACTACTAAAGTACAACAAATTGCTTGTTAAAAATATATTTTAACAAGAAATTTATTTTAAAAATAAATGGGAGTTATTTCCAACACTCTTTTATTGAACATTGGACTGAACACAAAAGGCAACAATAAAAAAATAGTTAAATTTCAAAGCAGTTTATTACTGATCTTTCAACTGAGTCAAAAATCCCTGAGTCTTTTATGATGCGTAGAATGCACAAAATAAAATCACAATAATCCAATCCAATAATATACTACACACTAATATAACAGTGGCTGAAGCCACAGTAATGCCTTATGAGTACTCTTACTTGTGATTCATTTTGCTGCTACTACCTTTGTGCTTTTACTTGAAATGGAGTGCAACAATCTGGTATGCTACTTTTACTTCTGATCTCAGATCTGAATACTTCTTGCAACGCTGACAGCAGCATACTGTGCAAAAATACAGGAAATTAATTTGATTTAATAATAAAAGCAATTAGAGTCCGTATTTATCCCTGTAGGGCAACTGTCTTCTCACATGGTCCTCTAATAATGGGGGTCATAGTGCAGGGTCAGATACAGAGCAGGGATACAGGATGTGCACTTGATATTCAAGCATCCTAGTTAATTTGCAGACTCGCAAACTATTACAAACTACTTCTTTTAGGATGACTTGGTGTCCCTATGTGTGTCTCCATCCCTCAAAGTAAATACAATAGATGTACAATATGTTCTAGCTATGCTGTTCATCGTGAGACTACAGTGATCAGTTTCAGTTTCTTGATAAAAAAGAGCTGAACTGGAGCTAAACTCAGAAATAACTGAGAATTTGTATAACATCTGTTCTCTGCTTTGACTTTGTATCTCCTTACCAGAGGCTGTTTTCAGTTCTTCCTTTAGCTCCCTCTTCTCCTTTCGGAGGGTAACGAGTGCATTTCGTATCCCATCCCTCTCTCTTTCCAGCTCCTCTTTCTCTTTCAGGTAACGCTTGGCATCCTCCTCAGCTCGTGTTTTCCCATACTTCCCATATTGGTTGGCGTCTGGGTGGAGATGTTGGAAGAGAGCAAAGGTGAGGGGTCAAATGCGCAGAGGTTATGGGAAGGAGAGAAACCTCTCACACCAATCTTTCTGCCTCTCCTTATTAATATCATGTTCCTGACATGAGGAGAATGATGTCACTTCGACAAGTCAAACTAAAGCACAGCAAATAAATCTGACCCTTTTCATAATTCAGACAAAGAATTTTTGGAGAGAACAATGATATGATGAATGAATAAAAGATAAACATGCACACAGTCCTGCGGAGCGAGAGGTCAAGAGGCAAGACAGCGGATCTAATGTGAGTGTCCAATAAATCTCAGGTTACATCCTGAAGCTTTCAGCCATGGCGAGTGCCGGCTCTTTGATGTGTCAGAACGTCGCAGTGACGGCCTGTGAAACAGTGCTGAGGAGAACACTGAGACAGTCGACCACGCCGATATCACTTTCCTAAACTCGGGACACTCGTCTCATTTATTTGTGTGAGAGATTTGGAGGCCAACTGACACAACGGAGCAAATGGGAGAGGCGAGGGAAGAGGGAAGAGATTATGGATGGAAAGTGAGAAGATCGAGAGGAGAGAGGAAATAGGGGAATGTTGAGCCAGATAAAAGCTCAAATTTTATGACTGTGTGAACTGATACACCACTGAAATAACTGTATGAAGAGTGTAAACTACAGCAATACTAGACCCCTGCAATCTCACGCCTGTGTGATACACAACTACTTTGAGAAGGTGCCATCTGTATCATTCTTGTTTCCCTTAAAGGGCAGCAGGCTGCTACCCTTATTTTTATTTACTTATCTATTTATTTTAGAGAGACAGATGGAAAGCAGAGATGGGCGTAAAGCTGAAAAGTTATGGGGCAAAAGCTTATGACAATAAAGGCTTCTATTCTAAAAATATTTGGTCCAACTGTACATATAAATGTCGGCTGTTTGGTTGGCTATGAATTGTATTATGAATAGTTTTGATAAAACTTTACATTGTGCAGCTCTGTTCACTGATCCATCGTAATGCCTTTGATACAGTACGGATCACTGAAGTGCCTTATAGATACTGGCTCAGTCAGAAATAATGTAAGGGGTTCCACAAGGATCAATTCTAGGTCCTCATCTCTTCACAACACACAGTATATCAATAATCTGGGTCTTACTATTAATAACTGCCAAAAATATGGCTGTGTTATGCTTGGATGTTAGATCCTCCACATTTCTGTAATTTTCCAACTTGTTGCCTCAAGTGACATCACTTTTAGAAATCTCTAGTAATAAATAATAATAATAATAACTAATAATAATATTAATTATATTTATCAGTAAATAATAAACACGTTTTAACCTTTCGACGTTTGCTGTTCTCACTTATCTTTGCCAAGAGGCATATCCAGTTGCAGCAGCCTTGCAAAGGTCAGGTGTACCCAGGAGCATTTCAAAGACTTGAGGACATTTGGGGATCCTCCCCTTGGACTTGTTTTTGATAAAGAAGCACTATTTTGCACTCTGGTACCCCCAACAACCCCAACAACATCAGTTTATTTTCACTGTGAATTAGAAAATGGTCGGCAGGTCAACTGGCAACCTATCACAAGCCAGATTTGGCCCATGGACTGTAAGTGGAGTATCCCTACTCTAGAATAAAGATCACTAGCCTTGGGAACTCAGCTTTTAGTTTCTCTGGTCTTTACAAATGGAATAACCTTTAGCTCTAATATATTTCTCACACTTTGTTTCTGTCAGGTGAATGTGAATGTTTCAGTTTGTATCTGTGCCCTTGCCATTACTTAATTGTCTCTTAAACAGGGCACTCTTGCAAAAGAGAGCTTGCTTGAGTTTCCAATGCATGAATAAACATTTCTATGAAACTATTAGTATAGTTTATGAGAATAAGGTCGGCATCACTGGAGGTGCAGCAACGTCACTTTGTAAAAACCAACTCAATGCACTTACTTGAGCCTGTTCGTTTAAGGGAGACTAAAGGCTTGGTTCTGTCAGAGTCGCTGCTGGAGAAACTTGAGCGCCGCTTCCCCTGATTCCCAGACTGCTGCCTGCGGTTCTCCCCTGACTGGGTGGAGTAGAGAGAGGGTGGGAGGACATGACAGATGTGGAAGGATGCACAAAGAAGGATGAGAACAGAGAGAAAAAAGAAGGCAACGTTTGTATATTAGGCTGAGCAATAAACTAAACTTCAGAATAAGTTTGAGAACACAGAGGTGTGTTGTATGTAGGCTTGTGGCTCTAGGTGGTGAGAGGCATGTGTTTAAGTGCCTGTCAGTGGGGTTAAGAAAGGAGTTTACAGGCTGTAAAACTACCATGACCTCTTGCCTTCCTGTCACCAGTTTGATTGCTTTTTATTTTTTTGGTCTCTTTTTCCTCTCTCACGCCCACACACTGTTTTTCCTCTGGCCTACAAAAAGCCGTCATTGATAGATATGTAACAGAGCACTGTCTGTCTGCTCGGGTGACTGATATGGAGTGTCATATTCAGACAGAGACAGTCAGAGACAACAGCTGCACACACACAGACATGTAGCTTCTAATCTTGTCACATCAAAGTAAAGCATTACACGTAAGATTTAACTGAACCTGGAAAAAGTGTGTGAGCATCTGAGCATGTGTGTCCCACCTGCATGTCCTCATTAGGGACCTCATCATATGTTCTGGAGTCTGTGGAGGTGCTACTGGAGGATGTGACCCACCTAGGATCAAAGGAAAAAAAGAAATGAAATCTGCATGAGGTCTAAACATCACTGCATGGGTCAATGGCCTTGCTTTAACCTCAGTCCAAATATTCCAACTCCTCCCTCTCCGACTCACTCACAGGAAGGAATGTCGCGCAGCGTCGCGGATGTTAGCGATGGTGTCTACGTCAACGTAGTCGTAATGCAGTGACTCTGGATCTGTTGCGGAGCCTGTCTCTGCCAAGAGGACGCCAAGCCATCGTCCAAGGTCCTCAGAACTGCTAGCCTAAAATTGACACAGGGAAAATTAACTTTGAATTATGAAGTGACTCAAAACATTTAAGTTGCACACTGTAAAACCTAAACAATGAGTTCAAGGACACAAATGCTGTGTAGAGCTGAGGAGAACAGCAGAGCATGTTAGTCTCTCTGGGTTAAGAGTGACCCCCTTGAAAATACACATTCATTTGTTAATATAGATATTGATTAGTGCAACCTTAAAATAACGGAAATGATGCTCAGTATTTTACCTCCAGAGCAGCCACCTCTGTGCTGTTCCGCAGAATTCGGAAGGCAAAGGGATGTTTGGGTCCCAGCCCCGGGACCACCTCACAGCCATGGAGAGGAAGTGAAGGCAGAGAGGTCCGGGGATCTCCTTTGTCATGGTAGAAGTGCAGGGAGCCTCTGCACACACAACACCACTGCTCCCGCCACACCTGGTTCACCAGCACTGACACGTAGCCTGCATGGTGAGGAGGGAAAGAAACATGATGCATCTACAAACTTGGAGAGATAACGAGTGACAGTAAAGTACACAATACAAAATGAACCACTGCCACAAATCTCTGCATGTAAACTATTAATTAAATATCCATAGTGTTTTTGTTAATTAACACAGTATCACAAAATACCACGTTACTGTATCAATATTGTCTAACAGCCCTACAGTGAAGTGGGGTCTGACCTTGTCGAGGGTCGCTGTAGGATGTCCGTGGATCTCCTGGCCGAGGGGGCTTCTTCTTAGAGAAGCTGATGATTCGTGTGATCTTGCGACCCGCAGCTAAAGCTCCACGTTTCACCTTGCCTGCATCAGAAATAAAAGGATTTAACAGTAGCATTTTGTCCAGATTTATTTTTGGCACGTGGAACCTGTAATTTGCCAAAGATTTAATACATTTCAATACACTATGGACTTAGAAAATTAAATAACGTGTTGACAACTGGGCAAACTCCATGTGCTGATGAAGACCATGAGAAAGATATGGTTTTAAAAAAGCTAGTAATCGGACCTTGTTGTAAAGGAGATGTATACAACATTCAGAGCATATCTTTGATTCAGACTCTGACTAGGATTATATGTACATGGCTTTCAACATGGAGGTGGCTGAGCTGGAAGCTAGTACAACTGTAATAACGCTTACAACGGCAACAGTGCTGACAGAGCTTACAGTGCTAACCGAGGGAAACAGGAGGGTGGATGTGCAGTGCAGGGTAATGGTAATTAGCTACTCGGTGGGACACAATCCCAGGGACTCACTTGCACTAACATGAATGCCCAGACGGACTGTCTAACACAACAAAGAACAGAGAAGCTCGGATTACAACAAACACACAGAAAGACTTCACTCTCTGCTCCCGATGGCATTACTCCACTCTGTCTTTACACAGTTAAAAGTTGCTTGCTGCTATATTAATGCTCTGAATGTCGTATACAGAACCTTTAATATTTTTAGTGAGACTGCTGTATTGATTTGAGGCTGTGTGTGTCTCTGTCTCACCGTTTTCTCTGCAGTTCTCTCCAGTGGACACACCCACACTGTCTGAGTCTGATGTGTTCCTCTCTGCAGATAACCTCTGAGGGTGAAGCACACAAACACAAGTTTAGACTTTTCAACAGCAACGGAGTCCAAGCCCTACACAGATCTGTCTGTTTGCCAGTGTCAAACTGGAGCTTAGCCTTCTACACTTGTCTTAATTAAGAGCTAGATAACTATACTTGAGAAAGTTCTATTACAACCTTACATGTGTCTGCCTCTGAATTCTTTCATTCTCACATATAATGAGACAAACAGACTTATCATCTCCTACCAGTGAGTAGTAGACCCTTTCTCTTCATCCTGTGCTTTCATTTATGACCGGGCCATTTGGATGTGTCTGCTCCAGCACTGACTCACCACCACTATCATTGCTGCCTTAACACCCAATTACGCTACATATCCTCTGTTTGTTCTGCAAGTCAAATACAGGTATCACTGTGTATTGTGTCTAGCCAAACAATTCTTTAGAAAAATTGATGGTGACAACACAATTACTGCTTGCCACCAACTTTTCCTCACCTCAGCTGTACAGACGATTTATGGCTTAGAGGTAAAAATGAGAGGGACGTGCAGACACAAACATCCTCTCTCCTGTACTTACCTTGTCAAGTTCAGTTTTTCTTGGAATGATGGGAGACGCAGATTCCTCAGGCCCTGCGCTCTGACCGCTCACCTCTTTGACAACCTGCGGGAATATTTTACATGTGTCACTCTCAACTATACACTTCCTTCTGAGGTTTGTTTTTCCACACCGTCAAATCTGCTTGCAGTGACTGGCGACAAGATTGATGGCTGTGTTAACTGTCTGTATGCCTGCGAGCGTACATACACTTTCCAGTTGTAGCTTACCCTGAGCCATCTGTGGGCCTGCTCCTTGCTTTGTACCGCCAACACCAGTGCATCTCCGTTGGGTAAGGTGAACCGGAGTTCATGGTGCTTCCTCTTGCTGTCTTTGGGTGCATAGACCACAGTGCACTGGGGCAGCAGCAGGTCCACATAGGGGCATGTGTCCTTAGAACTCTTGTAGCACTGCAGAAAGGAGAACACATAGGATACTGTAAACTGGTGAAGAATGTAGGAAATTGAAAAGGCTGTGTATGTATCCTGGGTGTATGCTTGCATGATTACTGAACACCTCACCTGTAGTCTGTTCTCTCGTATGACAGTAAGCTGTTTCGCCCATTGGCCAAAACGTTTCTTGCGCAGCAGGAAGGCGCAAATGCGACAGTCCCTGGCTGGAGGCATGGAGCTCTCATCTGAGGGCCACTGATGGGTGAGTTGGACACCGGGGCTCCTTTCTTCCTCATCCTCCTCGTATGACTCATAGGAACTGCTCAGGGCATCAGAATCGTTGTCTGAGAGGGCACGAAAGAGAAGATAAAGCTTTATTTCTTATCACAAGGCTTTTTGTCATGTAATTTGTTCATTGGGGGGGGGGGGGGGGGGGGGGGGGGGCTCTGTTCTCAACTCACATGAGTTTTTGCGGTGTGTGTTTATGCAGGTAGTGGGGTAGTTGTTTTCTGCATCTTCATACCCATCCTCTATAGAATTGGGAGGGCTAGGCCTGACTGAAAATGGAGGACATGAAAAAAAATCCCTAATTACTCCTTATGTTCCATCATGTACTTTAATACGACTTGTTCTTTGTAATTATTGGCTTCGAGGTTTTTACAGCAAAATGACACTCAGGGCAATGAGTTCAGCAGAGGCGGGAAGATGCTGACCTCGTGTGATGATGTACTCGGGCAACTTGCCAGGACTGAGGGGCACAGCCTCCTCATAATACTCCTCGGGAGGAGGCGTTGTGGGCAGAGGGGGAGGAGAGTCAGCTGAGTGCGGGGCTGGGGAGTCTGCACAGTTCTGCTAAGAGGAAACACACAAACACAACTCTCAAATTTCCCTCATAAATACGAAGGATTTTTTTTTCACAGCCTAAGAACTACATCATCAAAGAGACACAGAGTAAAACCCTCAAAATGATATCCATAAATTAGACACATGGGTTCTGGGCGGGGCCCTAAATCTTTACTCTTCCAACAGCTTGCAGGGTGAGGAGCATATGTGCATGGGAAACCCCCACAACATGGAATACAATCTCTGTTTTTCTTTGCTTTTTCTCCACAAGTCATCTAGAGGTGTTATAGGCTTTTGAGAAGTTTGATTTGGATGGTGAGTGCTGAGGGATACATTAAGAACTGAGTATATATAGCCCACTTGCCTGTTTTAAAGTGTCAGTTTGTGTCTTCTTTTCTTCTTTCAGATCATCTGTAACATCCTTTAGGTCTCCAAGCTGGCAGTCTATAAAACATAGCATCATGCATTTAAGCTCACACTTAAATAAATTAAGGCAACGTGATATTTACAGCTCATTAATATAGATAGGTGTACAATTAACAGCACTCAAACTCACCAAATGTGTCAAAGAGGGACTCTACGAAGCTGGTGCCATTTCTGTAAACTGCTGAGTTCATATAGATGTAGTCTGTTCCTGAAACTGGAGGCAAGGAAGGACAGACACATTTTATCCTTTAAAATGTTGTGTGTATTGCACAATTTTATTATGTGTATCACAGACAAAACAAGGGAACAGAAAAAGCGATTTCACTGTTGTGGACAAAATTTCCATTGTCAGAGTAAAATCCTGTTTTTATTGTCATAAAAAGTCTTGGTTTTCTTGAACTGTGGAAAAGGAGGAGAAACTGGTGGAGCTGTGGAGTCAATAAGTTTAATTCGGTGTGTATCTCACCCACCAACCAGCACTAATTTAAGAGACAAATCCTTTTTGTGACAGTTCACCTCTCATTCCCATGGTCTTTTCCCACTAATATTGCCAGTGGTAGCAGGTTCAGGCAACAATCTCAAACTACAAACCCGTATTATCATTAGATGTGAGAGGGTCTTTTCAAAGTCTTCTAGTGTATGGTAAGCATGAGACACAGACAGAAATCACTTTATCAGTCCTTCCTCCTCTTACTAACCTGATGGCTGTATCTGCTGCAGGAGATTCCACACAGAGGTCTTCTTCTCCTGTGTGGAGGAGCTGAGATTCTCCTGGTCAAGCATCTTCAGCAGGACACCCAGCTCATTCACCAACACCTCCATCGCTGCACAGAGAGAGCCAAAGGTCAGGGGGGGCACTGGTTCAGTGTATCAGCAGAGAGGACAAAGGTCAGATGGACATGTCTAAACAAGCCAAAGGGGTGTATGTCAAAGTGTCGCTTTCCGCTTTGCTTATCCTGTTTCTCTCTTTCATTTTCTGTCACTTTGCATCACAGTTTGTCAATATCAATCTGCTGGCTTATCACACAGTCTCCCCCCTCTCCTCCTCTCTGCTTTACAAGCCAGACTAAACAGCGACAAGATGCTGGAGTGAGAGGAAACACTTTCGCTAATTGCCCACAGAGTAAGCACAGACCATCCTGCACAAAGAGCTAAGAAATCCAGTGTTGTCTTTCTACAGCAGCTCTGAAATGTTGCTGGCTCACAAATTGCTGGGCACCTAGCCAAATTTCAATCAACTGTCGCTATCAATACTAAGAAGGTAGATTAAATGCACTGCACAGACTGCAAAGATGTTGGCAGAAATATTCTGACAAGAATAACTGAATCACCACTTTGCAGAGCCCAGAGCGGGCCAAATGTACCAGTGAGCAGAGTCTCATGGCACCTGATCTTTTAAAGAGGAGAGATTCAAAGTCCTGAGCTCACAAAAACACAAGCTGGCAGACAGACATACAGGCAGGCAGACCTCCTGCAATACACATTCACATTCTTCACAGGGCTCTCCAGGTTCTCTAACACTTTGAGGGCTCATCTTATAGCAATATATGATCCACATCACGTTGGTCTGTTCCACTCCCTGTTTTTAGAGCAGAACTTAAATAAATCGTCTCCCTCCCCAGTTGCTGGACATCCTGAGAACAGGTCCGCAACCTGCTGCTGATGTGTTTATTTGGATTCCTCCTTTATCTGATTGTCTGCCAGACACAAGCAAGAGCCACCACTCAGCCGCCACATCCCTCCCTTCTTTCTGCTAATATCAGAGCTTCTTGTGTATTCCTTCCCTCAGTATTGTTGTACCCTAATTCCTCTACCTCTATAATCCTAAAAATCCCCCAGCAAAACCTAACAACTGGCTGAGTCACTGCTGGCACACTTGTCTACCTCCCCCTGACTGCCTCCATCTCTTTCTCTCTCACTCGCTCTCCCCCCCGTCCCCATTTTCACAGTCCAGCCACATTAGACCTGCTGAACCATGCATCTTGTTGGGGTCAGCCACGGGACAGCTGCTGAGCCAGAAAAGTCTTTGTTCAGGGGGCGGTCATATGGCAACAAGAAAACAAACGCAATATACACACACATGGGCATGCACACACACACACACACACAAAAAAACCAAACAGGAATGCTTGTGTGATGTGTGTTCAGTGGGGTGTGTTATAAGTGAACTTTGGTGTACCTGTCAAGAAGCCAGCCTGTTGTGTGCATGTATCAGTTTGAGGAGCATATTTATGAGTTTAGGCACAATGTTGGACTCTAACGTGCATTACTCTGACACAGCAATCTTGTGTGTAATCATCACTGACAAGCTGAAAGTCTTTATAATCTGTAAGATGTATGTGGTGTTTTGTAAATGGTGCGTGCTCTACTTTTCAGACTGCTCCCACTCCTTAAAGACATACATACTTTCCTGAGGTGGGTCTTCCTATGGGCTTCACAATGCCCTGCCAAGGGTACAGTTGGAGTGTGTTTGCCTGTGTCTGTTCAACCACTTCTTTACTAGTGTGGTTTCCTCCTATTGTAATAAAAAGCACGCTTGCATTTTGAGATGTGGGCATGAGGAATTAATCCATGCGGGGACCTGGAATGTCTCCTCATTAAGATCTGATTCACCCAGGGGAAATAAGGAAGTGGGGGTCAGGGAAGGAGAGGAAACTCATGAGAATGGGATGTTTTGGCCTGGTGAGTGCTGTCCCTCTGCCAGGGGTTCCAGCTGTTTATATTCTGGCTCTAGCACACCACTGGGCTTCCCCTAAACTAGTGGAAGACAGAACTTTATCCACAGTATGACTCATTCACAGCAGAGAGAAACTGAAATTCACACCAGTCAGCATTAAATCCAATATAACGCAGAAATCAAGGCGTTGCTTTCAAGGAGTTGGCGTGAAGTAGGTCAAAACACACACAGTGAAGTAACTCTACTTCACTATTTCAGTTGGACCAGCGCTCCGAAAAGCTGATTATCCAATTTGACGATTACAGTGTTGCGCCGCTTGTGCCAAAATGAGCAAAGAGGAATTACTACGTAGTATTTGGCATGTGAGGCACATAAGACCACCCTTAAATCCCCAGCCTTGCCTTTATAATCAACACCACACTGCTCACACGGCTTCTCTCACACATCTAAAACAGCACATGATCCTTTAAATCTCTGCTGCAACTCTGTGTGTGTATATGTGTGAGGGTGTGATGCGCGTCTTTAATGGCTTGGAAAGCCAGTGAAAACAGATACAGAGCCTAGCACCTGAGGGGAGCTATACACAAGCTTGCATAAGAAGATAATTCTACATGAAAACAGACTGGATGTAGTTTGATTAAAGCCAGACCAGGGTGGAATTACAATATTTGCAGCTACAAGAAGGGTAAACCATAACTTTCATCTACATTCTGATTACATTTTAATCCATTACAGAAAACATCATGGAATTTTAGACATCACAAAAGATGGGTGCAGGCAGTGCACCGCACAGGAATGTGTAGCCATTCAAACATTTACGTCCTCACACTCCTCTGACAATTGCTGTTAAACACTGGACACATTCCTCACCTTGTTAATAGTGCAAGACTCTGCAAAGTATGTTTGTGTGAGGGTGCATGTGTAGTGAAGCGGAGGGAGAAGTTTGTTTAACAGTGCAGACTCAGACCTTTAAAAAAAAGGGCTTGCATTAGCAGACCTCCTGTACAATCTGTTTGAGAGAATGGGAGAAAGAGAGGGGGAGGTGGGGTGGATGGGGAGTGGGAGTGAGTAATGTCAGCGAGTTGAGCACCTGTGCTAACATGTCCAACAAACCCTGATATGATGAATAATGTGACCTCGATCGGGTGCACAGGTTTTTTTTTCTTCTCCCTCCTTTTCATGCCAAAGCCTTTCTTCATGCTGAGCTTACTTATCTTGCCTCAGTGGCACACACACACACACACACACACACACACACACACACGGCTCCATAGTATGTCGAAAGTGACAAAACTCAAGTCTTTCTGCTGCAACTCTGTTTCACAATATTGTTGCAGGCAGACATTCCAGCTAATCACACAAGAATCTGTATCCCACAAAGAGGCTTTAGTGGCTCAAAAAATTGCAACGTTTCACCATTGAGTCTGGGTGGCAATCTGCTGCTTTCTCAACAATTCAACAACCTTTCCTGGTATTCCAGCAAGCTGGCGTGATGCTTAAGGAACTAAGTAAACATCACCTGATGTCTCGCATTCAGTCTCATGTTTACAACACCTTCACAGCCTGTGTGTTGTTGCATTGTTCCGTATATTTACATATCTTTACAAATCCTTGCACCTCCTTTAGCTTCAGATTCCTGCTGTGGTGATATCCTGAAAAGCCACAAAGACTTCCCTTCAACACTTACCCTCGACAGCAGCAGTGGAGGAGAGTCCCACCATCTTCCAAGGTTAAGAAGAAGACAAACTGGTTCATTCATACATAAGCAGATACTGTAGGATATATTCCAGAGTCAGAGCCTCCCTGTGTGCTCTGTCCTGTGAAGTCTTTGTAGTGGAGGTGAGCTACAGTCTGCCTACTGCTGAATTCACACTTCTTTTACCTCTCCCCGTCTTCCCTCTGATCTGTTATCTCGCTGTACCTCCCTCCCACTCTGTCTCCCCTCCTCTCTTTTCTTTTGGGGGGTAGGGAGATTGTGGTGGTGGTGCTCTGTGTATGTGTGTGTGTAGCCCTCCGCTCTAATCCTAGGGATCGTATAGCACCTGGGAAAGGCTTGCTGTGTAAACACACACATGTCAACTAATAGCTAACTCACATTCTTTATTCTACCACATTCCTTCTCTCAATAAATTATTAACCTTTAACTAGATGCACATAAAAGCTGCCATCCAGATGATGCCAATGACCCCACTGACATACCAGGTACAATAAAGCATTGTACAGCTACTTCACATTAGAGCATCTGTTACAGGGTTATTTTCTATGTAAGATACCAGTAAAATGTTCCCTTCCTGGAAGTGACGCTGCAAGTAGTAACCTCTATATTTTCAATGCATTTATTTGGAAATAAAAAGTGAAAGATACAATGGAGACTGAGTAAGGGCTGTGGAGAGGACACAGAGCAAGTTGAGACTTCTCAGAGTTACACGTGGATGACTCGTTGCCTTGAGGCAGACTCGTATGCCCCAACACGATATGACACGCCACCTTCAATCACAGGGGCACTAATGCTGCACAAACAAACCCACAAGCACACACAGACAAAGACACAGTCATATGCACAGCAATGCAGAAACTCACATGTACAGACAAAACACACTGTGCCTCTCAGGTGTAGGCTGTTACTGTGTATCAGCTGCAGAGTGAAAACGGTGCCAGCTGGCTGTATGGGGCTGCCTGGTGCACAAGTCTGCACAATCATCACTGCAAAGTTACTGTATTAGATTTATACAGAGCATGTAAAAATAAGATTATGTGTTGTTTTGAATTCTTGTAGGATCCCATGGCTTTCAGGGGAGCTATTTTTTATGAGGTGGGTTGGGGCTGTTCTTTGAGATATCAGTATGCTGTGTATAAAACATAGAAATGAATAATGGTGAGTGACTGGGAAGACTGAGCGGGACCAAGAAAGTTTGTTATCCTCATCTTCGAGCCAAAGTGAGTGCAGTTTATGATATTGCACCACCAAGCTGTGATGGTGATGGCAAGAACTGCATGCATGCCTGTATTTTTATTAAAGTAATTTGGTGATGAATCACCTGCATGCATGAATCATACATCATTAATAGCCCAATTTTTTTTACGCATGATCCATGATGGTAATGATACATACAAATAGAAAAGCATGGCAAATATAGTGTATTGTCAATATTTTTAAAGACCATGCCAAATTTCACGTCATACTCTAATTCTAAGGGTAGCTCATGTCTTACTAAGCGGAGTCAAGCTCCCTCCTGGCTCCCGCCTGGCTGCCCTGTAGTTTGCATTTTTCCTTTTAAAACTCTTTAGTTAAAGGAACAGATTTTGGGAGATATGCTTAATAAATTGTAGCCAAGAGTTAGATGTTCAGATCAATACTACTCTTGTGTCTGTATATTAAAAAGGAAGATGGTTGGCTTAGCTTAGCACAAAGACTGGTAGCAGGGGGGGACAGGTAGCCTGGCTCTGTCCAGTGGTAACAAAATGCGCCTATCAGCACTTATAATGCTCACTAATTAACAAATATACTGTATACATCTTTTTTTTTTAAACCAAAGTTGAAAAAGAACATGCTGTGTTTTTTTCCCCATAAAGTTACTGCCCCCAGACAAACCAATAGTTCAGCAAATAACCTCCCTTAACCACATCATGACGTTTTTATGCTTCAAGTTTTGTACATATTTAAAACAAAACCTTGGCAAGAACACAAACAAGGGTTTGTGATGAATAATGATGGTCAAAGCCTTATTTTTCATGTTGTCGGAGCACAAGGACAAGAAACGTAACTTTGCCTAATAAACAGCCTGACTGGAAAAATTATGTATTTCTTTAATTTAAATTTAAATTTGATTAAAACCACATTAAAGAAAAATAAATAAGACTATGAATATGACAGCTTGTGGTGGTTGAAAGTGTCCAGTACTTGGTGCAACAGATTTACTTGGAACATCAGTTTGGTCAGTGGCAAAAAGTTGTTGAGGTTTAACCCTAGTACCATTTAAACCTTCAAAAATGGGAGCATCCGTAGAAAAACAGACTACAGTAATCGCTGAAGAAAGCTATGGAGATCACTGCATAACTAGACAATGCATCGCAGACAAATAAGTCATACTGTGTTCATATAAAAGAGTATTTTGAAAACTGTCTTCCAAGGATGTCAGTGTGGAAAAATGGGAAATTAATTGCCTAATAATGCAATAATGTAGACAGAAAGACCTTTGTCATCTAATTTGATAAACAGGCCAGATAGCTTCGAAGAGGCATTTCTAGTGTTTCCCAACTTTTTCCAAAATCCCCCTTAGCTGTGATAAATGCCACAGACACACCCTGGTTAATAGACTTGGTTATGACCTCACAAACCACTCCTAACTGTGACTAAATGTGACCTCTGACCTCCCCATTCAAGTTGTGAACTCACACAAGACCATGGATGCCAGTGGAGGAATGGGAAAGCACACCATGCAGTAAAAAACATCTCTATTCTTCACATTACAGCTGGGTACAACAATTCTCATGTGTCTGAGTAAAAGTGATGTATTCAGGTAATTGCTAAAACATGACGCACTGTTAATCTAGAAAATGCATCATCCACATTAACAATGATTACCACTGATGCAAAACATAGTTCAAAGCACAAAGAGGTAACTCCTGCTAGACAAAGCTGCTGTGAGAAACTCAAACAACTGTACCATCTGTGACTCCGCAAGAGATCAGTATCTAATGAAAACTGCAGGGCTTTTCTTGGAAGTCTCCCCTTTCTTATTGTCTTTGGACATGTTGGATATACAGCCATTTCCCAACCTGATCTGACATGAAAGAGCACTGCAGGTTGAAGACTTTGAGGTGTCCAGACAAACAGTGTGGGAGTCTTACTTTGTCTCATCACTAAGGCCAGCTGAACAATATGACCCAGCAACTTTTGAAAGGAAATGAAAAACATTTTTTTACGCGAGAAAGCACAATCTTATCTCGTGTTGAGTGAGTCACAGGAGAGGTTTTTCAGTCGAGAGACAGCAGGGTTTGACCGTTATCTTTATGTCGTGTGAAGGTTATCAAAATACCATCATCCACTTCAGTCATCAAAGGTGCGCCATGCTTGTTCAAAGAAAATAGCTGAATCATAACATTAAGAGGACAGATGAAAAATAGATGTCACATATCTACTTCAAAAAACCACAAGTTCATCACACCCCATTTGCTCTACATAGATGATCACTGATGTGTATTTACCCGATACACGCGAACAAAGGTGAGGTAAACCAGAGGACCAGATGTGCTCCAGGTTTTTAATTACATTAAAAGCTGTGCCAACATTGTCGTCTCTCACCAGCCTGTGCCCTATCATGATGAAATCTCCTCCCACTCTACTCCTCAGGATTCCAGGCATTTCCCAAGTCTGACGGGTTCTCCTCTCTCCAGCACGAAACGTGTCTGGGCATTCACAAACTGATATCACTGGAGCCCACGACAGGTAAACAGAGACAGTATTGGTTAATTAGGAATACGATACAAATCAGCGACTGTGACTAAACTGTCTTTTTGCTACTGTTTGGCCTGTGTATTTATCATTTATACAGCCTGATTAGAAAGGCAATTGTGATTAACATTTATGAATGGTGCAGACTTATTAAAGCTGCTATAATCTGTATTTCAATAACAACAGTGGATCAGATGACTTAATATATGTGAAAAGGCTTATATGTGTGTAGTAATTAACCCACAGAGAATTATCACTCTACAGTTTCAATCAGCCTCTTTCAGTCAAAACCCACTTTGTGCTACCTCCTCAGCACCAAACAACCAATAGACAAAAGCCGCTTTTACACTGCCTGTTCAAGCAGGAATGTTGCACTGTTATTCCACCTCACCGTTCTGTATCAAAGGTACAAAAACGAAATGGGGGGACAGACAGTAGTAGTAACAGAGCTGACGTCTGTGTAAAAAATGTGAGGTAGGCGGACAGAACAGGCGTCACATTTTGATGTCGTGGTATGTGTCGAACTCGCGAACTCAAAGAAGAACAGAAACAGAAAATGTATGAAAACTGGGGCGAGAATGAGGTCCAGGAGTACCTTACCCTCCTAGCAGAGGATGAGATCAACTGCCACATAACAGGGATGGTAAATGATTGTTATTGCCATGTTATGCAGTTTCTATTGTTCAGAGAGCGATGACGATACGTACGTTATAAACCAATCACCGCGCTAACAACAACAATCACTTGCAGGTAGGACCTGTGACAACTTGTTTATTTCTGTTGTCATTTCCAGCTGTAACTGTGAAATGTATAGTTAAACATGGTGGTACAATTCTGCTGTGCTAATTTTATGTAGGCTACTGTGTTGCTTTGCTAGCATTTTGATAAACCAAATCTACTAGCATGGACGCTAAGCAATGTAACATTACAACTACAATGCAGCCATCTAAAATGACCAGCCTAAAAAAATCAAAATCGGTTTAAGTGTTCACTGTATTTGATATATTTTCACAGCTTTGACCTACACACTAACTGATCGGGACATTGGAGACCAGCAACTCCCATGTTTGGCGTGAGGTAAAATGTTTTTGCAAGTGGAGTCTGGTGGGGTTCAGATAACGGCTTCAGTTCGCTGTTGGAAAGGGCTGCCTGAGGGCAAGGCAAAGCGCCTTTAATCTTCTTTATATACCATATACTCAAACTGATATTGATTCTTTTATGGTGGCCTTTTTCTTTAGGTGGCTATAAACGAACCAAAAACACTGTTTGGTTTTATGTATGTGATGCGGGGTATATTTTACCTGAAGGTTATTTTAAACAACATTGTGATTCAGTCTGTATGTCACACTAGAGGCCGACGCTGTTGTATAACATGTCACACTACTTATTATTACTGGCATTTTGTCTGTTAATGTTGATTTCCTTTATTCATTTGAGGGTCGGGACAAACATAATAGATGTCCCAGAGAAACAATAAAAAGGAAGTACATTGGAAAGTGGTAATCAAAAACAGTAGAAACCCAGTAGAAACCAGACACCCTGACAAAAACAAAGGTGGCAGGTAGCATAAAGGCTGGTTATACTATTGTCAAGTATACAGAAAGTACACTTAAAAATCATCAAAGCATACATTCAAAGGTCATGCCAGCTCCGATAAGCTAACTGCCGAAGATCCTTAGAGAGCGATTTCGATCTTTTTCTTCATGTTGCCAACAAAACACTTTTCCTGTCCTACATTAGTTAATGGGCTGACCAACTTTATGGGGATGCCCCATGTGTCTCCTATAGAGATGGACTTCCTCCCTCTACTGATGACATCACTTATCACCCCCGGCCTTCTGCTTCCTCTTCCTGCCAGCTGACCCACTCCCACTTTACTGTACTGTCTCTGGTGACCCTATTCTCAATGAGCAGTGTAGATCCTAGGCTAGATAGAGTGCGCCTGCTTCTACATCTGTAATTCAAAGCGACGACAACATAATGGAGCTCTTGAATGTCCCATTATTAGAAACCCTTATTTAGCTGCTGCAGGTAGTCCCGCTGAGAGTGAGCATTCCTTTCTCATGGCTTTGACATCTACATTAATTATGTGGGCAGACATTTAGACCAACATACAATAATAAATATAGGCCAGATACCGAAAAAACAATGCAAAACATGCTGAGGTTTAGCAGCAGGTTAAGGGAACATGTGGAAAAGCTTATTTGGTTTGGAGGAGCTGTAAAGGTATACAAATTAAGGGCAGAGGGGAAAAAACATGTTCTCCCTGCTGTTTTTAGTGTACACAGGAAGATGCTTCAGGTTATCATAAAATACAGCAAGAATCTGATCCTACACTCCACAAGTATACGCACAAATACAGTAAATACAGATGGAAACAGTCCAGAGAAATAAATGATTTGGATTTCTTTGTTAATTCTGTCCCAGTTTTTTTTTTACTTTAGAAATAACTGGATGGTACACTGACTTACAGACTGACACTTCAGCAGACTGCTTACTTACTACACTATTTCATAATCTTATATTTAACAAAACATAAAGCAATTCTGAGCTTTACATTTTAAATTAAGTCTCCCTGAAGTAGAGCAAGGTTTAGTTTAAATTCCCTCCATCTTTGCAAATACTGTAGACATCATTTAAATGGGTATGTATCCTGCAGTCAATGTCTATAACTAATTTCTAGCTCCAACGTGCGTCCTTCTAATTAGGCCACTCTAATGAGCTTGTCACAGAGAGGGAGATCTACTCAAAGTCATTAGGCCTCTTAAGCGGCTGGGACGTTTCCATGGTGATTGAGTGGGAGAATTATGGGTTTGTGCACTCCCGCTCACCTGTTTAAGCATTAACTGGCTTTTGAAGGGCAGCAGTGGAGCAAAGAAGCTTTTGATGTTCAGACACACACACACACATTACATCCCTGGCTTCACTGGGGTTGAGTAATCTGGGAAGCAGCGGTGATAGCAGGGAGCCGCTATCTCAGCAGCAAGGGAGAGTCAAGGGCCTCAGTTACAGGTCAGGTTAGTAAAGCATTGCTGCTCATCTTCCCATCTGACATGTACTGTGTTCACTCACTTTTGCATTATTTTAGTCAGCTTTAACCTGGGATCAGATTACATGTATCAGCTCAATAATGGCCAGTTCTAACAGATGTGGGGCATCAGAAACAAAGATTTGTGCCACAGAAATATTTTCACAGTGTATAGTGTGACATCGGGGGAAAAACAAGCAATGAAGAATCTTTTACAGCTCAGATGTCCTCACACAAAGAAGGGGTTTTTCATTGTTTGCCTGGTGTGAGTGTTCCCTCCTCCTCCCAAACAATTGTTAATGTCAAATTCATCCCTCTTGTAATCCTTCACTTCCTCCTTATTGTGTCGAATCTACTGAATCTTCAAATATGCTTGTTTAGCACTGTAATAGACTGGCAAACTTTGAAAGAGATTTCCCCTTCCCTGTATATAGAGGACCCGAAACTGTGTTGGGGTTGAGGTCTTGTTTATGTCTACGAAAGCTGCTCAAGGGCGCGTGAAGGGAGAAAAAAAAATCAACTTGAAAAACAGTCTTTTTGGGCCCCATGACATCAGGTGATGGACGTGGAAGTTGTAATTCTTCCACAGTTTGGCTGCTATGTAAAATTGGCCCAGCACTACTCCTGGAGGCTTGGATTTCCTTTTCCCAGTGCATTATGGGATAAGCTGATCTTCCCAGTGACGCTGAACAGAAAAAAAAAACAGGTACAGGAAATGGACAGATGGGTAGAAGTCATAGAGAGTGCCAGCCAGGTGGCAACTATTGCATCAGGGTATTTTTCAATATGGTCTTAGGTCAAAAGTCAAAGGTCACAGAGTTGACCATGATGTAGGGGATGTCTGTCTGCTAAACCTCCTTCCCCTCTGTCTCATTTCTCATCTCCCTGCTCTCTGATTTATTCAGGTCTGAGATGGCACAGAGGGCTTGACTCAGCCTGCTGCCACACAAAGGCCCTACAGTGCAGTTAGTATTATTCAGATCCCGTATCTGCCCTGAGTCCTATGAGATCACCACAATGCTATGTCTCGCTCACAGAAAAGTATTCACACACTGAGAAAGATGCTATTCTGCAAGTGGAAGCACTGCTTTACTGATGTTGCACAGACAAGGGTAATATACACAGAACACACATGCATGCCTGCACACACACACACACACGCAATTGCTATTACACAAGCTGCTTTGTCTCCATTAGGGATTTTTCGTGTTAATGGGATTTTGACCGGAGCGCAGCGCTGTCTTCAGTTGTTCACCAGAAAACTAGGACACACTCTCAGTGTCTTCTTGCTGCTGTCTGAATCTAACCATCATTCAGAGCACAACTTCCTCTTGTGGATGATCTAAGGTGCTTTCCCGCTTTTAAATTTTGTAAATGCAACATTAATGCAGTTGACCATTGTTAATGTATTTGCTTTTGTTAAGGATAAATATAGGTTGAATTTGCCCCCACAGAACAGCATTTCTGGATTAATCCTGTGAGTCCTAGTTTGATGCCAGTTCACTATTTCAGGAATCAACTATAACTTACATAGTCTGTTTTTGAAGGAGCATAAGACCCCAAAGATTGACAAAGTGGTAAAGGAGCCTTAAACAATGATGCATCATCTTGATGAGTAATAAAAGAGTAGCAAGTGTTCAGTTTTACAAGTCCTAAAAATCATTACAACACCAGCAAAATAAAAAAAACATGCTCAAAAGAAATGGTAAGATGTAGTTTATCAGTTATAAAAGATGACTGTTACAACAGGCCATTGATAAACATCAATAATTACAAAAATCACAACCCGAAAAATGATAAAAGGATGTAAGCCTAGGGCCAATCAGTGTCAAAACAGTCATCTTATCCAACAAATGGTCTTTCACATTTTGTTTCATCAGGATGTGTCTGTGTTCTGTCAAATAAGTTGTTCAACAGTGTCTCTCATCAACTGGAGGCAGACCTGTAATGCTTGGGTAGACTTTTCAGGGGGTTGGCATGTTGATTGATGCCTTTCATCAGAGAGATATAAAGGCATCTCAAAGCACCAGGTAACCACAGCTTTCCAATATTCCCCAAAGGTGACAGTGTTTCAAAATGCATTACTAAACAACTGAGTTCAGGATTTAGTCAAGCACTTTGCATGACACAATCCCATCACTTCAACAAATTACCAATGTAAATGTTACAAACATGACTAGAGTGATAACAGAGTCAATTTAACTCCTGTACCTCATCTACAGACCACAAACCAATACTGATGCTTCTACTGGATAAAGTGATCCATGACAATTTTTTTTTCGGGGATTCTTTTTAAACTCTCCTGAGTGCATGCCAAAACCACTTTCTGTCAGAACTATCTACACTCTTTGAACTGCTAACCTGGGTTTATGCCTTAGGCCAAAAAATTACAATTTCTATACCTGTATATTAACATGAATCACATGTCAGTGTTAAATTATGGCTGTTGTCAAATAAAATACAGTAAACCTAAATGATGACAGGTAAGGCAAGTCTAACTACTGCTCTCTTATATTCTGCCAAGTCTCTCCAATAAATCTGAAGTATATTGCTTGTACCTGTACACATGCATGCACCAGGCAGTGTCTCTTCTCACCCTCTGCAAAAGAAGAAAACATCATATTTTTAAGTGTCAAATACACTCTGTAGCTGCCTGCTCTAATGTTGTGCGGCATATCTCCGTGGAAACCGTACATAAACAGCTGGGCAGAGAATGGCCATTGCCTACACACAATGCACATGTGCACGCCTACATGTGCACATACACACAAATACACTGCACTGCATATCTCAGCCAGATGAATTATTGTGATCTTGTCATTTCACAAGGGTTAAAGAGGGGAATTCCACTTCTTATAGGGCTGGTCCACAATCATTCATGATTTACAGCTCATTCATGATGGGGCATATGTATATATAATTCTGTATGTAATATAATGTACTGCATAAGGGTGAGCATATCTGCCAACTAAATTTATGACTAAAAAGTGCAAACAAACCAAGGGGACGTGAACCTTACATGCATAAATAAAAATGTATATGGATCTGTTGTTATTGTAGCTGGTGTTCCAATTGGTTGAGATGACACAGCATTTACCAAGCACTGCTGAGAGAATAGACAGAAGTGCTCCACTGGGAGCAGCTTTACAACAGAGTCTAGTGAGGCCAAGGGATCTACAGACAGCTATTTAACAGTCCAATCAAAATATATTATTTGGTTGTTTAAATGAAGGTGAACAATGAAATGTGTCACCCAAACAACCTGTATTATCTATCTTTTGTTCCTTAGAACTACTTCCAGGATAAATCTTGAGGCTGACCTGGGTGTGTAATGCTGTAGGGTTTACAGTGGGATGTGAAACTGAGACATCAAACTGAAGCACAGGATGAGATTTTATTGTTGTGAAGCCTCCTGTTTCCTTGGCCCCATTGGACTCCATTAGAAAACTGCTTCCAACTGAGCATCCACTTCCAAACTCTGGACTATGACAGCTTTATTTTTTAGTCAAAGGGACAGTTCAACACAAGATCAGAAGTACATATTTTCCCTCTTACATGGAGTACTATTTATCGACCTAGATTGTTTTGGTGTGAGTTGTTAAGTGTTGGAGATATGAATGAAAGGCTACTGGTAGTTCACCTGAGCTACCTGAAGTTACAGCTCAGCCTAGTAGGATGCTGTAAATGTTTACATCTTGCACTGTCATGAGCCTTTTGTCCATGGGTAGATGCATGCTTCCTTCTGCACAGTGATACAGTTGGTGGTTTTAGTTCAGTAGGAAGAAAATAGTTCCTACATGAAACTGCTCACAACAAGGTTTGTGGATTATCTTGAGTGACAGGGTCGTGATTTGTGGAAAGAGACACTGCTGTTGAGTTTTTCAAATGGTGCTTTGAGCACCACAAGCTAAGTGCCATCTAGTTCCACTGTATTCAAGAGAAGGCAGACATCTCAATGGCTGATATCTCCAACACTCAGCAGCTCACACCAAAACAATCTAGACTGATATTTAATGCACTACAGTTAAGAGGAAAAACATGTATTTTTGATTTTGGGGTGAACTGTCCATTTAAATCAGCCACAGCAATGCATTAAGACCAATGTTGTAAACATCTGCAATAGTCCTCTGAGACTGATATAAACTTAAGGGTAAAGTTACTGTCCCAAACTCTGTTTTTGCTGTGTGAAAATGCAGATTACAGCATACATAATAAGTAATATGGCATAAAAGCGCACACAGTGAGGTCACTGACCACTGGCTAGATGACGACAGCAGACTGCATTCTAATTATGCTCTTTTGCCCTGCTAACCCGTGCCCGCTGACACCATGCTTTAATTCAACTTCTGACAATTCAAATCCTTGTTGACTGTCAAACACATTCTTCATAAGCCTGAAGACTTACATTCGTGTAATGAAAAAATAAATTGTTACTCAAAGCAATTGGTTGGTTTGATAGGCACCAACACACACTCAAGCAAAAGCACAATAACACAACCGCACTTCTTTTTTCATAGATTCCTCAGTGGAATGTGAATATGCGGGGCGAACCATCTCAGAGGAAAGACATAGTTGGAGCAGCGATTTCTTGCACATGTAGCAGAATTGTGCTTACATGAGCAGCACGTTACATTTATCCCTCATTGTGGAGTCCACAGCAGATTTTGTCCACAAGTTCTTCCATATGCTCCCAAACATCCTGACAATAGCCACGATTCATCATATCTGCTGGGCTAAATCACAGACAATCCCACCACTGCAATGCATCTCTGCGGGGACAGCCTCTCCCCTCTCACACCCACCTGGTGCTCTGCTTCTCACCGTGCACACTGAGGCGACTGTGGAAACAAAACCTTTATTACACTGCCGCTCCAGCTGGCTTGGATAGTGCATATTAAGAAGCTTCCACAAATTCAAGCTCATACCTGCCTCTTATCAACCTGATCAAGCCTGATACCTGAACTCTCGTACCTTCACACAGCAAGTTGTGACAGTCAGAAAAGGAACATGAATAACCTTTGAGACAGTTAGTTAATAAACTCATCAACAGCAAAGTAATCAACAAGCTGCGCTTATCAATATTTATAAATTAAGAATGGGCCAAATTACCCATGACAGTGTTATCATGCGACTTTGCAGTTTTCCTTGGCTCCAAGGAGCTTGTCAGCATCTCTGAGCTTATTGTTTAGATTTTATGGTCAGCAACTTTACTGTTTTGCTTAAAGGCATTTGTCCATATTTTCTGACATTTGCAGACTAAACAATGAGTCAATATATCATTACTTGTAACTTTATTTCAGAAAAATCAAGTGAAAGTACTTTAGCAGCAGCTAATCAGGGGATTCAAAGCCCACATAAACAGCAGGATGCTCCCGAGGGGTCACCAGCCATCATCGTGTGTTTTCTCCTGTGGTGTTTACACAAACGCAAATCTGAGATACAAAGTCAGTCAAGCGAAATTCCTGTGTGTTTGTGTGTGTTGAGAGAGACTGAAGTGACAGGTGAGGTTTCTTCCAACCTGGATACAACCTAAAGACACTTCCTCCTTTAGGTGCTTTGTGTACACACCAAACACACTGGTGACATCTACATAATCCACACACACTGACAAGGTGAGGATGGATGGCAAATTAGTAAATCATGGACGGGAGAGGCAGAAGTGACATATGCGACTTAAAAGAGGTCTTTTTCTCGAAGGCAAAGAGGCTGTTAAAAGGTGCTAGAAATAAAATAAAGTACCATGTACGCAGTGTGTCCCATTTCCTTTCACCTCAAGTCACTTGAGTAAAAATGTCCATTAAGTTGGATGTTATAATCACTTGCATATGTTTACCTGCCTGGCGGCTGGAAACAAGTCTGTGAAAAGCACTCTACAGCTGTGAAGGCAGTAACATAATACAGTCAGGCAACATCAGCTGAAGCGTAAAAACAGATCAAACAAACATAAACTCCAAACTGAGATCATAACTTCATATTTGAAATGCTGAGTTGGGCCACACCTTTCCCTGTTAATGCTGTTACTTCTAACTTTGTGCCAAAATCCACAAGGGGGGTAAGTGTATTTGTTTTCAGTTACAATGTGGAAAATGTTGTACAGTGCAGGGGGGCAACTGCACCCCTCCCAGAAAAACACATGGGGCGGAAACACATTTTGTGTTTCTTGCTATTTCAACACAAAAGCATGGCAGAACTCCACAGCTTTCTATGCTGAATTCTCTGCTGGTGGTGTCCAGTGTCATACAATGATTACCATGACCGCCTAATCTCCAAATATCTCATCTCCACATCCACATATTTGACTTGACTCAGGATGAGTGAGGCTCACTTTCTGTAACAACAATCAAACTTTAGATGAGCACTTGGTTCTCTGCCTCTCCAAGCAGCTGGGGGGAGACCAAAGCAACTGTTATTTATATGTTTAAAGTGCACTGCCATTGTGTCTTCTTAGATGTACAACAGTAGGGGGAATTACAGGGAAAAGGAAGTGCCTCAGACAACTGACTTCTGGATGAAAGATTCACACAGAAAGAATAGAAATTTAGAGAATAACATTAACTGCAATTAGGGCAGAAATTTAGATAAATCTAACTATCCCCAGCAATAATCCCATGCAGTGTCTCCCCAGTAAAAACCAGTGCATTGCAGGGAGCCTCAGTAAAGGTGCTACACTCAGAGGTGTGCGAGGAAGTGAACACACACAGTGCATTTGTGAGAGGGTTTTGACAGCCGCAAAAACTGTAACATAAAACAAACATGCATTTCTAACTCCAACTTTGCAAAGTGACGCACAGCACTCAGCATACAAGACAGTCTCTTTTGCAGCAGTGTTTCGGGTTGAAAAGTGAACTTACATTTGGTGCTGTTTGTTTCCATTCCCCTGGTGATGCTGTCCATGTGAGTTGTTGAAATTCAATGCAGGCCCATGAGTGAGTAAGTGAGTGTGTGAAGGCGTGTGGAGCCACCGCTGACAGATACAGTCGATACTTTACAGATCCGCTGCTCGGGAGCTCGAGGCAGGCTGTTCCTCCGCTGGGTCCTAGCGTCAGCCACACAATGAGCTGCCTTTACAGCTCAAAGAGGTACAGTATGTCAAATGCTTCTTGGTTAGTTAGGGTTCGCTTTCTTACCGTGTTAATTAAACAGGACGTGTAATACAACTCTCTGGTATGTACGGTAAATATGCAATTTAGTGGTTGCTAGGTGGAGCCAGCAGCCGGTTAGCTTAGCTTAGATTAACCTGTGAGAAACAAGGGGAACAGCCTCAGCAGTTAGCTTAGCTCTGTCCAAACCTAACAAAATCTACCCGGCAGCTTTCCCGAAGTGCACTAATCAACACGTATGGCCCAGTTTGCTTAATTAATACAAAAATGTAAAAACGTCAGTTCACCGTTTGTGAGGATTATTTGGCTGTTGTGCCTCGCGACCCCCCTGCGCGAGTCGGGCTGTATCTCGGCCGGAAGCAGTGTCCTCTGGTTGCCTAGCAACTGTTGCAGGCCAAGAAATGGTGAAACTTTGTCAACTTTTACGCTTGTTTTTCTTTTTTCTTTCTGTCTTTAAATATCAAACATTATATCAAAAAATATAATTTAAAAAAATGTATCAACTAGTAAACTTTTGATGTGTTGTTAGATGTGTTAACTTTGGGCAGAGCCATCAGCCGTCTTTTCCCCTTACAGTCAATTGCAAATTGTCCAGTCATTGCTTTACAGTGTGTAAGATTTAGGGGGATTTAGTGACATGTGGCAGAGGGGATTGCAGATTTCAACCAGCTGAAACTTCTCCCTGTTAGAACTTCCTCCGTTCTCATTGCTAAATTTTAACCAGGAGCCAAATTATCCAGAGGTCCCATCCTCTCCGAAACAAATAAACTGGGTGATTAAAATCAGTACAAACACAGAATAAAGCAGTTTCACATTATAAAAAAAAAATCTTTCTTTGTAAATATCATATATATTTACATCAAAAAATATACATTGTGTCAACTACTAAACTTTAGATGTGTTGGTTACCTTTAGACAGAGCCAGCCTTTCCCCTGCTTACAGTCAATTGCAAACTGTCAAACTATTACTTCACAGTGTGCAGGATTTAGGGGGATTTACTGGCATCTAGCAGAATGAATTGCAGATTACAACCAGCTAAAACTTCTCTCTGTTATAACTTCTTCATTGTTCAGTTTTAACTTGGAGTCAAAGTATCCACAAAGGTCTCATCCTCGCCAAATAAACATATAAATAAACATACCAGGTGATAAACAGTTCCACATTAAGAAATCAGTGTTTTTGAGACGCTTTGTCACAGAGGAGCTGCTAACTATGGTGACCAACACAAAAATGCAAATGGACCCATCTAGAGCCAGTGCTTGGTTTGTCCGTTCTGGGGTGCTGTAGAAACATAGTGGTGCAAAATGGCGATCTACATGCCCATGATGAGGACCTGCTCCCTATGTACACAAAATGAGCTTATTCTAGGGTTATGAAAACACAACGATTCTTATTTTCAGGTGATTATACACGCAAGAAAACATACTTATTATATTCAATTTCTGCATTGCATCATATGCATTATATCCCCCTAAATCCTACACACTAAACATTTAATAAAGTATTTTGCAAGTGGATGGTTGCCAACTTCAAATAAAAAGAGGAGACTGAATTTGTTTCAAGTTTAATTTTTAGTGACAAAATCAAAAATAACAGTATTCAAAGGAAGTAAAGTCTTCGACAACCCTGGATCTTTGTCAGTGTGTGAAATACCTTGCGGAGCGTTTCATTGTGAGTGAATATAATCTCTGTAGCTACAAAATTATTGGATTATCATTCTAAAAGAAAATAAATAAGAGTGATTGCAAATGTATGGATGACTACAGTCCTCTCTCTAAAACATTTACTCATCTTTCTATTGCAATGGGCTGGAAAACATGGAGCAGGAGGACTGAATTAGTGTTTCCTTTATCTATTTAATCTACTGAATTGCACATTATTTTAGGTTACCTCATAGCTGCACAGTGAATTGTATCTATTGGTGACCTTTAACTATTTAACCAGAACATTTCATGGAAGTGATCTGCTAATCTGTATATTTGCATTCTCACTTTGGTTTTCATTTGCACACAAATCAATGCAGGTCACACATACGATTGAAAATAAGTCGTGTCCACCTCAGATTGTAACTTTTTTCATCCTATATCAATTAGTGTAAACTGGAGGGACAGGTGAAAGAGCAAAAACAATGAAACAAGTAAACAAAATTCATTATTATAAATCAAAGCAAAGTGATGTATGCTCACCCATTCTTCTTCTAATCATTCACACCGATAAAGTGTCATAAATGATATACTGTTATCTACATTCTACTCATTCAGATTGCTGGTGCTGCACACTCATAACTAAGAGAGCATAACAAATAAGGCAAAGCCAAAATTCTCCTCTTTATGTTTTAGTACTGCGGCTCTGGTCACAGACATCCCCACATGTGGCCTTATAGGGGCACGGTCACCCTTTCCCCCATCCTTCAGGCTTAAGAAAAGCACATCACTAATGTACTACAGTCTCTATTGCTTACACACCACCCCAGCACACTGCCACAGTTGCACTGGCAGCCATCTAACAGTTTATCAGTCCATCTGTGCATAATGTCTCTGTGGCCTTCCCTCGGTATATCAGAAGTCCACGCTGGTGTGACCAGAATTTGGTTCATCATTATGAGGAGATCTAGAACAGGTTTCTCAGCCATGGCAGTGAAACTGAGCAGACGTCCACCTGTCTCTTTCTTCTCCTTCTACAGTCTGTCAGGCCTCTCGCTCTAATTATGGCAGTATTCAACGGACGTCCATGTGTTGTTAAAACAGTCGGGCCTGTTTCTTGAGCTCATTTCTCTTCCACAGAGCCAGCCGGTCAAAATCCTCCACAGTCATGCCAAACACTTGGAGGAACTCCTCCGGGGACAGGTGACGCTGAAAACACAAGGATAAAAAGATGACACACCATTATGACATTTTCCTTTTCATTATATTTTACAATACCCTGTTAAGTCTTACAGTCATCTTATATATTATTCTTATGGCCATTTGCCATTGAGGACATTGAGGTTATTATGAGAAAAAGACAAACTGAATTTTTCGTAGGCACAAAAACAAAATGCATAAATGAAAAAGAATGTAGTATTTTCAACCAGAATTACATAACTGGCCCCATACCATAAAGTAAGCTGCTAAAAATGACAGAAAATATAACCGCACAGTTCAATGAATGTATATATCTTTTAATACTACAAATATCTTACAGAGTTTGGTTGCTGGCTTGTCAAAAGTCCCCTAGGTAGACGCAGTTCTGCTACAGATATAGCCTTTGTATTTCTAAAATCTTGGCTACAGCTCTAGTTTTTAACTAGACCTGGGACTATTTCTTCCCAACACAGTTAGCCTAATGGCCTATTCATAACTTACCTCCAGTCTGGCTCTGTCTACATCTTTGGGCAGCCTGTTGCGACCTCTGGTGGTGACAATGAGCTCCTCATAGGGGTAAACCTGCAGATAAGGGAGAGGCAGCCGTGCTCAATCAAACTACGGACAGCGAGTCACAATAACACTGGGATTATTCAACATATAGGCTAACTCTTCTGGAATGAATTATTCAAGCAATTAATTTAAAACCTTACCTTGTATTCTGCTGGGAGGAAAGAAAGAAAATTAAGTCAGTACATTAAAAAAAACATTGAATTAATTGCTTCAATCTAATAAAGGGTAGGTGTTTTAAATGCATATTAAATTACCTCTGCTTCCCCAGTTGACCTCGCCGCCACTGTCATACTGGTACTGGTAGCAATCAGCACTCTGAGGCTGCAGGTGATGAGAGGAACAGCGACTTCAACATAAACTGATACTGGCATGTTGTTAGCATGAGATATGTAAACATATGGAACAAGATTTGGGGAATAACAAAAGCCCTAAGAATACTCAATTCCAGTGATTTAAAGTTAATGTCAGTTTCATTTTTTAAAGATCTGAAACCCATCAAAAAGCTAATCACACTGTGTTATGTGTTATGTGTTACTGTTCACTGTGGTCTCACCCTCTGGATGCCGTTGCGTCCATATCCTGGAAGCGAGGCGGACCTACAGCCAAAATCTAAAATACAGAATGCAGCAATGAAATATTACCTCTGTCAAGCCTACAGTTTCTTAAATTTCCAATTATTTTCATGTAGTTTGAAATAGTGAACTCATATGATCAGTGCCGGGTCAGTGCCAGAAGATGGCGCTCATGACTAACCAAAGAAAATTCCCAAAGTTCCAGATGTGTACACATAATATTGGTGCTTTGTTAATGTAAGGTCACTGAATCCACCTCAAGCAAATCATTACTGATTCAATGCCAGGCTCTATTTATAAAATAAATATAAAAACTGCTACTATTTTAATAAACCAGGACCCTGAACTTAGGGGATCTGCATTAAACCTAAATTATTTTAGAATATTTTTGAAATATACATAATAAACTCACCACTTTCGACACTGTACTGAGATCTGGGAGCTGTAAAATAAAGAGATCATATAGTTACATGGCATCTCACTTATTGCAAAAAAAAAAAGCTGCATTTTTGATCTGCCCAGCTCTAAATTTTGATTTAATTGCTCAAATAAAAATCAGTGGAAATGGCTATAGAGACTCGACAGCCATCTGTCTAGTTAGAGGCATAACAAAGAAACAGAAAAGGAGCAAGTTGGGTACCCATCAAGCCCTGGGAGCAACATAAAACATCAAAGGGGCAAAAAGGCAGAAAGAGGCCAGGCAGGACTGGTTGAGGGAATAAATAAAAAAAATAAAAACAACATACAAACAGCCAAGCACAAAGACACACTGCACGCTCCACCATCTAATCGCAAAACACAGCTTGTATGGGTACAGCCCTTTGTTGCCTTTCAACCGTAGCCAACAGAGTCCCGTTCCGTTGTGTCCCCTCCCACCAGAGAAACAGCTTTAATGAGAGATCTTACTGCTCATAAATAAACCAGGATATGGGACACCAGCTGTGAGTGCGAGAGAGTGAGATAGATACACGGATAGATGGATGAATAGATGGAGAGTTAACAGGGTAGAATATTGAGAGCCATATCAGAAGAGAGAAAGGAGGAGACACAGGCACGCAAATTGAGATGGAGCGAAGTGAAGAGAAGAGGGGAGCCGCTGGTGACAGAGACAGGCTGGTGTCTGAATATCACAGGCTATAACAGTCCCACTGTGCTGTGTGATCAGCGGAGCTTGATCCTTTCAAACTGAAACAACTTGGGTAGCTTAAGGTCTGGCTTTATGTGGAACACACCTGTCTGAATAGCTTGAAATGTTTAAAATCAGTGTGATCAGGTATCCCCACAACAATGACAGGCCACATCTGCTGCTGCTGCTGGCCTACCACAGGTTCGGCACAGCTGTTCAGCTATCTTTCCATCTCAATAAACCGCCCCGCCTGCAGCAGCCATGACCCTTACTGACCTGCATCCACAGCCTCACTGCCCTCACCCCAGACCCAGATGACAGCAGATATTGAGGCTTGTAAAAAAGCGCTTGTGGCAACACATATGATGACACTGGGAGGGACAAAGACATTGCTGCACAGGCATGAACTTGCAGACACAGAAAGATGAAGAGACAAAGAGGGAGACGCATAGGGGGCAGGGTGGATCCTTACATCCATTGACAGTGTTGTTGTACGCTGTGGTGCCGTAGCCTGTAGTGTTGAGTGTTTCCTTGCTCCCACTACGAGAATTCCTCGCACTGCCCCAGGGGTCGTTGTCATAGGAACCAGATCTGGCTTTCATCTCCTCCTTTAGGATCATCCTCCCGATGCCACTCCCGATCTGGAAGGGAGCAAGGAAAGAGGCAGAAAGGGGAGGAAAACAAGAAGGATGCGTAAAGGAAAACTGCTAATTTAATGTACAGTGAATGCAAAGATGGATGAGACAGCAGCAAATGAAGAGAAGGAGGATAGTTTAGGCACCATACCATAAAAAGTGCATTATTCATGGGTGTTCCTGAGGAGGTGACATTTTTCAACCAGATGTTGAAGAAAGAGAGGAAGAAAATAATGAAGCGCTTACTCTTTGAAGACTCTGACTCCAACCCTCTTCATCTCCTCCTGTCGAGAAGCGCCTTCTCGGCGCCCGATAGGCTGAGAGAGAAATAAGATAAAAGAGATCCCCTCGTATGAATATAGAGCTCAGAGTGGAACACAGTGGGTGAGTGAATAAATATGACAACACAGAGTTAGAAATGGAACTGTGCTTCTATGTCTGTGTTTGGTCCGGCTTAAAATGGGAAAAATGTAGCCTACTATGCAGCTTGCCATTCTAACTCAGTGAAATGACAATGTTTCCTACCCCTTGGGGAGCTGGTGTAGGGGTAGTAGTCAGACTCTGACTGGGTGTATGGCTCAGGAGAGTAGGTGGACAGTCTGGAGGATCTGAGGATGTCCTCGCTGGTCCTGCTTTTGGTGGCTGCGTCCACATGATTGTCTGTGAAGAAGTGGATTAAGTTAGGAGAGAAAGGGAAATACAGACAGAAACAAAGTAAACGGGTGTTCTGTTGAAGAAATAGTTTGACTTTTGGGGAATTCTGTTTATTTACTTTTTTTGCAGAGAGTTACATGAGAAAATTGATACTAGGGCGAGGGTCTGCCTCAACACAGGTTTACATGGTTAAAGAAGCAGAACAATAATAAAATAAAACAATAATACAGTGAAAGCAGGACTAAAATGCAAAAGCTACAACAACTCACATGATAAAAGCAAGGGCAAAGTAAAGACAAAGAATAAACAACAAATAAACAAACAACTTTAAAAGGACATTAAAAAGTAAGCCTTAGAAATTAGCTAAAAGCAGGCAAAAAAAAGTCAAGTTTAATTTAATTTAAAACTTTTAATTGCCATTCTCATATTTGTCCGTTACTTATGAAGCTTGGAGACTGTTAGCTTAGCTTAGCATGAACACCCGAAACAGTGGGAAACAGTTAGTCTGTTGTCCACAGGTTAAAAAAAACAATCTACCAACAGCCCTAAAGCTCACCAATTAACACATGATATCTGATGTGTTTATTTCATGCGAATATCAAGGTGGTAACTACAAGGGGAAGACAAAACTCCTGCTGGAAGTTACTTTGCCTGGTTTTTCTATGAATTAAACGAATGAGATATAATGTGTTAATTAGAAAGCTTTAGAGGTCGCCAGATTTTGTTGCCTTTCTACAGGGCCAGACTAGCTGTTTCCCATTGCTTTGAGTCTTTGTGCTAAGCTAAGCTAACTGTCCCCAGCTTCATATTGAACAGGTGTCAATTAGAGCGATTAGTTGTCAACTATTAAATTAATCAGCAACTAATTTGATAAGTAATCTGTTTGAGTCAATTAAAAAAAGCCCAAATTCTCTGATTTAAGCTTCTTAAATTTGAATATTTTCAAAGTTCCTTACTCCTCTATGATAGTAAGCTTCAATTTTTTCAATTTCAGGACATCATCTTGGCCTTTGGGAAACACTTATTGACATTTTTCACTGTTTTCTGACATTTTATAGACCAAACAACTAATCGCTGAATTGAGAAAGTAACTGACAGATTAATCCACAATGAAAATAACCATTAGCTGCAGCCCAAGTGTCAATCTTCTCATCTGCTTCTCGACAAGGAAGTGAATAAGCTACTTCCCAAAATGTCAAACTATCCCAACAAGGAGGGAAATGTGTTAATGATTATCACAAAGATGTACAGCCGGAGTACATTTACACTACATATCCAGTTATAGTTCCAGTTATATCCAACATTCCTGTCAGAGGAGATCATATTTCAGCCAACAGCATGAAAATAACCAGCATTAAAGTGAGTTCAGTTACTGCTCAGCCTGAGGCACACAGTCTGTTTCATGAGTGGTGCGAGGGGATGATATTGATGCCACTGCACTAAAGCACAGTCAATGGGAGTCAATGGATGTGACATGCAGAGTAATGTCAGATAGATCGCTCTTCACTCTGTTAGCCATTAGCCATGCCGGCCCCAATCCATGATCCATTGGATTCCAATACATATGATGCATGACAGCGATGGCAGACATTCTCATCTTTGGGACACACTCTTTCAGCTTGGCGACAGGGCCAGCCGACCACACACACACGAGCACACACACACACATTCAGAGCAAAGTTACTGTAGACAGCAGATTGAAACTTCTGTCAGAGGAGGTATGGCTGTACAGTATTGACATGGGATGACAAACACAGAAAGAGACACATGTATCCACACACACAGACAGACAGACGTGCAATATCTATCTATCTACAGACAGTGAGTGAAATAGCGAGAGGAGGGAGATACTTACAGTGGCAAGGTCACCGGGTAAAGTGGAGCAGAAGGTGGAGGGAAGTGAATAAAAGTGATTGGATGCAATAAAAAGAGGCGAAAAGAAAAGGGAAACATTATTGGAGCGTCCCCAAGGGAGATGTGACAATGTGAGAGCTTTGCTACCCATATGAAAAACAAGAACAAAGCCAAATAATACGGATTTTATCATTTCTATACAGGTAGCAAACTTGTTAACAATTAGTACATAACAGGCCTTGGATGCGCACAGCAACATAACTTCACATGTGTCTGTTGTGTCCTTGGATTTAAATAAGTCCTTTTAAGTGCTGAAAGTAGAGAAAATAATACTCAGTAGCTGTGAGGGATGTAACAATACCAAAAAGACACGTACAATGATACCACGATCAAAAGCACATGATATGTTATTTATCTCAATATTAAAGGGATACGCCAACATTTTTTTTGTTTGCGTGTCTTGCCTCACTCCCGAGTCCTTGACAAGCAGGTAGATACCACCGGCCACCGCTAATTAGCTTAGCTCAAATGCTTGGAGTCAATGGGTAGTGTTAGCCTGCCTCTGCCTGCAGTCATCAGATAAACTCTTCAGCAACTCTAAACGGTCCTGTGTGCTTGTTGTGCCTCGTTTTTACTGCGTTATGTTACGTTATCTATTTTTAGGCTAAGATTAGCACTTTATGTAAGTTTAGAAAGAAGTACATAGGAAACTAAACCGCAGTTTTTGCGCATGCGCGCCAGTAAACAGCTGAGGAAGAAGGCAGAAGAGCTAAGCTAATTAACGGTGGGCGAGCTCTGTCCGGCTCTCCTTGTTACTGCACGTATAGCCGAAAGAATGGTATTTACCTGCTTGTCATGGACTCGGGAGTGAGGCAAGACACGCAAACAATAAAATGTTGGCGTATCCCTTTAAAAAAGGAAGAAACATTATGACTTGAAAAAATATTCTTTATTAAGACAGCTATAAGTTCCTGGCTTGCGTGTAAAGGATGACGGGATTCTAGCTCCTTGATGATTATGATTGCGCAGTCTGCTGTTCAAACAAAAATAATACAATCAAGACTTTTGGCTTAAAAAATCAAATCAATAGGGATTTGAACAATTACTTTGATTTCTCAGCGTACACAACAAACAATTCACTGGTTACAGTTACATGGTTGGGACAGCTCTAACTAAAACCTCGTGCCTATTTAGCCTGGCACTTGGCCAGTTTTAGATGGCTGGTGGAACATTTTAAGGGAAAAACAAGACAGCAGTGCATTTGAGATCAGAGCTGTCGACAAGTCCGAAACACAGCTTGTGATTTGTTGACAGAAGACATTCGGCGTTGGATTTATCATTATGGATTTATCTTACAAAGTCTTCAAAAAGAGGGTGACACAGTGGTGCAGTGGTTAGCTGTACTGCCCCACAGCAAGACGGTTCCCGGGGTGGGAGAGGCCTTCTGTTCAACGCTTGGTGAGATAGACTTGCGTACGCAGGTCAACTGTAAAGGCTTAACTTCAGTGATACAGTGCACAATTTATTCTCAACAACATCGCATTAAACATCTATTTTTCACTTGCCTGATTGGACTGCATGAGGCTTTCCACTTGCCCAAACACAGAGTTTCAATTTTTGCCCTGAGCGAGTGTTAATGTTGAGCCCTGACAAATTATGTTAAGAAGAACACAATTATACGCAATATTACGCAATCTGATATATTGTTACATCCCTATGCTGTTTAGGAAGATATAAAGTACAAGAAGTATCAACATGACTGATGTGTAAGTGTGTGCAGAATGTCTGTATTCAAACAAGTCAAGTTAAAAGGTTTTTGAACTCATTCAGTCATTAACTTTATATTTTCTAAACAAAAATGTGTCTGTGCATGTAAACATTATGGCCAGTGATGTACTAATTATAGCTGAGAGATATTGGAGGGTGAAAGTGCCTATAAACAGGACAACACAGTTGACTAATTAACCCACAAATATCAACACAACAGTACATAAGAACATGCAGGACAAGAGAGACAACAGAGAGATTATCCTCCATCAGGAGGCCTTAAATCTTGTGACTCTCAGCTGAGAAGCCTTTTCCAGCGTGATGTGACGAGGAGATAAGGGAATCTTCTCTTATGAATGTTTATACTGAAGCACACTATCCAGATGGCTGGAGTGCATTTCAGTTTAATGACTTGTAAAAAAGTCAAAAATAGCATCTTGTGTTAACGGCGCCGCTGTGTTACTTGACTGAACGACAACATAAATCCACACAATTAAGAAATCAGACTTCCCTCTCATACACTCCCTCTGTTTTCCGCCTAAAAAAACGAGCACAGCAGCTGTCTCCGCATTCGAACAATTACAATTACAGTAACGTCTCCTTAAATCACACACTGACCACTGCTTAACTAGGCTAGGGTGAGAAATAAAAGAAGTCTCCACAGCAAATATAAATTCCAGTTATAATACGGGTTTCCACTGTGCTTTGTTCCATTGTTCTGTTCTATTCTGGTGAATTGTGTGTCCTCAGAGTCCCATGTACTCAACACTTGTCACGCCTGAGCAACCTTCACTTCATTCAGGGTCTACTCTAGCCCCATTTGCCGACAAGAACCTGTCGTGCTGCGGGAGCTGCACGCAGAAGCAGACGTGCTTGTGGCATGCACACTAAACATTGCTCTTTCTTATTTGGCCTCTAACTAACACGATGTAACTGATCTTTATCTTCATTTTTTGTTGTACAAATCAAACTCTATGTCCACTGTCAAGCACAGAATCAATCTTTTCCATTTATCTGGTTTTGTTATCGATGGCTTCAATTTCTATCACAACTGGAACATCAATACTAATAAATACTAAATCACAAGGGGGCTGCTGAAACACATCAATAGGTCAGTAAAAACAACTATATCGAGTACTCAAACACAGCATGACTAAACTGACAGGAGGACAGGCAGGCTAAGGCGGGGCTAACTGCACTGTACCCGTTCTCGTATAGATGGGAGGCTTCCTGTAGATGTTGGGGTCCCCTGTGGCTGAGGAGAGAAAGAGGAGATGGAGAGGTGAAACATGGAGGAGTAAAGGAGGAGAGGATGTGAGTTTCTGTTGAGGATGATCGGGTGGGACAAGGTGGAGGTAGGAGGGATGGTTGTAAAGGAAGGTAAAGATGCAGTATGAGGGGAAGAATGTGCCACAGAAATTACTTTATGTGCGACATAAAAATATGACCTAGTCACATTTTCACACACTCTGATTCCCACAGAACTTAAAATGAATGATTTGCATTAGTGAATAATGGCTGATGAAATCTTCCCACAGAGTAAAAAAAAAAAAATCTATGAGATCGTGAGGAGCGTAATGAGGAGATGGGGAGTCCTACCTGGTACATGAAAATGTTTAGGGGGCTGGTTTGTGGTGGGTGTGCTTGACCGCCCCTCTTGGCCGTAATAAGGTGAACTTCTGCCACTTTCAGAGCCTGCAGCCAGCCACAGCCAATCACAGCAAAGGAAAAATGAGCATGAAGGAAAGCTTCAACTCAAGTCTCATTCATGCAGATGAAAACCAAACAGCTTAATCATTCATTCAGATTACAAAGGGACATCTGGTAACTTTTCCACCTGTGCAGTTACAAAGGTTATTGACTTGTCTTCCTATGACAGTAATTACAGTCATAATGCACATGTGTAAGAGTTAAATGAAATGACAGCAAAGGAGCGACCACAGCATATGAGATAGCCAAACAACTATTTTGGAGTGAAGTGAAAGAGATTCTGCTGTACGCCAGTGAATCTTGTCACCGCAAAAATTATATGATGGTATTTTTGTTAATATATTAGAGTGGAAATGACATACAAATGGCAATGACAAGGAATCTGATCTCTCTTAAAGGAGCAGTTTGACATTTTGGGGAAAAACGCTTATTTGTTTCCTTAAGGCTGAGACAGGCCGCTTTGAGCGTCAGAGGACAGCTGCGGTCACGCGGTTCTATTCATAGTACAACTGAGGGTCCGCTTCAGCCGGCAGCAGTGAACAGGGGGCTGGGAGGCAAGCTGACTGTCCTACTACTGTCAGAATCGGGGGAAAGTGAAACTAAAAAGATGCTGCTGGGTCTGCAGTGAATGTCAGACGAATATCCGACGTAAAACTATCTTCACTGCGGTGAGGCCGCTGCAGCTGGAGCCTGGAACAAGAGACGCATGTCCAGTCTCCATGCTTGTTATGCGTACAGTCTGTGCTGTCACAAAAATGGTCTTTAAGCGTACGTTTATGTCACGCAGAACAAAGCGGTCCACTCTGATGTCTGTATGCTAATTATGAAACCAAAACCAGAAGTTGGTTAGCTTAGCTTAGCTTAGCATAAAGACAGGCAACAGGGGGTAACAGCTTGTCTGGCTCTGTCCAAAATTAACAAACTCTACTATCAAGCACCTCTGAAGCTAACTAATTAATTTTATATCTTGTTTTTCAAAATTCTTACGAAATCTCAAGTGCAAAAATGTCGATAAGCCGTTTTATAAGATGTTATTTGCGGGACAATTTCTTGAACAGGAGCATTAACTCACTGTAGTCTCCTCTGGTTACCTGGCAACCTCACAATGAAGGTAAAACTTCAGAGGTGCTGGTACGTAGGTGGATTTTGTTACCTTTGAAGAGAGCTAGGCTAGTTGTTTCCCCTGGTTTCCACTTTTTATGCTAAGCTAAGCTAACTGACTGCTGGCTATATCTGCACACTGAACAGATACATATGAGAGTAGTAACGATCTTCTCGTCTCAACATTAACAAGAGAGAAAAAAGGCGTGTTCCTCAAAATGTTAAACTATTCCTTTAAAGGGCTTAACTTCAGTAGAATCATTCTCAAAATTAAAAAATGAGTCAGCTCACAAACTCCATTGTGCTTCATCTTTGTTCAAATTGCATTTCACCTTTAGAACAGCATGACTGATTTCATTTAATACTTTTTTCAATAGACTGATATTAAACTCTGAGGTCATAAGCAGACAATTAGCAGCGGGCGCCATCTGACTCACCAGGGTAGGCATAGTGCTGCGGGGAGCGAGGCATGATGGGTGACATGCCTTGACGACTATACGTCGGCGAGTCAATGTAACCTGGACTGGAGCACTGCCTCTGCTTCATATCCAGGCTGTCGTAGTCCTGAGAGGACAACGGAGAAGAGGTGGAGAATAAGTAAAAAAAAAAAAGGAGCTGGGGGCAACCAGGAGACAAATAGCTTAATGACAGGTCAAAATGACAACAGACAGTTCACTTGTTAAAACTCGTCTTAAGTGCTCTGGTATTTACGGCGGAAGAAAGAATGCTCACCTGAGAATAGGGAGAGAGTGTCCCAAGTGACTAGAGGATCAGTGGAGAGAGAAGAGTTATCATTTATATTGTAGCACAGTGGTGAATAAAAACACATCATGTATCATGTATTTGCAGGATTACACAAAAAAAGATCAGACAATCTTTTTAAATTCAGTCTGTGCTTTGTTTAGGCTTACATGGATGACTGGTGGGGTTTTCTGCATTGGAAAAAGTAATGACATAATCATTTTAACATCAGTTAAAGGAATAGTTTGAAATCTAATTCATGTTCTTGCCAAAAGTTAGAAGAGAAGATGGATACCACTCTCACGTCATTAACACTTTATATCTGTTTTCCTTTATTCATATACAAACCAAATTGTAAAACTGTCAAGTTGTGGTTTGTTTGAACTATTTTTTGGCTTAGCTTATTAAGTGAACTTTAGGGACGGTACACATGCCGCATTTTTTGCATACTCAAATTCATTGTTTTCAATGAGGACGTGTGGCAGGTGCACTCAAACGCCAGAGCGACGCTGTTGCAGTGTGCACACATTCCCGAGAACCTATTTTTCAGGGCGCGATGACTGTACTTTGAGATAAATCAAGTTTAACCTTTGGGATGCAGCAGCACGCACCGCATGTCTTGACAAGGAACAACCAATAACAGCCAACAGATATCTTTTCCCTTCCTCTGAAAATATCAGTCTTTGGTAAATATGGAAAAGTTGATCATTTTGGTGCAGGGCTGCCAGAGCTTTCATCTGTTTCACGGACGATTTGCACACACACAATAGGCCTACACACAAACAGCGCATAGCAACATCAGACACAACCTACCACTGCCCTCTAAAGCTGGCTCAAAAAAGGCACCAAAGTAGCGCCCAGTGTCCGACCTGGCGTGTTCCAGGCCGTTAATGATGTGGCATGTGCACCGCCCCTTGGAGATGCTAGTGGACAGTTTTTTTATTATTATTATTGGACAGAGCCATGCTAGCTGTTTCCCTCTGTTTCCAGTGTTTATGCTAAGCTAATCTAATAGCCTGTGGGCACTAGCTTCATACTAAGCAAACAGATGTTAGAATATCTTTGTTCCACTCATTTAACTCTCAGCAAAAAGCTAATAAGTGTAATTCCAAAAAAGGTTTAACTATTCCTTTTAGTATGGTGCACTTATAAAAAGACATTTACCAGAAACTGATGTGAATCATTTGTGTATGGGCAGTAAAATCCACCAATCAAATACAAATTATTCATAAGTACTTCAGGCTCATCATTTTCAAAATCAAATTTCACTGAAAATTCCCAGAATTTTAAAATTGTGTTTGGTTAGAAATGATTTTTTTTATTTTTTTATCTTAATCTCAAAAAAGAGTCACCTGTTGTAAATAAATCGTAATAAAAAAACATTCATCAACATGTTAAGTCAAGCGTTTGCTCTGAAAACTGCAATTTTTAACCCAATTTTCTAATTTTCCATTTCTTAATCACACTTTACCGAAACAAAATAATCCATTCAATCAATTTTTGAAAAATAAAAACATGAAAATAATGAGCCTTACAGATACTATGTATATGACTGAGTTGTAATAATGACACACACTTATTTCAGCACAATTCCATCTGAAAACTAAGTAAAGAATTTTCTCCTAAAAACAGACCAACAATGAGACCAGTGCTAAGTTCGGCCTGGAGTGTGTAGCAGTAGTACCTCCCCATAGCTGTAAGTTTCTAGCCTGTCATCAGAGGTGTATCTGTGGTAGGGCTGGTATGAGGAGGATATGAGGTCTGGCTGTTGGACCTCATATATGGCCTTGACCTTTGGCAGGGCAGCTAGGTCCTTATAATCTAGGAACTGATTCTCCACTCTGGCCTGGAGAGAGGACACACACATACACCCACCAAAGACAGAGACAACAGCAACACCACCCAACATCAACCACATGGACGATGCACAGTAACAGAGCAGAATGGAAACTCCACCAGTGACAGTGAGCAGATCATGCAGCGGTGAGAGGAGTGAAAAAGAGCTGATGAAGCACACACAAGCCTGCACATGCACATACGTGTGCGTGCGCTCATCAAAAAGTACACATGTACGCTGCAGAACCTGACAGCAGTGTAAGTTGTTGACCTTCAGGAGCTCAGCAAGTGTGAGAAAGAGAGCAGAGGGAGCAAAGACAGCTAGAGAGGGAGAGGGAGAGAGGGAGGAGACAGTATGGACAACAAGCGTGCTTACACTGCATTTCTCCCTCATCCATCACCTTAAACAGAAAGGTCATTGATTATGAGACGAGAGCAGAGCGGGGCAGGGCTGAGCAGAGAGCGGTGACTCCTGCTTGCATGCAGACAACCCTTGACATGCTAATACTGCCGACATGCAGCAGCAGCACCCAGCAGACTGCCAAGCAGCACAGTTGGACATTGTTCCATAGCTGGCTGAAGCCTCCTTTTTACATGGAAGTTGTCCAACTTTGTAATGTACAGAGCGACAACCTTCACAGAAACCTTCATTGGTATGGTCCTCATCTAGTTTCTCTCTGTCTTTCTCTATCTATATCTATGTCTCTATCTATCTATCTAGATAGATAGATAGATACTGATTTGATGATTTGCACATCAAAACCTGTATGTGTCAAGTTTAAAACTGGGATATATTTGGTTGAAATATTAAAGTTCTTTTTAAGATGTCTGGGTTACATTAAACCTTTTTTCAAATTTAATTAATGTGCCTTAACTATTTGGGATTTCATTCCTCTCTTGTGGTGCAGAAATGAGTCCTAAACCTCAGAAATGAGTTAGCATTTTTTGCACATCCGGTTCCTTCATCTCAAAGTCATTGAGTTTTTTGAATGGGTTTTTGGTTAGATGCCTGAAATAAGGTCTGCAGTTAACACAAGCTTAGGAGACTCACGTTTTGTTGTACGGCATAAAATACTGTTGCGCATTCACCTTCCGACGTAAATTAGGCTAATCTGTCTGGATGTTCGTAGGTGGAAATCACTTCACATGACATGGAACCTTCCGTTTCTGCACTTGACTTCAGCAGGTGAGTACTGAACATACAGCCACTTACATCAGTGGGCAGTCGCCTGACACTGCCTCTCCAAATGTAGCCCAGTTTTAACCGACACATAACCGAACCTTCATGTGTTTTTTGACTTGCAAATCACTTTCTATCATTACTGATGACTGAAGATTGTCCTCACAGATATAAACCATTAACACTGTGTTGTGACAAGATACTTTGTGATTTTCTCACTTCTCTTTCACTCCTGCCACATTACTGATGACAACAGAGGTTACAGACACAGACAAGTGAACAGGCCAAGGGAGTGAGCAGCCTCTCAGGTTGGTGCTTAATCATTCAAGCCTATGGGTAGTGCTTGTGTTTCTGGTGTAGCAATTGTGCTTTTAGGGTAAGCTCAGTGGCAGCTAAAAGTCACTACAATCTGCAAAACTATAGGCTACTCACGCATATAACCCTACTGGGAGAGCCTATGGAGGAGCCCGGTGGAGAGATGGAGGCCTCTGACAGGCGTCTGTGCTGTGAGGTACAAACAGACAAAGAAGAAAAAAAAAAAGAGCAGAAAGCGCACACTGTGAGAAAATTACAGTTTTCATTTTATCACACCATTTTCATTTCAAACTCTATCTCACCCTGAGTCTCCTCTCCGCCCTCGCCGCCTGCTTGCATAATGGGTGCCACACCTCACAACCTGAGGAAGAGAAGACAGATTGGCATTGGGTGTTAGCACATGCCATGCATTCGTCTACATGGGCATGGTCAATGTGATGGCATTAGGTTTCACCTGTCAGGTACATTTCCTCTCCCTCTTTGAACATCAAGTTACAGCGGGAGCATCGGGCGCAGGTCGGATGGTAGTGTTTCCCTCCCGCCTGTGAGGAGCAGAGGAGAGGAGAGGAGAGGGAAAGAGGTGTGACTGGACATAAATTATCATCATAAAGAGTTTCACAGAGTGAGGGTTAATCTACAAATGAGCAGGTCATTATCTCCATATGTTTTCCGCTGTATATCACCTGACCATCATTGGCCTCATTATCTACTGAGACATTATTGCATAGCCTGTAGTTGTTCATCAGCAATCGCATGATGGCCACCACCCATTCTCATTCATGCCATAATTAGAGCAAAGATCCCTGTAGGTCAGTCACATGAAGAAAAGTGTTGGTGTGTGCATGTGTGTGTGTGTACGCAACAGAGAGAAAGAGGGAAGTAGGTGGCCATGTAAGTGAAGGACACAAGAGTGCGATACATGTCCTTGGATGTTCAGAGTGCCCCGGGGGAACACATCCGAACAGGTGAAATGGACACATGAAATGATGCAGTATGATGTCATCGCGCCAGCTCCCATCCATTAATCCAGTCCAGTTCACGGTCCTGATGTTCCTCACACATGTCTCCGCGGGGCTGACGGCTGAGGCGTGGCCCTGTCCTGTCACCTCTGCCTTCCTGACACACCATTAGAGAATTTCTATTTATAGAAGCACGGCTGACATGTGGCCTGTGTCGAGGAGACCTGAACCGTTTCATCCGAACACACCCAGCTTCTGTGCTTGAGTGTGTGTGGCAGGGTATTATGTCATTTTATGCTGCATTGACTTTCCCCGCTTTTCATAAAAACTGATACTTTCGTGCAATCTGCAGGAAACCAGGCCTCTCTGACGAATGCAGTCTCTCCGAGAGTTGCACAGCACAGTTCTTAATCGTATCCAAGTTGCATTTTAACCAATACCTGCTCTCCTTATCCGTCTCAGGTTACTCTGAAAGGAAAGCCAGGAGAGGATGCAGCATTTCCGTCCCTTACTTTCCCAGCAGCAAAGCGTTTACCGTCTGTGGTTGCACAATATCAGTTCAACAACTGCTGTTAGCATTCCTAATGAGGCCCTCATTCTCTCCGGTGGCATTAATAGGCTGCTATATTTATTGACGCGCTAAGACACAGAGGAAGGAGAGGGAAAGAGGAGAAACTAAAGAAAGGATGTTTCATGCTCCTCTTTCTTCCGCTTCCTGTCTTTATTTCTCCCCTTCTCCATCTATTCTAACCTACTCATTAAACTAACGACCACTGGCTCTGGAAAGTTGGACTGGAGATTGGCTCTGTGGAACGAGCCTAATCATCCACACAGACACAAACACAGACAGATTAGTCTGGGTTTAAATGTAGGAGAGTGGAGAGATCAGTACGCCTAACTGCACAGACGTGGAAATGATACGTTTAAATTGATAAATGGAGGATCTAGTGGCTTCTGTGCAGCACTGCATTCATCCATTAATATAATGAAAAAATGTGTTGACTTCTTCTCACACAAGAACTACGATGAAATGTCTAAAAGTATTTGTCAGCAAATAAAAAGTAAATAATAAGACGGTAGGAGAGACAAACTGGTTTTGATGTAAAGCCTTATTCAATGACCTGAATGCATCTGTGAAATCAGTTTTTTGAGTTTCCTAAAATAACTCAAAGTCAGCCACACACATGTAAACTAATCATAGACTGTACAAAATAACAGGCATAACCACTGTGATGTCACCCACTGGCTTCTGGACTACTCTCAAGCCTTTTGAAGCCGAGTTTGGCATCGTGGATTTTTGGAGTTGGAGGTGACAATATTTCGGTGAGGAGGTGGAGCTGGAGAAGAGCGAGGGGTGGATCTGACCAATTAGCTAAGGTGGTGCCTTGCAGACAGTCTGTCACTCAATGAGGCCACACCCCTAATTATGCATAACTTTAAGCCTTGAATGAGTTATATAAAATTCACCACTCGTACACTTAGAGAACAAAACTGTTCTTTGTACCAGGTTGTAAACATGTTAATTCCTGCTGTAAAGTTGGGCATTTTAACACATGTGTCTAGAGGGACTGATTTGCTTCTGGGGCTAACCTCAACATGCCATTCGAGGGACTACAGTATTTGGCAGTTGTGCATTTTCCAGCCCAAGAGGCTGCGGCTTGAAACAAACCAGCACGCTCGGATGAATGTGCAGGGTGGTTAGGTCAGGCGGCAAGTTCGCCCAGATGTAGATGACCGGGCGGTTCATCAACAGGCTATTCCAGGGTGCTATTTTCTGTATTTACTTACAATCAGACTACGAGACAAGCTTTTGATTTTATTCATTTAAAACTATGTTGTGAAGCTTCCACAGCTTGCCATGATTTATGTTGTTTGGCCTTTCTGACCAAGAAGAAGCATTAAGACCAGAACTTTTAGGGTCCAAAACAGCACATATCCTCCTGAACCTGTCCGCCTCCTAACCATTAGAAACATAGCTCAGCAGGCCACTTGGCATATTAAATAATTGTGCAATAGGGATGACTTTTTTAATGCACTTAATCTAGTGGGTCATTTGATGTTACTCCTCAGTTACCTGTAGATGCTGGTGTATTATCTATAGTGCTCTTATGTGTTGGATCTTATTTTACCCATCTGTTTTTTGCTTTTATGGTTATTTCAGCGAAGGAATATTGCAAAGCTCAGGTCTGTGGTGTCTCGACCTGAGCTAGAGATGATTATCCATGCTTTTGTGTTGTCCTGACTGGACGTCTGTAATTCCTTTTTTACTTGTCTAAACAAATCTTCTCTGAATCGTCTTCAAATAATCCAGAATACTGCTGCTAGGTTGTTACCAGGCCCATCCAGTCCAATATTTTTTGTCAAAAGACTATAATAAAATGCCAAAAATGAGTACAGCATCTGCAAAAGTGCCAAGATGGAATTTCTATGTTATTCTATGTTTGGGGAGTTGGTGTTGATGGAGTCAAATCAGCTGCACACTGCATGTTAAAGAAGCAAATCATTATGATATCAAAATTTGACAGCAGAAAAGAATGATAGTCATGCGCACGCACACACAAACGATCAGAGAGTTAGAGAGAGAGACATAGAGGGAAAAGAGACAGAGAGGGAGACTCACAGATAAAGGCTGACATGTCCCCATGTCTATAAATAGCCCAGAGAGGCTGACAGTCAGGAACAAAACACTTTACACCAGCCATTCTGACAAGTAAAGGAGCACAGGGACAACAAGGCCCCGTGTGAGTGTGTGTGTGTGCACGTGTGTGTGTCCGACCAAAGTTTTACTACGTCTGCTCCCTTTCCTCAGGTCCCGACAGACGAGCGACACCCTCCAGAGACTCTTCCAAAACATTTAATTAGCATGTGCGCTTTATCACTTTCATTATTTTCAAACCTACTCCCCTCATTATTTTCCCTTCACTTCTTTCTTTCATCTGTCCGCCTCAGCTCCTTCTCCTCTGCTCTCCTCTCTCTCCACTGTTGACTCCCCCTTCCATCTTCTTTTTAAAAGTGCTTTAGCATAAGAGAGCACGCACATTTCTATCACTGCAGAATTTGCTTTTCTGTGTCTCTCCTCCTTCCATCTTTTCCCTTCACTCCTTACCCTCTGATCTTTTTATAACTCCATTTTCTTCTGAACTCCTTACACGTTATTATGATTCAGTCTTTTGCCTCCTGTTGGTGCAGGCAGGCCTGTGTTCTGCTCAACCGTGCTTCCAAAAGTAACAGTCGAAAAGTGGGTGAGCACCAACGTTTGACCAACTGAATTTATTTTAGTTTAGTAAAGCAGCACAAAATTTTTATCGCCGGCCAATCTTAAGTCGCTCACTCCCTAAAGCACAGCGGGGCTTAAACGGAGGCGAGAATAAAATGCAACTGCTCAGTTCTGATAACGCTGATTACGCTCAGTCGCCACAGTCAACTCCCAATTTGGATTTCTGTATCGCTGCAGAATTTGATGTGTCAAAATCTCTGCTACCACCGCCTCACATTGATATCTGGTCCCATTCTTACCTCCAGAACCCTTCCGCTGATGTATCTGCTGCAGGTCTCACATTTCACCCCATACTGGGCGTGGTAATCTGCCTCACAGTATGGAACTCCATCCCTGCAACATAGAGAATACACAAAAAAGTACTGCTGTAGTGTCTTAAATGCACAGTTTAGTTCAGTAGTTCTCAAACAGGGTTCCCTTAAGGGTCCTTAAAGGAGTCCCAGAAAGCACAAAAAGCACAAATTGTTGCATAAAAATTCACCAGAATGCAGGAAATGAAGTGTTTAATGGTAAAAAGACCCCAGACTCTCCGGTTAATTACCCAGCCCTTTACAAGTCTGACTATTCTGAATTTAGGTTTATTATTTCCTCAACTGTGGTTAACAACTACAGAATTCTGGTATGTTTTCAGTTGGGGATCCCTGAAGTTAAATCTTATCAAATAGGGGTCCGTGACCTAATGGGTGTCAATTCAGGGGACATGAAAAAGCTTGAGAACCAGTGGTTTAGCCTATCTGGGAAGACACTGGATATTAAAAGTCCAATATGTCTACTTGTGAGACATGAGACGTGAAAATAAGTCGCTTTAAAATGTTGCGACTCTCTTCACACACTCACTTGCTGATGTATTCTCCGGTGAGGACCATGTTGCAGGTCCGACATCTGAAGCAGCTGACGTGCCACTGTTTCTCCAACGCCAGGAGAGACTGCCCCTGCTTGATCTCGGCTCCACACCCAGCACAGTCTGGAGAGGAGTAGTGTGTGAGAGAAAGAGGAAGAAAAGGGGAAAAAGAGACAGGATTGGGGAAAGATGCAGACAGAGAAGGAAGAAAGGAAGGAAAGACAAAGCGAGCTATGGTATAATTGTACATCTTTAAACACCAACTGTGCTCCTAAGTGTAGTTTTCTACCCCTTTGGCACAGCCACCTTCTTAATCAATAGCTGTACTAATGCGGGATATTGCAGAGCTGTGAGGCTTGTTCTCTTGACTGTAAGCACTGTTAAACATGATTGAATGCAGGCAGGAAGCAAGAATCACTGAAATAGCCTCAGGGCGAGAACAGTTGCATAAAATCCCCCTCACATGAGACATGTATGAATCTCTGTCTGTTTCTCTCCAACACACACACTAGCACACACTGTATACAAGCAGACTGCACTATTCAACTTCTCTAAGAATGACGCGCCAGCAGGCGTTATTGACCACCGCTAACAGGGCAAGAAAGAAACAGGACAGCACAGAGGCTACAAATGATGCATGGCTGTGGAGTGACAAAATGCTGAAAAAAGGTCAGCGCTCCATTTGTTTCCATTTGGAAGACGTTTGGCCTAGCTTACCCTTTTCTGACCCGGTCTACTGCCCCCGAGAGAAGGCTGGAGTCACAAGGGACCACTCCACTCCGCCCTGTCAGCCAAGACAAACTGTGTTTTGCAGTAAAGAAAAACCTGCAGTCTATTGAGTCGGTTTTCTGCAGTCCAAATAAATCTTTACTGTCATTTGGTGGTGATAGTGCTGAGTCCATGGGGCCGGGATTGCAGCCCCAGACTGTGACTGCGCACATCTGATTTTCCTCTGAGTCATGATACAGTTCCCATTTTAGCCTCTGAATAAAAAAGGTATTTGAACGGGTAACAATTACGCAACAGAGCTTGTGAGGAGAAATTGTTTGATATGGTTACATATAAATGAACACTAATGAGAAGGAGACAGAGGAGAGAAAACTGCCTCTGCACTGCCTCTGCACTGTTGTTGCCTTTCTGGCCACACCCCAGTCGGTGATGGTGTTTTCATGAGCTGTCAAAAGCAAAATACAACATCACTAATTGTAATCTCTGTGTGTGTGTGTGTGTGTGTGTGTGTGTGTGTGTGTGTGTGTGTGTGTGTGTGTTTTCGCAGTTTTGTGACTGAAAATATTTCAGACCTATCGAATCTGAATTTATATAAATCAAAGAAAACTTAACTTAAGACATTTTTAGACTTTTTAGGATGTGTAGACACCCTGGCAACATGTTTGAATGTTTTAACTTGCAGCGGCAGTAGCTCCCTGCTCTCTGTGATTTATTGCTCCTTTAAAGGGGTTAGTTCAACATGTTTGGAAATACCCTTACATTAATTGGCTTTCTTGATAAGTCTGGTTCTGTCTGAAGAGCAATAAGAAAAAATAACTGTTTCTTGGAATCGTCCAGCACATAAGCCCCCATAAAATGATAAATTGTTGTTTTTCAACATAGGTTTTCCATGATTTAACATGTAATTAGTGAGATTTAGAGGAGCTGGTTTGCAGATTTTGTTACTGTTTGACAAAGCTGTTTCTCTCTGGCTCTTTAATTTTTGCCTTTAATTGATAGTGTATAGTTCAGAGGCAGAAAAAAAATGATGTAGGATGAGACTGCAGGGAAATGACACACAACAACTGTCCCCGACCGAATTCGAACTGGGAACATTGCAGTTTACACTGTACACTTCTTAAAGGAATACTTCAACCCCAAATGACCATTTGTATCTGAATTTCTCATCCCATTGAACTTCAGTTAAAGGGGCCACAATTCGCAACAGCAAAACTACAATCTATTTGCATCTATTTAAAGACTCTCACACACCTTGTGCAGTGTTAACCCAATGCTTTCCAAACAGACAGCCCTTTCTGACAGGGGACTGAAATGAAAGTTGAACTTATCTATGGTCTCTTCAAAACCAGACTCTTGACCACGGACCCCTTTTACTTCAGGTCACCAAGAATTTTCCCGGTTTTTGGATTCTTTGTTCATCGGACGCTTGCAAGAAAAATACAATTTTCTTCACAAATTCAACCTAACACGGGGTGAAGAACTGATATACAAATTTTCATTTTGGGAGGTAAAAAGTTCTTTTAATCCCTTGATCAATTTGAAGTAAAGTCGTCATAGACTGCAGATTTACTACACTGAGCAAATTATTCAGCTATGTCAAATTTGGGGTGTCTGTAATTTGGTGTTTGTAAGATGTCTTTCTATATTCTATTTTCTTTATATTTTTCTGTTTTATCACTCGAGAAGATCGACACCACTTTCATATTTGTCAGTTTATTTCAATATAAGGATACAGCCAGCAGCCTGTTAGCTTAGCTTAGCATACAGACTACAAATGTGGAGAAACAGTTAGCCTGGTTCTGTCAGAGCTATCAAAATCCACTTACCAGCACCCCTGAAGCTTACTGATTAGCATCAATGTTATCAAAGCTAGCAACTGTGCTAAGCTGAGCTAGCAGCCTGCTGTTAGAAACATGAGAGTGCAATCTTTTTACCAAACTCAGCAAGAAAGCAATAAGCGTGTTTCCAAGAAGTTGAACTGCTGCTTTAAGGAGACACAAAGAAGGATAAAGACAGTCCACTAAAACTTTGATTGAGGTTATAAAACTACATTACTCAGGGTAAGTGTTTGGTCATTGATGCATACATAAGAAAACGTCCACTGATAATTCTTTGCAGCATGTTATCTTGTGATTGTTCTGGGCCTTTTCCCTTGAAATAATCATCTTGTTCTGGCTAAAAGGATTTCTACCACTTTTGCACACAGAGCATACATTTGCATTCTTAAATATCAAAATGGCAGAGGAACAGGCTGTAAAAGCCAGTGCATTACATTTAGCGTCTGCACTCTGTCCCATTCCATCGACTGTCTCCTCATAAGACGGAGTGATGAACACGTACCTGGGGAGCCATTTGGATTTCATTTTCCTGAATGGAGCGATCTGGGGAGGACAGTTATTCACTGCCTCTCCACCATCTGTTATTGCTGCACAGCTAGTGAGCAGCAGCCTGCTGCCTCTATGCCACACTTAACAAATGATTCACTATCAATCACTATTGCTTTGTTGTGGGATCATGATTTGTCATTTTCCTGCTTTTTTTTCTCTGAAAGGGTGAGGGCTGTGCACCCTTTCCACCTGTCTATTAACACGCAGGATATTTAGCTCATTATATGCTAATATGTGACCAGATGTACACTGATTACGTAAAATCCTCTGTTCTCTTGTATGTTTAGCGCTGACAGTAATGAATGAATGATGTGTCTGTTTGTGTTGCATAATTCTCAGCTGGCAATCAGCACGACAGGTCGGACTACTGATTTGACAGACACTTGATTAGCTAAATGAGCTAAATGGGCCTCGTGGACACATCGCATTAGACTCAGCACACTGTAGCGCCTGGTGGCCCTAAACAGAACGGACAGAGCGAGGCAGACGCCGGACTTACGGCTGGGCCCGTGGATCTTGATCGGTTCATTTGGCTTGACGAGTGTGCGAGAGCACTGCTGGCACACGCAGTCCTTTCCACTGAATGTCACTCTGTCTCCGATGGGGAAGGGTTTACTGAGGAGGAGAAGAAAATACAGAGAGGAGAGAATTAGAAAACAGGTGCACAATAGGAGATGAAAATGCCTGCAGTGATTCTGTGTGTTTACATTAAACCCGAGCGTACGCATGGAAATAACAAATGGGTGCTGGCAGAAACATGATTGGGTGACAGACAGGCCATAATCCTGCTGACACAAGCTAAATACACTCTGACATCCCCTACCGAACCTGAAAATACATTTCCAAACAGTAGAGGCGATGGGTTAATAGGACGTTGATTGTTGCAGGAGCACCTGGCTGCTCTGTGATTAAAGAGGTGATAATGTGACGCTGCCACGGGCTTCTGAAAGGAAAACTGGCTCTCTCAGTGAGAATGAAAACTTATTAGGGAGACTGTGTGAAGTGCATACTGATCTTAATGTCTCCTTCTCTCTCAGTCCATCCGCCCAGTTCGCTCTGCAACGCTCACTCCTTACACAGCTGGTGCCACCAGGTCACAATTTTCTTCACCACTTTAACTCTAAACTAAGATTAACATGCATAAACACACACACGCAAACAAGCAGAGGACATGACAGCAAAACAGTGCCTATGAAATTAAATTTACCACATAATGATGCACTGTTTTGTCTCTCTTTCTTGTTCTGTGGCATTTTTTTGTACAGACAGATTGATTTCTTTATGACTGGGGAGGATGTGAGAATGAATGGGAAGCTAAAAGGCTTAGGGAAGGCTGTTTAAAAAGACATAGACGGCAGTAATCCTTTTACTCCCCCGCCGAGGCCTGGAGCCAGAGCCAAGACCCAGAGGGAGGCTAGAGTCTCCAGCAGAGCTCACAGTCAGCACACAAGAGTGCAGTTACATCCATGTACGCACTTGGAGATGTACAGAGGCGAGCATGTACAAAGGCTTGTGCAATATATGCACGTAGCTGCGGAGGTTGTGAGCCCTCGAAAGTGTGTTTCTAGGGAGTTATTTTACAACCATTACTGTCTAAATATGTGTGTGTGTGTGTGGAGGGAAGTGCCACGGCAGTTCGCTCCTTTGTGCTTTCATATTATTCAAAGAAGGGCAGCGTCGTTACATAAAACAGAAAGGATGGACAAGCGCGCAGAACAGATGAGCCAGCAGAGACGTTTTATCACACGAATTATTCAACAAAGGCCCTGGTAAATACTGAAAGGGACACAAGTCAGTGAAAACTGATAAGGGGTATAAATTAATTTTAATTTCACCCTTCAGTTGATCCCAAGGTTAACCATCTGTTCGTAAACTCAATTCTTAATTTCTAATTTAACTGACAGGAGCAAAATATAAGCCTGTTTTCTAGGTTTGTGTCCACGTCCAAGCATGACAGACAAGAGCTTAGGTTTGTTTTCAACACTGGAGGGGCATAGTTTATTAAATAGGGGGTCAGCATGTCCCTTTTCTGCATCAATTTAAGGTGGCAATGTCTTTAATTTGGTCCTCTGCAACGTTCAGGTTTTTACTGGGAGAGCCAAGGCCCACGTTCTAAATATTGGGGATGACATGCCCCCTGTATCCTCCTGAAATCCTATGATGGCAGGTTAAATCTTGCATGTATAAGCACCCGACCATAGATATCCGAGTCTATAGTCCAACTCACGCTGAAGATATGCCGCGCTGTTGCAGAGGAGTATGTGTTTGACCTTGTCTTTACCTGTGTGTTGCACTCACTCCCTCAAGACGCTCTTGCCTTGTCAGCCTTTCTTGGCACTTTAAAAATTTACTCTGTTTACATATTTAATGCATGTTTTTTTATCCCCCCCACTTTTTTTTGCCTAAACTGGCCACAGAAGTAAAGCTATTTCTGTCTTGTGATGTGCCCTCTGGCTTTGATCACCGCCGCTTTCTTAAAAAACATCAGCGCAGAAAAGTGAAACTCGCAATCTGCCATCATTAGAGCTGATGACAAAGGGAAAGAGAGGGATGATGATGATGAAGACATGAAGGAGGACGACTGGATGCGGATGGTGATTAAGAGCGGCGAGATGATGATGGTAATGATGAGGAAAAGAAAGAAGAGGAGGAGGAGGAGGAGGAGGAGGAGGAGACAGAAGGAGGAGGGAGTGGAGAAGGAAGACAGGATGGGGAAAAAATAGAAGGAGGTACAAGACAGAATTGCGAGCGATGTGACAGGGGGCAGACGGAGCAGGAAAGAAGAGATTCACCCTTCGGCTTCTCGCTGTCTCTTCCAGTTGACTCCACACACACTGACACGCACACACACACACACACATGCACAGACATCCCCGTCACTGCCTGGACTGCTCCACTGACTGTCTCTGGCCAGTTGGTGTCAGTTCAGTTTCAGTTTTTTTCGCCCACGGCTGCTGGACATGACCGCATGTTTATCAGCCAATGTCAAGCAGATACACGACAACAGGCAAACACTGGAGGGAGGTAAAGGGAAATCGCTCTTATGTAAACCTTCTAACACATTAACACAGGCAGGGAGGGACGAAACGAAAAACAAAGAGAAAACAAACAGTGAGATGGGAGTTTTTAAGAATAAAAGAGACAGAGAAGGGAGAGCGACATGAAGAGCAAAATGGTGAAATCAAGGGAGGAAAGGAGCTGACAGGGATGCTGACTCTTACTTCATTCAGCAGAAGCTTAACACGAACACTGATGGAGGTCAGAGGAGAGATGGCCTACTTTTACTAAACCTAACAGCGTGAAACACCAGGTCAGCTCTCTTTTTGGAATCGTGTCTCGACTAAGCAAAATGACAGGCTGCTTGAGCTTTCCAATTAGACATTTATTGACATTCAGGAGTCGAGATAAGACTGAATCATGAGCTGAATGGCATTAATAAACCCACTTTATGTGACTCATTTCTTTATATACACACATATCTTAAGATATAAGTCAACTTTGCATTACTTATTTTAAAAGACTCAACTTGTGCAGTGTCATTTGAGGAGGGATTGCATGGTCAGGAGGCAAAAAAAGGCAAACAGTTCTTATTTAGTAGCTCCACACTTTATCTCTTGTTCTCCGTCTGCTACAGGCTACTTTCACTAATGAATCAGAACGTCTGTGCGTCATCACAGTACAAAGCACATACAGAGCAGCACAAATAGAGACATGATGAAGTAATGCCTAAAATATACTATAAAATAATAACTAGACTGTTATGTTTAAGTAGCATGGGTAAATGTGTACTTCTTGGAGTACACAGTATGGATAGCATCCTCTATCATATATTGTAATATTAGTACATCTTGTTATATAGTCATTTTTAATGCAAATCTCAGCATGTAATAAGCTGAAGAGTGTTCTTCAGCTTGTTGTTTTGGTTTTCCAGCCAGTAACTTCACTGTTTTGTTTTACTCTACACTGCTCTCATCAGCCCTGTGCTCAGCCTCAGCAGGCTGCAGCTGGGGACGCTGGTGGAGACCAAAACTGAACTAAAAGAAGAGTGGCCAGAAACAAGACTCCACATAATGTTGCACTTGCTAAAATGTTTAGCATAACACTTATCCAAGTTGATAATGTCAATGATGTGTTAACAGCTTGTTGCTCTGCCCTCAAGTGGCCAGAATTGTTTTTGTGTAGGTCTGAATAACTAGCAAATCAAGATACATTATTTCATCAATATAAAAATTACAGAAAATTACAATAGTACCATAAAATAGTCATGCTCGTTGATTTGATATTTAAGCATAGCTAATACAGAAAGAACGGTAAATCACTTGACGGTTGGCACATTTATATCGTCTTATACCAATTAACAGACAATAACTAGCTGGTAAACATAGCTGAGCATGCTGCTTGAGAACCAAATGTTGTTTTTTTCATCAGAGGTTGATGGAGACCAAAACAAAGCTAAAAGTTTTAAGCGTGAGTGAATATTTCACATACTATTGCCAGGTGATCAGAAACACAACTCTGAAAGAGTAATGTGGCTGTATTATTGCCCAACCTCATGTAGTCATCAAGTCAAGTCCATTTTATTTATTTAGCCCAATACAGAGCTTTGATTGTCTGCCTGAACGTGACTGGGCCCCCGACCCACTAGCTCCAGGGCCAGGCTGTGATTTCTCAACATTCTCCTGAGCTTAAACAGGGTCGGCTTAGTGCTGATTTTCCATTTTCTATATTAAGTAATGAATGGCTAAGGTTCACTTTCACTGTGGTTGGCACTCTACTGCTTCATCTCAGACAGTGTCCATAGCCTCGTCCACTGGTGCACTGAATAGTATATTCCAAGAGTGCTCTGAAATGACAAATGGTCCAGTTTGTGCACTGAATATGCCCAATGACACAAATGTCTGTTACCTCACTGAAAATACTGCGGTTGACTTAAGTTTGTGAATATATTTTTGTGTCTTGGGCCAAGCTTTGACAGAAACTATGTGGGTTCATGTAGAGTCGGGGCAGACTTTTTGGGCCCGATCAAAGCTCTGGCACAATATCACAAGTCACAATTTTGCATGTAGCATATAACACCCTCTTTCCTCAGACACCCCTAAAAAACTGTCCCTGGACGGACAGACACGATGTCATGTGTAGAAAATGTATCTAGACAAATGACAACCGATGAACAGCAACTACTGTAACATTATATGTGCAGTAGGAGATTGTGAGTCTGTTTGTGTTTGTGTGTGTGTCTCTGTGTGTGTACCTGCACACACTGCAGACAAAGCACTTTGGGTGGTACGTGCGTCCCAGAGCGGAGACCACCTCTCCTGTGATGAAGCTGTCACAGCGGTCGCAGCGTGTACCGTACAGACGCTGGTAGTCTGCCGTGCAGATGTACTCGCCCTTCTTCTGGAAGAAGCCAGATCGTGCCAGATCACAGTTGCACACTGTGGAGAGAGTAGGTGAGAGAAGTGAGACATTAGGACACTCAAAACACTATTATGCACCAACCTGTGGATGAGGGCAACAACGGCTGTTTCCACTTTCTGTCATGTGCTTTTAAAATCAAATGTCTTATTTGTCTTTTATTTTTCCTTGTTTTCTTGCATCAGGCTCGAGACATTGAGATGCTTTTTTCAGTCTGAGCACCCGCCTTTCTACCTGTTTGTGGGTGCATGTGTACTTGTTCTGCTGTGTGTATGTTTGTCTTCACACATGACTGCTAGGGGAGTTATTCCGCTCTAGACAGTGGTGAGCCAATTTGCTCTGATGGGAATATAATGATATAATCAGTGGAAAAGTCATTTTGCGCTAAACAATGTGAGGATGGAGACAAAACAACAAACCGCAAGTTCCCAGCATCATCAAAACATTGACTGCAGTTTCATTAAATACCAATGGGGAAGACACTGAAATCATTTGCTGTGTATGTACGAGGTGGGTGCCCAGTTTGTGTGTGTGTGTGTGTGTGTGCGTGTGTGTATTATGTATCCCGATGTATGCTACAGCTCTTTGCCATGTACTGAGAGTAAATTCCAGTGGGTGTAACAGTATAGCTAAGAGGTGTTTTCATGGATCAGCAGACAGTGTGGTTGTTGGTCTCTGGTTTCTCCAAGGCTATGCGGTTTTCCAGCAGGAAGAGATGGCAGTTATTGTAACCTCCGGCTGGAAAAAGTACTGTGACCTGACGCACATGGCACCGATGGAGGTCACATGCTATGTTATACAAGTCCAGATTTTTCATGCATACATCAATAACTAGAATTACCGTCTCACTGTTGTATGCCTTCGCAAACCAGTCAAGCTGCAGTTACAGTTTCCACATCTGTGAAAGCATGAATGCTTCACACATCTGTACAATCAGCACAGTTTCAAGGTGGACACCCAAAATTGGTGTCAACAAATGAGTCCAAATGTCTCTCCTTCCCTTCCTAAGATATGATGATGAATAATGGCCAGAAAAGTGTTTCTGCAGAACAATATGATGTTACAGTGATGCTGACCTTTGACCTTCTGGATATAAAATGTCATAACTTGATCATTTTACTCTCTTAGACATTTGTGTGAAATTTTGTCATAATTAGCTCATGAAGTCCTGAGTTATGTCCAAAAACATGCTTTGTGAGGTCACAATGACCTTGACCTTTGACTGCCAAATTCTAATCAGTACATGAGATATACCATATTAATTACTGACACTTTTTTTCTCCTTGCTTCTGTCCAAAAGATTAAAAAAAATCTGCTCACTAAAGTAGTACTTTTACTTACAAACATGTTATAACCAGAGACTATATAAAATAATGGATGGTGCCACTGTGACATCACCCATAGGTTTGTGGACTCCCATTTTTAAGTCTTGACTTTGGCATTTTGGCTGTCTTTTTTTTTTTTTTTTGGAGCTGTGGAGCAGCAAGGGCCAGATCTGACATCTTGCAGACATCCTGTGACTCAAAGTGGCCCCGCCCTTAAATAAGCATAACTTAATCAAATGAGTTACATAAAATTCACCCTCTTACAGTTGTTATGAACACGGAAATTAGCAATAGACCAGGCTGTAAACATGTTTATTTTTGCTGTAAAGTTGGGCATCTTGTATGGAACATGGGGATCTAATGGGCATTAATTTGCCTCTGAAGCCAGCCTCCAGTGGCCATTAGAGGAACTACAGTTTTTCAATGTCAAAGCATTCCTCAAATTCCACTTACTGCATCACAATCTGCAACAGCAACAAAAGAAAGAAAAGTATACCAAACTGCACCTTCTGCCTACTAAAAGATGGTCCAACACAACAGTACTCTGTGCTGAACACGACGACTCACCTAAAGGATTGATCTTGATGAATAAAGAGCAGATTCTTAGTGTAGAAACCCTCAGATCCTCCTGATAACCCTGCAGCTCATGTGAAACGGGTCACGAATTGGAAACAAGATCAGAGGCTTTAACCAGCAGCTACTGGTAGACTGAGCAGAATCAGACAGCAAAGAGACGAATAACCTGAACACAATTTGGACTACCAGGAGAGAGTCCAACTCTTATACCTGGCAGCATGTAAGCAAACATTTACTGTAACACAAAAAAAACACCTGAAGGAAGTGTTTATATTTGACCAAAGTCTGTATCCGTCCCAAATGATTTAATCAGTTTCTATCTGAAATTGGTAATTGATCTGACTGCAGTGGGCTTTTGAAAGAAATCACATCCAGCAACAATTACCTGTAAAATATATACTGTTTCCGGGCTGAAGCCAAACCACAGACCATTACCACAGCATGAATAAGTGGAAATATAATCTATGTGTGAAAAAACTACTGATCATGGGATAACAATATCAGGTCTGACTGAAGATGCTCAAAAGCACTTGCAACACGCCAGTAAATGAAGGCGAATTGTGTCGCAGTAAATAAAGCAGTAAACATTTTAAACTCAACAATGCTTCGTTCTACTTGTGGCGGAATAAAGCACCTCAAATACCAAATTCTTGCTGCTAATAAATGGCTTCATCCCAGCCAGGCTATAGAAAATAGATTTGCTGCTACAGGCTAAATTTGGCTCCCTATAGCCACCAGTTTTCAGTGTATGCTGGCAGGCTGAGAGTTCACAGACACACAGACACAGACAGACACACACACACATGCACATAAACCCTTCAAAGGGGCTCATTTAATCTCAAGCTGTTTATGAGTGGAGCGTATTGACTTAATGGTGTAATAAAAGATCAATGGGCCCTCACTTAAAAACAAAACAATCTCGGCTCCCACAGGAGAGGGTGGAAACACATAAATCCATCCCCGATGAGATGGCACTGTGCGTATGCAGAGATAGGATGATGAAGTGGGACAGTGTGTATGGTGAGATACGATGATGGATCTTTATCATTGCGACAGGTCATTGGCATCAAGGCAAGGCGGCTGCAGGAGAGCCGAGGAAGGGAGGAACGAAGAAAAGGGGATGTATGAGGAAGACCAGAGCAAAGATTTAAAATAGCCTGTTTATAAAAATGTGTGCATATGTGTGTGTGTGTGTGTGTGTGTGTGTGTGTGTGTGTGTGTGTGTGTGTGTGTGTGTGTGTGTGTGTGTGCAAACCACATTTCCAGAACCACTGAACAATGGCACAGAGCTTCAAAAAGTGTCCCTGCTGCATTTTTAACCAGACTAACTAAGGCTTTTACCAGAAACCCAAATCACAGGCTATCTGATGCCTTCATGGAAAAGGGGGAGTGGGACAGTAAATATTTCCACATCTTCTAAACTCTTCATCATGGAAAAAAATCATTGTGACTTGAAATGGTCCACTGCATTAATTTAATAAAAACATTTTAAATCTTCTAAGACTAAATTGTAATCACATTCTGTGCCATAATTTTCTCTGGTTCTCCTCTCAATCTCGTCTGCCTCTCACTCTTTCAAAATGATTTGCCTTTCAATCTGCACCCAGATTGATTTTCAAATGACTGGAATCTGCTCAATTAGCCTAATGCACTTCATTAGCATATGGACGCCTGACCAAATCACAGCCGGCTGACTGGATCTGCTCAGACTGGATTGGATAGACTGGCTGGATGGTTCACCTGTTCTGGCTAATCACATTGTTTTCTTCTGACCGGACGATTGGCTGGATGCATTGCAAAGGACGTCCCCCTTCCTCAGTTGCCATAGGAGACGTAAACCTTCCACAGTTGCCCTAGAGACAGCTAGGTCCCTGAGTCTGAATGATGTGGTGCTACATTTGGGTTTGTTGTGGTTGAGCTGGTGGCTGTAAAAAACAAATGTTACCAGTTGTAATAACTTCAAATCAGCTTGAGATTGTCCGTGATGGAAAACACATTTAACTAACACGACAATCAAGTTCTCACTTGAATGTGACTAAACTAAATGCTCCACACAAATTTACTCATTTTACCAACAATGATTTAGGTCAAATTTGTCAAAGCTAATTAAAGGCACCATTAGCACATAATAAGAACACTCTAAGTATATTCAGATGCACTCATACATGTGAAGTATATTGCTCAGCTTAAATCTTTAACTAAGAAAACAATGTCACAACCATAATATTTACTTCAAGAGACCATCTTAAAGTTACAGCTGCTTCCTGAAAGTCAGACATTCAAATTATCAGTCACAGATCCCTCAGTTAACTGAGGTTTCTCAAGTCACCTCAGTTAAAGTGCAGCATTCTTCTGGGGCATTTCAACCCACAGATTACGCTGCAGAGTGAGCGCTCCTTGCTTTCATGCTGCTCTCTGGGACAGGCAGCTGCGGATACAGACCCAGCGTGAGTCCCAGGGAAATGGAGGCAGCTGCCTCCAGAGAGAGGCTTTGCCCTACAGGCTCCAGTTATCTTTTGCCTTTTGCGAAGAGGTGACGAATTTACTGCTCACAGCAACTTAATATAATATACTCTCTGGCTTTTGATTGATCCAATGTCTGCAAAAAATGTTGTTGCACATTTACGATCCGTTGTTAGCATAGTTAGAGAACACGAAGGGCTGATGAATCATGACGCAGATTTAGGTGCCTTATTTCGGGTTAGGGTTAGGGGGTTAGGGAAAGAGATCACGTGTGTGACAGTGACAGTGAGGCGTCAGTGACTGGCTGCTGAGTTAGAGAAACAGTAATTGAATTTGTAGAATAGATATTCATATTGAAAAGTCAAATCTGATTCAACTGGTATAACTCTTTGTAGGGTTCAGCCCTACTTTAAGTTTAACAAGACATTCATAGACTCAGACACACACCATACACAGTTACATCTACATTTCTACTGTCCATTTGCACATGTTTAAAGGCACCTTGATAGACTCCACCGTGTAGAGTGTGCGCCCCATTTAGGCTCAGGCCTGTGCAGTAGCCCAGGCTCATTTCCAGCCTGTGGCTATTTGCTGTGTGTCATTCTCCCTCTCCCTCCCACACTTCCTGTCAATCTATAGCTGTCCTGTCATTAAAGGGGAAAATCCCCAAAAGTTTATCTTTGAAAAGGTGCATACAAGCTTCAAATGCTGGACAATTCTTCAAACCTCCCTATTAGAGCCTCCACTTTTACAGCCTATTTGCAAGCCAGCCCTCTACTTTTCAAGTTCTCTCATTTTAGCCGTAACCATTGAGCTGAAGTTTCAAACGTCTCCCTCCACATCATGTAGTTGCCAGTTCAGTGGGTGGAGTTGGGTCAGAGCTTGGTGTCTGTGCTGCCACAGAGACGTGGCTTAGCTTGGCTCCGAGAAAAAAGGCTTCGGTTGCAGCCGCACAACCAACTCCACATGGTGTGGACACCCACCCATAAAACTAACAGCCCAATACAACCAACAGAGAACCAGCCTGGTCTGTCCCACTGTCCTAGGAATGGCCTTTGGGGATTTATACTGTAGCTTCTCGTGGGAAAGTGCACACAGTTTGAGATGAAAATCATAATTATGTAGAATTCCCAAGTTAATGAAAAGTTTTGTCTATATGAGAACTATATATTATTTCATGGTGACGTAGTCTTTGCCTTCTAAACCAAACATAATCAGCTTTGCAAGACCAAACTACATCAAAGGCTTCATTTCATCAATTTGCTCTCTTTATGATCTTTCCCTGAATAGCTCTCTAATGAGGGAATCTGAACGATGCTGCTTCTCTCCTTCATATTGCTCTTTTTTGGTAGCGCAGGAAGTTAGCATCTTGATCATAAGTCTAGTGATTAGAGGTTAGCATGTATGCCGGTGTCTGCAGCTGTGGTCATTAGAACCGCACTGATTAGGCACCCACAGGGGGTCCGCGTGATTGGGTATTTATCTCCAGCCAACAGACGCAATTAAAATTCCCTTCTCAAGTCGGCCTGGGCCGGAACCCCAAAATAGTGCTGACAACCCCGCCTCCTCCCCTTCTCTTTCTCTGTCTTTCCGTTTCAAGACTGCTTCCAAATCTTTGTGGCTCTGAGCACAAGGTCTCCACTTTATCTCAATTTGCACCCTCATTTCTCACTACAGGAGCATAACCTCCATGCAACCTTCTCTTTCTTTCACAGAGTCTCCCTCCTCGCCCCATCTCCCCAAAGTCTCTCTCCCTGTGACTCTTCCCTAGGCTCATTATGCTACTGTTAGGTCTTCATAATGTGCTATTAAGCAAATGGACATGCTTTGTACAGTACTTCAAAGTAGCACCACCGTTCATTCTAATTGTTTTAGTCCCGCTGTCAACATCATGCTAATTTCCATGGCGTTTTATTTTAAGATAATAGGGGCAGCCGCAGTTAAGCAGAGAGGAATGTATGTAGTGGGGCAGTTAGAAGTTTCAGCAGGGGAGGTACTCACCTATTCACCCCCACATCTGTGCTACCGACGTGGGGCCCAGGCTCCTCTGCCCTCCCCCCTGTCCCCTGGATCTGAGCCTCTCTGACAGGAGGAAACACTTCAAGAGTAAATAATGTGTTTTCTCAAGTTGTGCCAAATCACAGGGTGAGAGAGGAGGCGGTCAGACAGACAGGAAGAGGAGAGAAACAAAAGTCTACAAACACACTAGCAGCTTTGTGAGGCTGTGCTCGGGCATGGTGCTTTCGGCTAAATGCTCACATAATGATGATGCTGACATTCTGATGCTTAGCATATCCTTTGTCACTTTTTAAGTTTAGTGTGTTAGCATGCTAATATTTGCTAATTAGCAATAAAGACAAAGTGCAGCTGGGAAGTAGACCTGCAGCTGTTGGGAATGTTAAATTAATTATGGTTATGAATCGCAGTGTGACACATATTAACCTGATGATGGCACTGGATGAAAGGTGAGGACCACTTAAGTGCAGAACATGAACATCTGTACTATATTTCATGAAAAGCCATCCAGTAGTTTTCGAGGCATTTCACTCAAAATGTGAAGTTGCTGGTGACACTAAAGGAAAGTCAGGGATCACTAAAGTCTTTAGGATTCAGCAGCTGGGAACAATGAGTGTCTTAAGCTGGGTGATCACTGTACTATTTGAGCCTGTTTCTGACCCGAATATTCAGCCGCAGAACTCTTCTTAGAGATGGACCAAATTTCCGCTTCATCAGGCATCATTTGCTGCGCAGTGTACAGGGGGGAGGATCAAGGACCAACATGGCCCGATCAGCTGCTTCCGACTGGCCGTCAGACATTAGGGTGAATTTCTGACACGTCAGAAATGTTGGATGGCCATTTTTCTCAGTCAATTAATCGTTCAGCCTCGCCAATATCCGGCTAGTTTGTTGGTGCTGCTAACTTGCTAACGTGTGTGTGTGTATGTGTGTGTGAGAGAGAGTGAGAGACAGACAGACAGAGAGGAAATCAAAACTAGGACTGACCTGTTTTGCAGGAATGGACTTTTAAGGTCGTTTGGGGCGTCTGTCTCTACATTACTGTCAATTGTACCACCCCAGGCTAACAATTTGTACCTGTCTGCTGCCTTGGAGCTTTCAAACAAATCTTAATTGACAACTGTCAACAGTCACATTTCTAACATTTCTAAAACCCTCTCAAATCACATTGTGTATGCCCAGCTTTAGAGATAACCAAAGTAACCAAAATGATCGGTATTATCGCAATATTGTTAAAATGTGCAAACAATTTCACGTATAGCTAAAAATGTCAACCACATGATAGCGCTAGAGGAAAAGGCAAGCTATCACCAAAGTCAGCAGGGTTCATCCTCTGGGGACCTTGAGTGTCTTTACAAAATTTAATGGCAATTCCTCCAGCAGTTGTTGAGACATTTCAGTCTGGTCCAGAGTGACAGACTGACTGACCAAAATTGCCATCCCTAGAGCCACTGGCCCGGCTATAGAGAAAAAAAAACTAACAGAAAACAGACGGAGATGTGGTCATAGAAAAGGGCAAGAGGAGAGAAAGAGAGGCAGCTAAGGGCTGAAGCAGAGAGAAATTGTGCATGAGTGACAGGGTTCCCCTAGCATTTGGCTGCGGTCATTGATGGAGACAGATGGTTGCCCAGTGGAGTCCCTTCATACCAGCAGACCAGACCCGCTGCCGAGGCCTTCAGCTTTTAACCCTCCCAGCTCTGATAAGGCGCTCAGCTGAGGGGAAAATAGGCGTGAATTGGGTCTCAAACACACGCACAGGGATAACAAAACTGAGACAGGACCTTTTGATAAGCAATAAACATGCTCTACATCTCTGGCTCTATGTATAGATGTACTGGTTTAGTTTGTGTATGAGTATGTTTGTCGGTTCGTGATCCTCCTTATCATTCAGAAATCACTCCTTTGCTGAGCCAGACACTTGCAAACTTAAGCAGCTCCACCTCATTGTGGCACACACACACACACACACACACACACACACACACACTTAAAGACAATAGGCAGGGCGTCAGTGTGTGAAAATCCCTCCGGACGGTGACGCTTGAGAGAGACAAGCGGAGAAATAATCCCTGTCATCTATCCCGGATCCTGGAGAGTCGTCGGGGAAAAGCGTCGCTGCCTGCCGCGCTCCCTCCTCTCTCAGCCGGAATCTCTCCCTAGCAACCAGGCATTGGCGTGGTGATTGGACCAGCGTACCAATGGTTGCTATAGCTACAGGAAGCTCCCCTTCCCTGTAACCCCCCACATTTTTTTCCTGTGCTGTGTCTCTTTTTCTATAACCTCTCTTTCTTTTTCTCTTCATTCCTCTTGCTATTTGTCTTCTCCTCTCCCCTCTGCCCCTCCGTTATGTTTCTCTCCATCTGGGTCTGTCCCTCGCCTTCAGAGAACAGAACGGCGGCACAGTACAGTGGGTTGATGTTATTAACACAGAGGTTGAGTGATGGGGGCTAATGGCATCCAAAGGGAGGCTGAACTGACTGAAAAAGGTCTGCAGAGAGAAAGACAAAGATGCTGCAATTTCACAAAAGCCCTGGTGAGAATACAGCCAAGAAATGGAGCCTTCGCTGAGCAGTCAAGTATTTATCTGACCTGTCTGTGTAAATCTGCTATTCCCTTTAGCGTTGTTTTATGAGAAAAATCAGTTTTGTCTCAGACAATAAATAACTACTGGGAGCAGCCTGGCAGTTTATGTTTGAATGTGTCTGTGTTTGCATCCGTCTTCTGTATTTGTTTCTGTGCTTCTGTGTTGTTTTTTTTTGTGTTAGCTCGTGTGTTGGCAGCACAGGAAGCACGTGCACATGCATTTCGCCTTTGCGTGTGATTTATGTGTGTGTTAGCTTTGCGCTCGTGCCACTGACAGGCCCCGCTGTTTCTGTTGGAATCCAAGAGTGCCAATTATGCTTCAGAGGCGGGATAAATGTGGTCACTATGTCATTAGGCCAGTATGCACGAGTCAGCCCGTCTGCCGGTAATACAACACCACATTATCCATACTGTACAGCCCGCTGCTACACTGAGAAGTGCTACGGGATACGCATAATCCCCGCAGACACACATACACACACACGTACACCCCCGCTGCCTTCTCTATGTCTGGAGTTGATGCATCAATCTGGGAGCTGGCTTCTGTCTTGAGCATTTTTTCCAAAGCCTTTTTTCTAGAGCTGATTGCGTGGCTGCTTCTTCGTGCTATAATCAGCTGCTGTGTAATGGGTTCAAATGAGAGGTTAAATGCACATGATTAGTGATCTGTTCTTCTTCTGACTAATGCATGAGAGAGAAATTATGATAATGTGTCAGAAGGAAGGTAATGTGGCTTGATAAAGCGCAGGGAAAGACAGTGGGAGGATGAAATGATGGATGGGATTGATGGGTTTATTTCTACATGCTAAGTGAATGTGTGCGCTCACAAAGTAACTCTGAGTGCGTCTGACTGTTTATGATCATGATCTGTTTAGTGGGGCAAAGTCAGCCCTTTTTTTTTTTAAAGATTATTTTTATGGGCATTTTGCCTTTATTGACAGGACAGAGAGTGAAATGGGGAGACAGAGAGAGGGTGGGGACTGACATGCAGCAAAGGGCCGCGAGCCGGATTCGAGCCTGCGGCCGCTTCAGCAGGGCAATGCCTCTGTACACGGGGCGCCGGCACTATCCACTATGCTACCGACGCCCCACAGTCAGCCCTTTTGAGGAGAAAGGAAAAGCAGGAGGAGGAAAAAGGGGAGAAATAACTGAGATTTAATATCATGGTTTTCCAGTGTAAATGAATGGACTGAGGCGCACACAATATCATCGGTCAAGGTCAATAACCTGAGTAAACACCCTGATTCTCTGAAAGAAAATAATTGCCGGGCAAAGAATGAAATCAAATGTTGAAACACACTCCAGTTCATAAACACGTCCGACAGCTAAGGCAATTGGCAGAGACGGCGGATTGTCACTGTGGCACAATGGCATAATACAGTTTAGCCATTAGCTTCCAAATCGCACGCCCCGCATGCCAATGTCATCCTGTCCCAAGATGAGAAATTGATTTCATGCTTGGGTGACTGTCATCAGGAAAGAAAGGGGGAAAGCAAGAGAAAGAAACAGAGGGAGAGGGAGGAAAACTAAGGGAAAAAGCGACAGAGGGGCGGAAGGAAATATAGAAATTCGATCTTGAATCTCTAATGCATTCACAACCATTGAGCCTCAGAAAATGTACAGGGGAGCTAATGAAGAGCAGAGAATAGACTGAGTTTATAAAGTTCAAAAGAACACGCAACATGTTTGTGTGTGAGGGGGGACACTGAACAATGAAGCTTTAGGGAACTGCTGGCTCTGCAGAGGCCCATACAGGAGAGCATATTATGGGCAGGGATGTGGCAGAGTCTGGCCGCACAATAGTGCCCCATTGCCTCATGGGATGAGGAGAGCTCTCTGGAACATGAGAGGGGAGGAGGTGTGTGGGGGTCTGATGGGTGTATTTAACATGATGCTCATCGATGACAGTTTTCCATTACTGTACGGCTGCCGCGAGTGAGAGGGAAATGAAAAGACGGAAGAGCAAGTGAGAATCAGATTGGTATTACACTCAAGTGATGATGTAATGTTTAGGCGACACAAACAGCACCCCCATCCCCCCTCTTCTTCTCTTTTCTGCTCGCTTCCTGTGTTCACCCCCCTTTTTCTCTGGGGCACAGAATAGAGCCCTTTGATTGGTTAATAGCACCATAGAGATGCTGAGAATATCCACCAACCAGGGCCCGGGTGCCCCTTCACACCGTTTCCACAGCAACCCCTCACAACCACAGTGAGCGTGCACTCATGTATGGATGTGCACGTTCGTATGGTTGAGTGCATGTGTGTATGTGTGCAGCGTATACATGTGTTTTCATGCGTGTGTGCGTGACGGCTACACGTAGGGAACATGTAACAACAGCCCTCCAATGAATAGCCTTCAGTGTGTTTATCTACTGTATAACAGCTCTGGGCTGTTCAGCAGTGTGGTGCAGCTCATACAGTAAACACAACTTACTCAGCTTCTCCTCCTCGACAACAGCTGCTGCAGAAAAGTCAAAATAAAACTGCAGGTGGGGCGGACTTAATTCACTCATTTGTATATGAGATATACTGTATGTGCATAACATAACATAAGTAACACTATTACGCAGCAGATATAAAATATAATGGAAAACTGTGGGACTGTGTCAGCAGACAGCACAATGTCAACAAAAAACACTCAAAATATCTACCGTACAAACAGAAATAATCGGGAATAAATATGTAAAATAAAGACAATTCATAAACAGATCAATCTCAAATATGGTACAAGTATTAAAAAAGTATTGTTATATTACAAGGCTGGGCGATGTGTTAAACATTTTTAACTGTTGAAAATATAATATTAACACACATCAAGAACTAATGAGGTGCTGAACACTGGCAGTGAACTTGATTTCTGAAAACAAGTGTCGCACACTATGGCTCCAAATGCATTTCTTTTAATTTGGTGACACTTTGACGTTTGTTGATCTTAAAAACAAGGTCGAAATGCCATCAAATTAAATGAAACGCATATGGAGCCAGAGTGTGCAACACTTGTTTTGGACAATCAAAATTTTCCAACCGGCCACAATCAGGACAACAACCAGCAATTGCCGATATATTTGCTCAGGTGTGTGTGTGAGTTAAGGTTGGAAAGTTATACAGTTCAAGAAAAACAAAGTCGAAGCGAGAAAGCAGAATATGGCAGACAGTCTGAGGAGGATTCAGCTGCTCGAACAGCAACCTGAATTCAGTCATCACAAACTCCCTGCCAGATCAGCCAACTTTCTGTTGCTGAACATTAAAACAGTTACTAGTTTATTTACCACTTTTCTATACAGTGATAAACAACAGTCAGAAAGACGAGCTGACGTGAGATAGGCATCATTTTTGGAAACATGCCTTAGGATTTATAGTGTCTGGATGTGTATGATTCAGCTTTTTCCCAGGGTCTAGTGTTGAAAAACTGCAATATTTAAAATGCACTCCATTCAAACTCGGCACAGACAGAATAAACTCACCGAAACTGTCTTGGTTAGTCTTTCCACTTTTCCAACAATCACCAACTCTGGTTTGGTCAAAAATAAAACTTTAATTTACAGAGTTAGACGTGAAAATATAAAAGATGTCTCTACATGCTCCTCGCTGTCTCTCTGCTGCTGAGCGGTGGCTCTCACTGGTTCCTCTGAGGCAGACCATTAATGTAGTGAAATAAAATGGTAAAAATCACCTCAAAGAAAAAAACTATGTGCTCAGTCAGTCACAGATAACTGACATATTCATCCATTCATCCAACCCTATCTTGGTATAGTTACCTCTTCAGATGACTATTAAATAATTACAATCATTTTCCATTGGCAGTAACAATTTTCATGGAGCAGATAAATATAATGTGTAGAGAGAACAGTGCCAGCTCTCGCCTCTTTTCACTTGTGTAAGTGGTCCAGTGGTGCATTTCTCACACCCTGTCTATGTAACATACAGTTAGGTTTTACTTTATAAATGTTAAGTGTACTTAAATCAGAAAGCCATAATGTTTTGGCCTTCAACTATACAACTAAGGCAGTGTGACATAACGTCAACACAACTCAGTTGAGCTCATGAGAAATATGATGGCTGATGAATGAAATGGGGAGAGATTTGTCAGAAATTATGTCAGATTAGCCTATAATTATGTAGAAATGTGTGTGATTAGATGACTGTTGAGTACACATCTCTACCTAATCTATCTGCTTGCGGGGGTTTTTTCCAAAGTCATCTGCAAATGACTGAAAGTAACCATGACTGGCTGTCTTTGCTTTCGAGATGACATTATTAACATAAAACTGAGTACACTTGCTGCAGGCTGTACAGCAGCATGACAAATACAATTCCTCGCTTCTTTGATTTCTGATTTGCACTTGCACAAATACTTTACTGTCACAAAATCCCTTTAAGAACTGCACTTAACTCTCTCAATGTAGAGGACCTGCTTTTGCAATCTTGTTGAGCCAAAGAAAAATAAACACCCCATTCAGCAGATCATCTTCCTAAATTTTACACTTTGAGTCATGCCATCTGCTTGCAGCATGAAACTCCTGAAAAACATTTTGCCTGCAGTCGACAACATTTACGCAAAATACAAAAAAAGGAGTCTATTAAGTGTTGTTATTTTTTACTTGTAGCATCTTTGGCTGTAAAAAGGCTGCAAACTTATAGCGTCTACATCTATTTAAATAACCTACATTTAAACCAGATTCTCACTAAGTCTTTGTCTTGACTTGACTTTGTCTTGACTGACTCCCAAATTATTTCCTTTTAAACATTACAAAAGAGAAACACGTTACGCTATCCCTGTTGTAAGATGACGTGAGATGATGTCACCACTGAATCTCTTGTAGGTCACCAGAGCTCACATGTAGCACTGCAAAGCTATAGTTGACACACTCTCATTACACCTCAGCGTACAACCGAAGGAAAATCCCTCCAAGTTGGCAGCGCAATAACAAGCTACCATAGCAGGTGCCTAAGTCCCCTGCAAGGCACCTCTGATCCGTTCCAATCCCCACTGTGGGCTAATAGTAGCACTCAGCATGTACACCAGGAGATGGATGGAGTGAGTGTAGGCCTATATATGTCAATGTGTGTGTGGGGGTGTGTGAACAGAAAGTAAGGATTTGACCATGATAGATGTCTTGTTTCTAGTCCTCTACTGGAATCTGAGTCCCATCTTATTTAACTTTAACAACATTCATGACCAGGACCACCCACGCCTGGAGACTTTGTAAGACAACACCTGTTTGTGTGATCACCACAGCTGTTAGTCTACTCTCACACTTGCTTGGTTGTGTTATCGATCAGGTTCCCATGTCTTACCTGTGCAGGTGAAACACTTGACGTGGAAGTGGGTATCTTGTACCCGTACCACCTCTCCTTTGCATACTTCCCGACACCTCTGGCACCGGATTGGTCCTGAACTTCGGTCACCACCTGCAGATCCTTGTTGGTAAGCTGCTGGAGACAAAAAAACATACAAATTTAATATTCTATTTATGCGTTACTATTTTGTAACATGAATTTAATGTCCGCCGCTAGTGTTGCTATGCCTGTCAAGCTTTCTACTCAGCACATATGCAGCTCTCTGACAGTGGTGGAAAGGCAAGCCTCTGACTTCTAGCCAGCAACAGAACAAATTTTGCCAAAACAACATGTGTTGGTGGCATTTTTAATCATCATAATAGCTAGCCAACTAATAAAGCTAACGTTACCTTCATGAGTTGGTTGAAAATGCTGTCTCTGGCTAATGTTTCAATTTGAATGATTTTAAACTGAATTTAAATGTATGTATACAGAGTATACGTATATATACATATATACACTTTGAGAATAGCACTTTGAGCATTGCTTGAATAGCAACTCGAATTCAGCCATCACAAATTTCCTGCTCGATCAACTAACTTTCTGTTGCTGCCATTACACAAGTTAGACCCAGATGGCACACAGAAGCATTGGGGTTTGCTCTGGCTGAACTGAAGTTGCCACAGTTGCTACTCCCCCTCCAGTGCTTCCGCCTGCTCTCCTCTGGGCGAATAGTCTCCAAGAGGCAGGGAGTGAGACGGAGGGACCACGAGGTGCACGCGCCGACTAATTTGTCTCACTTGTGGTCTGTTGAACAGAGAAGGAGAGCCAAGCGAGGGGCTGAGCGAATCAATGTGTTGTGTGCAGCTTTACAATAGAAGCTTTTACTCATTTTAAACAGTTACAAAAATATAGAAAATCCGTAAGTGTTGATATTATGGTGGATGCCACAAATAAATAAATGTTATCAATGCAAAACACCAAAATGAAACTTACAGTAGTGCACACAGTGGATGTACTGGACATGAATGGGGCTTATTTTTCAACTCAGTCTGGCCTGCAAAATAATTAGGGGTGTCCCCAAATAAGAATTTACATAATCAAATCTGATTGGTCAATTCTATCATAATCATATGTCTAGCCTAACATCGACCTACCATCAAATGGGTTTTTTTTTCTCTCATTGATTTGTATTTTCATTTGCGACATTAGTTTCTACTTTTACCACAACAGACAAAAGAGCTGACACACCCACTTAAACAATTTGTCTTCTTGACTTGGCACAAGAATGTATTTCATGATAGGACAGGTTCCATCCAGTGCTGTCCCCAGTACTGAAACATTACCAAGAAGATCTATAGACAGACAGACAGACAGCTTTTCATGGTTGTTCAAACTCAGCCTTTTGACTAGAGAAAGAAAGAGAGATGGAAAATGCAAGCCACAAACAGCTGTTTCAAATTGCCTCCCTCTGCTGATATTGACAGAGAATTGCTCATAAATTTAAAAAATACATAGCACTCTGCTGGTGCTAATTTCTCATGTGAGTGCTCTGATAATTTAATACCAAAACTAGGCTATACATCATGATTTATTGGAAGAAACCAAGCAATTCCTTCAGCACCCCCATATCCTGAATGGAATAATCCTTTGTTTCATAGCTACATTTGCCGCCACTGCCACGATTTGACTGTGAGATTAGCTGTCGAATTGGGGTCACACCTAAAAACAATATAGAACAAAATGTGTCTGGCTTTGGAAGAGATGCTGGGTTAAGTCTCACTGTAGGTACTAGGCTTGTTAATGAGACATTCTAAGATTTGCAGCATGTGTTAAAGCAGGCGAATATTGTCTCATCCATTCCTTACACTTTTGCACTTGTTATTAGTTTTAGTAGAGAGTTAGAAAAAAAACCTACTCAAACTCTATACATAAAGTTTCGATTACTAGAGCCCCATGCACACAGCTTCAGCATGTGAAGAAATCCAAAGCTTGACAGTTGCCAAGCCATAATCAACATTTCTGTCTCCAGCCACAGCGAATGCACTATCCACTTTAATGGACATAACATTGTATTAATTCAAAATCATAATGGATTTCAGCATTAAGCTGAACAACGGTTTTTCCACTGTATGCAGAAATCCATCACCAGAACTTGGGCTTGTAGTGCACTACAGACTGTACTGTGTGCAGTTCACACAATAAGATCAGTGTGTAGCTCTGTCAACACTTGTTCTGAAGCTGTGAGGTCTGACACCTATGTAAGCTGGGTAAGCTCCAGGCTTTCTCTCCCACTGTCTCTATTTTTCACACACTCACACTGGCTGACACACACATGCGCGCACACACACACACACACACACACACACACACACTGCTGCGTCAGGTTAGAAAGTGGATAGATCTCCTTACCTCATTATGCATTAGCTTACATGTCAGACTCTTGCAAGGCCGATAGCTATTTCACATTGTCAGGAAAGCAAGTTCTCACCTACAGCCTTAAAGGAGCTATATGTAAGAAATCTAAAGCAAATAGTCGTAAAATCATCCTAATATGTCACAGAGACTAAGGAATAACGTTCATATAACATACTGATCTCACTGACAACAATAGTACAGCCAGAATATTCGCATTTTAAAAAAAAAATTACGGTCCGCAAATCATGTTCATGTTTTGAATTTGTGTTTTGGCCTGTTGCGCCACCCACCGCCATCTACCAGTCACGCAGTCAGTAGAGTCTCAGCATCAGTTACAGTTACGACTGAGCTACAGCAACACAGCAAACAGCATTAGCAGTGTCCCAGTACATTAGCAGCCGGCTCCTCCTCAGCTGTATCCCGGCAGCAGCGTTAGCAACAGAGAAGCCGGACTTGCTCCAACGGTCCGCTGGAAAACCAAAGATTAAGGACACGGTGACGCGGCCCAGCCACAGCAGACGCCCATGGGCAAACAAATCAGTCTCCAGCGTGCCGCTGTCCAGCAACCTCGAACCTGTAGGGGAGGGGGGGCAGACACGACTTGGGGCAGTATTTTGAATTTGAGTGCAGTAACCGTTTTGGCCACATTCTGACATACAGCGCCTTGACAGTAATGGAGCAAAGGCTCTCACAAGCAAAAAGCTCAAAATGATAGATTAATTTGATCTTAAATGAGTGAGGAAAATTAATTTATCTAAGCCCTCTTAGGCTATCAGATGCTCTTTAAAGGTCCGTCCTCTCTTCTAGGCCATACAAAGATTCTCTTGCATCCACAAGCACAGATGACCAGCCTCCAAATACTGAGACTGTGCCAGAACAGCTGGGTTCACAGTCTCTTATTTTGCTCCATCTTCCTGAAGGAGCATGTGAGTGGTCCTACACTCGGTGGAAGAGGTATAATGGCAGGGTAACCAGCTGGCCTTGCTGTCTACCTGAAGAGCTGACTGAAGGACTTTGCTGCTTTAGTCAGAGCAGCACCAGCATATGTGCTGGCGTGACAGAGCTACTGATTCCATTTCACTGGATGAATCCCAGAGGACTTGCAGCACTTAAAAAGTCTAACAGCTCTGCATGCCTCATAGCCTGTGAGCACCCTTTGCATGCACCGAGTTTGATGAAAGTATATTCATGGTGTATAGGCTACAGTATGTGAACTGACTGAGTGTGAAGGCATGCATACATCCATGGGTGCAAGCAGGGGTGTAGTGCCATTTGCTAAAGTACTGAAGTGCACCCATGATCACGGTTAAGTTGTGGCTCATTTTGTAGGTTACGTAACCACTGTTCTAAAGGTGGCAAGTTTATAACATGAAAGAATATTTTGCTGTCTTTTCATCTGTACTAGTTAACGGTAAGACTGAGAAAAAAAATTATCTAATTCCTGTGCTGCTCAAAAATTACCGCTGGCAGCTACCGGCAAGTTTGCAAAAACTTAATCTCTAAACTTAGAGAAAAAAAGTGGCTGAGCCTTGTCCGGTGCACTCCCTCACTACACCATCGGGTGCAAGACAGAATGAATGCATGACTGTTGTTTATTTTCCTGTTCAGGACAGGAGCGTGGGCATTGGAAATATGCAATCATGATTAATTCCCACTCCAATCTCCCACACTCAAGTCTCTGTTAGTTCATTGTTTTCCTCACAATGGTGGCAGCACCAATGGGACCCACTACCCCTGCCTGATAAGTGCTCAGCCGCTGGTTCAAATAATGACACTCCCTTGGCAGTGGGGTTTTTATATACCTATATATATATATATATATATATATATATATATTTTATTATATTTTATATATTTTTTTATCGTAAAACCAAACAAGCAACACTGATCTCATAAGGTGTGAATGAGAGATAATGGGAACTAATGGCAGTACATGCAAGCCTTTGCCAACACCTACTGAAAACACACAGGACATTTATTTACCATGCTGACCTTCTGAAATATGGCCAAAACAAACCCCTGGCACAGCACAACCTCCTCTACTGTCAAAGCCCAGCCAGGCAAAGTTGTAAAAAAGAGATACTTGTATAACAGAAACAACATACTTGCACATAGAACCTGAGCGACGTGCCGAATGAAGACTGTCAACACATACTTAGATTAAAAAGGCAGAGGTGCGGCAAATAGCAAAGATTCCCGCTGTTGTTCAACAAGTATGTTTAAATGAATGAACTGCTTACTGAAGTCGTTGGATGTGCATGCCAAAAAGCCTCACCTACGTAGAGAAACCAGGCACACAATCAGCTCAGGAGGTGAAGCATTACACAACACTATCTAATTGTGTCAGGGCGTTTATTCTCATTGAACACAGCCATGCTCTCTCCAGCTAAACCCATTATAGGGCTCTCAAACAACCCCTCATCCTCTCCCATGCTGAGGTGTTGAGTCATTCTTCTAATGATAGCCACCAGACTACAGGTGTAATCCACTGACTCCAAATCACTGGCGAGTGCCTCGGGAGAAAACAGCCTACGGCAGACAGGTGAAAAGAACAGGGCCAGGGTCAGAGCAGCCGACAACATCCCCAGGGACTGAGAGGCTGCTACTATTTCTGCCCCTGACCTGACAGCCCCCGGGAGGAACATGCTGGGAGCTCAGTCACAAGGGATGCTGGGAGATCAGTTGTGACGAGGGAGTGGAGTGAAGAGTAAGGCAAAGAATCAAAAAGAAGTGTGTGGACTCAAGATGAATTATTAAAGGAAAAATGTTTCACTTCTTTTACTTTACTTTGTAAAGGGTTAGTAACATACCCATTCTTTCCAGTTGATCAGCTTAGTAGGGAAAATTTGCAGATCTAACCCCGGTTTGTTTGATGCTTGAAGTCCATCATTAAAGTTTACCCAACAGGTTCGAATATCTGCCTTTTTATCGCATCTGACAGAAGCCCTTAAAGAACTGTTTGACCAAGAAGCAGTGAAGAAAATGTAGCGTAAACTGCAGGACACATACATCTGCAACAAGAGAGAGGAACAGGGCAAGAGTGGACAGATAGCCATCAAGAAGAATTTGAAATATATGGAAGCAATGTCCTTCTTAAAATTTTCCAAGGCAAGGAGAGGGTAACAGCAATGATGATGCTTACAACGAAGTGCAGTCTAATAGTTGCACAGTATCACTTAACACATAACTCAGGTGCCAGATGCAACACGAAAGCTGAAAGTGGTGACAGCCAGGGAGGCAACATCAGTGGAGAAAAACAAGGAAGCAACTGTGTCTTTAGATTTTGCACTGGGAATTTCTGCAACAAATAAAACAAGGAATCGCTACAGGTTCAGTGTGCAAGAACCAAAGTTTAAAAATGCATGCGAATAAAGGACTTGGTGTCAAAAGCCTTAAGCAGCTTATATGTTAGTGATACCTCTCTGTAGCTTCAATTTTCACAAGCTATTGTTAAGTAAGTATAAAAGTAAGTTATTTTGGAGTCTACTCAGTTTAGTAATAGCTCAGTGGTACTTGGTAAGCTGGTATTCGACAAACCTTCACAAGCTGTGCATGTCTTGTCAATCGGGAGATTTTCAAGTTTTAATTTTTAGCATTTTCTGAGGCAAAAACTGCATAAATCCTACAACAGACATTTCTACAAAACACATCATCAGTTGTCACCAAACGAATCAGCAAAGTGAACCAATATATAGTTTGACTAATGGAAGCAAGACGCACACTTCAAGAAGTCACTGTATTGAAGTGTCTGGTTAAAGCCCCAACTTTTCTCTTTAGATACATCAGATATTTTACACAAGATCATAGGGTCTCAATCGCTTATGGGTCTTAGTGGCAAGTTAAAAACATATTGATTCATTATGAATCCCATAAGAGCCTCAGATCCACAGGGCTCAGCCCATTGTCTGAAATAAGAGTTACTTGCTTCAGCAATTGAGAAACATGGTGTTAAGGATGTTGGGGAAGATTAAGTGTTAAGTGTTATATCATAAGCAACTGGATTTGCTTGAGTTTCTTGAAGAAGAGTCCAGAGTCCTATGACTCTGGAAGGGTTCACACCCACACAGAATTTTAAGCCTACGACTCCGCACCAGTCCGTTAGAGCTGAAGAGGCCTCTTGGATGAGAGGGGAAACGTCTTCACGAAACTCAAGCACGTCCAGCTGCCTACAATATAGCACTAAATATAGTGTTAAGGAGTAAACCAAAATCCAAGCTTCAAAACATTTCTTTAGGTACCTCTGAATCATATCACTACATTAATGGTTTTTTTCCACAGGTTGAATTGAATGAATCTATCTGGATAAAGGTGTATCTCGCTAAAATATGCTCTTTGTTTTTAAGGAGGACATCCTATATAAAATCAGCACTGTGTCCTATGTATTGTCCCAACAAAGCAATACCATGCCTCCCTGTCTGTAATCAAAAGCATCCAATGATCAGGCGTCTCCCTGCCCCCCCCCCCCCCCCCCCCCCCTCTTTATCTCCCTTCGTCTCTGTCAGGACCTTGGCCAGGAGCATTCATCAGAGCAATGAGAGCGTCCAGTGGTATCACAAACATACTGTCACTCTATGGAGGGAGAGAAAGGTCAGACTGCTACTGACAGTCTGAATGATCACTCAATCCCACCAGAAGCCAAGGTCATGGAGACAGAGCCCTTGAGGATGCAACATACAGTACAGACCCATTGGTGTAGCTCTGAGCTGAACGAGTCTTCTTTGCTTACAGATTAAATGGAAACAATTTCCATGCAGTCTCCATAGTTTCCTTTCCACAGGGCCTTTAATGGTTGTACACAAATCAAACTAAACACCACTGTAGTAACCACAATGACTGTAACTGCAAATGAACAAGAGAAACATGTGCCTAATTTTATGTTGGAGTGTAAATACATACCAGTTGTACAGGACTGTGTAGTGTACAATGAATATTCATGTGTGCATCCCAGCATCTGTGTTTGCATCTGCGCATTTTGTCTCCCACCTTTGGTCTCTGTGTTATTGAACTAAGGCGTCTGGCAGGAGGAGTGATAAATGGTTTTTGGCTCTTGTTTGGACTGCTCACCAGATGAGGCAGAAGAGCAGGAATCATATATGATATAGCTCCCCTCCCTGTCAACCCTTGTTCTAACTCATTCCCCCCACAACACAGAAAAAAAACCTGACATCAAACCAGTGCCGTCCCATGTATCTATTCATATTTTTTTTTCCTTCTAGAAGCAGGGCCTAAGGAGGACACTGTCAGTGGGTCACTGGATCAGTCTTCTCATTCATACACTTTGATCCAGACCAATGTATTGTATCTCTGTAACGACTTGCCATGAAATTAAACATGAATATTAATTGTTCCCAGGGGATCATTTCATAAAATTTTGTGGACTCTCTGACATTTTGTCTATCACCGTCATAAAGTGACGTTATTGCACTATTGGCAACTCACTCTTTTTGCTTGCCACCATCATGTCAAAGCAGTCTGTCAAAGCACTACATTTCAAACGTTTTACACCACATACCATCTCAGTAAATATTAGACTCTTCAAGTACCACCACTATGACGGACATGAAAATACAGTAGCAGTAGCAGTAGATGATGGCAGAAGGACAGGGGCTACGCACTGACTTTACATGTTTTTTTTTTTCATTCAATTGTCTGTGTGTCCTTGTTTCAGTCTTTGCCCCCTCTTTAAATTCTGTGTTTTTTGTGGCTCTGTAAATGCAGCACAGGTGCAACTCTTCTGTTTTTTTTCTTAGCAGCAGTTTGTGGGGTTTTGGAGTTGCAGGGTGAATGGATCAGTCAATCCGATCAGATCAGCTCACTGGATGAGAAGAGCAGCAAACTTTAGACCTAGCGAGATTTATACAAAATCCTTATTTGATTTTACCACTAAGAAGTTTGTGTTACTGAGCTACAACATAGTCCGCTGCTGTTCAGACTGTTGTCACACTCAGTGTAAAAATACTCTGATAATGATTTCTGACATAAATCTGGCATATAACAAAAGACAGATGATCAATTAACACAGGGACAAAGAATTAAAACTGGGTACAACTCCCATTTCAAGGGGACTTGATCGGTAACTTGGTAACTTGATCACAACAACCATGCTGACGTCGTCACTTAGCATTTTACAATGCTAGCTTTAGCACTAAACACATAGTGCAGCTGAGGCTGGTAGGTGTTTGGTCATTTCATAGGGCAATCATGGTGAGATGAAAAGTCGGGGGATCCCAAAAGTTATTCGAGGATTCATTGTCTGGTTACTATTAATATATGCTCCAAATTTGGCAGGAGTGGAAATTAACCTTTTTGACCACCTCCCACAGTGGCTGGTGGATTCCAAAATCTACCAGCCACTCAATAGACTGCTTTGGTTTTTTGGCTGGTGAGTGAAGAAAATCTTGCAGCCACCTACATATTTCACCAGCATTTGGCTGGTGGCTGGTGCTAATTTCCAACCCTGATTTTGTGCCTGTTGTTGAGATATTTTAGTCTGGACCAAAGTGTTGTACTGAGTGACTGCTAGTGTTGCTAAAAGACTATTCATGAGACTACATAGCTGAGCAAAATGTGCAATACCTCCATGGAGACTGCAACTATGGCTGGCGTTGATTTCCATACTTATCATGTATTCAAACCATATATGTCTTAATCATTAAGTTGCATGAGACGCAGACGTGCTTTTTGAAGTTAAGACACCCAAATGGGAATGCCTTTCGGATGTGTTTCGTCTGAGAACTCCCTGCTATAGAGGGAGGAAGAGAGGGAAGGAGAGAGCTGTCAGTGCTGTCTGTGATGTATGGCTCTGCAGATCCCCTCAGGTCCCTGAGCTCAATGATCAGGATATTGATCAACATGTGTTTTATCACTCCCCTGAAACACACATACTGTATGTACAGTACACTGTACCTCAGAAACGGCCTGATTTGCCAGTTAGGCTACATTATTTGCAAAACTTGTGTCTCCACTCTGCCCAAATATAGTGTGCATATAGTGGTACATCTTAAGTATGTTAAACCAAGGTCCTTCCCACCAGAAACTAACCTGCTGCACACACAGTCCTGCCTCAACCGCCAGCCAGGCAGAAAATAGGAGTCTGACCACACACACACACACACACACACACACACACACACACACACACACACACAGAAAACCCAGTGACCATGAGAGATAGAAGGCCCAGAAGATGAAGACAGACAGTCAGAGCTGTGTGTAATTACTCTGTGTGTGTCGATGGCCTCTGGGCTATCACACCCAATGCAGCGGAAAACACGGCACACAGCACAGCCTAACAGGCCCATTCATGTCCAAATCTTGAGAGTGTTGAGAGTGGAGGGGAGCATATGTTTGACTGACCAGAGGGGTGGGAGTGAGGAGAGGAGAGGAGAGGAGAGGAGAGGAGAGGAGATGGTCTTTCCTCAGCTCTGATGCCTGCTGTGTTTATGCCTAAAGCCAAAGTACAGACACATGTCACACCATCATCTGCCTGCTGTGACTATGCTGACACACACACACACACACACACACACACATACATGGTCCTGCACACGTACACAGGATGGCATGTACTCACAGGCAAACGGTAAACCACAGGTTGACATGTTGTTGATGTGTGTGTTTGCCTGCATTTCTTGTTTAAGCACATGCTTTTAAATCACCAGAGCCTGTGACAGCTCACCACACGCCGGCTGTATGTGCTCCTCCCCCTTCTGTGTCAGCTGAGAAAAGCATTTTGAGGCTTAACAAAAGAATTCTAAACATTTTCTCAGGGAAGCCAGGAGCTGCGACACCACTCCCGGCACGCACGGCACCGGGAGCTGGCAGTCAGGCAAGGCCCGGTACCACAGGGTTAAGAGCACTGGATGAATAATGTAGTGCCACACAATGACAGGCTAGATTATGAATGATGCAGTAAGACCCGGTTCCTCCTGTAGACACGGAGGACAGGGGAGGGAGGACAGGAAGCACATGACACCATCAGTTCACAGAGGACCTTGTGCTCATCAACTTCTACTGCCCTTACTGATAGCCAAGAGGGAAGAGGAGGGGGGGGGGGCATTTCTTTAAAAGTCTTCCCTTGGAAATCCACGCCGTATGAATCAACCAGTGAAAACTTGTAAACAACAAAGTGGAGGCATGCATACAGGCGTGCACATGCTCACACAGCTGACCAGCCAGCCCTACAGGGAAAGCCCTGATTCAGCTGACAGAGGATCAGGGTCACAGTCAGCTAATACAAGGTCAGCTTAGCATCATGGCAGGCCCCGGGCCGGGCGTAGGGTACGTATGACAGAGGCCCTCGGGCTGTCAGACTTATTTGTCATGTGCTGCATCACAGTGAAGCAAACTCCACGAGACCAACAGCGGTCACGTCAGAAACCTCCAGCTCCAGGGGCTTCCTGCTCCTGCAACCTTAGAAGACAGGTGGAGTTTTATGAAGAGGCAACAGCTGAGAGCCTGGGTGGTCTCCCATGAGAGGTCAAATGTACTGCTGATGGTGGCGAAGAGGATGAGGAAGGAGAGAAGAAGGTGAAAGAGAAGTGACGGAAGAGGGGAGCAGACACTGGGAGGGCCCAAGCAACACCTGTTATTGGGATGAAGAATCCCAAAAATGTCCCTCCATACATGAACTCTGGGCAAATGCTACTTTGACCTCCAGATATACTTAGCTCTCCTATCCTCTCTAAACCTTCCGCAGGTCTATTATAGGGGTTTGCTGCACACTATAAGCAGAGGCATAATTCACAACAACAGTTCTATAATTATGTACTGGATGTACATAGGAATACAATTTAATATATTTGTGTAATTTAATTTAATAGAATACTGAGGTGAAGTGAAATTACATTGTTTATATTGGCACTTTCAATGGTCTGTTTGATCACATATAGGCTACTATTGTTCACTGCTGCTCTCACATGTAGGTATTGTCTTTGCGCTTCAAGTGGGGAGATAAAGCGCGCAGGAATGGACTTACCACTGGAACTCATGATGCCCAATGTTTATCTCAAACAAAGCGCCTCCGTCGACAGTAATCCCATAAAGCAAGAGCAAATCTTCACGGAGCAGTTCACTCCTTCCAAATTGTGCAATTAAAAAAATATCCTGCAAACGCAAATGATGCTTCTCACTCTCCTGCTTCCAGTCCAGTGTCTGAGAAGGTGGACAGAGCCCGGAAAGATGCGTCCAATAAATGTGTGAGAAAAGAAAAATAAAGCGAGAATATTTCCAGTGATTGTAAAAATCCAAAATAAAGCTCCTGATCTTGCTGTGTGAGAATGTCGGTCGGGTGTGTGTGTGTGTGTGTTTCTCTCTCCCTCTCCCAGAGAAACAGGCGCCAGTTCCAACACAATGCTGCTCAGTCGGATTCCACCTTCACATTTTCGCTCCTGGCTGATTCCAGCTCCGCCGCGCTCTCCCTGGCGGTGCACTGCTGCTGTCACCGTGCGCCTCTCACACACTCCACATACACACAGCACTCCTGTTCCGGCCTGCACCTTCAAAATAAATAGACTGACCTGTTGTATTTAAGCCTGCAAATTACTCAAAGTCTAACCAAATAAAATACCCTTAAATTGTCCTTAACTTTTCAAACACATGAATATAAATCAAGGAGTCACGTTTGCGTTAATTTAATGACAATTAAAACATAACAAAAATTTATTATTTATAGTACTTATTATTAATTAACTTTTTAAATAGATTTTAAGGGATGCATGGCTTTTTCCTCAATTTACATATTAATTTGACATATTTCATTTAATCCATTAATTCTCAATTGCAGGTGATATAAGGGCCTAAGGGACCTTATAAAACCCAAAACTAAACCCCTTAAGGACACCCTTAAGCTTTTGAATATATATATAAAAAAATACATTTTAAGGCAGTGATACTCAACTTGCAGCTTGTGGAAAAAATCTGGCCCACCCGCAATAAAACTAAAAAGTAAATGAAAATAAATGTATTCACACTAAAAAAAAAATGTTTTTTTTTTTAATGTAAATGGGGTACCATCAAAATAGAGCTTTTTCTTATAAATAATAATAAAAAATGAAAATGAAAAATCCTTTAGGTCAGTGGTTCCCAACAGGCCCAGCCACGGGGTCCAGACTTCCCCATAGTCATTAGTTCAAGGTCCAATGTCTCTGTTAAGTAGCTGTGCGTAAGTCACTCGCTCTACAGCAGGAGACGGCACTTGAAAATAACAGCTCTGTGCCAGAAATTCACTGTACCTCAAAATAAAGTTTGTTTTTTACAAATTTGACACGTTCGCAAGTCACTTGCAGTCCATTTATAAAGCACCCGTGACCCACTTTTGGACCATAACCCACCTGTTGGGAACCACTGCTCTGGACCCCCTGATAGAGGTCTTTGCTACGCCCTCAATGTCCTTAAATCCTAGTACACTCCTGCATACACCTGTCCTTTGTGGGGCTTGCACTGGCTGCTGTGACTGGCCCCTAACCTCCAGACATTTAGCAAAAGTGTCCCCCAGGCAAAGCAAAGTGAGTATCAATATTTTAAGGGATAATTCACACATTACTTTGGCAGCATCTGCCCATCCATTAATGGTTAAATTAAGGTGTTAGTAAGGAATGTTAGGGGTTCTTAAAAAGGCCAAAAATTAACCCCTTAAAACACCCCATTCAAAGTAGATTTGAAGGGATGCATGACATTCCCCTACTTAATGTGAAAATATTCAGTTGTAAGTGTTTCACTTTATTGTTGAGCTTTTATTCTGTTAGACCTTCATCAGAGCATACATAAAGCAACAGTGGACAGGCAGTATGCAACAAACCTGTGCATGACCCTGGTGGTAGAAGCGCCACCTCCTGGGAGTTGTAGTTCCCCCTCACCAGAAACTCAACAATAAAGTCAAACACTGCATAGATGTCAATGTGCAGAAATATTTTTCTACCAATCTGGACTTCCTGCTGTATCCAGCACTGCGCCAAGACCAAGCTGAGTGGAGCAGTGGTTGTTTTGTAAAATTATCAGTTTAAAATGTCATCGTGTTTGAAATGTCACATTAAACATGTGACATGTAATATGATCACAAATTGTTATGATTTTTTCTAAAATCAACATTGAAATAAGTTTGTGACGTTGCAGTTTGGACATATTCATCCAAGCATTAGCACACACGGAGCAGGCTGTCTTTCTCATAGCTTACTGCAGCTGTCATAAGATAATGCCTTAGTTAGAAGTGAAAGTACTTCGAGACTACTTAGTGGTACTTGGATCTGGAGACCACGTAGCTGCGAGCAGATTTGCATGATTTTATTGTGAAAGTAAAGTTGTCTTATTTCCGGTGTGGCTCTGCCTCTCTGTGGGTGACTTGACTGCTCCCTGTCTTTATCCTGGGTTAAGCGACGTCACTCCGGGCTGCTGTGGACGCGTTAGGGACACTGTAGCCTACATCACACTACTGGAAGTGTCAAGTGTTCAAAAGCCATTAGTCTCAGTCTTAACTCATTTTTCACAGAAGGTGAGATAAAGATTCTCAATGTCTGCAGCGTTTTCAATTCATTTAACAGTGAGTCAGGCCAATGCCATTTAAAATGGGGCAGAACAATATGAATCACATTAGTAACCTTTGAAGAGAACTACAGAACACTTGAAACTAATTGACTGAAAGACACTGGGGAGCCTTTGTGAGACAGAGACTTGTTGGTGTGTTTTGCAGGGCTTGACTGGGCTTGTTGCTAAAACTGTTAAGACACCGCCCTCTTCTGGAAAGTCGACGTAAGCAAATTAGTTAATTGGATTATTTACGGTGGAGCTGTTGTGGAGGAGAGAGGAGAGGAGGTTAATTGTGAAGCTGTGGACAGACTTACTATGCTGTGTTTGGTTGTCGAACCACAGTGATTACAATAACTGGCCTGTGAGTTTGTCCCAGCACTTTGACTTTGTATGATTGATAGCAGAGCTGTTGTGCAGTCTGACTCAATGTTGTGTTTGCATTCAATAGGATCAGTGGCATCAGTGTGGAAAGATCTCCATCTTATGGTGAAACACCCATCCGCTGTTTCCCAAACAGTCTCATTAGTCAAGTCAAGTCATGTTTAAAAATAATTAATGCTGGCTGGATGCAACATACAGTAAATGACCCGTCAAAGGACATCAAGACTACAGAGAAAACAGCAGGCAACTTTATTGGAGCTGAAACGGTTGAGGTTTGTCACATCTATCTATCTATCTATCTATCTATCTATCTATCTATCTATCTATCTATCTATCTGTCTGTTTTGTGTTTCCTGGTTTTAAAGGCTGCATAACAGTAAAGTGATGTAATTTTCTGAACTTACCAGAGAGTTCCAGCTGTTCCATTGTTTGCCTTTACCCACTCAGTCATTATATCCACATTACTGATAATTATTTTTAAAAAATCTCATTGTGTAAATATTTTGTGAAAGCGGCAATCGTGAACCCTACAATAATATCTAATAAATATTAAAGTATTTGGTTTAAAACATGGGAGTATTTGATTTTCTCCTCATTGCCCAGGCTAATCTGGAATGCATTCCAGTACAGTCATTAAGAACAAATTCAATTATAATTGTACGTCACTGTTGTAGTGGGTCAGGTCTGCTGAATGCTTGATAATATTATGGTATGGTCTCCTCATGGTGCTATGTGTGTACTGTTTTTATTAAGCTGTGTGTGTGTGTGCGTGCTGTTTTTATTAACCGACTGCAGTGTCCGGTGTCCTGAGGAAGCCCTGGTTCTGAATCCTGTAGGAAGCTGGACAATGGCGGGATGTGAGAGGCGCCCCTCTCTTTCTCTCTCTCTCTGCAGTCTTACCTCTTTGGTTCTGGAGCTCAGTGGTTGTACAAGATGTTTTCTCTTTGTCCTTTAATCTGCTTTACTCCCTCGGTTTGGTTTTCAGTTTCAACGGGGTGCTTTGTAAAGCCGTAGTGTGGATTTCAGCGAAAGGGAAATGGATATCAAATGTTAAAAAGCAATTTAGAAATTCCTTCATCATGGAGTTGCCCTGCTGGCACAGAGGGCAAAAGTTTGTACTGTGTGACCTCAGTGTCCTAAATTCTTCCATCTTTTTACTGTCTAGGAGATTGAAATCATAATCTCAGACTGTAGCCGGTCTTGTGTTCATGTTTGTAGAGAAGAAGAATTCTTAATCTTACTGAAACAAATGACAAATCTAATATAATACGCCACACAATGATTTTAAATGTATTATCCTGTATGTACTACAGTGTGTTTACTGAGCTGGGCCAAGTCAGTATGGATAATGATTTACTTAAATTAACCATCTCCAGGGTGTGTGTATTCGTGTGGGTGTGGGTGTGTCGCTGTGTAGGCCTGATGCGTGCTGGGTGCTGATTGTGCTTCTGTGTCAATCCTGTGTTGTGCCTTTGTCCTCCAAAGTGATGTGGCAGAAAAACAGGAAGCTGGCCTTCCTGTGCAATGAAGGCAGCGGGGCAGGAGGCCGTCAGGTCAACGTGGCGCTGTCACTGTCTGCAAAGGCGCCAGTGCCCCCTAATCGACAGTAAAGGAAAACATCCCCTCGTATGTGTTATTACTGGAATAAACCAGCACACTGTTTACATCACTCTGCGCCCTCTGATGGAAACTGTTTCCTTAATCACGCCGATTGCACAAATTATGCCTTTTTATGAGATGCTTAACACATGGCGGCGGTGGCGGCAGTCATGTTTTTGTTGCAGTCCTAATGTATTGCCACATTGTATAGCCTAATCATCCCAGCAGTGTTTTCCTATTGGAGGTAATGTGTCTTTTGTTTGTCACACTCGGGCCATGTGTCCACCAGTAGCACCGATCAGCAGTATTCTGCATTCTTCTCTAACCCTCACAATCCTTGCCCTTTGTCCAACCACATGGCTGGGGGAAAGTACACACACACTCACACATACACACACACACACACATAATTTAGCATCCACCCTGTAACGCAATGCTGATATCTCCACCCATTCCTGTCTATTCCTAATTTGTTTCTATTCAATACACCCACATTCCCTCCCTTTCTCTGCCTCACACACACCACTCACACAGGCACATTTTTGCAAACAGAGCAGAATAAATGGTCTGTGTCCTGCAGCCTTGCATAGCCAATTGCATGATCACATGTGCAGTGCAGGGCTGATATTCTGTGTTCAGGGTGACTTTCTCATGGTGCACTGGGGGCTGGGGATACACAATCAGTTCCAGAGTTTATATTTAACTAAGCAGGCAAAAAAAACCCCACAAGAAACCAAAGCAACGCCAGCCTGGGGATTATTATCTCCCAAAACACAGATAGGGATGGACGTGACCCAGAAAGTGAAAAGGTGTTAATGATAGGGAGAGGTCACTGTTATTACACACGAGAGTAAATATTTCACATTTCGCAGTACAATTAATGGAATGCTGGGCAGTGCTGTGAAGGCTCTGCACCTTTAGGAATGAAGATTAGTGATTTCTCAGGTATGGAAACAACAATTGCTGAATGTTTTTGCCTTCAATCAGCTGTCATCTTCTGAGTGCGGGTGCGTCAAACCAAACTGGTGCGACTGGTGTTGTAGAATGAGGAAATAGGCTGACTCTAAATGGGAAGTGGTGCCATATAATAGCTGAGCTTTAACAGCTTTGCAAGACAGATTAAAATGCAATTATAACCTGACCTCTTTTCGTTGGTTAAGTTTCCTTTTAGGCTTTCCAAAGTTTGACTGAGAAGAAGTGTGCATGTGTGTGTGTGTGTGTGTGTGTGTATGGGGACAGGGGTGAGTGAGGAAAACAGAGACAGAGAGGGAGAGAGAAAGGGGAGGCTTTGCCCTTGCCCCAAAGAAATCATGGGAGGAGTTAACAGCAAAACTTCCTCAGTCAGTGACATGCCGTCTGGGATAGCCTCTGTAGCGCTCAAAGGCACACACACACATTCTCACTGACTTACACACTGAGGTATTGCTTTCTTTTTCTGTTTCTACTCTCCTGTGCTTTTGGGCCGACAGCGGAGAATGAGAGCAGCTCCAGCAGCTGTCATGAGATGCAATTCACCGGTTAAATGGTGAAACCACACACACACACACACACAGAGCATATAGATACACACATACGCTACACACATGAGGAATGAATTGAGAGGGGAGCGCTGGCAGCAACACAGAGGTAAGAGTTGTTTTTTTTCTCCTACATTAATAATGTCTGACTGCTCTTTATGTCTTACTGTATCATAAACTTTGTCCTATTTAGCAGGATTAACACTGCTGCACTTTGTACTTAGTCACACCATAAAGTTTCTCCTAGTCAGAGTATTGGATGGACATAAAAGCTGTCATGTAGTGATTGCAGGTCCTTATTTTGTTCACTAGTGCCTTGATAGTGAATGTAAATGCTCCTTAAGTCTTCTTAAGGGCAGAAAAACTGCAAAAAAAGTGAAATAAAGGAATGTTAGATTGTCCACAAAGCTTGGTGAATATACTTCCACAAAGTTTGTTTCAGTGTTTGTACAAATGCCGCTATGCAACAGTGTGGGAATCTCCCTGCGGGGAGCTCTGTCCTAGACACACAGGCATGCCTGCAAGTGAGCTAACAGGGGGTTAGTCTAAACTTAGAGTCCCTAACCCCCCGTCTCATATTACTCTCCGCTAACTCCTGTACCACATTTTCCGAATCTACAAACCCCGATTGTACACATACGCAGTCCCGAACACCTCAATCAAACCCCGCTCGGCGTGCATGTGAACACAGCCAGACAGACACTGCTGACACCATATGTTTCTTATTAGGCTGAATGCTATTGTCATGGACTGCCGAGTGTCACAATTGCAGCCCAGGCTTTTGCTGTGGTTTCAGACTGTGTGGAAACTGCAAGGTTGTTTATGGTATGTGGTCATTGGACTCGTCAATCCCTGTCATTACAGGTGATACACACTGTGCTTGTGGGTCAACATTCCTTTAATCATATGTGTGCTGATTATATGAGGCTGTAGTAATGCTGTGCAGGGCGTGCAGTCATTCAGAGGAGGGAGGTTTTGACCCTCCTTCTGACAGGAATCATGAACTAGATCAACAGGTGGTTAGCTAAGATGTGATTTAGGCTTATTGTATACAGCACCACTAGCAACACATTGTTTTTACTGACAATCTCTGTATGTTTGAAAGTGGATATCACTGGAGACAACCGATGCCCCTTGTGCAGCGTTTGGAGCAAACAAAGGGCCAAGCATGTGACCGCACATATCAGCCTTGAGCAGTCTGTGTTTATTAGATTAGAGAGAATCTGTTGCACTATGAGAAACAAGCAGGGGAGTCTTAAGAGTGTCAGGATATGCCCTGACACGACTACGGCCTGTTTACGGCTTTCTGCCTCACAAGACACACACACACACACACAGATTCGATCATGACCAGTCAGCCGCCACATAAACAAGATGAAGAGACTGGTCTCGGACAAAGATACCAGCCTCTTTGTCTCCAGCGTGTTCAAGCAGTGGAACGATCAGGGCGCAAAGGAGGAAGAAACTTTATGCATTTGTTTCCCACAATCACAGATTAACACGCCATGGCAGCTGACAGAAGTCACAGACAGCATTATGCACAGAGCATCTCACCCTCTGTAATGTAACACTAAGTTGTTCCAGTCAAAGCATCATCCTGTTGTGTGTGTGTAATTATCATTATGTTTGAAAGAGCGGGGAATTTATGAGGCAGAAATATACTAGCAAGTTGCATTATGGGAAATGTAGGAATACAGCCTACAGTACAGCACAGGAAATCTCAACCTCTGCTTCTTCAGTTTCACAAAACAGATACATCTGAACCCCTTAAGGTTACATTTATCTGAGCATACAGCTTCAGTCTGATATCATCCCAATATAAAGGGTCTTCTCTACTTTCAGATCTACAGGAGTTTGTTTCTAGAGTGGCGTATTTATGATAATTTTATTTCCTTTTACATGTAAATTAATAAGGCTTGAAATTCAGTTTGCAGGGCAGTGGGGGATGTGTCATACAGCAAGAGTTATTCAGTTTTGCTTAAAATACACCATATAGCACACTGGTTCAGTTTGTTAGATGCAAGCATTATGGGTGCGGGAAACAGCATTAAAAAGTGCTGTAATATTTCAAAACAAATGTATTCCCTTAGTCGATTATTTCAAGCAAAATTATACAGGCTCAGAATGTAAATCAAGTTTTTAATAATTTGGCTTATATTGTATTAGCCTATTCTATTTCATGACATTATTATAAAACATTTCCACATTAAAGGCATAATCTTTTTCTTTATCCTATTATAGAGTAACATAATCTGTCTTTTAGCTACAATATCATTAGAATTATTAGATTCTACTGATATCAGCTTGTATTTTTTTTAAGTTACACAAGTAGATGGACTGCACTTGTATAGCGCTTTTCTACTCTTCGGACCACTCAAAGCACTTTTACACTACATGTCACATTCACCCATGCACATACACATTCACACACTGATGGGTGAAGCTGCTTCTGCTGCTACCCAGTGACCATTCACACACACTAACACACTGATTGAGCAGCCATTGGAAGCAATTTGGGGTTTAGTGTCTTGCCCAAGGATACTTCAATGTGCAGAGTGAGCTGCTGATCTTTCGATATGTGGACGCTTTACCTCTGAGCCACGGGTCAAGAGATACATACAAATACACACACACTCATAAAGTAGCATGGTAACATACCAACATGTAAGGAAAAGAGCAACTAATTAGAACAACTGAGGGAAAAAAAACAAATAAATCATTTAAAAATATAGCAAAAAAGAATTTAAGAAAAATAAATAGTGTTGTAACTGTAAGTGTTACTGTTACTTCAAAGTGCTTAATATGCATATGCATACAAACATACCCATATCTATGGACACATATAAAGATATATCTACACATAAGCGCATATACATCACATACACATTTACACATACAGTACTCATCCATACACATAAAAATCACATACATTGGAATATGTTCAGTTATACAAACAAAACAGACATGGTTTGTATTTACATCCCAGCATTAATAACCTCTTAGAAATCTGGATTCTTGTCGAATTCTGACGTTCTTTTTTTTTTTTTTTTCTTAACTCCTTCCACACCTTGACTTTTTTTCTAATTGAGTTGAAAGAAATTATATTATATAACTCTTGCTGTGCTTCCTATTGAGAGCCTCTATGAATAAGGAGGTGGGGATTTGTTTTGCTGCTGCCCTGCTACAGGTTGTTGTTATACATACCATCGTGACACACCCCGATGAGACACACCATGCCAGACACAGCTTTAAAAATCTGGCACTATCGGGGCATTTCATTACCCCCTGAGTGAGCCCATTGTGCCAGAGCATTACTGACCCATTACACCAGTGTACCTCCATCTAACTAGAGGCCGCTGCTTGTCTGCACTCTGTGTGCTGTGGAGAACATCAACAGTTTAAGAATTTCACCCTCTGCACTACAGGCTACTTCCTTGTCAGATGGTAAAGGGTCACATGAGGTCAATGATACGGGTTTTCCATTACAGCATGTTTTGTTGTACACACATCCCTCTTTACATCACAGTGAAGCCTTCAACAATCAGAACTCCCTCATCCTCCAGTCTCCACCTTGGATCTCCATCCTCATGTTCATGGTGACCTTACAATGCAGGATGATGCTGTCCTGGTGTGTTCATGTCATATCATCTGTCCGTTACCCATCTAACAGCAGAGGGTAGAGTTGTGTTGAAGTGTGTTATGTGGATAAAGTGATCTCTGATCTATGCCACCGGGCAACGCTCATCCCCCTTCGCTGTGACCTTGCAGCCTGTCCCCCGTGTGGCATTGCCTTACAGTGCCTCAGCACTACATTCTCCCAGCAACACACACATTGTCTTTGTGACACACATTCTGTGCATATTTTCACTGGCACACACAAGTGAACACACAGGGAAACTCTAACTGCGGCCTGCCCCACACACGTACACACCACACACACTCATACCAATCGCAGAGAGTGCTTTGTGCATTCACTGACTGGGCAGCTACTGAAGAGAGAGAGAGGGAGGCTGGTGGGAGGAGGGAGATGAAGACAGCAAGAGACAGAGGGATTACAAAGAGAAGCAGACCCAGACAGATAGAGGAGAAGAAGAGATAAGAGTTGCAGTGGGACACAGAGGAGACACATCCAGTAAACACTAAGCGGTGGAAAGGCAGGGTGAAGGGGACAGGAAAGGCAATGCAGGAATAGGAAGGGAAACAGGGCTTGTCCAACAGAGAGGAAGAGAGTAGGTTGTTGTTAAAGAGGCTGGGGGGAACTGATGGGATGGCATTGATCTCTGGGAGCTGCCGGCTCCTGGGCCAGATGGCGTCTTGTTGCTGCAGACCGCTGCTCAACTCCTGCTGCTGTGGACCGTTCATCAAAGTCTGCCTCTCCTCCTTCACAGGTCTGTCCCAGCCCGCTCTCTGCGCTACTACTGTACCGTCATGAGACGGACTGCTACACTCAGATAGACAGGAGCATAGGTGTATACACAACATGGGTAACACACTTAGCCAAGAAGGTAAAAAGGGCATGGTGTGTTCCTGTACCGTAGCAGCATGACTTTGCTTGTGTTGACTCAAGCAGTCCTGTTGGTGCTAACTACGCTGTGTGTTGTAGGGTGGAAAAGAATGGGCTGTTGTCCTCCTCGGCCTAATGTCATGTTGCATTGTGTTGCTAAGTTGTGCGCCCCATTGTCTTGTTGTGAACGCTTTGCATCAAGATAATACTGTTCTGCTGTGATTGTGCACTGACAAAGCATGTGGAAACTGAAGAAGAGTGGCGTTTTTTTGTTACCCCTTGGTTAACAGTATGTTCTTTTTTCGTTTTTAACGGTGCCTGACTGTATGTCTGAAAACATGTGACCGTGCTGACATAGAAGTGGAGGAGTCAGGGGCAGGGCAGCTATTTGAGCCTGGAGGTTGTTCTGATGTCAGTGCAGCTGTGTGTCTGTGCCGGGCCTGTGTATGTTCAGCGTCATCGTATCCCCGCCTCCAACCCTGATAACTCCTCGCACTAACCAATGGCTTGTGTGGTTAGATGTCTGCAGTATTTCCAGTATAAACTGCTGAAGACAATCAAAACAGGCACCTCTAAAGCCAACTAAACGACATCTTATGTCTTGTTTGTTTAATCTGTACAAAAATGGAACTAAAAAAATTACAGTCACTGTTACAGGGGCTTATTTACTGGACTATTTCTTGGCCAGGAGCAGTCTCTGCCAAGAAATAGTCTGGTGCATAACCCCTATAAGATGGCGAACTGTAATTTTTACACTTCATAGTATAATAGTGTTAATTTGTGAGCTTTAGAGGCGCTGCTGGTAGACTAAGTTTTTACTTTTAGTCAGTCAGGCTAGCTGTCTCCCCCTGTTTCCAGTCTCTATGCTAAGCTAAGCTAACCAACCTCTGGCTCCAGCTACATAATTCCCATACAAACATGAGCGTGGTATCAATTTTTTATGTAACACTTAGCAAGAACACTATAAAAACTATTTGATGATTACCGTAAATGATTAAAAGGAAGTATACAGGACCTAATGGGTCTTCGTCACATCCAGGTTCATAAACTGATTTGTTCCTCTTTCTCCAGACATCTCTCCTGCTGAGCTGGATGCTCTTTGGAGGGAACCACCATATACTCTTGGGGGAGCAAATGAGCACTTCCCAGGAAATGACATCATGACTCAAGGTACTGTGCACCAAACATCTTTATCAAGCTTAGATATAGATATTATTATAGACTCCTCGCCCTATTGAGCTGTACTTCGGTGTGTGTGGTCACAAACTGAGGAAGTGTTTGAGACATCCTCCCTGCACAATGGAACAAACCAGGGGAAGCCCGTCAGCACTATACTGCAATACCCAGCTGCTAGATATATCCATGTGGCTGATATTTATAGGTTCTGAAACTATTAAGATCTTGTTAATGTGTTCAGATAAAACTAACTTACTTACTTAATAAAATTCAATGGAAAAATAGTTCAAATTGAGAGTTTAAAGAATGGCTAAATGGCTGAAATCTCTGGCTTCAGCACCTCCAGGTACTGTAGTGGGAATTCTGACTTTACCAAATCAACCTAAATTGCATCACTTATGACAAAAGTACATCTCTGACTGTCTTTTACTATACAAAACCTCTCGGCTCCTCGAGTCATCAGGCTGCAACTGTCCCAAGAGTGCAGACCAAACATGGAGAGGCAGCATGTAGTTACTGTGCACCACTTCTGGAGGATATTAGACTGCGCCAACTTTGACCATCTTTAAATCCAGGTTCAAAACTTTTATGTTTGACTGAACCTTAAATGCGGGGGTGGGGGAGCTCTTCTTTTTCCTTCTGGGTTCTGGGTCTGAACCCAGGGTGGGGGAGCCCCTCTAGTGTGCAGTTTGAATGTTCACCTTGTCAGTGTGGGTTTTCTTCGGGTACTCTGGCTTCCTCCCACAGTCCAAAGACATGCAAGTAGATGAATTGGTGACTAAATTGCCAGTAGGTGTGAATGTGAGTGTGAATGGTTGTCTGTCTCTATGTGTTAGCCGTGTGTCTGGCAACCTGTCCAGGGTGCACCCCGCCTCTCGCCCAATCTCAGCTGGGATAGGCACCCGCTAGTGTTAAATAATATCCAGTATAAATGAAATAAACTTAACGCATTTTGGACTACACGAAGGATGGTGTCAATGAAGGAATATTTGAGTTCTTCTGTCAGGGCTGTTGAGGTACATTAGACAAAAAAAAACATCAAAAACCACTGTTCAATTCATAAGTTCAACAGGATTGACTACACACTGACCACAGCTGTTTTCCTCAATGGCAAAACAGTGATTGCCATCTTGTCTCATCTGGTAACAGTTTCAGTTAAATTTCCATCAGTCTGGGACTTGCATTGTAATTACAGCTTACTTTAAACAGCCCTTGTGATGACCTTTTTGATAGAATTGTTTCTACATACTACACACCTTTATCACACGTAATCCCCCAAATATAATATGCTGTTGAGGATACATTGGCCTAACCAACACTGGACTGTTTTCTAGCTTTGGGTGCATTAAGGAAAAGTCATGTATGCTCTCCTTTTGGCGTTGAATTGGAAAAGATGACGGTTTGAGCTTGATCAAGCAGCTTTTTTCCTGACTTTTTGTTTCTTGTACCAGGTGCAGGTGAGGAAGAGGATGGTTCAGTGGTGGAGTCAGGTGAAGGAGGGGTGGAGCCTGACAGCTACTGGAAAAAGAAGGAAGCCTTCCTCAGAGGAAGCACTGTCTCGCTAGGAGAGAAATTCTCCTCAGGTACATTAAATGATGCTTTTACCAAAGCTGACTTGTGTGTTTCCACTGAAAAAGAAGCTTTTACATTAGTTAAATTTGTTGGTTTTTTTATTTATGCAGAAGAATTCCCCATGCATTATATTTATGCATACTGATGAGGCGCATTTCCCTATCCACTAATGTTTTACTCACTCAGCATCTTAGCTCCATCCATCACATTCCCCAAGTTCTTCCTCTCAAATGGATTTAAATGGCCACACTGAGTGTCCAGTAAGAGGCCTAATAGCTTGTTATTCCTCTGGGGACAAACATTGTGCTCAAAGAGCATCTCGCTGAAATATGAGGCCTTGTAGAAAATCTTTAATGAACTCTTGAAAGTTTTGTCTCTCTCAAGATGTTTTCCCTTTTACTCAGTGAGGAGAGACAGAAAAATACAACAAATGTGATGAATTTGCAGAAGGATTATAGATACATTATTAGTTTTTCCTTTCGTGGTTAATTCTGGCAGACAATGGATGAGTCCTCTGCCTCGTTCTCAAAACCAATTTTTCTTCTAAGCCTATTTGCATTGGATTTGTTTAAATTCCATATTATTCCACTGGAAGAAACAAATCTAAGAGTGATTAATCACAGCGTTCTCGTCTTTTGCCTAGAAATTGTGCTGCTGTTCACTGGGCGGAGGCGCTCCAGTGTGGCTCCTGACCGAGCCCTACAGGAGGCGCTGCGCACCCGACTCCGAGTGGTGGAGAGCAACAGCCAGGATGTCATTCAGCTCTTTAAAGTGAGTGACAGTCAAACCTGACGATGCACACATTACATAGGCATTACTGTACTACTCAGACCATTACACAGTCTAAGGTGCATTATGATATGGTAAGAGCCCATATTATGAAATATGATATATCAAACTGTATATGTATTGTGCACTTAACAGAAACGGATGGGTGTTTAACTGTTGAAATATGACACTTTGTTTCTGCAGGACTTGTCTGCACGTCTGGTTTGTGTCCACGCTGAGAAGGATAGCTTTGTGCTCACATTTAAGACTGTGGAGGAAATATGGAAGTTTTCAACTTACCTAGCATTAGGTACGAAACTTCAGCCACTCAATCAGGTCTTACATGAACACAGTTGAAGGAATACTTCACCCCTCAAATGACCGTTTCTATATCAATTACTCACCCTGTGTTATGTTGAAATTGTGAAGAGAACGTTGTTTTCTTGCATGTCTCCAAAGTGAACAAAGAATCCAAAAAACACAAAACATTCTTGATAAAATGAAAACAATGGCGACTGTGTTTAACAGCAGCACAACTACATCAAAACTTCCATTTACAAACTCTCACATAACTCATGCTGTGTAATCTTTGTCTCCTTTGTCCATTTGTATGCTGGGTACTTCCCAAACATGCATTTTTGCTCAAACGTTACTATTTAAAACACTCCCACATAAACAACAAAGGTGCGCCACTCACCCATGTCTGAGACTGTTTATGTGGAAGTGTTTTAAATAGTAAATGGTATTTCTGTGCTTAAGACTGGTTTCAAATTAGGTTGGAAAAAGGTGAAGTACTTTTGGCGCCAGTCAGAATTTAGCAAACATTTGAGAATGTGATGACAGCTGTTGGGTTGTGTGGTCATGTTGCCACTGACGCTCAAATGTGAACAAACCACACTCACGCCATCCTGAAGTAGCTCACTGGAGTTATTTGAGTGTTTAACTCTATGAAAATACCACCTGAGGGTGATTTTTCAAAACTAAGAATACTTGATGTTGCGTGTAAGGCTCATGCTCGTGTAGACAGGCATGTAAAAAGGAAATGTCCACAGGCAAGAGATGATAGAATTCCTGCTCACTGTCCTTTAACTGCAATAAACTTTATTGAGAAATATGTTTCCGTAAAGCCCAGTTAACCTTCATCATGTGAAGTGGGCTTTATCTGATGAAGGTCTAAAGATTATGCTGCCCAGTTTTCAGGTGCATTACAAACACATGAATAGCTCCTTGCTTTACCATAGTAGATATTGTTGTTGAGATATGCAGTGATATAAGCATATAGAGTATTACTAATATTTGTATCTGGGTTGCAGGTTTTGTGGCTCGCTGCTTGGAGAACTTCCTGTGTGATCAGTCCTTCTGGCTGGACCCAGAGCTGCTCAGTGACCTGCAGATCTGTGTAACTGTGGACGAAGAACATCTGGCCACTCTCTACCTGGGACTGTTACTCCAGGAGGGTCAGTAATATTGAGCTCTATCATTTTATGGGAACTCAGCCAGCCATTTATAAGCAATTTAATTATTAATACAGAGGTCGGGAGAGTGAAAAGTTGTATACCATGACAACTATGCTCTCACAGTCTCAAAATTTAAATGAGATTTTCTTCCCTGTGAAAACTCTTGGGATATCTGAAGTATTTATTGTCAGAAGTTTTTCAATCTTGTCACTCTAATTATACAGTAATTTATTGCAGCTGCCATTTGATCCCATTACTTTGAATCCATTTTCACTGACCCCAATTAACACTATGAAATGTACTGCCACACATGACTTCGGACAAATTATAGCCCTATTGTCCTTCGAAGAGCTTATGTGCCTCACTGTGTACAGTTATGCCAGGAGCTAGTTGTACTTTGTCATTTTATAGAAGCTCAGTGAGCATTTTATAAGCAGTTTTATCATTAACAAAGAGGTTGAGAGAGTGAAAAGTTGTGTACCTCGACTGCTATGTTCTCACATTTAAATTTGAGTTTCCTCATTGTCAAATCTCTCAAAATGTTTGGAGTATTCTTTGTCAGAAGTAACTTGAATTTTGTCTAAAGTATAGACTTCTAACTGAAAATCAAAATTATGATCCCCTTTCTATTTATGGTCACAGCTTCCCTTTTTTGTATTGCATGAGGAAATCAAGTAAAAGTTGACATCAATGAATTTTAGCAATTTGCTCTGGTGTTTTTTTGCATTATAAAATAAGTGTTCTGCTAAAGCACAAGAAGAATGTATATTGATTTCCTCAGGCTGGTCTACACAAACATTACTACTTTCTCCTGAATATTTCCCCTAGGCAAAACGCTTCACGGAAACGTATAGTAAAACTGCAGCGCTGGCAAATAGTGATGAGAATTACATTAACCTAATAGGCGGCGGATATAAAACATCCATCATTTGCCTGTGACTGAATGAGGGCGCACTAGCTGTAGCACTTTTGCTGATCTTGAACTTAAGTGTGGTGACTTTTATCAACACCGTCTGAAAACACTTTGCATGTCTTAATTCATACATGCTCATTTGCAGAGGTTGAGTCAGTCTGCTCATAAACCTGTCTCTCTGCAGGATCCTTCTTTGCCAAGGCGCTATTCACAAGAAGCGAGCAGGATGAGGACGACGAAGAGCAGCTGTCGTTCAAAAAGAATGACTTGCTGATGGTGAAGGACACAGGGCAGGACAACATGTGGGAGGGCACCATGCTGTCCACAGGAAACCACGGCCTGGTTCCACTCAACGCCATGCAGCCGTTGCCTTACCCCTTCTATCAGTGAGTCACTGTGTGTTCCTCAAATGAGCCACTTCTGCTACAAATTCCTTGATTTACTCTGTAAGCAGCAACAGAGTGACTAACATGTTCTCTTGTCAAGACCTTTGGCTGAATGAACAGCAGCACTACAGATGGTGGACGTGTGTGCACATATGTTAAACTCTACTTCCTGTTTGGTCAGGTGGTTCCTGAGGAAGTACCCGGGCAATGCTGGATGCTCACCAGCAGAAAAGGAACCATTCGAACATTCAATTGGTAAAAACCTTCTGCATACAACACGTGTTCAAACATAAAACACAGTATAGTCAAACAGTATATTGCACTCAGGTGCAGATTATTTTAACTCCTCCACTGATGTGGTAGGAAGTTGAGGTGAACTGGCTGAAAGCAGCTCTCATAGTGTTGTTTTCAGACGTAGTTGTTTTCAAAGAAAAAGAATGATGACCTATACTATGACCTATTTATGACCTATACTGCAGCTAGCCACCAGGGGGCGATTGAGGTGTTTTGGTTTTACTTTTAGGGAGTTGTCATGCCATCCATCTTTATTATACAGTCTGTGGTGAATGCACACTTCCCTTTACTCAGTGATACAGCTGGCAGGTGTTGTTCGGTAGAAAGAAAGTAGTTCCTACATGAAACTGCTCTCAACAAGGTCTGCAGATTTTCTTCAGTAACCAGGTCATGATTTCTGGAAAGAGCTGTTGGGACTGTCAAATGTATTTTTTTGGCACTTTGAGCACCACAAGCTGAGTGCCATCTAGTTCCATTATATTAGGGAGAAGGCAGACATCTTAATGGCCAATATCTCCAACACTCAGCAACTCACATTAAAACAATCTAGACTACTAAATAGCACTACAGGTAAGAGGAAGATATGTAGTTATGATTTTGGGGTAAACTGTCCATTTAAGTACAAAACTTCTCACAAAAGTCAGGAAATATACTGTGACTAGTCTGAATGTATGATGTAACTATTGTGTTTATGAAGTCAGCAGTTTTACAGAGAATAATATCAAGCTTTTCCACTTTCTAGTTGCGGGAATACACAGTCAGGCAAAGCAACAATGGATCAATACTAATAGCATATATTTGTAGATCCAACCTGTATGCACTCGTGAAAAGCATTTAAACTTTATTGATTTCAATCTCGTCAATACTTTTGCAGAATGTAACAATATATATACAAGTAGAAAGATATATTGTATCATCATATTCATAAGTCAAACAATGTTCTTACACACTGATCTAAAAAAAACTATCTTTCTCTTGTCCTTGTCCTTGTCCTGCTCTCCTCTTTAAAATACCTCAGTGACAGGTTCCTGTGTAGCAGTAGTCGACTACAGTCCAGTTGGCCCAGATGAACTTCAGCTGAGTCAAGGTGACATTGTGGAGATCCAGGGTCTTCTAGTCCGAGGCCTGGGTGTGTTCATTGGAACACACGCTTCCACAGGTCACACTGGTTTTGTACACAAGGCCCACGTCAAGCCACTGGACACCGAACCCCTGTAAGAAGTTCAGTTTATTGTAGTTGTATAATAAATGGCGTGGCTCAAAGTTACTGGTCTGAAACTGAGAGCACTTTATCTTAAAGCCTCTTGTTTACAGTCTTGTGCTGATCTTTTATGAATTTCTATTTAGTGTGTCCACAGTCTGGACGCCTTGACAGGGGGGCGGGGACACAGCAGCTTCGATAATGCTGCCTTTGTTTCCCTCACACAGAGACGCACGGTTGGTCTTTCTGACTGAGGAGGAGACAGACAGCCTTGCTCAAGTTAACCCATGTAGCTCTGAGCCAAGTGACAGCGGCCTGCTGGAAAGACTCTTCTCGACCGACATCAGCTCTGTGTACAGGCTAGGTAAAAGAACAACCAGGCTGATCAAGATTTACTGTACTTTTTGTCGGACAGGGGAAAAGGAGAGGTTGTGCCAACGAGCCATGACTGAAATATAGGTCATGTTTGGTTTGATGTGCAGCTCCTGTTTGTTTCCCAAAGAGTCGTACTGTTAGTGATTCATTCTGGGGAAGAAAAAAAAAGTTTCCATTTTTATCCTCAGTTGGAAAAGTGCTGCTTAAATTGATTTACCTTGTGTGTTTTCAGACAGACTGGACGAGACTGACTTCATGTACATCAGGAATCGGCCAAAACATGGTAATGCAATTTATTTACTGGAGGAAATCAGCTGCTTATAGCTTAATGCACTAAAACAGCTTGCAAACTTAAATGTGTTTATTTATCCGTCTTCTTCCCAGAACTTAAGATTCCTGCAAGCGCCCGCCAGAGCGTCATGTCAGAGAAAAGTGGAGGAACGCCGCCGTATCACTCCTCTCCTCGTGCCTCTCTCTCTTATTCCTCCCCTCGTCTGTCCCTCTATCAGTCCCACAATCCTCTGCCACGCGAGGGAGAGCGCCTGTCCTTTACTCTGGATGACACATTCAGAGAGATGGATGAGTTCCAGGAAGACCCACCTCTCTTCTTGGAGGAGAACAGCTGGGAGGGGGAGGACTCAGAGTTCAGTGACCCGACACTGACCCTGCTGAACCACGAACACTTCCAGGTCCGTGGAGTCACAGCTTATTCATTGAGTTATTTATAACAGAGGCAATCACGAGAGCAAAGCAACAGATTGTAGGGTTTATTTTTTCTTCTTGTGTGTCTCCTGTTTACATCTATGGCAGCTAATAAAAGCAGTTGTTTATTCTTTATGACAATTGATATCGTAAGATGTCAACACATGTGGGTACATATTTTCAGGCCTATAAAACAATCTAAAATTGGCAAAGATGCGAAAACAGGAAGTAAACCGCCGCCCTGCCTTACCTTGCATGATTATTTAATTGCACGATGACACAGGAAAATTAGTCAGAAGCAAGTAAATCAGTAATGTACCTGTGTACACATTAACACCTGTTGCCCTTGCACCGCCATCAAAAACAGTCCTTTGCTCAAACAAAAAACAAAAATCTTTTTACCAGTAAATTCAGCCTGCCAAGAGTGTCTTTAACTCTTCAGCTTATGTCTTCCAGGAGGACTTCCTGCCTCTGTACGACCTGCAGTATTCCTTCCTGTGGGTGACCTTCAGCGGTAAGACTGAGGACGAGCTATCGGGGCACCTGGAGAGTGTCAGGGAGTGCGCCAAGAGGATGGGCCTTCACTGGGCACATCGACGGGCATGCTTCCTCCTGGGGAGACTCTGTGCCAGGAAGCTGAAGTTCTCCCAGGTTTGTGCTAAAGTCCCAGCATCAATATGTGTGTTGTGGATATGTTGATATGCTTTATGTATCAGTACAGTAGCCGATAAAGGCAGACCAAAATGACTGAGAGAAACATGCAGCAGCTTGAGAAATACTGCCAATTCAAAAACACATGAAATTCCAAATAAATACAGCATAAACCCCGCTGCAAATGAAGAGATGTAAAGTAAAAATGCTGCATATCCTGTCTGTACATGCTCTCCAGGCCTCTCAAAAATCAAGCTATTCCAATAAGCACTTCCCCTGGCAACCTGGAGAACTTATGTTGTATTGTCTGGATATGCAGGGTTTTTATGTTGCATTTGCTTTCAGGGTGTTTTTATGTTTTTGACTTTGCATTGTCTCTGTATTTGCAGCACGTTAATGTGTTTATTTTGGCTTTCTGCCACACGTCTCTCTTGATGGAAATGTTTTGGGCTGTTGTTGTGTGTTTGCCCTTGTCAGCCCCCATGTTAAAGAGACATTTAAAGCAAGTGAGTCACAAATACAGAACATTATAATCTATATATTCATGTTTTCTCCTCTCCTCAGGCCCGTGTCTACTACGAGGAGGCTCTCAGTGTTCGTGTGGACAGTTTCTCTGACACGCCGCTCCTCATCGCTCTTTTCACAAACCTCACTGCCGTCTACCTGAAGCAGCGTATGACCGACAAACTGCCGCAGACCCTGGAGAAGGCGAGTGCCCTGCTCCTCTGTCTCCCCTGCCACACCTTCACCTCCACCGACGAGCTTGAGCTGCTGCAGCTGCTCCTGAGGAGATCGGTGGTGATGGGGGACAAACACCTGGAGGCTCGCGTCTGCTACCTTGTGTCCAGCCTCTTCCTGTTCCTCAGGAAGACTGATGACGCCCTTCCCTTCGTTGAGCGACTCCAGTTTCTCGCTGTGACTTTCTCTGCCGCCAATGGGGCTCCCATAGCTCCTTTGGACCTTAACTGGCTCTTGAGCTGGCTTTATCATCGTAAATACATGCCTTACTTAGCCCTGGCCTCTCTGAGCCTGGACTCAAGACAAGACCACTCCCTCCACGATGCTTTCCAGAGGATTGAGTTGTTTATCAGGAACTCTGTTCGCCTGAACCCATGCTGGAGGGAAGGAACCTCCCTGCTCCCGGCCCAGATTGTGATCTACCTTCAGCAGGCCCTGATTATAGCTGAGCAAGGGGAGGACATGAAGACACAGAGGGACCTGTGTCAGGGCTTGGCCACTGTCTACCAGCAGTATAATGCTCTAGATAAGGCTGTGCGCTGTGCTCAACAAGCTGTGGAGACCGGGGGCCACATCAATGAGGAGGAGAGCTTTGAGGCCTCTGTGTTGCTCGGGTGGCTGCTGGTGTTGACAGGCCAGGCTGAGAGGGCCCAGAACGTCCTACAGCCACTGCTCACATCACTCCAGGTACAACAATCAACACAATTCGCACTTGGTCTTACATGTGGGCTTTAGCCCTTTCTCTGTATGAACACAAAGTGTTCTCTCTCCAGGGCACAGACAGTCCCACGCAGCGAGGAGTGATCCACAACCTCTTGGCTTTGTGTTTGAGGCGGCAGGGTCGAATCCCAGAGGCAGGCTGGCATCTCCACTCTGCCCTGCTGATTTCCAGGGAAAGTGGAAACCAAAGGAACCAGGCCCTTGCACTGGCCAACCTGGGCTGCCTGGCTCTGGATGTTGGGGCATCTACGGTGGCAGAACGCTTCCTGGTCAGGTCAGATCAGATATCTGTCCTATCCGTAAAAAAAATTCCCCCAGGTAACTCAACACATGCAGAAAAAGTTTACAGAGTTTTTTATGGTGATGGTGTATTTCCAGATCCCTACATCTTTTTCTGGAGCTGTGGGAAAGCCCCACGGACGAGGAGCATGTTCAGACCTACCTTTGGCTGGGGCGGAGCTACAAAGACAGGAGGAAGAGTCAGGACAGCAGGGCGTGTTATGAAATGGGTCTGCTAATCGCACTACATGCCAGAAACTTACACAGTGAGTTTAAGTTAACACATTAAAGCAAGAGTCTGAGATACTGAAAAACTTCTTTACCCTTCTTACCTTTCTTGCCAATAGCTAGAAGATGATAAAGATTGAAACCTCTCGCTTACCACTTGCAGCTTATTAGCTTAGCTCGAAGACTGAAAACAGGAGGAAACAGCTAGCCTGGCTCTCTCAGAAAGTAAGAAAAACATCTCCCTATAAGCAGCACCTTAATGAAAGCTCACTAATTAACCTGCAAAACCACAAGATGGTCCCCTGGTTTCCAGTCACTTTGCAAAGCTATGCTAACTGGCTATTGGTTGTACAGAAACAAGGAGTACATGACCAATCTGAGTGGGATATTTAACAGTTGAAAATTGTTTCAAACAATCTCAAATATTTTCTACTGTTATTTCATATATATAGATATATATATATATATATCTTTTTTTATTTACATGAAGTCATACAAGGTGCTAATCCAGCGAAACACAATCTTGTTAGCTCCTTCAACTTGTTCACTGCAATTTAATATTTTCTGCCTCTTCTTATGTCAAAGGCTGCTGCTTTATTATTGTCCATGTTTCCAAATGGTTTGGTAATCAGTGGTTTCTGATCCTGGAATGAGTTAACTGTCGTTTTGGGTACAGTTGCCTCTATTGTTTCAAATTAAATTCAGCACAGACTCACTGACTGCATTGATGTCATCAGTGACATAAACAGTGGTGTCCTCAATGAGCTCCAGACTCAGGCTGGTTTCATCTATTGTGTCACTGGGAGCAGGGGTCATAATTTAACATATCCTCAACAAGATGGGCACATATTCAGTATGCCTCCTGAATGGCGTAAGCAGTATTCCCCTCATGGAGCAAGGCGAGCAGCGACGGAACAGCGCCTCACACACTTGTCTTTAATCACAATGAAGCACACACTTCTTCCCCTTCTCTCGCCCGAGTCTTCCGCTCTGTAAGATCGGCATATAGGAAAAGAGTCACTTTGTTGAATGGTGCTGTGCAGGATTTAGCCATGTTTCAGTGACACACAGGATATTGCAGTTCCTGAAAGCCTGTTTGAAGCTGACGCAGGCACAGAGATTTTTTCTCAAAGCTTGTACAATGGTTAGCACGACACTAGTTCAGTGGAAAGATCCATGCAGCTGGGTGTTTGATTCCTTCACACTTGCCACAGTGCCTCTGATGTAGACATGAAGGCAGAGATAGTTGCAGAGACGATCTTGCTTGTCCATGTGGTCAGGATTGTAACAGGTGCCCATCACCTCCATGTTTTATCTTGATGTTTACTGATGTTTACATTTGAAAAAAATGTATTTCTTCCTCATACGCTGATACCAATGCATCTGTGATAAGCTAAAGTTGACTGATATTGTCAGCCATACCAATGTACAGTGAAGGTCAGACTTAATATAGTTTTCATCCGGTGTCACCATTTGCATCACTGTGTCAAGTGTCAGTTACATATCTGTTTTATTTTGCTCATAGGTCAGATGGTGGTGGCCAAGGTGCTGAGTCGACTGTATGATGACATGTTACTGTACGGCCAGAGCATCGTCTACTATGAGCACTGTGTGTCAGTATCCAGAGAGCTGAAGGACAAGAGACTGGAGGGAGAGTATCTGGAAATCCTCAGCAGCCTCTACCTCTCACTCAACACTGAAAAGTGAGTTTCTGCCTGTCCCTCCTCCTCACTGTTACTTTCTGTCCATCTTTTGGCTTGTGAGCAAAACAGTCTCAACTCTGGATTGCAGATCATCTCGTAAATCTCTGGACTACACCAAGCAGAGCCTGAGGATTTCTATTGATCTGGGCAAGCGAGAAGAAGAGTCAGAGACGTGGCTGCAGGTTGGACGCATCTACTACCTCATCCAGGAGGACGAGCTAGCTGACATGTACCTGCAGGTGAGGAGGAGGAGGGGATATATGACAGTGTGTAAGGTGGAGTGGCATTCATCATATGTAGGCACTCCTCGTTCCAGAGCTTTATGCTGCCAGTGTTTTCGTTTCATTTTATCATCAACAATAACTTCCCTAAAATCACTTCCCTGAGAATCATTACAATACATAAAGCTTGGTTTCACATCCTAATGGTAGATAAGCGACCATTATTGATTGACAGTATGTTCTGATAAACAGGCAGCAGTGAAGACAGCCCTGAGGATGAATGACCATCACTTTGCCATGAGCATCTACGAGGAGGCAGGAGACGTCTACTTTAAAGGCCACAGGAACAGGATGGCTTCACTGCCTTTCTACAGGGTAAGTAAAAACATATGATGTATTTTGTCAGCCTTAAAGCTACAATGTCATGATGCATTATTTTCCATTTTTTTATTTTTATTTTATAATCATGAAATTATTTTTAGATTCTTAGCACCAGTGATCTCATTTAACAAAACTGTTCATGTTTGGTTTCAGGATGGCAGTCTGCCGTTTGCACGGAGCATCAATGACGTCCACTCAGAGTTCCGTTTGTTGAGTAAACTGACAGAGCTGTTAATGACCCAGGGAGAGCAGGAGGAGGCTTTGCAGTACGCAACACTGGCTGTTCAGATCGCCAGCAAAACAGGTACTGAGTGCAGGCATTGCTCTGGAGTAGAATCTGTGCCTATTGTTAGTTAACTTGTCCAGTCAGCTGCAGTAACTGCAGTAAACCAGATGTAGTCCTTTGTTAACATAGATTGTTGTTGCTTTTCCTTAGGTGTGCAAGTGAATGAGAGGACAGCCTACCACCGGCTGGCTACAGTCTACTACAACCTGCAGCAGTATGAGATGGCAGAAAACTACTACCTCAAGTCCCTGTCCCTCTGCCCGCCTGTCCTGCAGGACCCCATGGAGGCCCGGTACTACACCAAGGTGTACTGCAGACTGGGCAATCTAACTCTACACAAACTGAAGGTACAAAGCTGAAACAGAATATAGACATAGTGTGTTTTTGAAATAAGCATTCTGCTGAATCTTCATCATAAAAGGCACAATCTGTGAGTTTTTCCTGTCCCTAAAATTAAAAACACAAGATTTAAACCTGCTTTCATTTACAAATTAGTTGACAGGTCTCATAATACATGGAAATGAACAACATTGTATTAATCGTAGTTATTAATGTTTTGTGACAGGGCATACTTGTGGCCTGAGCTCTCTGCCCTCGTTTCCTGTCATCTCTTTCATGTTGATGCACTATTAAAGATGAAATTCAAAAATTAAACTAAAAAAAATACTAGCTGACACATTTAAACTGGCTTACATGTTCAATAATGATCAGATGTAAAATGTAAAATGTATTTTTTAATTCAAACTCTCCAGATACAAAAAAAGACAATTAAATAATTAAAAAAATAGATGTTCTAAATTTTCTAAAATCTTTTCCTCTTTATCAGTTAAAAACAATAAAGAAACACCTACATTTTTTACAATGTAGAAATACATTTGTACTTCTTTCAAAGGCACTTTTGTTTGATAAATTCACATATTGTTCAATATGTGGGCTTTGATCAATAATCAAAGGTTAATTGCACAATTCCTAACCTTGATTTGATACAATTAATTAATTAATTAATTTTTGCAGATTTCCCCCTTGTCCTAGAAAGAATGAATTTTTGATCTCAGCAGAGTGATGGTAATTGTCTCCTGTTGGCCTTTTCACAGTAATTGGCTCTGAATCAAACCTTCAGATGTGAAGATGATGTGTTTAATTTAGATGAGACCTGTTCTGACCCTCTGCTCTGTGCAATCTCCCCAGGATTCTTTTGATGCGGTGGGCTACTTCCAGTTGGCTCTGGCAGCGGCGCTGGAGGACCAAAGTAACCCCGAGGCTCTGTACGTGGTGTACATGAAGCTGGCCGAGATCCACGGCAACCACATGCCCGATCCTCAACTGTGCCAAGTTTACAGAGACAGAGCCCAGAGTCTGAAGAGAATTCTGGCTGGAGAGGAAGGCGCTGCTGTTGGAGAGGAAAGCATGGCGGATGCAGACACAGAGTCAGGCCAAAAGAAGGAAGAGGACTCCGGTGCTGATATGGAATGTAAAGAAAGTTTGGTTAAGAGAAACAGCGTTCTCACGTCTACACCTGAAAGTAAAAGATGTGACGACAACTCATTTCCAAGAAATTCTTTTATCAGTGAAGACAAAGAGGACAGACATGCAGACACTGACACTGGAGATACTAATGGGGAAGATCACAGCATTAATCTTGATGCAGATGGTCTTTTTGTGGATGCCTTCGAGACAGAAACCATCGCCAGTGACAGTATTCTTACTGGGTCCTTTGACACAGCCAAGGAGCAGATCTCAGACTCCAGCAGCTCCACTGATACTTTACAAACTTATCAGAATCAAACAGATGGGACAGACTTTGATACTGACCACAGCATGCCCAGTCAAATACACATAAGTGACATCACAAGACACAGAGACAGCCACAACACAGATTCTGATATACAGGATGAACAAAACACCCCCACTAAAGGAACTCATGCAGATCCTTTTCAAAAGGATGTCAGTGATGAGGACAATCAGTCTGATATTAACCGAGATTGTTAGCATAGCAACAACACAGAGAGATACATGTGAAACTGGTGACACACATACACACAGTCTACACATAGTCTCCTATTGGCACTTTATGTTCTTCACTGACATTTCCTCTGTCTGGTCACATGTGTCTTGACCAGCAAACTGACTCCAACGTTCCAGCCACGTGGCACTTATTGTAGGACAGATGATGTCAATACTGTTGAGTTTTCAGAGATTTACTGACATTGAAGCATGTGCCTTTTGTATAATATGTTCTGTGGTTATTACAGTGCATTGTGCTTGTAATATATGTTTTCTAAGTGTATGTTTTTGTATCTCTGGAAGATATGACTCAAACATAAAGTTATGTTATTTTCTTTGCTGAGAGTTTTTGTGCTTTTGTTCATTCAAATATGGGAGAAATACGGTGGCCTTGAGGTGCAAAGCACAACAACAATGAAAAAAATCAAAACAAATCAGAAAAACAACATTAGAGAACACATGATGGGATCTCAGGAAACTACATTGCGTTTTACATTATAAAAAATTACATTTCTCCAATATAATGAAAAAACCAAAACACCAAATGTTTGTGTTTTCATAGTTTCCACCTCCCCCAGGCCACATGTGGCTCTCAGCTTTTTCAGTCTTCGAAAAACACGTCTCATGCACTTTTTATACCTATACCTACAAAAAGTAATGCACCAAAATTGGTATATAATTCATGTAATCAGGAAATCAAAATCAAAATCAAATCAAGTTTATTTATATAGCACCATAAAAAACAACCACAGTTGACATAAATATATAGCAATATAAAATGTGCACAAAAATGAAACAGGAAAAAAAAACGGTAAGAACAATTACAAGAAGATTTTAAAATGCAAAAATAGTAAAACCACTACAGACAACCAAAGGCCAATGAAAACATATACGCTGTCAGAGCTGCAATCATATGACCAATGCGCTGATGAGACTAAAGAAGGAGGTTTTATACAGAGCAAAAGTCAGCATAAACATTCCAGTAAGGGTGGTGGATGTGTCAAACACACAAAGGACTTCTTCCCAGGAGACCGATGTGTGTGTCCCAAGCGAACCAAGTGAACTTTAAGTTATTTTAATTACATCATACCATATTCTTGTTCTTCTCCTACACCTAACCTAGGTGACTTTACTTTCTTAAACTTTACCTACATAACTTTACATTAAGTACATTACACTAAGAACGTAACCTTTAGTTAAGTACAAAATGTGACAATGCTCATGTGTCTTCAGCTAAACCTAACCAACATAATTCCACATTAAATTTGTAACTTAATGTTAAGTACATAGCGTGAGGACCTTATTTGCAGGGTGCTTATTTGTTAGATATCATACATACAGTTGTATCAGGCTATGTTGCTCTGATAAATAGTTCAGTCAGACAACTCATGTTGTAAACGTTTATTGCAACAGCAGAACATAGTTAGAGTTTGGCATCTAGGATCTGGCCTCATCACTCCAAGCAGATATGTTTACATGAGATATTGGGAAGTGATGATTAAATATTAAATATATATATTATATATTATACATTGCAATAGTGTGTCCCATTGATGTGTTTTACTAGCTTTTGGACAATGATGGAGGTCTGTGGGACAAAGGGACAAAAAATATCAATCAGATATAGCCTAATACATCACCAAATCTCTCCTAAATGGTAAAACATTGTGGAGGATTTCACTAGTTAACAATATATCAGCATGTAATCAATGGCACCTCATAGCACCATCAGGTGGGGTTGTGTTGACCACATTGTTTGATATATAATGTATGCATCATTTTACATCAGTGTCCTGTGGGTGATTATGGACTTTATTTAATAACAGGATACTGAGAAAATGCGTTTCCTTGGTGACAGAATGTTTGACACATATTTAAACTAAAAAAAAGCACTTCACTCTGAACTCTCTGCTCATTTGTGCCAGAGAACTTGATCGTGTTCAAGTACTCTCAAGTTTCTCGACTCTACACCTGTGAAATTTACATTGTCACTTCGCCTGTTTCATTTGTTCTGTGTTGTGATATACAGCAACAATATTTCAATGGAGTTTCTCGAAGGAGGAATCTACAGACCCATCAGGGTAAGAGAGACAGTGTTTGTCTTAACTGGGGTTAGATTTTGAATATTTTAAGATTTTAAAAATGTGACTAAAACTAATCTATCTTCTTTCCAAAAACAAGGTGTTGTTTGACACACCAATATATGGTCGGGCTCTGCAGCTGTGCTGGGATATATTCAGTTACAAGTCTCAGGTAAGACTACTATCCTTCACACACTAATACAAAATAGATTCATTTTGATAAACTATCTTACTACATTTAAAGATGACTTATTTCCTTTATGTTTTTTAGGTTGCACTGATGAGAGAACTCCTGAGGCTTCAGCAGAAGCAGAAGATCCCATCTCAGGTGACGGCTGAAGACATGATCAGTTTGCTTTTGGAGGAAAGCAAAAATACTATCAGGGAACGGTGAGTTACGGAGACACATACAGACAGTCCACCATCACACCTTGAACTCTCCTCATGTCACACTAATATAACTAATACTTTAAAGAGCAACAAGAAAAATAAAACGTCTGTTTTGTTTCTGTTTGAAGCCTCTGGGTGTTTGAACTGGAGGATTTTGATGAGGACGATGCCAAATCTCTGCTGATGCTGGTAAGACAGTCCTGAGAAGACTTACAGTAGTTTGCTACAATATGCTAATTTTATCCTCAATGTCAAAACTGCACTTTATGCCTAATTCCCTGTTTCAGGTGTGGGCAGTAAATGTCAGCAACAAAATGAGGGACATTGAGTTTGAAGCCCAGATGCTCCTCAACTCTCCAGAGGCCCTATCTGCTACTTTTCAGTAAGTTACATTTCACACATTTATTACCAGTTACACTGCAGTGGTTTTAATATCTCTGTGATACTCTGAAGGGTTTTAAAAATTCATTTTAATGACTGTAACCTACAGACAACCTAAAGCCCTCAGCATGGCCAAACGGTACGCCAGGATCCTGATAAAGAAGCAGAGGAAGGCTCCCAGCTTCAAACTGCTCGGTCCAAAAGAGGTAGTCCTCGAGGTCGTTCCCAGAGTCCTGCAGGGCTTCTGGGTGCTTCCTCCTCACCCCCTGTTAAACATGCCTTCCCAGAGACTTAGCAAAATGTCTGTTGGGGTTACAAAGGCTGTTTTGGACGGAGTCTCCAATGCTTTAACCACTGTGGAACATCAGGTCATCTTCTCTCGCTCCATCAGGGATGAAATGATCCAGTCTATCATGAACAAGATCAGACAGACGTTCTCTCATGACATCTTGGTGAACAGGATCAATAGTTTTGCGCCAGTGCTGCTTAGTGAGATTGTTGAAGTTGCAGTGGGACAGATTAGTGGGATGTTTCAGCCCCAGAGCCCCAAAGCAAAGGCTCATCTGACACCTACTGTCGAACCTGCTGCCACCACTCCAGTCCAGGAGGATTTAAACCTGGCTGTCACTGAGGAGCTGCTAGCAACCAGTCCAGAGATTAACTCTGTGGTGGTGTCAACTCCACCCGCTGACCCTACATCCGTTCCTGATGTTGAGGCCAGGGAGGATGTAGACGACACACCCTGCCTTGAGAATGACCAAGAACCCACTGGAGTGGTCTCATCCTCTACATCACCTCCTGCTGAACCTCTGTTTGTTACTGAGGCCAGGGTGGATGAAACTGAAGAACCCTGCCTGGAGAAGGACCCAAAGCTCACCAGTGAACCAGCCTCTGTTGTGCCTCCTGCTCTCCCAGAACCTGTAATTATCACTACAGTAAAGGGCGGCTCGACCACCAGCCCGGCTGAAACAAAGCAGCCGACCTCCAGTCCAGTGACAAGCTCTGCTGTGGTGTCACCTCCACCAGCTCCTCAGACATCTCCCACTGAACCTCACATTACGGATGTCCATGACATAAACGAAAGGCCAAGCCTGGAGGAGGGCCAAAAACCCACCAGAGAACCAGCCTCTGCTCCTTCAGTTTCACCGGCTCCTCTGACCGCTCCTCCTGAAATTGTGGTTATTGTTTCAGCAAACCCAGACGTCAGAGAGAGGAGAGAGCAAGGCTTGTTCTGCAGGCTCTTTCAGTCTATGTGCTGCTGCTGCTGTGTAGCCAGCCACACAGAAACTGAGTAACTGTCTTAAAGTATTAAACGCATCTGTATCAAATATAATAAATAATTCAAATAGGAAAATGAAATAACTGTAGTCATGTGTCAAATTGTTGAAATGCTCTAGTGTTTACGGGTATGAACACAGTTATAATTTGGAATACTTGTTAATTAAACTATGATTCAATCATTTCCTATAACATTACTTATAATAATTTAGCAATATTGAATTACCCAGAAACATGCTGAGTCTAAAAAGTACAAAAAGGGAAGTGTACACATTGACTGCATATTTTTTTAGTAAAAAGGAAGTATTGAGAGGCTTTAAGACAGGAAATATAATAATACCACAAAACAGAGATACTCAGTTACAAGATGTACAATTTTCATTCAAGTATTACCTGCACAGAAAGTATCATTTGGAAAAGTGCTAATTATCCAAAATGTCTTCTTTCAATTCTCCCTCATAATTGCAGGACAATTGGGAGTTTCCCTGAAAGATAATTTGAAATAGAATAAAAAATAAATAATTTAATGGAGGTCCACCAACTGAACACTGTTTCTGTTCTCCAAATAATAAATACCTCATTCTTTTCAGGAAACTTCTTGGAAATTATAAGGGAATTAGTTTAGAATTACAGTCCTATAAAAGAAAATGATATATAAATGTATAAAAATACAGAATTTTCCATTTGTCTTGTACTGAGTAACTGAGTGTGAAGCAGATTATTACTCTCCACTTCTCTGCTTAAATGAAGGTTAAGAAGCTAAATATCAACAATAAATCATCTTTGAGGACAAACTCAGGTGATAGATATTAATGGAACGGAGCGGGTGTAACGATACATCAATCCACATCGATTCATTGATGAACGATCCAATTACATCAACGCAAAATGAAAACATCAATCCATATCGTCATCTTAAAGATACACCTTTATTTTGAAATTCACATAGCACGTCTGTGTCAACATTTAAGTGAACAGGTCTATTTTTATTATTTTTGTTACAGAAGAATACTGTTTTTCATTTAAATGCCTGATACCTGGAAGAGCTCAGAAATGAAATGGTCAAATCATATTCTAGTTGTTTTTGTGAGTTGATGTAAATGACTGTGTTAGATGGGCATATGATATTGCGTCATATCGATCGCAGGCTCCTGAATCAAATCGAATCGAAATCGTATCATGACAGACTTTGTGATATCGGCAAACATCGTATCATCATCCACACAAATTGATATAATATCGTATTGTGATGAAACTGGTGATTTACACCCCTAGTTAGAAGCCACTAAAAGCTTATCAAAGAAATTCCCCTGTCAACACATCAATAACGGGTCAGGAAAGAAGAAATAGAGGAGGAGAAAAAAAAAAAAAAAAACATTGCACATTGTGACTCTGACAAATCGGCATGGAGTGTGTGGTAAAGGGCTGCTTACGAACTGCAGGGCTGATAAGGAAAGTGGCAACAGGTGTGTTAGTGGGAGGGCCTGTCAGGTGAAGAAGACATGTTCAGTTTGAGGGCATCTAGTGGATGGTTTGAAGATGGCAACTCCTGGGAGTGAAAGGAACGTACAGTACAAGGCCCGGGATATGATTAAATAAAGGAGGAAGCAGGTTGTCTTCTTTATATCTGTTTCATTTATTTATTTGTAATGGCTAAGCGTTGATTTTTTTTCTACTATTGTGTGGCTCAGAGCAGCTGTTGTGGTGCTGCAGGGACAATGCTGCTACAGGCATGGTTTCAGGCCCTGCCTACACATATACAGCTGTTTTTGAAAATGGATATGTTCTTCCCTCCGATTTAAACTCCAAACTCCAAATGCTCACTGCTGTCTCCCATAGTCACAACGGTAGTAAAGTGTGCAAGCTCATGTTGTCTCTTTCAAAACACTGTTGATTTCCTTTTGTTTTAAGGACAAAGGAAGTCGTTACAGGTGGACTTTAAACCATAGACGCTGAGCAGATAACACTGGGTGCACCAGATGGCTCCGTTCATCTATGAAGGGATGCAGCAATGCTAAGTTATCATTGTTTCCCTAACACTCCATGTTACAAATCATACACAAATATGTACACAAATACTAAGTAACTGGAGTTTTGTAGAAGGCCTTTTTTTAAAAATCTCTGTTTTAGTGGCTTAAAACTCCGTTAACGTGTGGACAAGAGGCCAAAACATGAGGAAAATATATATCTACAAATATAGCCTATCTGTGTATGTGTAGACACCGTCAAACTTAGGAAATGTTACAGAGCATCGTGGTAAGGATGGCATCATTAACAGCAAGCAGAGACAGCACAACCATCCACAAGAGGCTCATTGATTTTATGTCACTTTTAAATGTTTCCAATAGATGGCCTCTGACATTTATCCCTTTCAAAAATTTGGAAGTGGAGGAGAATTTCAGCCAACAGTACACACTTAACAGAATTCCTCCAGTGATTGTGCGGCCATGTGACACTGGAGAGGAGGTGATTTATTTCCAGCATTTTGTAAATTGTGTGCTGTGTGATATATGCATTTGTTTTGTCCATGGTGTGCACCTGAGAGCCGCCACTTGTTTGGACAATAATGCCATGTCTTAAAAGCACCACAAGAGAGCGCTATAGTGCTGATTTTGAGCTTTAGCTGTCATTATGGTTGCTGTTCCTCTGCTTGACCAGAGGTGGGCAGCCAAAGACAGCTCCTCGCTGCAGCCTGTGTTGCTTCGCTTCTAACAACCACTTTCAACAGGTGAGAGGGACAAGATGGAAGAGAAAATGATTTGCGCCATCTGCTTGGTAATGGCAGCAATCCAGGCTGTGCATAATGGAAAATGTCCTCCCAGTCACATTTTGGGCTTGGGTTCACTGGAAGACCAATTATGACGTCCATTTGGGCAAGACTTTTATGACTGTGGGAAAGAAACAGGTGTGATTTTTTTTTTATTAAAATACATTTCGTGACAGGAGATTAAAATAGACAATGATATCTAGTGATGGTTTGGTCAGGACATATGCTGCTGCTTTAAATTAACGACTCTGCTGAAAGGAATGGCTGATGTGTCTAATGGCATTTCTTGAATTACAGTAAGAGGATATTAACCGGCCTGCATTTTATGGAACTGGCACAATGGCAAATGGCAGAGAAAAACAAGAGTGAGAGTTCAGGCAAGGACAAAAAAGAGAAACTGCTACGGATTAGGTTGTTGTAAAGCAACGAGCCAAAGGAAGGAATGTTTGCATACATGGTCTGCATGCTGAATAATGTTGCAGGGCTTCTTCCTTCCCCCCACAGGCATGAGTTTAGCACAAGTTCAAAACACGTCCAATTGTGCCAAAACAAGCACTGAATTGTTCTTCCTTTTTCAGTATTCCCAGGGTTACTTTGAAGTGAACCGTAGGGACTTTTGCTTTACAAGTTTTCCGCTCTTCACTTTGTGTGGAAGTACAGAAGCTGATTGATAACAATAGCAGAAAAACACATGGTTGAATAATTTCATGGTGCCCAAAAACTTCCCACTAAACAACATGTCAAACCCTGAACGCATTACATGTAGATTTTTGGCATAAGCGAGACTGAATAATAAAAGATGAAATAAACACATAATTGTTTTTTAACTGCTCCTCCAAGCCTTAGACAAGGTAGTTTAAACAATAGACTATTACAGCTCACGTGGAAAAAGACTTTATCAACATTTTTATAAAAACAAGAAGATTATGAACGCTCCTTAGTCCCAGATAACATTCTCAGATTGAGAGATAAAGTTTCAAAAAGCAACACAGCTCAGTCGCCAGAAGAAAATGTTGATGTTGTACATTTCTGAAAACAGTGGATACTTACATTATCACGTTACATCAATCATATCAATGTTTCAAAGTGACCTTGTTCTGATAACATTTATATGAACTGTCTTTGAATTCGGGAGGTTGAGGGAATGGTGGATGGCCGCCAAGCTGTGGACCATTGTTCAAGGCCAACAGCAGTAGCTTTTTAGCGAGACATTGACTGCGTTTCCAGTAGCGATTGTGCCACCAAAACTGGTGTTTAAGCCAAAACATGATGTTTTTCTAACCAGAAACAAGTGGTTTTGTGCCTAAACATAACCACACGTTAACTACAGCATTGCTGAAACGTGAGAAAATCAAAATGTCTACTACATGATAGAGTACAAATGTTACACATCCGTGGTTTGGGTTGAACAGCACAACGTGGAAACCCATAGAGCTAGAAAATAAAGAGGGGTATAACTAGCGTCAAGAACGTAGCAATATGCTATAATATTTCCATTACTATATATAGCATATGTGACACACAACCCTTACCTCTCCTATTCAGTAAACATCAGTCAACAGGGAGCATGTGAGGCCAAAAAGTTATTTACAGTTATTTCTCTTCTGTGCAAACATGACTGAAACTCACTGCATTTTAAAGGAATTGTTTCAGGCAAGAGATTGTCTGTTTCTAATTTTTGCATATTCACCTGGAAATCATAGGACTCGTTGACACAGAACAGCTAAGGACAAACAGATTGAAAACAATATTTTGAGGTAAATTGAATTGACCTAAGCAGCCAGTTTGACTGGTTGCAATGAAAGTTTCTTCCCCCCTTTTGTTTGTAAGCCTTTACACAATAATGAAATTGTCAGCCTCCCAAAACATGGTAAAAGCAGGAGGGAAAGAGTAATGAGTGAGGAGGTGAAACACAGTGAACAAAAAATTCTTTCTTTGCTGTAAGGCGACCTTGAGTGGCTTGAATGGCGCCCTAACAAATAAAATGTATTATTATTATTATTAAAAAATCAATTAAACAATCAATTATTGGCTCAGGAGATGGAGTTGGTCGTCCACTTACCGTAAGATCTGCGGTTTAATCCCCATCTCCTCCAGTCAGCATGTTGAAGTATGCTTGGGCAAGACACTGAACACCAGTTGTAAGCTGGTGTGAATGTTTAGGTGAGCAGGTGGCACCTTGCGTGGTAGCCTTGGCCACCAGTGTGTGAATGGGTGAATGTGGCTCTGTACGGTTGAAGAGCTTTGAGTGGTCGGAAGACTAAAAAGGCATTACAAGTGCAAGACCATTGAAAAGTCCATTTAGAAAACATTTCAAATATAGACAGAAAACAACAATTGCACACGACAAAAAGGGAAAATTGGCTTATTATCTACAAATGGTTAAATTATATAGCTTAATGACAAGAGGGTTTGGAAAACAGTGTAATTGCATTCACACATTATATGAAAACACAGAAGTACACATTTAACACAAAAAATGCCAAAATAGGCTTCACGACAACCAAGAAGTTGCCCTTTTTGGGAACTTTGGCCCTGCTTCTGTCAGACTCTTGGTCACACCACTGAACACAGTCAAAACTTTGTGTTTTTAATAACACAGTTAAACAAAGTCTGAAAAAGTACATGTAGAACTCACACATTTGTCAGTTTAAAAAAAGCTACTGTATATTGTACACATTGTATAGTCAATTTATTTAATTTCTAAAGAAACAGATGATTTTGATGACAATCAGCTTGTTAGATGTGATGCAAAAACTTCCGCAGCATCTCAGCAGTCCTTTACGAGAGCTAAAAAGGCATGTGGCAACACATGGGTATTTCTGTTTCAGTTAAATGCCATTGCTCATTCAATGATCTAATGACTTAATGATTTAATGATCAAAGAAACGTTGAGATTTTAACGTCACTGAAAGCATACCTCATTTGTCACAGGTAATTTCGGAACCACAATTTCGCTGTGCAGTTCAGAACACACAAACACATCCTGCTTCATTTTACTACCCTGCCCTGTCCTTCTCTGTTTCACCCCTCATAATAACATAATAACTCTTCCGTGGCTACATTATCCTGCACTGTTGTATAAGATAAATGAATTTATGACACATTCACACACACACACCCTGTGTACATTACCCTGTTTTTCTGTACTTGTGAGGACCGTAATTGATATAATGCATTCCTTTACCCTGACCTTAACCATCAAAAAAACATGCCTAACACCAGCCATTTCTTTGGTGTGTGCTATGCATCACGAACTACACCTTGTTGTGTTGACCACCCTTCTTTTATGCTAAACCTAATTCTAACATAGACCTTACAACCAAGTCTTAACCCTCAAACAGACCTTTCAAAAAATTTCCTTGCATTCAAAAAATGTCCTAACTCTCAAAGTTTAAAGGCCCGGACACACCAAACAGATATCAGAGAACTAGTGGCGATGAAGGCCGACTGTGGTGTTGAGGAGCTGACTCAACCCACCAGCTTTCACTGGTAGTCTGTATTCGTCACTCAGACAGGGACTTTGGAAGACAGACTGGAAGGATGCAAGATGCTAGTTATCCAGTTAGCAGAATACCAACACAACCTAGGTTTCATCACTTTCATTTTCCTTCTTGTGTGCTGATCTGAACCGCCAGCCAGAAAAATTACACTTACCCACGGGCTCCACCATCTCAGATGTTGATTCAACATGCTGAATCACCTGAAAACCCAACTAGTGCCAACGGTGTATGACACACCACAAAAACTAGAGTGACAGATGCTCACCGACAGCCCGACATTGACCAACGGCCGACTATCAGCTTGTCGTTTCAGGGTCCTAAAACTCACATTGGTTCTAACAAACATAGATGTACAAGCACACACACACACACACACACACACACACACACTGCATCATTTTTCAGCTTGTTCCATCATGGATGATAGCTTTGTGCTTATCATAATGCTAAGAAAAAGTTACTGTCTCAGGCCGATGACCTCACAGCAAGCTGAAACACTATCTGCGCTGTCAGGGTCTTCTTGTAACCTCAATAACGTCAAGGTGAGTAACTATAGCAGCTCATAATGAAAGTTTGGCCAGCAGGATTAACTCTGGTTTCATTCTCCCTGTAGAGCTTATCTTTAGAGAAGATTCGTGCTGACAGAAACCGTCTCCTCTCGCTGGTCATGACCTAAATATGAAGTTGTAAATGTCTGGGCAAGTATATTGTTCTCAGAACAGGTCTGTCGAGTTCCTTGCACTTGAACTAGTTTGAACATTGTTTACTTTTCACCACAAGTACAGCTCAAAGGTTGTCATCCTTGGAGTTTTTCGTCCTTTCTACTGAGGACACAGGGAAACAGTGGGTAGCAAACAGTTCACTAAGCTAATCTTCCTGTTAGAGCAGCAGCAAATGACACACTGTAGGTCTGATGAAACATGCTAACCATGCAAAGTATTTACTATTGGCCTGAGATGTGTTTTAAATACAATTCATAGCTTCCATTTCATTGCAGTGGCCCTCCATTGAATCAGTTTATTGTCGAATACTTCTTTGCCACCGGACATTAACCATAAGTACATTAAACTGCACAAATACACACACACACACACACACACACACACACACACACACACACACACACACACACACACACACACACACACACAAAACACACTTGTGAGTTTCCTCCACACTCTGTGGAGGCATGTCACTCTGTCTATTTCTGTGGCACCTTATTAGGCATCTGTTTACTCAACTGACAAGCATCTTTGTTTCTCATTCAGTAAACACAGTGAGTGAGTCGGGGAGCTCTGTGGGGAGTCATCCCGGTGTCAAAGGGATTAAGACCATTCACACGGAGACTAGTAGGAGTGACAAGGCCTGACAAGTTTGGCTGCAGCAAGCCGGAACGAGGAATGTCAACTCTTGTTAAGAGGCTTCAAAAATGTGACAATCATTCCTTCATGTGTTTGTGTTTCTTTTGGATGATTTAAAACCTGTGAGATTTCCAATTACTTAAAAAGAAGAACATTTTCTGATGGAAGCTACCCAATTACGCACATGCACACACAAGTGAGTGTCAGCTGGAATTTTGTACATCTGCTGTCAGTCTTGCTGATGCAGCAATGGTGCTGGTTGATAGAAATGTCAAAAGTAAATTCCCGTAGCGTAGAATGCACTATACCATCCAACACTTCTCATTTCCCCCAATGTCTTTGGTTTTAATCCAAACAGAACTACACTGCAGCATTACATAAGGCACCAGATCGGCTTTAGAAAGGGGGTAAAAGTGATACTTAACAAAGCCATCAACAAATACAATTGCTTACTATTAACAATACAATATACAGGAGCCGGCCCAGAGTCAAATTGATTACTTGGAAGCAAATTATGACTGCTATTTTGTCAGATAATTGAGCCATCAGGAGAAAAAAAAAAGACAGGCACATTTTAAATGGTGTCATTACCCTGCATCCTCCTAAGCCTGCGCCAGTGTGCCAATTCATTCAGATTTACAGCAAAAGTCATCCACACTCAGCAGAAAGATGAAGACAGAGATTCATAAAACTCGAGATATGATGAGACTGACAAATGAAGCAACACTCCCCGCTGACTGTAAGTGACTGTGTGTGACCACCCGTACTCTCAGTTGGAAAACTTTCTTGACCTCATGCAAACCAAAACCAGATTGCATTTTTCATCATAGAAAACCACAAGCAGATGTATGTAGTTTGGAGCCTGTCTGTTCAGAGGAGGTGCTTTGTATGTTCTGCACATGAGTGGACTGGGCAGCATTTGTGTTATTCTCCTTCGGTCTCAGGGGCCAATTTAACCATCAACTTACAGAGAGTAAAGCAGCAGGACGAAGACAGTCAGCGAGAGGAGGGAAAAAGAAAAACAAGGGATTAACGCACCACACAAGCACCAGCATTTAAAATGGTCACATCCTGTAATGATGTTAAAGGTGGACAAAGATAGGCCATTGTTGAGTCTCAGGGCCTGTTTGTACAGTTCTGTATATTTCTGAAAACGGGAATATATCTTTGCGTTTGCACCTATCATTTACACGTAACAGGAGATTTTCAAAAACAGCTTCCAAAGTGAAAGTTTTTAAAATTATCCGTTTCTATGGAGACGTGTAAACAGGATTGACAGAGATTTTGGAAAACGATGATGTTGCAACCCAGATTGTGCATGTCCGTTAGGCGCCTGGGAACCACAACAACAATGGCGGATATATGCCGGCTTGATTAAGTTTTGTTAGCACTTTTGGAACAACTTACGAGTTTACAAATGCACAAAGGTTAAAATGTAGTTTATCATTGTTTTTATCACTAGCGCCAAGAGGAAAACAAATCACTGTGCATGCGTAGAACGTTCTTCTGTGATGTTTGACATATGGCGTATCGCCACCTACTGGCCTGGCATGCTAACTGCAGCAAAAAGCTGCCGTTTTTGCGTTTTTGTGTAAACAGGGATATCGTTTTCACAACTGACAGTGTAAACCCGGGGTTTTTTTTATACGGAATGAATAAAAATCCGTTATTATTTGTATCGGTATCTGGGTAAACAAGGCCTCATTCCCACATCGGCAAATACAGACGTTTTGTGCTGGCAGCTTGAATATCAACCTAAAGCGTTGGTATTTGACAACCTTGGAATGAGAATCAACACCAAGCTACTGTATCTTCCCAATTGAATTCACATGAATTTTTTGCCATAGTCCAACTGCAAGATGGAAGACATGTTCTTTTAAAAAACCCGTGTGAACTCATTATCAATAACAAACCAAGCAAACAAGTGTTTTTTCTTAGCTGTCAGGTAGCATTTTGACAGTTTGAAAGGTTTTTTATTCCTTTACTTTCTCTAATGACTAATTGGTTGAATTAAATGATACATGGAAAACAGAGAGAATCATGTTCCCAGCTTGCTAACATTTAAATGGTGAGTAGACCCTGTATCATCCACCCTACAGCACCACCCATGTTGTGGTGATGTAGAAGCAGTTTGTTGTGTGACTTCCTGGTTTGACTGGGCCCTAAGAGGTAGCAGAAGAAGAGGAAAAAAATACATGGGCTGCTGTGCTATTGCATTTATCTGTGTCCCAGAGAGCTTTTGAGGCATCATTCATGATGTGATTAACCTTTGACCCTACATCCTGTATGGAGCTAACGTCAATAATCTCATGTCTATCCCACTGACATTTTGGTCCTTTGCCAATTGATTTGCGCTGCATGTCATATGAACATGGATTTCTTTTTTAACTGTGGTTTATTTCTTCATCAAAGGCCCCATTATTTTGTAGAGGGACTCAGGGGAAAGAGCTGACATTGCAAAAATCAGAGTCTCCATCCTCATGGTTTGAGTCTTACAAAAGAAAATATTGTCTTATGTTCTGAGCTTATATAAAGCTGACTGCAGATCGGCACCAAAATAGCTTAACGCAGTGATGAATGACAAGTTTCACGTGACAATTGTACTCAGTTTGTGGTAGTGACATGAAACATGTCGGTGGAATATCATGTTTGCGAAGTAAAATATTTTTGAAGTTGTGTTTTATTACGTTTTCTTTGGCCTTGAAAAACAGAATGAGCACTTCTCTTGAGTTCACATTTGCTTTCATAACCTCAGGTCAGGTGGAGCCAGTTTTTCAGATGTGGACAAGCAATGATTTGAGATGCGCACACAGACATCCACGCGCTGTCAAATACACACACAGACACACACGCGCACATGGTAGTAAGGCCCTTGGGAGCGAGGGGGCCGCAGACATTGTGGTGCCTTGGTCACTGGAGTCACCAAAGTGCCAGGGGACTTATCGATCTATCAGAAACAACGTTTTCACATGCTCACACCCTGTATGCATCACTGCTATGATAAACATATCTGAGAAAATGGTCATCCTGTACCAAAACAGACCCGTTCGTTCCAGAGCATTCGCTCCCACTGTGCTTTAAAAAACTGTGACTCAGACAACATGGTAGGTCTAGATATGGGAAAGTTGCCTTTTTATCTTGCTCTTAAGGATGTGAGTCCTTGAAGCTTAATGATAGATATTACCATGCATGGGCTTACATTTGAAAGCCTGAGCAGACGGTTGGCACAATTAGTTGGGTATGATTACTTTCAGTTTTTCCTTAAGTATAGAAAATTTGGTCAGAGAGCACGTGGCAGATCTCACAGAGTCATGTCTGCACTCATTCCCTGTGGATCGCCGTTAGTGCACGTCTACACCTCTGAAAGACACGGAGCATTTGACGCGACTTAAACTGAAAATGCAATCTGACATTGTAGCCGGGGGGAAACTTGAGTTTTAAATGATGAGAGGTTGATGGGCAGTGAAGAGCTCTTGTGTGCAAAAGTGGATGCAATTACACTAACGATGCTTCTGCATAACTAAAATTCAACTGCAGGAGGAAGGCATGAATTATGATTTTATCAGCAGCTTTGAAGGCTGTTTATATAACAGTAGATCTTAGGCTGATTCTTCAGAGTTTAAAGTAGTTAATCCGCCACAACATGGTACTCTGTTATTAACTTTTCGCTAATGTTTTCACCTTTGTCAATAAGTTTGTAAAAATTGTCAGTGACAGTGAAAGAGGGAAAGGTGAGGAGACAGAGAGGGCAAAGTATGTAACAGAAAATATGTTTGATTCAGTCATACAAAGTACGACTTGTCATGTGGGGTGCATATGTACTTGTTGTTGATTGACTTCAGTTTGCACCCTACTCTGTCACATGAAGAGAACAGAAAGCAGCACTGTGGCTAATGTAAGCATGTTATCTCATTTTAGAGTACTGTAAGTGTCCAGTGTCTTTGTCGCCCCCTTAGAATGTTATCACCCCATTGAAATGGCATTATAAGTGGTTACTGGCCTCATATGTGTGGCTTAAGTGGGGCCTACGGCCTGGTTCAGACGGCCTTATGCAGCCCGTTAAATGGCCATTACTTTTATTGTTTGGTGGCCACTAGTGGCCATAGTAATAATGACGGGAGTAAAGGAGGAAGTCAGGTGGTATGGTGTAAAGCATAACAATGTCCATGTCAGGAGGAGGTCAAGGTGATGGATGGATTAGATTACACAGGACATTCACAGGACCGCTGTTTGTGTACGGTGTGAGACCATAAGTCAACATTGACATAATGCACTATAACATTACGTTACGTTGCGTTGCGTTGTGTTACGTTACGTTACGTTATGTTACGTTACGCTGCTTACATTACGTTACTTTACGTTGTGTTACATTACGTAACAAACACACTTATTTAAACCCCAATCACATTTTTTTTTCTAAACCTAACCGCGTAATTTAGGTGCCTACACCTAAAAGATAATGGCTTTCTTAACCTACCAGAGGTTGTAGCAGCCCCTCTTAACCAATATGTATGAAGTTCATAACCATTCATAATGCAGACTCTAATAGGCTGTTTTTACCTACAATTGATACATATATCTATGAAAAGTAATGCACAGCAATTTGTATATAACTCATAATTTTCAGCCAGTAATTCTTATATAACCCAAGTAATTGGCAAGGCTGTGATCACATGATCAATGCACTGATGGAAGTAAAGAGCGAAAAATTAGGACCGAAAGTCCGTGCAAGGATGCAGGTTGGAGTGGTGGGTGGGTCAAACAAACATAGGGCTTTCCCCCAGGGGACTTTGAGTTATTCTGAGGTACGTTGCCACCAAGTTTCTTTTTTCTAAACCTAACCAAAGTAACTGTGGGGCATCAGATGTCATATAAGCCATTCGAGTGATAACATTTGAAAATCTTTGTTCAACACAAACTCCCCATGTATTAAGTGATTTATGAATCCCATTAGATGTATCGCCCTGGATGAGGTCTTCTACAACCCTAACCACGATAACTACCTCTAACTAGGTTTTTAATCTTCAGTCAGCAGATGACAGTATTTCATACTTAAAAGAAGCATAAAAAAGTGCTTTTCACTCTGGCTATGTGCCAAATATCAGGACATTTTTATGGCTCTATATATCTCCACTGTCCTCCTCCCTTGGATTTCTGGAGTAAAATGAGGTGCTCTGTTTAATCTATGATTACTTGGAGAATTGGGGAGACATGCAGTTTCACAAAGAGAGTGGAAAACATTTTCATAATAGCCTGATCTCCTTCCTGTCCATCATTCCATCTGGATCACATGCCAGTGACTGCTTTTCCCATACTGAAATAGACTTAACTGCTGTCAGCGCGCAGGCCTGAGGCATTCAGATGGCTGATACCTTATTCTTTAAATTCTATGCAACTGAATGATCATGAAGGCAAAATCAACGAGGACACTACATGCGACATGTACATAATTTATTTCAATACAAATATTACAGCACATACACTTGCTTTTTTTCATAAATACCACAGGACACCACATGTTGTAACAGGCTCTGTAACCTTAACAAACAGTGACAAAAACTTTGTGCGAAAATGCGTTGCAAACATTTAGTAAACATTCAGCTGAGTGACGACTTTTTTCACTTGAAAAAAGGGTTCACATGTAATAGGTTTACTTTTCATATGACAGCTAAAGCAATATTCAACTTTCATAGAAAAAAAAATCACATTCACATACATCAATTTATCAAAAGAGTCCACCTTCAGCAGCGTCCGTGCTGAGACTCTGCAGTTTCTCATGACTCTTCATTTTTAGTCGCAGACAGGAAAGAGGACTTCCACAAAAATATTATGGCACAAGTGAACTCTCCAGCCAATAATTGTTTATAGTTCATGAACTCAAATGTGGATTCAATTGACAAAATAACTCTGCAAATATTTCATGAAAGTGCTATACAGTGCTGTTTTAAGTTAGTGAACAACCTAACCTAAAACACTGGGAGCTGTTCATCGCGGGGGTAAAGTGACTTCAGCAAAGTATTTAAGTGAGCAGGAACAATTATGGATCAGCGAGGACAGCACTAGCATTGGTCCACCTGAGCAGTGAGCATATTAAAATGTGAAAATATTATATTCTTTTGTACTTAAAATAAACGTTCCTCACTGTAACATAACCTCTAAGACTTATCTTTGACCCAGAATCTGCTTTTAATAACCACATCAGTGGATAGAATAGGTAGTTTAGGGTCAAACTTCATGTAGTAGGACTGAATGTTCATATCAGTGGACATGGTATATGCTCCAAACCATCGGCTGTACATGGAATGTTTTAGTGTCAGCAAATCATTCAAGACTCATTGCACACAACTGTGCTGTGTCCTCCAGCATGAAGGGGTGAAGACATGAATCACCTTCCCTATTATTATACAGGTATATTGATGAAACAGTAACCATTAATAACTTGAGACAGCTGAGGTGCAAGGAGAGGCCACTGCCAGGAGGGAGCAGTGTGGATATATAGTTCACAACCTACTTCACTTGGACTTAAACAGATCACTTTGAAAAGAAATAGCACTACAGTCCACAAACACATCACCACACATATATATAGCAGACATGCAAACAATCACGGTCAACAGTGACTCGTTCATTTAATGTCAATGCATCAATTCATTGTGAGTGAATAAATACAAGTCATATATCAAAACCTTGGTCTGTTTTGTGCTTTGTGCATGCTGTACAGTGAAAATGTTGAAAAGAAAAATACCCTGGATAACATTTGTCATGACATTCAACCCCTGCATTTACTTTGCTGTAAATCTACAAGAAAGAAAAACAGGAAAACGATCAACACACTGGAAAGCTTGTTTTTCACATGGCAAACGCTGACGTATGATGACACTGTATTTACGTCTATTCCAAAGGTCTGTGACAACAACAACAGTGTTGACCAAACCTAGTGATACAGTACATATGGATTCCTCTACGGGAACAAAGTTCACAGTTTTGATGGTGTCACCTTACCCTACTTCGGAGTCTATGCTACATGCACTAAAACACAGGTCAAACACCGATTTAGACTGTCAGAGAATCCCTGCTGCCCCTCCTGCTGTCAGTAGCCACATTTAGCATGCTGTCACTTTGATCAGTACACACAGATCATCAAGATGACAGGGGAGAGGAATACACCTGCAACAAGCGTGAATTCTCTAATTCAGGCTCCTGCATGCTAAGTGCTCATTTCCCATCAATGCTTACCTACGTCAAAAGTGACTTCCACAAGAGCCTGTGATCTTAAGATGGGTGATAAAAACAAGAGAGTCTCATTTCAGGTTGGCCCTTTGGATTTCATCATATCTCATCAAGCAAATTGGGAACTGTATACTTTGTGATGTACTAATCTGTTCAGTGTTCCCTGATACAGGGTTATCTGATTCTCCAGCTAAACAACAGAGATAATGGATTTATTCGTGTTTATTGGGCTGGGCTCAGCTGGATTGACGGTATTTCCTGGAGTCTGCACACCACACAGTGTCTTAAGTAGATAGTCTGCAAACAACTGGAACAGCTGAGGCACTGCTCAGTGGACTCCTCCGTGTCTAATCTAAATGTTACACTATGTTACATTACTGATTTCATCACGAGAGACATCCGTTTATAGTGAGGAGACTCTGGGAAATGTCAGGGAATAGTGACAAAGGTCCATTGCTCAGGACTGCTTTTCTCATCTCCGTTTATTGGCCTCTGAGTGGTCACCGCCGCCACCAGTCTCAGACTTGGAACTATGTTATCGCTTGGCTATTTCGATGCACTGTTTATTATTATGTGTGTGGTTTGTACCCTTGTGCCATGACTAAGGAAACGGCGTCTCTGGTTTCAGTAAACATTGTACATGCTGGAACACAGCAACCACACATTGTAATAAACAAACAGGGCTTGTGCAACAAAAGGGACAACTGTTGCTGTTGCCACCGGCACATACAGGGGACAGGAGGGACTCTTAGTTTGCCTTATGTAATAGCTGTATAATGTACCAACTACTGGTTTACATGTTGCACAAATGCACAAGTGGAGTGGATGCAAGATAATACTGGTAGCTTGTGCAGTAGAAGACTTTAACAAAATAATTTTTTAAACAGCTGCATGCTTTAAAGGTCGATACCCAGGAGATTAACCACATTAATGCCATCTGTTTTGCACTGAAAGATATTATATATCTTCAGGGCTGATAATGGAATCTAGCTGCAACGTACACAAACTTGCAAGTTTTATCATATGAGTAGCAGAGGCCCCTGGCGTTTCTTAGCTTGCATCTGTAGGTGGTAGATAACTTCATATTTCTCATGCTATCTGTTGGCAACAGAAACACCCAATGCAACAGGCTGTAAAACACTAGAGCAGGGAGCAGGGCCTCACAACATTGCTGAGCAGTGAGGAGAGTGTGAGAGAGATACAGGCTCTGCCAGACCTGTTGTTAATCATCTTCCACACTGAGAAAAGCCATCAGATTCAAATAAAAAATGGAAATGAAATCAAGCCAAATTATAATTTAGGTTGATGTGGAATGTATTTCTTCAAACAAAGCACCAAAGAGGCATTAGGTCTGATCTGTCCATGCTCCTCATCCATTTTCTGATGGAAATAAGAACTCACGACTCATGCAGAATTGGCATGCCCAAATGGAATTTACAGCCTCCAACATTTACTTTGAGTTTCAAAAACATTTTTATGCTAATAAATTGTGGGATCTTTTGCCAAGAACTCTCAGATGAAGAAAACATGACCACAAATTCAATCTGAGCCAGATAATTAGCAATTATATAATGCACAGACCATTTAGTAGAGTAAATACACAGCTGAGATACTGCCCGAGCGTCCTGTGGACAGTAAGTTAATGTGAAATAGTCCGTTAAGAGAGAAATGTTGAAAAGATGCGGTGAGGTAGATGGAAGTTAAACATGATACACGTAACAAAAGGAAAAGTGATCTACCTACAGTATTAGTTCACTGTGTCGAAAGAGGAACAGAAATTCTTTCCTCAGCTGAACGTAATTATTACAGTTTTTTTTGCCAGTCAGTTCAACTGGCCTTACCTTCATTAGTCAACTGGAAAAAAGTTTATGATAGCAGTGTAAACATGTCTGGATCGCCCTGCTGACAGAAGTCTCAGGGCTCCAAATTTAGAGGACAGTCGTTACAGTCGTTAGGCCTTTGTTGCAATTTCCATTGGGGTCCACTGCTCTGTCCACAATGCCACAGACCCCAGCTCCCTTCCCCAGACACGCTTCATTAATGTCACTGTCTTCCAAGCTGCCCTTACTCCTCCCTTGCAGCTCACTCTGCCAGCTGTGCCTGCTGTAGATGTATCCGTTCACGGGCCCTGGGTTACTGAGGCGGTTCCTCTTCATGCAGAGAATTTCCTTGAAGGCATACCTGAACTCAGGACTCCTGCAGTAAATGAGCGGGTTAAAGGCAGAGTTTGCGTAACCTATCCAGTTGAGTATCCTGAAGGTGAGATCAATGCCCTCCACCTTCCATATGGCCACCACCACATTAAGCAGAAAGAAGGGCAGCCAGCACAAAGTGAAGATCCCCATGATGATGCCCAGTGTCTTTAGGGCTTTGTGTTCCCGCAGGCAAAACTTGGCCTTCTTGTGGCCGCGCCCGTTGTTGGCCTCCAAAGTTTTGAGGTTGGTGTTGTCGCTGTTGTGAAAACGTCCAACGCTTTGGTCAATCTTCTTCAGCTGGCGCTTGGCCTCCTGGAAAACACGGCTGTAGACAAAAACCATGATGACCAAAGGGATGTAGAAGGAGATGATAGAGGAGGTGATGGCATAAGCCATGTTGGTGTAGAACTCGCAGCAGCTGCTGTCGTTAATGCATCGCTCAGCTTCCTCACCGTCCGCTATCCACCACTTCATGTGGATGGGCAGGAAAGATATCAAGGCGGCAATGACCCACACCAGCACAACCACAATGCGAGCCTTGCACTTAGTCAGCATCGACTGATAACGAAAGGGAGAAGTGATGGCCAAATAACGGTCTATAGCAATGACACAGAGGGTCTCGATGCTTGCAGTCACACAGAGCACATCAGTGGCAGTCCAGAACTCACACCAAAAACTACCAAAGTGCCAGGTCTTAAAGATGATGTAGCAGGCACCGAAAGGTACCACGATGAGACCCATGACCAGGTCAGCACAGGCCAGGGACGTGATGAAACAGTTGGTGACATTTTGGAGACGCTGGAAGCGTGCGATCGCTGTTATGACCAAGATGTTGCCAAAGACAATGCACAGGACGAGTAAGGACATGATCATGCCCAGCAGGATCATGGTTGCCTCACTGTAACCCTCCTCATTCTTAGCTGGGTCTGACGTCGAGTTGATCGTCACTGCACTCACATTAAGGTACACTGAGAGGGTCGTACTTCCCATCTGAAGAAGCCATATGTAGATAACACACACAAAGACACAGGTGAGGATCACAATTTAAATCTAAAAGTGACCTGATAAGAAAAGGAAAAGTAAGTGTTCATATAAATTAAATGCTTAAGAAAACTCACTAATTTGCACTGCTGGTCTTATGTTGGTTTTGTTTCAACAAAAAAAGGAGAACAAAAACTACAGCACCAACACCTCAAAACAAATGCATTACATCCTGCTAGGAAACAAAGCTTAAAAAACATGCTTAACAAGCCGAGCAAAAAAGTACAAACCTCCACAGGTAGTTGTCCGCTTCCTGCCTCCCATACAAAGTAGAAATGCCACTGTTCAGTATTTCCTTCACTGTCACATGTCCTTTTCTCTGCTGTCTGTTTTTCTTAACCTCCGTGTGTCTCACTCTCTCAGTCCCTCAGTTGAGCAGTGTTTCTTCTAATGTGTCTCCCAGAGCCCTTATAGCGTGCAGTGATGACATCATGGTCAGTGCTCAGCCAATCAGACAGCCAGCCTGCGGAGGGTGCTCAGAGCACTTGTGCTCTTGAGCACATTGTCCCTCCCTGCATGAGACAAAAGCTGAAAACACAAGCAAAGACTTTTTCCTGACTTTTAGTTCTAGATTATATATTTTAAACACATGATTATCTTTAAAGTCCTGTAAAGCACACTTAATTTAACTTAATTTAAAAATGGAAGCATTGTGTTTAAAGTGAGAGGAAACACTTTGTTCAGCCGTGCAGTCCAAGCACAGAGGAGGTTTTACAGCTTTTGCCTGTTAGTCTGGATCATATCAAAACCAGGTGAAGCTCTCTTTGACTTTTTTTTCGGTGAGTCATGATCCAACAGGCAAATTAAACCAGCTTCATTGTACATGCTACGATTTATTAGGAGGTTTGACTGTCACTTTTGCTTTGTCCTGACAATGCCTTTTTGAGTATCAGTGCTTGCTGCTGCTGTGATCCTTTAAAATAAAAATGCAGACATACAGAATGACTGATTAAGCTTTTGCAGATCCATGAAATCAAAAACATTTTTGTTTATGTAATTGTATCTAAAGGTTAGACTGCAGACTGCAACTCCTATTTCCCATTTCCTATTTCTGTTATGAATCTCCACGAGTGCATGCCCTGCAGGTACCGAACAAACTCTCACGCTATACTAAATAAAAATGGAAAAATGTTTTTAGGATTCAGGGCTTACTTAATCCATGCAAAGAGTGTAACAGGCAGCTATTCATTGGAAGCTCTCTGTGTCTATATCCCGAGTACTATTCAAATTCCGAGACAGCACAAACTTTATTATCTACGTATTAGTTAAACAAATAGAGCTCATGTTGAAAGTGAGGTGCTACCAGTGACAGATTAAAAAAACAGGAACACAGAACAGATCAGCCACTCAGGGCTGTGAATGTCTTTCTTCTGCTTCAGTTTATCCCTCAGTCCTGGTTGTCAACATGATGCACTTAACACTAAATGAATATGACACTGATGGTTACAGTGACCTGGATGACTGAAAATCTTCACCGACATGTATATACATGTAAATACAAGTTCTTCCAAGTAAGCATAATCTGAGTGCGCATTTCAGCTCAGAGCTGATTCAGGATAAAGATAATAAATGCTGAGTACCTACTTCATGTAAGGTTTTTACTGTCACGAGAATACAGTTCTCTGAGAAAGTATAGTTATGGTGATCATATTTAAGGATAGTGTATATTAAGTATTGTCAGTCAGCAGCTTCAGTATTAAATATATTAAACTTCAATCTTCAAACAGTATTGGTGGAACCCTGTTGCTTACTCATTCATTTTTAATTTTTGTAACCACTTATCCGGTCAGGGGTGGCGGGGAGCTGGAGCCTATCCCAGCTGACACTGAGCGAGAGGCGGGGTACACCCTGGACGGGTCGCCAGACTATCACAGTGCTGACACATAGAGACAGATTCATGCTTGAGCAATTTAGAGTTACCAATTAACTTTGGACTGTGGGAGGAAGCTGTAGTACCCAGAGAAAACCCATGCTGACATGGGGAGAGCATGCAGCCTCCGCACAGGGGGGCTCCCTCACCCTCGGTTTGAGCCCCCCTCCCTGGGAACCAGGAACCCTCCTGCTGTGAGGCGACAACGCTAACCACTGCACCAACATGCTATCCCCTGTTGCTAAGGCACTGCCTAAAGCTTTGATATGTACATGGTTTTTAAAGCCCTTTTCCCCCTGCACAAAAATACCACTAATACCCACTAACATCTGGCATATGTATTCAATGGGAAATGTTACAGTTGTTGGTCATTCCTTGGACAAATGACTCTCCAGTAGTCACAGTTATTTGTCAGCTCAGCTGAAAGAAGACACCCGGATGAACACTAATTTAAGCCCCCTTGGTGGCATGTTGCAATGACAGGCTGCCACAAAATACTGTCTGTTTCTGTCCAAGTGGCTACCAGACATAGTTCAGAATTTAGTCTGCAACAAATCTGAGTGAGACACTGAAAAAGACATTAAAATAGAAGTTAGCACCATAACGTTCTGACTGGCCTCCACGCCACTTTCTACTGTTTACTAATCTGTTTTTTGTCTGTGACTTCAAACCCACCACTAAAGAAAACAAACAAACATACTGGTCTACCGTCTGCCGAGTGTGTGCAAAGTTCTGGTCTTCTGGCAGTGTCAAAGCAGTCGGTCTTCCAATTTTCAACAGGTTTTACCACAATTTAAAAAAAAAACCTCATAAGTGCGCTGATTTTGGTGTATTCATCATCTGTTCTCTAAATGGATGTCAGAATGTCCTTGTATTTCTCTAAACTAAAATAAGGGGAAACAAATTGAGATATTGTTATTTATAGGTTATTTTGCAATAGTCTTACTGCTGTAGCCCACTTAAGATCAAATTGGTCTGCATGTGGCCCATAAACTAAATAAAGTTTGATACCGCTGGTGTATTTAAAGAGTTTGCAAGTTAAGAACCACATCATCCTATTTAAAGTTAGAGCTCTGATAACTTCGAGATCATTCGGACTCGAGAACTAAGCGCCTGTGGGAAGATTGTGCATCACATGCAAATAGTGTTTGCATATTTATTTTGTTAATGAATGTTTTACAGACAAACTGGTGAAAAAGTTAAGTACTACCTGAGGTCTGACACCACACAACTCTCAAAAATCCAACAGCCATGTGCTGCAGAGGGAGAATTTCCCTGTTCAGTATTTCTTTCCTTGTTGTGTGCTCGGCTGTCCTTGCTGCTTGCAACAGATTGCTGCAGTGACATGATCAATGCTCTTTCAGACATCCGTCATCAATAGATAAAAACCTTTTTTAAGGCTTGTTGTGCAATGATTTTGGTGGAGCTCTCTGATAATAGTCACAGTGGGAGATTGTGAACGATGAAACAATTATGATAGAGCATGGGTCATAAACAGGTCTTTGTGATAAGTAGGTGTGTTAAGTTCTCTGCGGGCGCTTGCTAGTGTGTTTGTGCACATGTATACGAAACAGTTGAGCTCAGATGCTTTGCCTCCTGCTATGATTTCTCATATTGCTTTTGAGCCTTAAAGAATCTTGCCTTACACTGCCCCTCTAGTGGAGGTCGATCCTTTAGTCCATGGCAAAAAGCTCACTACTTCAAGGCAGATTACCATAAAATGTGCTGCAGACTTTAATTGCACCCACAGAATAACGACCCTCTGACTTTTTGTCAGTGGTTAAACCCTTTGTTGCGTGGCAGCTTTTCTTGGCAGGTTTCCATGAACATGGATATTTATCATCTCTGTATGAATTCAAATGTTTTGATGATCTCTTGACCCTCTGCCTAGCGCTTCAATTGTGATTGTACAATTTCCTATTGTATTATTAAAATCTTACGCACAGATCGCCCTGAATTTGACAAAGCACATCTCCTCTCACCCAAGGATAAACTCTTTTCATTTTGAACACCCCTTGAGCTTCAGTCTTGCAACAATGAGGTAGAAATGTCAACACTGCACCAAAGATTAACATAAATCCTCCCAGTTGATTAAACTCACGTGCTTTAAGTGACCCATATGGCCTTATCTCCTCCACGACATGACAGACATTTCTCCTGATAAAGGTCAGTATTTTGTCTGCAGTCTTTTCACTTCACACAAGTATTTATTGGGGCTATATTGAACACTGGACCCTCTGTGAGCTTAGCTGTACTTTGCCATTTAAAGATAATTTGCACGCCTCTGCTAATATTAAAAATACATTTTATAAATAATGTAAAAGCTGTGCAGCAGAGACTCTGCCCTCTGCCTGCATTTTCTCATTTTCTCCATATTTCGCTGTGTCTGGGGCATTTCTGGGCTGCAACTTTTGAACGGTGGGTGTGTAGCCCCTAGTGAATAATAGCGCACAGATGATGTCACGACTTCATAAAAAGGTAGAGACCAGTTGCCAGACTGTAAGCAGCACGCGCAGCAAAAAATGGCAAATATAGCAAGGTGAGATGCTGAGCCGACAAAGCTCGTCAGTTGGCTTTCACCTGCTGACAAGCAATCAAGGAAAGATGCAAGAGAGCTAGGAAGGAGGGGCCAACTTTGAATGTTGTGTGTACAAAGAGTAATCAACAATTTCTGTGTCATATACCTTTGAAGGCACAATTCATGAAAAAAAGTACTTGTTTCAGTGTGTCAAGCGTTGGAGATATCAGCCATAGAGATGTCTGTCTTCTCTCCAATCAAGCAAAAATAGTCAAAAAACACGCACATCCCAAGGTTCATTTGGAGTGGGTGCTGGATACATATATAAAAGTCATGAAAAAAGGAAAAAATGTACCGCACACCAAGTCTCAGCTCCCATTGAAGGCTTTATAATTTGCGCTGTGACGTTTCGAGCACGAGGCTCTTTCTCAAACTGCTGTTACATGTAACAGCAGTTTGAGACTTGGTGTGCGGTACATGTCTTCTCTCCAGTATAATGGAACTAGATAACACTTGGCTTGAGGTGCTCAAAGCACCAAAAAAAAAAAATTGAAAAACTCAGCATAACCCACAAACTGTTTAATAAGCACTTTAATGTAGGAACTATTTTCTCTTCCCCAAACTACACCCACCAACCATATCTCTGCGCAGAAGAGAGCACATAAACATTAATTGCGTCCTCCTTGGTTGAGTTGGAACAAAGACACTCTAAACACTCAAAACAATGCAACACTACAAACAGTACAAATTACATTGTTTGTTCCTTACTTTGACACTCGTTTTTATCTGCCAGCTTAATGTCCGATATCAGTCAAGTGTAAGATCACGTCAGCTGTTACCAGATCTTGCAAAGGTACATTGCTAACGGTGGCATGTCTCCAACAATTTTTTTTGTTTTGTAGCTACAGGCTACAATGAGGCTTAAAACAGAGTTCAAATAAAGTTTTTCAAAGCAACTTTTTATGACGGGGCTTCAGGACACTTGGATCACTACGGACAAGCAGTATGGAGATATTTTGTGGTTTCAATAATGTGTTTTTGGACGTTTGAATCTGGGGCGCTGTAAGCCTCCATTAGGTGGAGTTGTGTTGCTACCCCTCCCCCCTGGGATCTCCACAAGGGATGTGAGGAAACTTCACCTGAGCCTCCATCGGCTTGAGGGTGAGTTGATAATGGCTGAATTTTCATTTTTGGATGCACTATCCCTTTAAGTTACCATTGAAATAAATAGACTCAGCATTGCCACTATACTCCTAAGGACCGGCATAGGGGCTAAACTAAGGTGACACAGATACAGGAAATGATTTTGAAGACGGTTTATCAGCAGTCTCTGGCTGTAATATTATCTAGCTCAGTAGTGCTAAGTGAGCTAGTAGTTGCATGCTTCTTCCTGCACAGTGACGCGGTTGGCAGGTGTAGTTTGATAAAAAAGAAAGTTGTTCCTACATGAAACTTTTTTATAAGATTATTTATTTAGTGTAAGCAGGTCATGAATTCTGTAAAGAGACATTGCTGTTGAGTTTTTCAAACATATTTTTTTGGCACTTTGAGCACCACAAGCCGAGTGTCATCTAGCCATAATATTCAAGAGAAGGCAGACATTTCTACAGCTGATATCTTCATCACTCTGCAACTCACACCAAAACAATCTAGACTGATAAACAGCACTACAGGTAAGATAAAAACTATCTATTATTAATTTGGGGTTGAACTGTCCCTTTAAACTTCACACTGCTTTGGATCTATGTACCCTATATGTTAATGTAAATGTAATTTCTGTTTTGGAAAGTTGGGGTCTACATGTTCGATTAATTATGACTGGTTTCCTCAGTCTGTGACATCTGTCTTCCTGTATCCTGTCACACCCAGGCAGAACCGGTTCACTTCTGGATAACCTTCTAACTGTCTTGGATCCTGTCCTCTGTTAGATATTGTACACTGCTGTGTTTAGTCAAACACTGTTACAATAAATCTATCTCCCCTCTGCAGCATCTCCTCTTGGATTCCCACTTTTCCAATTAATAGAAGGTTGTGATGTTGACCCGATGACCCAACATGCACTTTCAACCTTACCCTGCTATATTTTTCCTGTAATCTTTGACAAACAATACCTGGAGGTGTTGCTCCTCTGGGGAAAGCTTTCAGGAGCATGAGAGGAAATGAGAGAGCCCAAATACTTTCTCTCACTTGTTTTCTTAAATGTCAAATTGCTTTACTGGTATGACATTTGCCTTGTATTGTAATATATATAAAAACAGCCAGAGTGTTGTGTGTGTTGGGAGTGTTGCCGAGACTTAGATGAGAAGATTGATACCACTCTAGCTTTAGTGTACAAAGATAAGACAAGTATGATCCTCAAATCTAACTCTCAACAGTCTAACTCTCAACAAGAAACTGAATAAAAGTTCCCAAAGTGTTGAATGATTCATTGAAATATCAACTACTAAATTATTAAAATCTAAAACTGTGACAGCCAGCAGAGTAAACTTAACACTTGTAGACAGTGCTGCCCCAGAGCCAAATTAGTCATCATGAGTGAACAAACATATTTTGACAATTCAATTAAATATTAACGCTGAAAAATCAACACTCATTAGCATTTGCTGGCACATTCGCTGTCCAGCCTGGATCCACACATTCAGAGTTGTAAAAAGTAATTTGTAGATTCTATATAAGTAAGGCATAATAATATTGCAGGGATGCTGAAAGTGTCAGGTGTGGCACACACTGAATGCTATAGCTTGCTAGCCAATGGTAGATAGCTCGTTTGTATTTTTATCATATCATACAGTATTGGCTGGTTAAACACAGCAACAATCAGTGTCTCCTCCACACACACACCTCTTTGCTATTGGTTGAGGATTTGCTAGTTCACCAAAGTTGAACTCCACACAATGGGAAAATATAAAGATTCTTTGCCACTGAAAGCGAATGTTTTATTTGCCCCCTCCCTTGCATTGAATGGAAGTAAACCCCAGGTGAATATTCGCAAATGTTAATTTTAATCTTAACTTTAATTTTGTGACCATCAAATGTATTTGTAAATACACTTGCAAGATGCAAAGGATACACACATGTCCTTGTTGTATCCTCCTGCAAACACACACTCACTCACTGACTCACACACATACATTTATCAAAAAACACAGTGTTTTTCTTGTACAGTACATGAACACATAGAAATACATACAACGTAAATGTTGTGCAGTCTACCTCCATGTTATGCTGTTACCTTTTGGTGTATGTTTCATTAGCCATCATTTTCTCAGTCTCATGTATTCCTACAGAAGACACACAGACAGAAATGATTAATACCTTAAAAGTATATTTCAAATTGAATGTAACCATGCAAAAAAAAAAAAAAAAAAATCTTGGCTGCTGTCTGTCCAGCCATGTCTAATCCATTCAATCTCTGACTGATTTAAGGAATTATTTTCAGGCCGATCATGTCTTAATTTAATTCATCAGAACAAAGACATTCCCCTTGGGATTAATCCGGAGCCTGAACCACTAATTGGTTGTGTGGTGAAGGCCCCTGGGGGACTGTGAGTGAGGTCCACCCAAAATCAAATGGGTGTATGACCATCAAAGACCAAAACTCTCATACTGTTTGCAACTACAGAGGCTGAGTGTGTTCTTGTTGCAAGTGGAAAGTATCCAAGTAGCTATTCAGTGTTGTTCACATAAACAGAAACCATAGGACAAAACCAGTTTGTATATTTCCAATGTATCAGACCATATATAGACTAAGCAGTTACTGACCGGGAGTCATTGTTCACTCAGTTTGCCCCTGATAAAGTTCAGACAGAGGAAGAGGTTGTAAAAACACTTCACTGTACTATTCAACAACTTTTGGGCTGTGGCTTCCAGATGGAGCTCAACATATACAAAGGATAAATAAAAAAAATGTCGTTAGGGGGTCTGACCAATGTAACACATATATTACGCAGGGTGCTGACGTGTGAACATAACATATCATGCTGATGTAGGATTTATAAATGCGAGGCTTCACTTTATTTCACCCTCTCAGTTTCTTCTACTTTTATTTTTATTTTTTCCAGGACTTTCCCGACATTCCACAAATCAACATATCCCTGCATGACATTAATGGAAATGAAAATAATGTCTGTGCCAAAGGGACAGTAGACTCTACTGTATTCAATGAAAGCTTTCCCAAAGCCTTCCTTTGCTTGGCAGAAAAATCACCGGTCTCGTGAGAGTTACTCACTTTATTTTTCTTATTGATCGTGACACACAAAGAGAAACACTGACAGGGGGTACTAGACTTATTATTAAACATGTTCATGAAGGTTAAAGGGTGAGTGCTGTGATTGACCCAATGACTTATTCAGTTAATCCAAATTTCCTGTTGGTAAAACAGGGGATTATGCCTTAACTCTGGGGCTTGAGGCAGGATTTATAGGACAAATTAGGTATTCAAGGCCAGAACTGAATTATTACCTTTGTTTAACCCTATGGGAGGAACAGTAATGCATTACTGTCCTTGTAAGGATTTAATTAGTGTTGACACATCTGTACCATTCAGCAAAAAAGTCCCTGTAGACCTCTGGCCAGCACAGAGGGGAATTGGAATCTGTCTTTGCTTTAAAAAACCCAGTAATTCAACCGTAAACTACTTTAATACAAAAAGAAAACAAGTACTCTTTTCTCTAATAGTTGAGGAAGTTTCAATAGCATCCTACAGTGTTTATACCCTGAGGTCCTGGTGCCACTTGAATCGTGATTATTGTGTTGTCTCATTTATTGTGAAAGGCTATAGGCAGTGGGGAACTTCAGGTGATGGAGGAACACTAAATAGAGATATAAATAAATAAACAGCTACCATTCTCCCTCCCAAACAAATTAAATGAAAGTGATGGAAAAGATGCATCTGAGGACCAATCCTGGAGCTGCCAATGATATTATCCATCTATAATGTGAATCTAACTGAAAACCAGTTAAAATTCATGGTATGAAAATGTGGATCATACCATGTTAGTTTTTAGCTTTCTGACCCTACTTTGAGCACACTGTATGATTTATCCTTGATCCTACAGAAAATTGATCTTTAATTTCAGTCCTGTTGTGACCCACTACTTGTAACTTTCCATCACAGAATGTGTGTTAATTTGCTCCGCTAAATTAAGAACTGTTATATCCTCAAGATGTACAAATCTGCATAACTGAGACGACTGGGATCGGGGCCAACCCCTGGAATTACAGGCCTTTGTTCTTCCTACAATGATTAATGTGAAAATAAACAGGGTGTGGGCTGATTTCGTTCTCTTTGCCACTTAAGGAAGCGACTCCATCCTCTAGGACTCCCTGCCTTTACACTGTGTTAATCCCTGCCACAGTGATTCATTGCAGAAAAAGCACAACTTTTGACCCATTCCATGCTAAGTGAGCATGTGATGCGTAACTGACGACTATCTCTGGTTTTGTTATTCACCATCACTTTGACAGATATACAACTTCTAGAAATAGCTTCCGTCTTGAATGGTTTCTGTCTGCTATGTTAGAAATAAGACAAAAAGAGGGGGACAGAGCATACTCGTTGTGATGGGACAACTGAATTGCTTTCCATTTTCTTCAGAACATCGCAACTACCAACAACACAGCACACAATGCATTTTATTTTCCACAGTTACTTTCTACTGCTGCGTTTAACTGCAAAGACCTTACGCTGATTTAGGGAGCGGCTGTGGCTCAGAAGGTCGAGAGGTCGTTCACTTATCCGAAGATCAGCGGTTACAATCCCAGGTCCTCCAGTCCACATGTTGAAGTATCCTTGAACAACATACTGAACCCCACGCACTACACTGAATACACCCACACACCGATGGTAAAACCTGTATGGTAGCCTTGGCCACCAGTGTATGACTGCATGTGTGAGTGGGTGACAGTAAAAAAGCACCTTGAGTGGTCAGAGGACTAGAAAGGCGCTACACAAGTGCAGGTTCATCCATCCATTCCATGCTCTTTAGTAGGTGCCAGTCCCTCCAGAAATGCCTACTTTCAAAGCAGCTGATTTGCAAGGATCAGCTGTTGCTGCCAATCAATGCAGCGCTTAAGTACCGACTCCGCGAGCCGCTCTTCTCCTGCTGTCTCTACCCTGTTAGCACATGTTAACACAGCAGCAGCGACTAACATCCATAACTGAGCCATTAAACGGTCCAAACCATTTCACACTAATAGCAAAAGGTCTGTTGTTAAACCCATTATTAACCATTGAGTGATGTTAGCCGTATGCTAACAGTTAGCCCTGTCCCAGGTACGGAGCTTATACTGCCACTGCAGTAGCCTCCCAATAAACAGAGAGAGTTACTGTCCTCTTCCTGTTTTGGTTGTGCAATGGTAGGCACACTTCATCTCTGTCTTACACTTACACTTACATCATAATGATGAGTTAAAGCAAAAATACTTGTTTATTGACACTTTAGCAGGAGGTTGTACCATGCCTTTGTAGATGGGTAAACTGGAAACAGATAAATGGAATCACACAACAGAAGCTCAGTCGTTCATCACTTATTCATCCCTCAGTTATAACTCTGTTACAATGCAGCACCCTTCCACGCAGTCATATACATGAACATGCAAATTTGGTATCTGTGACATTTAACTAAGATGCCACCATGAGCCACACTCAGAGTGGCACCCTCCTCCTGCCACCCTGTTGTTTACTGCCTCAAATGATTAACACTGGGACACAGTGTCGGACCACAACCCCAGAAAATGTGACAAATGAAAATGCCACATTCTGATTAATTTTGACAGTTTTTATGATACGTCTCTCCACATGACTCAACTTTATCTTTTGATGCTGCTTTTGGTTCATGTATGTGTGTGTGTGTGTGTGTGTGTGTGTGTGTGTGTGTGTGTGTGTGTGTGTGTGTGTGTGTGTGTGTGTGTGCATGTGCATGTGTGTGTCCTGCAGCTGGAAACAGTAAACAGCATTGGTGTTTTCTCTAGCAAGTTTTATCCTAACATGTTATACAGTGCTGTGTAAACACTTTTAATAAATACAGATCTGCAGAGATATTTACACAGGCTAACTGAGGTTATATGAACATAAACTTCGCAATGAGTCATGAATATCTGATATGCAATGTTTTAATCTGCGGTCAGTTGTATTTCTTAGCAAGAAGTGAATCTAACCTCTCAGCAGTATCTGTTATCAGGGATATCTGCAGCCAACATAAACCGACTAAAACTTAAAAGCTTGATGATAAGAAATGCAAAAATAATTTATCTTTGCTGTGTCATACTGTGTGATCTACAGAACCACGGTGGGTTGTATTTCATCTCTCTGTTCTAGTCCTTTGGACATAATTACAGTCGAATGGAGGTACATACTTGCTTTGATGCGAAGACCAGATTCTGGATCGAAGTTATGCATAATAAAAGAGTTCCAGTCTTTTTCAGCAGTCATGGTTTATGTAGTTAATGTCAATGTTAAAGGGATAAGCGTAAAAGAAAGTTTGTGGGATCCATCCATCCATCCATCCATTCATCCATTTTCATCTGTTTATCAGGGGCTGGCTGGCAGGGGCAGCAGGCTGAGCAAGGAACTCCAGGGGCTCTAGTTTCTAGGCGCAGGGTGGTGCAGGGTGGTGAACCCCGCACAGAGCTAGTTTCGAGCAGCGCAACCCCAAGCGCGCTCAGTTTGGTAGTTTGGCAAACCGAGCTGAGATGGGCGTGGCGGCGCAGCAAGGGGAGGTGTCGACAGATCCAGCTTGGCGCAGTGACAGTTTCGTGCCAAAAGGCTTTGCCGAAGGTGCACTAAAAGCTCGCCAACTGAAACCAGGTCTACTGTCAGCGCAGGCGGAGCGCAGCCGGTGTAAATGTATCTCTATATTGACTGTCCCGTCTCATCTGATATCAGATCAAAGGGGATTGGCATCGTTTGGCACGTTTGGCACGCATAATGGGAACCCAACTTGATTTGATTAACAGAGTATCAGATAGGGAGTATATATTCAGCATCTGTCATCTTAGAAAAGTCAAAAGAAAAGAAACAGTGTGAGACTGCGAGAGAGAAAGAGAAACGCAACATTGATTTACGATTATGGTGACCTCCTCCCAGGCTACCTTTGCATCATCAGCCCGTAGAGGTCTGCTCGCAGTTCCGTATATTCGGACAATGCGAGCTTGGACCTCCCGGACCAAAACATCAGTTTCCTCCTGGGAGAAGTTTGGCTGGCTGACGCTGCTGCTCTGCCATGGTGAATTGAGTAAACTCTCATTACGACTTCACGTGACGCATTTAAGGGCGAGGAGAGGGGCTCATTTGATTAGTGTGATGTGTAAAACCCACTCCACGCCTTCTCTCCTCTCTCTTACCGACTTGCGCAGGTAGTTACCTCGCTGGTACCCTCTTCACCACAACAGTGAAGGCACAAGGCCTGGATCACTGGACCCCTCACTTGTTAGCAAAACTCTGAGATACCTAAATTCCTCTCACCCAAGAGGGGCCAAACCACCATGACCCCAGATCATTCCCATATAACAAACATCCCTTCACTTGCTATGCTGCAAAATGCTGCATTGCTTTTGTGTGAGTAACCCAGCTCCACTTGCACTGTCGGGGGCTCTTTTGGTCATATGGAAATGCAAATGCAATGCATCATAATTACATTTTTTTTTTCAGAAGCTGTTGAATGTCATTTTTGCAGTTAAGGTAGCCTATACGCCTCTGACAATATAGCAGTTCATTCCAGTGAAGCATGAAATTGAACGCAGACTGCGGGCAATCCACTCATTTCCTTCAAATGAAGAGTAATGTGTCAAAAGAAGCATGAAATTCATGACAAATGCGAAATAAAATCAATGAGAAATTATGTAATAAACGTAATAGATTGTGCGATTAATTCTTGATGAGGCATATGTAGCATGTAAGCCATTGATCAGATTCATTAAAAAGAAAGTCTCTGGCACTGGCACATTATGCAAATACATTCTGTAAAGGCTCTGACTCAATCATTGATGGGTTTTCTACTATTTAAAGAAGAAACTGAAGCAAAGAAACACACAAGTGTTTCACTTTATCATCTGATCAGTAGTTTACCCCCTGCTACTTTGATTGGGTGCATTTATTAGATAAAGCCAGCTGATTTCAGCAGCTGTAGAAGCCTTTGACATGCTTACACAGCTACTTTGGATCAGCTACAGTGATTTGTAGACGATACTGCGCATTCAAGAACATCCACTAAATCTAAATGAGATTTACTAATCAGATTGAAGCAGTTACACTGAAGAACAGCTAATTCATTCTCTTCACGCAAAGCGCCTAAAGACTGTTATATTTGTTTTTCCTTAGTCACCACTCCAAAATAATTACCATCGCTGAGTAATGTGTCAGATATATTAGCAGCATGAAAATAATCATGGAAATCCAGAATAACATTCACTCAGAATTGGGGGAACAACTATATGACGGTATTCCACTCTGAGAGGTTATTGTTTCTTCTTATATGGTGACACCTCCTCTCAGCTTAATCTTTGAGTTGACATCATGTTTTTCATTCAAACTTTTGACAGATGCTTTAACAACTCCATGAGAGAGACTAGCCACGAGATGTTTGCCCCCCTTTACCGTTGTAATGCAGCACAGCTGGCCACTTTGACATGTATGTGTTACATTTAACAACACACCAGCTTTAAGAAAACACATGATTCATGACACACACGGGGCCTTTGCACAGCTGTAGACACAGCCATGTGTCCTCCTGGGAAACTCTTTTCTTTCCTCCAAACTTTACCTGACACTTCTGAAGTAGTTAATGTTTGCAGTTCTTTGCAGCCTGCACTTCCTTCACTATTGAAGGACAAGTCTGAACTTAAGGTTAATAGGGAAAAATAAAAAGTATCCCCAGAGGAATGTTCCCATAGTGTTCAATGAGGAAGCCTTGTCTGATTAGCTGTCTGTACTGACAATTTTGCCAGTAGAGGACTGTTTCCACACAATGAGCCACCGCTGCCAGTGAGTCACGCTTCTGTCTAGCACTCAGATCAAAATGCATGACCAGGTTCTACCATATAAAAATCTGAAAAATGAAAAAATCTCTGTATACTCAATTGTTGCTGAAATCAAAAAACATGAATTTGGCTGCTATTATACAGGTTATGTCCCACAAAGCCTGCGGTCATTCAAAACCTTAAGGTATCAGTGCAGACTGAAATCAGACCAACAGTTTCCAGTTTGCCTTTGAGGGGATTTCCACAATTGACTGATGCTATCATTGTGATTAAACTTGTCTGTCAGCCCCGGAAGTTCTGATGATTGAAAGTAAGAAAGATTGGGGTGGGAGGAGACTAAAAGCCCTCCTCAGTGGACCCTCCCCCTGTGTAAAATAAAAACTGCAGCACTTTCCCCATAGTATCATACTCATAATAGTACATAAATAAACTGGTCACATTCAATTCACCATTGATAACAAAAAGTGCATTAAGAATTTACGATGTTGCAAACCTAAAATGAGATTATGAAAAGAAGAAATAATGCTTTCTCCTGAATGAAGAGTGAAATGAAAAATTGAATGTATAAGCAATGAAAAGCAACCTTCCTCAGGACTGTACACTTGGGAGTTTTGCTGCTGCAGACTTTTTTTGAATCGGTATGACCTGCAGTTTATGGTGGCTAATTGACATATGGCTAAGTCCCGCCCTTCAAACGTGATGAGCCAATCACAGTGCATATAGCCATTCCCATACACTCGGACACTCTCTGCCTGGACCTTCATTGAAGTGCATTACAGAAAGTCAATTTTGTCAGTTTTATGAGCTTTTTCGGAGATTTGAAGTTGGTCAAACAGTGTGCATGGGGTACATGCAACTCCGACACAAGGTATCCTGAGAGGCTGGGCGACAAGGTGTATTTTTTACACTTTAAGATGCATCTCAACCGTGAAAAGTGTCTCCTTTGGATAAAGTTGTGTGGTAACGTTAGACCACAACATCAACTCAACGTGAATAAGCTTAACAATGATGTCTACGTCTGTTTTAAGGTAAGTCAACATTGTGTTTGAGGCAACATATTGTCACTTTGCTGGAAAGAAATATAAAGTTATCTTGAACATCTCTAGCTAACGGTAGCTAAAGTTAGCCTAACGTTAGCTCCTAGCTGCGTTGTTCATCATGTCACCTTGTTTGCTGGGAGTTCATTAGCCTATTTTGTTCTAGTTTTGTACTTTGGTGATCGTACATCATTGTTAGCTGTTGTCCAAAGGGCTCTAGTTAAGCTAACGTTAGCTTCTGGAGCTTAGCTTCATTAACTTATCTGTAATCGCAGAGATAACAAAGGTTGGCAAACGTTATGCTGAATGACTCAGTGTAAATACTGTAGCATCAAACTAACAGAGAGACACTCTTGGTAAAGATGGTAAAAAGGCCGTTATCCTTTTCTCATATTCTGAGCCAAAAACCTTAATTCAGTGGCACTTTAACTTGTTGTCTTTGATGGTGACGGCAACGAGATGCAGTTTATCACTCACTGGAACCTGTAAATTTTGGCTGGTAATTTAAGCTTTTCATCGACCTTCTCAACAATAAAATGATGAATATATCCCTCCAGTGCGTAGTTTAGGCCCTTTTGGTTACTTCTCAGTGACATCTGATAGTTATGTCTCCAAAAATCATCAATTGCCTCCTGCGAAATGCCGTGTGCTGTGACACCTGCCATAGCACCGGTCACTGAATGTTGATAGTTTGTCCAGTGAGTGGAGGCGGCGTGGCTTAGCCATAGGTCAATTGTTTGCAAACTTTACATAGTAGTACAGCGGATTAGCAGATAAATTGTGCACTTTTTGAAAAAAGCATGAAATTTCTACCATAGTTAGTACACACCATAAGGTTTATTTTCAGATGTGGAGGGAAGTCAGATTTGACCTCTGAGGCCCGGGAGAGCCCCAGGGCTCGGCTCTCTCTCACCACACAGCGGCCCTCCACATCCCTCCCTCACCACCCTGCACATATACTCCCGAACCTCGACGCCTCTCCTTGACCAACTAACCTAAATAATATGAACACACTACCAACTGTAAACCTACACTAAAATACACTATGCAACTATACAATTCAACAAATTACTAGCTATTCTCTCTGCTCTACTACTCTCTCTGCTCTGGTCCAACCTACTCGCTATCAGTTTGATAACTGCGGACAGTTTTATAGTAAGGGGAGGAGTAAAGGGAGGAGGGCAGGCTTTAGCGTGAACGGTTAGTGACGTCATTCGCCCCGAAAAAGAGTCATTCGCCCCCAATGTAATGTAATGTAAATTCAAATGTAGTAATCAGGTTTCAAGCTGTAGAGCTGTTACTCTTTAAGAGCACTCTTAAGCCTCCCGTGAAAGAAAAATGTGTTTCCCAGATCTCTCTTAGCTTAAGAAGATCTTTCACTAAGAAGGAGTTGTAAGATCGAGCCGACCCACTGCTAACAGTCTTCTTAGCCAAACACTCACAAATCCAGCCGCGCCAGGCAAATTAATATTACACTAAGCAAGAGATATTAAAACAGTGTCCACCGTATATATTTTGATCCATTTTATACTTAGATTTATATTGTTTAGCATTAATTGGTGACAGAAAAGAACAAATTTCATTCTGCAGGGAAACGCTTGTCCTTACTGTCCATATGACAATAAACACTTTGAATCTATATGTTTTATGAAGACCCTATGTGCGCTCAAGGTTGTGGCACAAGTTACTCACCGAAATCTGTCGGAAGACAAATAATAATAATAAGAAAAATAAGTATGAGGAATAACAAGTGTGTTCCTGTTTGTGCTGTGCACATCAGGCACACAAATAGTCATTTATTATAATTTGTCCGCATATATCCCACATCCGTATGCACATATGAGATAGTTTATTGCATCCAAAAACATGCGTCAGGGCACAACAGAAACACATCCACCCTCCAATCCTGCGACATTCAGATATCAGGCAACTGACAGGTGTAATTGAGCTCAGCTGGAACCTCATCAAGGGATGCTCCACCCACTAATCTATATAAAGGCGTTTCCACAACACACGTGTGAGATACCATCGCTGCTAACCAACAGCGTCGCCATGTGCAAAGCCATACCGTATATGTAAATGCATAGCAGGAAAAAATAACCACACATCCCAGTAAATAATAACTAATTACTGAATAATAAGCAATTTTTTACCTCTCCCAGGCCTCAGAGGTCAAATCTGACTTCCCTCCACATCTGAAAATAAACCTTATGGTATGTACTAACTATGGTAGAAATTTCATGCTTTTTTCAAAAAGTGCACAATTCCTCATAATTTGAGAGCTTATCCGCTGTACTAAAAATATTACTGTTCAATATAAAAGATATTACTATGTCACTTCACTGACTATATGACTCTTGTACTTGTGCTGGTATTGCTGCAACTTTTGCAAAATGAAACAAATAATAACCCTGTCTCTTATCTGACTCAACACACACACACCCCTTATCAGTTTTCATACAGTCCCTTACAGATGTTTAAAGTTAGGGTTATGTTTCTGCATTTGGCCGCATGACTGACTCAACTCAAGCCATGTCAACAATAACAAGTGGATGATTGATTTGATTGCAGGGAGTAACAGAATACAAGAAAATAAGTTACGTGTATGAGTAACTGTATTCGGTTACAGTTACAGTTTAAATAGGTGGTATTCTGCATACAGTTACTGTCTTTAAAATAGATTACTTGAAGGGATTTCTTTATTTGTTTATTTTGTTTTATTTGTTCTAACACCATGTGTTGCAATGCTAGTGAGCATCAGTTTGACTGCATTTTTTTCTATTAGGACGTCCTAACTGGCCATGAGCGATGCAGCGCTGCTGTTTTGAGCTGAACTTTCGTCGATGACCTGTTTCTATTCATTCCTGTTGCTCATTATGAAAGCGCTGCAAGCGCTGATTCATGAAGTTGAAATGAGGAGTTATCCACACAGTACCTCTTGATTTATAAACCTATGTAAGGTGGCAGCCGACTGAAGGGAGATGTTAAGAAAGCAGAAAGTTTCTGGTAAATGACCATTGCAAATAATAATGTGTTTGCTGGTGGCTATATTGTGTGTCATTTCCAGTAAATATCACAGTATAAAACATGTGTTCTGTTTGAAAAGTACAGTCAAAGAGAGAAAGTACTCGGCCATCTTTTAAGTGGTTATGTCTCCAGTCAAGTGCACAGCTGGTAGCTAGCCTACTCGGTTTGTTTATATGATGTAACAGAAGTGCATATTTAGCAGATTCAGTGTGAACAGAGAGTGACGCTTGCTTGCTGTTAGGACATAGTGTAAAAATCATATGAGGTGCATTCCCCATTTTTCCACTGTGTGGGTGGGTGAGCAGGAGTTAATTGTGTGTATGTTAACACTGTGTGAAAGTGTGAAATTAACATCACTGTTGCAGTTGAGGTATTTCCATGCACGGTTATAGCCACTTAATCTCGTGACTGGTCAACTGTGAATCCAGTCTGTACGTGAGGCCAGAATAATCATCCTGACATATCATTCATGAGAGATTGTATCTCTGATTGCACGAAGGCAAGGCAAGGCAAGGCAAGTTTATTTGTAGAGCACAATTCGTACACAAAGTAATTCAAAGTGCTTTACAGAAGAAGAAAATGCATTAAAATCACAATACAAAATAAAAACATAAATAATCATTATAAAATGAACTTTAAAAGAGAAGAGTGCAGATAAGATCCTTTCAGTCATATGCACAGTGAAATAGAGCTGTTTTGAGCCTAGATTTGAACATTGTCAGAGTAGAGGCCTGTCTCACATCTTCAGAAAGACTGTTCCAGATTTTAGCTGCATAAAACTGGAACCCTGATTCCCCATGTTTAGTCCTGACTCTGGGCACCAGCAGGAGGCCGGTCCCTGAGGTCCTCAGAGTCCGAGATGGTTCATATGGCACTAACATGTCAGAGATGTACTTTGGTGCTAGGCCGTGGAGAGACTTGTACACAAGCAGAGCTGCTTTAAAGTCTATTCTCTGAGCCACAGGAAGCCAGTGTAGAGACCTGAGCACAGGACTAATGTGCTCGTACTTCCTGGTTCTGGTCAGGACCCGAGCAGCAGCATTCTGGATGTACTGCAGCTGTCTTACGGCCCGTTTGGAGAGGCCAGTGAGCAGGCCGTTACAGTAGTCTAACCTACTAGAGACAAATGCATGGATAAGTCTCTCCAAGTCAGGTTTAGACACTATACCTTTGATTTTGGCAATGTTTTTTAGATGGTAAAAGGCTGCTGATGTTATTGATTTGATGTGACTGTTAAAGTTCAAGTCTGAGTCCATTATTACCCCGAGATTTCTAACCTGATTTGTAGGTTTTAGAGAGAGAGACTGGAGGTGACTGCTGACACTTTCTCTTTGTTTCTGTGGACCAAATACGATGACTTCAGTCTTGTCTGAATTTAGCTGGAGAAAGTTGTTTTGCATCCACACACTGACCTGTTGGATGCAGTGACAGAGTGAATCTACTGGTCCATATTCACCTGCTGTCAGTGACACATAGATCTGAGTGTCGTCTGCATAATTGTGGTAGGACACATTATTACTTTGTATTAACTGGCCTAAAGGCAGCATGTATAGATTGAACAGAAGGGGTCCCAGGATTGACCCTTGGGGCACCCCACAGGTCAAGGCCATGTGGTCTGAGGCACAGTTACCAATTTCAACAAAGTACCTCCTGTCTTCTAGATAGGACTTCAACCAATTTAGAGCATTGCCAGAGATGCCCACCCAGTCCTCTAATCTCTGTAACAGGATCTCATGATCGACAGTGTCAAAAGCAGCACTCAGATCTAGCAGGACTAAAACTGAGACTTTGCCTGCGTCAGTGTTCAGGCGGATGTCATTTGTCACCTTAATAAGAGCAGTCTCAGTGCTGTGATGGGGTCTAAAACCTGACTGGAAAACATCAAAGGAGTTGTTCATTAGGAGAAAGTCAGTCAGCTGTTGGTAAACAACTTTCTCAAGGAGTTTGCCTAAAAACGGCAGATTTGAAATGGGCCGGTAGTTGTTCAGTACTGTGGCATCAAGACTGCTCTTCTTTAGGAGAGGCTTTATGACCGCAGTTTTCAAGGCCTTTGGGAATGTTCCAGACTGTAGTGACATGTTAACTATGTGAGCGAGTGGTGGTAACAAACTGCTCAGCACAGACTTTAGAAATCTAGTGGGTAACACATCAAGGCAGCATGTAGATGAACTCAGACTGGTGATGATCTCTTGGACAGTTTTGTCAGTCACAGGTGCAAAATGAGTCAGCTCTAAGTGTCTAGGTGGCCGCAGGGTTGTTATTGGTGTTGTGGAAATGATGGCCTTTTTAATGGTCTGAACCTTGTCGCAAAAGAATACTGCAAACTCATTACACTTAGATGTGGAGATCAGTTCCAACGGCAGTTGAGCTGGAGGGTTTGTTAATCTGTTCACTGTTGCAAATAAGACACGCGAGTTGTTACCGCAGTTTCCAATAATTTCAGAAAAGTACCTCTCCCTTGTTCTACGTAAGATCTGGTTGAACACGTACAACTTTTCTTTGTAAATTTCATAATAAACATGAAGCTTTGACTTGCGCCATTTCCGCTCGGCCCTCCGGCACTCCCTTTTCTGTGCCCTGACCGAGTCGTCATTCCTCCATGGCGCCTTCTGCTTATCTTTAACCATTTTAACCTTCACAGGGGCAATGGTGTCCAGAACAGTCAAAACACTCGAAGTAACAGAGTTCAACAAATCATCAACAGTAGAATTAGAACATGAGGCATTTTCAAAGTTTATCATTTCCATGAACATAGCGCCTGTGCTGTTATTTATGTGTCTCCTCCGAACAACTGCAGGACCAGCCGGTGGTTTGGGAGAAACAGACAGGTCAAAGAAGACACAGAAATGATCAGACAGAGCAACATCAACCACATTGACATTTGAAATATTAACCCCCTTTGTAATGAAGAATGTAAAACCAGCTGAGTGACCAGAATATTTGATTATTTTTAAACACGCATTCTAATGTTTGGATGCAGGACAAAAGTGCCGCGTCACTAACCATCTGCTGTCTGTGTTTGTGCATCTTGCTTTGTTTATACTGCAAATGTGGGCAAGAGTGAGTTTATATTTTGGTATTATTTCTGCCGTGTTGATTGTTTGTGTTGTGCTAACTTCCAATAAGATGCTCACGTACAGCAAGTCAGCAGCAGCTGTTTACGTTCAAGCTCAAAGCAGCCACAAGACTAGGTCAGAATCAACTGAGCAGCCATTATGCATGACCTGACTTTAAAGGTCAACAACCTCATACTGCCTTTGAGCATACCGTTGAGCAGCCAATAAAAAGCTCAGTCTCACTTCACCGACCCTGTCTGAGTAATGTAATGGAGATGAACGTAACGTAGCTGCTCTCCCAGTGATGACCCCATGTAATTTTGTCCTGTGAGGGATGGGACAAGCCTGCAGGATGAGGTTAATTAGAGGACATTATCACACTAATGACTTTATGGCACAATAACAAAGCCTCGAACAAAAAACCACAGGTTAAACTAGACAGGGCTGTGTCCTTTAATGTTTATTTACACAGTTGCCCATTCTGGTAAATCTCCGTTAATATTTCCTGTCCAAAAAAAGACATGGCTTTTTCATTTCCTTGCCAGGTTATCCTCTGGGCAAAACACAAGAACAGCATGTTGTCTTCCTCATTATAGATACCATCAATTAATCTTTGACCCATTTCTCCATGCAGACTCAAACACGTAGACACACACACAGACGTAGAGAAGGCCACTGCATTTATTTTGTTATTTAAGTGATAAAAAACAGTCTGGGCCACAATAAAAGAATAAATGAGAAAAAAAAACATGGCATAAAAAGTGACAGCCAGGAAACATATTAGAAAGACTAAAAAGAAACTTAACTGATTGTGGAAGTATTGTAAGACCACCTTTTCACTAAGCTTTAATGCCAGCGTTATAGCTGAACTGATACAGTTTTGATTTCTCTGTAAAGATGTCGAATCCATGACAAAGAGAGTAAAAAGCCGCCTGCAACCCAGCTCACTCATTAACAGAGAAAAACAGGAAATAAAAGTGATGAATGTCCATTTTAATGTGTGTACAATAACACGTCACTATCTCATGAAGCCTCATTTTAACAAAACACTGTAATCATCACAAGCTTGGAAGGTGTTTTCTTTCTCTGCTGCCCTCTGTGAGAGTAGGAGAGTGATCAGCTAGCCAGATAGCCAACATCTGTCATCATACACCATTTCCTGTCTGTCCTGTCTGTGTTGTAATTTCTTTGGCAGGAACAAAGCCATTTTTAATTTCCTGACATTGCAAGAAATGTACATAGATCCAAAAGGATTGTAAATATTTAGTTTTATTCAATAATGGATTCTTGTAATAGCAGCTGTAAATGTAAGCCCGCCTGTGGAAATTAATAGACTCTTTAAAACAGCGCGCAGCGTGCTGATACGGGTACGTTGTTTGAACAATCCTGTTACTAACAAAAAGAGGAAATGGAAATAACCAAATGACAATGACAGTGTACCTTTACTTCAGATTACAAAAGGCCATTGTGTTACTGAGACAGAAGAGATTTTCCTCTCACTGATCAGGAATGTGTTGCACAAGTTTTCTCTGATACATATTTGAAGAGAATAGACTGTATTGTTCAAGTTAATGCATGGCCAACATGCTAAAGCCTCTGGGTTTAAACAGAATTTCACAGCAGTCCATAACAGCTGAGATAGTGGAGATATTTCAGTCTGAATTGACTGACTCTGCCATCCCTATAGAGGACAACGCTGGCTCACCTGATGATAATCAGTATAATAATGGAGTCAAAGATGGAGAGTGGAGGGCTGCATGGTATATGTGCTGTGTGTGTGTGATCTCCCCTGTGAAAGGCAGAAAACTGTGTGTTGAGTTGCAGAGGTAAAATCAGACGGGATATTACTGTGGGACCATTTCAAAGGTTCCATAGCGCATGGTCTTAAGCAGTGGTAGGTGTGTTTTGGGTGTAACACAAATTCAAACAATCAGAGTGTCATCTCTCATTGCCTTTAAAAGCCAAGTGCACCTTCACCTGGCTGCTGCTGTATACACGGAGGATTCGGCACGTTGGAGTTTAATCACGATACAAGATCACATTGATTTTTTTGGCCAACAATGTGATATTCGCTGATATTGCCACGATATGATTTTATTTCAGTGTGATTCAGGGGTCTGCGATCAATATGAGACAATATAATCTGCCCAATAAACAAAATCTGATACAGAAGAAGCCGACACACCTTTCTCTTCTGCTTTTGGCCATAAAAGATAAGAATAACACATAAACACACACTATTCTCATAAAAACACACATACACTTATCGACAGTTCAATATCTGTGCATTAGTTTATTTTATCTGTGCATTATTTTATCTGTGCATTATCTATTTATTTAGTACCTTAACCTATTTATGTCCTTTTTATGCTGATTTTTGGTGCTGCAAACGAAATTTCGTTGTGTTTTTTTTTATATGCAATGACAATAAATATCTATCTATAATAAGGGCAGTGAAGTTTACTTTAAACTGACTCCGCTAACACACATAAAAAACCTGTCAGAGTCAGAGAGACCTTTCTGGAAGAAATCTTTTCATTTTTACCCAAACCATCATCTTGTAGTAAAACTACAGGGTATCTGGTCTGAAGGCAAGATAACAGCAAGATCATCAACAAAAGTTCAGCTTAATAATATCTGCCAAGGTTCATAGATGAGATTAGCTTAGCAGCTATAGCGGACTTTTCTCCTCTTCTCAAAACTTAAAAAATTACATGTAACGTTATTATTTTTCTTACTCACTGCTAGAAGTCACTGCATCCCCCGACAGAACAGCATGGCTGAATTTCAGCCTGCATGCCTGTTTTTTTATCCTATAGATAGAGAGCAGTGCAAGCATTAATGTCACTGCAGCAAATATTGTGGGACTTATATGAACTTGAAAGAAGTCACGCTGCTTGTTGGCCTAGATGTGCACAGAGTCTCTCTCAATGGGGAATGGGAAAGCATTAAAGAGTAACTAAACCCTAAAACCATTTTTTTCAGCTGATAATCATTGTTTCTGGTTGTATAGTAGTGTTACTGACTGATCCTGCTCAAAATCTTGACAGTTTAGTGCAAACTGTTGAAAATCTACATTTTATTTTAAAAATGTGGTGTGGAGTGCCCTCTACAGCTTGAAACCTGGTTACTACATTTGAATTTACATTACATTACATTGGGGGCGAATGACTCTTTTTCGAGGTGAATGACGTCACTAACCGTCCACGCTAAAGCCTGCCCTCCTCCCTTTACTCCTCCCCTTACTATAAAACTGTCCGCAGTTATCAAACTGGGTTGGATCAGAACAGAGAGAGAAGTACAGCAGAGAGAATAGCTAGTAATTTGTCGAATTGTATTGTTACCATAGTGTATTTTAGTGTAGGTTTACAGTTAGTAGTGTGTTTAATGTATTTAGGTTAGTTGTTCAAGGAGAGGCGCCGAGGCTCGGGAGTATAAGCGACTGTGCCATTGACTACCCTTCTGCCTGTGTGACACAGTTGGGGCCACCATCGTTCCAAGCCACCATCATCACAATGAAATTAAGTCTAAGTGTGGAGGAGAGGGACCTGGTAAAGAGGCCAACCTCCAGGGAAGCCCTCTCCTCTATCCCCGCAGCGAGGGACCGTTCTCCTTCCTCAGCCTTGCCTATGAAGGTGCATCTTACTATCTCAATAAAGCACCCTTTAAATAGCAGGAAAATACTGTGCCATTCAGACCAGGTATTTTATTAGTCAATGGCACAGTCGCTTCCTGCTGCCCTAAATTAGCAATACAACAATTCACCTCACCACACTTCATTATAAGAGCTTCACGCCCAAGGACACTCAGATGGCTGAAAGTACATTGCTGCTTATATAACATGGGTGCTGGTCATGAAGATGACAACTGTGCCTGTATGAAACTAGCAATTACAGTTATGCTGCACTGTGCACCGCTTTGTGCCCAGTGTAAGGTGCAGCTTGGTAATTAAGAGGGTGTATATTTGCAAGTCTACATTTGATATTTCTCTCACTGGAAGTTAAAGGGTTCAGTGTACTGTACAGTATGATCTTAAACCATACCACACTCACTTTTCTTAGTCCATATTGTCTGACAATTGTAACTTATAAGATTGAGCAAACTTTGTAAAAAGAAAAATGACTTTTTTTTTCTGTAAAAGCACGCTCAGGAAGCATTGATTGCTAATTTTAGGCTGCTACACTGGGAGGTGTTCTTTATTTTTTCTGCTTTGCTTCACTTCTAGTTCCTCTTTTCTGCTGCCAGGAGACACACTGTTCAGCACTTATCAGATACCACCCAGAGGAAGAAGCAAATTGAGGTTGCATAACCACTTAGGAACCACAAATGAGGTCAGTGACTTGCTGCTATAGCTTTGCGAGACTCAGTCACCCATGTTTTGTTGAACATTGTAGATCCAAATCTTGCATGAAACAATGTCCGATGACAGACGGGTCAATGCATCATGAAACATATTGGGATCATACACTAGGTTGAGCATGCTGGGCATTTCCCATAAACATGAGAACACCAGATTTATATTGAGGTAAGTTAAGTCATGCACAACCTCTGGACTATGTGCTCTATACCCCAAATAAATATGTCAGTTCACTGGCAGGTTGCTGCTTTGGTAAATAAAAAACACAACATGGCATACCAATGCAACAGGGTGATGTCACTAGCAAAACTCCAACTGTCTTGAATTTTCTCAAAAGTACAATTCATGAGTGATTTAATGGTTGACACAACCCCATAAAAACTGCAAACATAGTCAAATGATCTCAATTCTTTTATTTATAGAACATCAAATGTTTCTAACATTTGCTAATATGAATCATTTTAAATTGTCTGGTGGTCTGTGCAGCATGGGATGCATTGATATATGAATATTTGTGCAAAGTCTCTCTATGTGAAATGGCATACCATATCATAGATGCCAGTATCCACTAAATCTGTTAATCACTGGGTTTGGTAACTCTTTTTGCATCGACAAGTTCCTCATCATATTCTTGAGTATGCTATGCAACCATACATTTCGTTGCACTCTCTTAATCACATGAAGATATCCGCTCTCATCACTTCCACGGTCAAAGCCCAGGGTCACAAAGAGAACTGTGTCTGCATAGCTAATGAAGATTTAACGTGTTGCTTAAGGACTCCAAAGCAGAATGAAATGCATGCACGCTGTTTCAAGGACGGATTGGCCCTCTCCCCATTCACAAGTCTTTTTTTTTTGTATTCTACTGACATTTTAGCACTCGAATGACCATATATGTATATTTTTTGAAGTAAATGGATGGCAACTTAAAGTGATGTACTGTGTCTAACTATTCACATGAGAAGGAAGTTCTTAAAGGAAATTGTCAAGAGGAAGATAAATGATTGTCTGAGCCAAAGAACACTTGAACAGATTGTTCATATTGTAAACACTATGGAAGGCAATGAGAGCCATAATAAGTATCTCTTATTTTAAACGTCTAATGTAACAAGACTAAGAGTCTACAACTTTGATAGTGGCTCTGCAAGGCTGTACTTAGGCACAGTGAATGCTATTAGCATTGCAAACATTCTTGGCAGCTATAATGCCTAACTTGCTCACTATCTTAGTTTAACTTGTTTGCATGCTTAAATTTTCTAATAGGCACTAAATACAAAATACAGCTGAGGATGATGGCAATGTCATTAGTTTGGCAAGTCCAGCCCGTTCTCATTCCCAGGGCGTCAAACAAGGCAGCTTGGTCAGTGGCCATCGGCATCTTTACCGACTCACAAGGCATCCTAGGCAAAGAGCCAATCCTCATACAATGGTCTGCATGATACCCTACTAAAATGCCTACACATCGGTTTGTATGATACCCCGTCTTTACTCTCCTCAGCACATTGGTAATCAATCAATTTTTCAATCAATTTTATTTATAAAGCCCAATATCACAAATACAATTTGCCTCACAGGGCTTTACAGCATACGACATCCCTCTGTCCTTTAGACAGTGATCACAGCCTTCCAAACTATGTGGTTTATGCACGAATTACTGGCCCAGCCTTATGTGGGATATGCAAAAATTTTGGTGCATTACTTTTCATAGGAAAATGCAGGATCAGTGCACGAGAACATCCTGAAAAAAGAGGTAGTCCAGGAAGGGCTGGATAGAGAGGTGATAGACAGGTAAAACAACCACAGAACTTTCACCCAGGAGATCTGACCTCACGTCCTGTGTGAAACCGAAAGTCAAAAATGAGTTGTGTAACTAGTTAAGACAATTAACATCATGTGACATACCTGACATGACAAATGTGCCACATATGTAACGTACATCACATGACTTACTTGGTGAATTACTTGTGAAAGTTAAGTTATATCACAAATTTAGGCCCTGTGTCCACCAAAGCATAGCACTCCTCAGGAAATGGCCAGCTGGGAGTGTTTGAAAGTGCTTTGGCATTTTTTCAGCAGAGAGGCTTTGGTTGCATCTCGTTGCTGTGATACAGAATGTCTGCAGCAGTAAACGTGTTGGCACATGGTGCAGTACTTGCTTTGGTTGAGGGCAAGAAAATTATAAAGAAAAGTTTTAAAACTTTCCTTGGATGAAAGGAAGAGTGAAGCATGCAGGGAGAAAGCAAAGACCAACCAGTCTGTGTGTGTTCATAAGAGGAAACATATATACAGTATAATAACACATTTCTCCTCCACTCTTCTTGTTGTTACCTGTACATGTAAGAGGTGACAGTTTGTCTTTGTGGTATTTGTCCCTCCTCCAATGTGACTGAATGGCCAAAGTGACAGTGAAGCGCAACATTTTTACCCACAGAAACTTATTTTTGAAAAGATACTATGCATGTAAAGAGGAGAAATTGATATGCCATGTCTCATAGTTTGAAGTGCAGGGCATCTGGCCAAGCTCGCCACCACCACCACCGCCCTCTTGTCAACTGTGTAACTTGAGTTATGATTCAGTTTTCCCTTGTATGATTTCATGTGTCAAATAAATTGATTGGTTGATGTAAAATATGTTATTTTATGGTTCGGATTTGAGTAGGCATGTTTGCTCAAAAGTCGCTCTGTGCTTCCCTGATTCTCATTGCTGCTGTTCTTGAATATATGACGAGACATGCTGGTTTTGATCTGCCTGTGAGAAGAGGGGACTGTTGTCTGTTGTCTCGTCTCTCCTGTGCACGTCTCACTCGCTTGAGACAGAATGTGCAGATTTGATTGGCTGAATAGCATCACATGAGATGTTTGAACAAATGCAATTGGTCAGTGAGTTTCCTGGTCAACTAAATCAGAGCTACAAATGCGGCACTGGTAGAAATAGACACACTCAGTCAAAATGTAGTAATTCTCAATAGTTTATCAGTTGGAGGACTCTGGGTCCAGATAGGAAGGCGACAGGGTTTGGATCCAGGGAAAGGGGAGGGATCAGAGGTTAATAAGGGAGATTTATTTTGGATATTTTACTAAGAAGGAGGATGGCGTCCCCCCTCAAATCACCAACTGGTAACAAGGAAGCATCCAATTGTGACATTGCATCTTAGTGCACATCATACGTTTCTCATAACTTTGTTCACTCTCAGATACTTCTTTGCAGGTTGCATGTATCATAAACTTCTTGTATTTGATAAACACAGCAACAACAGTGAACTCTTAACAACTTTATGCCTGTCACAATCACTTCCTCAGTTTCCTTCCTGTTTCGAAGGCAGAACTTTACCAAAAAGTATATATATATATTACACAGTGTGTGCCATTGGATTCCAGTTTATAAGTTTCTCATTTCCTTGTCTCTGCACTGTTGGGTCTACATTTTTGCGCCACTGGTCTGCTCGAAACCCACATGCATGCTCCCTGGCATGAGAAAACAGAAGTGAGAATCCTGGAAACTCATGTTATGTGGCTGTAGTGACAGTGTGTTCGTGCAAGTGTGTGCACGTGCGAAAAACACAAAGGAGGTCACATATATTATGTCAGCTTTTATTGGTATTTTTGGGGAAAGGGATGAATACTTGTTCAACCAATTGATCCCACTTCAATCTGTATTTCACCCTCTTTTTGTGTGTTTCTCTGTCCTGTAGTGTGCACACTGACAGTAGCGTTGATTGTTCTCCATGTTTGGAGAGAGACAGGGTACAGCCAGAGCCCCGCATTAAATGTTGACTGCAGCCAACAGCCTGGGTAACTGGAGCCTCATTTAGCAGAATGGTGACGTACAACAGTTAGTTCAAACGCTGCCTAGGAGTCGGAAATATTCACACGTGGGCATGCATCTGCCAACACACACACACGGTTGTAAATCCTCCCCCAGGGTTCAGTCAGCTGCTCTTGTGAGGAGAATAGCTGTGGAGAAGTGCATTCACCAGAACCCTAGAGAGTTTTAAAATGGCAACTTCCCCTCTGTAAGTAAGTCTTTGCAAGTAATTACAGTTGTGATAAAGTATGCTCCGCTATGAGTAAGGAAGCAAACAGGGAAAACTTTTATGGAGCATATTTCATCCTAAGGGAGATGCAAGGTGCTTCACAGAAACCCAGATCAGAGAACATTAGACAAACGTCAATGGTTCTCAATATTGTAAAGCTGCAGAGAGATTCAGGATGAGTTGTGGGAAAAATGTATTAGTATTGTTACATTCCCTTATGACAATGCAGTTCAATAAACAGGAGTCACAACAAAAGACATGCAAAACACAGTAACACACTTTGAATTCCACTGTAAGTGGACGTCGTGGGATCAATAACCTTGGGACATGTTCTTCAAAGCATTTCTACAGCAGCTTAAACTATGAGGAACTGTCAGGTGACGGACACTGCCTATGGCATGTTATGTTTCCGTTCAAAAACACAACATATATCTTTTCTCAGAAGCCCTCATGTCAGGTTGAGCATTCAAAAGCAGCTCTGAACTACCTCTGGACAACCTTTTCATTTATGACAAATGATTGTATGTGCAACCCAAATATTCTGAAGGGGACATTTCAGAAATTACTGTTAATTCATCATTTTATTAGAGTCTGTGTTGTTTTTCTTTGGGTTTTGCTTTAGGTAATTCACTGGTGGGACTGGTAAACACTGCATGGTGGCATATTAATTCTCAAAATAACATCGTATACATTCAACCCAATCACTAGAATAAATGTTGGCATTGTGCATTACTGCAAATGACGGATATGTTACATTATGTTATAATTTTCTTTGATTAACCTGTGGTAAAGTTTAGGCACAAAAATCACTTTGTTATGGTTAGGAAGTCATCATGCTTTGGCTGAAAATACCTGGTCCTGACAACCATTGCTGCTGTGGAATGTGCCAACGTCACAATATCAGGTTATTGTTGCAACAAACTGCTGGAAACATCATGACGTGTTGTTAAAAAACAAGGCTGGCCCCGAATAGTGGTTTCCTGCTTGGCTACTTGACAGCTCTCAACTAGGTCTCAGCTCATAGACATGTAAACAAAACTATGTCACTTTAGAAACGTTGGGATGATTTTTATGAAACTTACAAAATTGGTTTGCTGGTGTGTTTATCTAACCACTGGACTGAAAAATTACAAGTGGATTTCACTGACATATCGAGGAGGTATCAGATGCTGACTTTTGCTGAAGTAATTTAATATTTAGGGGTCTTCTTGTTCTTCCTCAGACACAACATTGACACCTGCGTACACACCAGCTGTGAAAAATTACACATTCAGTACACTGTGTAAAGTGTTAGATTCACTTTGATGAAGTGAGCCATTCTCCCCATCCCTTCTCTGAATAACCAGTACTGGTCCTGAGGGACTTAGTAGATTAAACGGACACCTTAGTTTATCCTGCTTACTTCAGAGAAAAGCATCCTCTATGATTTGGGTTAACAATAAGAAATTAATTTGTGCAAAAGGATGAGGCTGAAAAACTGAGCTTCACAAACAACCCTGTCGTGACCTTCTCTGTGTTGTGTTTGGTTTCTCTGACCTGAGATCAGCCAGATTTAAGACTGGTCCAGCCCTGTCTTGCGCGGAGCAGTGGAGCCCTCTGGTTTTAACCATTAAGAGAGAGACAATTATTCTTTACTCCACGCTGACATAATCAATACTGCTCTATGTTAGACAGCTTTAATACAAATCCTCACCATGCATCAGACACTGTGGCCTTTCATCCTCCTGTCTCCCATTACAGAACTCATCTTTCCTCATTACAGTTGCAGCTGGTGTGAGTTCGGACTATTCAGTGATCGGCTAGAGCATTGATCTTAATCATAAATGACCCCAAGAGCTGTTTTACAAATGAGCAGCTAGTCATCTTCAAGAATTATGAGCATGGATTTGTATTAACAGATTATAGTCACTTTAGATGTTAGCACATATATATTAATATTTTGGTGACAGAGTCATGAGGATCGCAAAGATCAGTTCAAGTGGTAAAAAAAATAAATAAATAAAAGGTAGAAATTACAAAAAAACAAAAAACAATCTACCAATACTGCCAAAGGTAATGTTGTAATGTTGTAATGTAGGACAGTTACACAACTTATCAGAGGGTTTTAGAGGCTAAGTGGTTCATTGAAGCATGTTCTGCAGGTGCATGTTTCTCACATTAGAGCAAACTATCCAAGTGTGAAATCTTACATACATAATTGTCATTCACACTGTGGAAGACAAAACGACAGAAGCAGCTACCAATCTGTGGAATGTTAAAACTATGAAAAACCTGCAGCTTAACTGTCTGTCAACTCTGTTGTGCAAGTTTGCGCAACAGAGTTGTTAAACTTTTTTATACAAGCTGGGCCAAAAATGTATGCAATGCATGGGTGTGTGTGTGTGTGTGTGTGTGTGTGTGTGTGTGTGTGTGTGTGTTTGTGTGTGTGTGTGTGTGTGTGTGTGTGTGTGTGTGTGTGTGCATGTTTATGGGCTTACAAGCTTCTGGCAGGTTTCCTACGCTGTGCAGTGTTGTACACATTGCTTTGTAACATTCCAGTCCCCAAAATACATGTTGGCATTTCTCCAAACTGCAGGTCACAGAACTGTATTTAATATACAGCAGATATGTTAAAAGTTTATGTTTCTTTATGATTTAATTCTATGTTGTGTGCGTGTCGTGTTTGTGGCACAAAAAAAAGGTTGTTAAGGTCAAGGGAAGATCATGTTTTCAGCTTGAAATACTGGGTCTAGTCAGCACAAACATGGCTCGAAATATCCTTACATCTTGTTAAAAATACACACTTCTTTACTGTGGTCTCGAACAGTGGTACTGTATGATACATATATGGTGTAGTTAATGTGATGCGTATGAAACCTACAAATGTAACATGTTAAGTTTGTTGCTGATTTGAAATGCTGAGCATCTTTAAAAGATATTTTTGTCTGCAGGATTTGTCTGTCACGCTGCATTGTCAAAGCAGTTGGAAACAAACTGCTATACCAAATTAGTCAGTGTACATGCTGTGGTTGCCAGTATCTCCATCCATCTACTCATCCATTTTCATCTACTCATGTGGGGCCAAGTCACGGGGGCGGCAGGCTGAGCAAGGTACTCCAGACCTCCCTCTCCCCAGCAATGCTTTCCATCCCCTCCTGGGGAATCCCGAAGTGTTCCAAGGCCAGATGAGATATACAATTCCTCCAGTGTGGTCTGGGTTTGCCCCAGGGCCTCCTACCAGCTGGTTGTGCTCAGAAAACCCCGTACAGGAGGCAATCGGGAGGCATCCTGATCAGATTCCAGAACCACCTCAACTGACCCCCTTCGACACAAAGGAGCAGCAGCTCTACTCCAAGCTTACATGGGATGCCAAGTGGTGCCAGTGGCTGCACAGATTCATGTTTAAGCAGTCTGTCTTGCACTGAAATTTCAGAATGAACTTGATTGTTAAATAAATGCATATACATCACATGCATCAACAGCAAAAAATAAATAAATAAATATGGCTTCTGCATCTCATATCTATGCAGATATAGCTTGGTATCCCATAATTACTGATACAGATCTCAATCCATTTATCAGATCTACCAGCTTATCCTTTAGAGGGAGCCCATGGACAGGTGTTCAGTCTGTCAGATGTTGTAATTATATTTTAAATAATTTAAAATAGTTTTATTAGGGCAGAGAGAGGGAGAACTTTTCTAACACATGTGGTGGGAACGCTTCAGCTAAAGTTAGACCATGAATATCACCAAAACTATCACAGCAGTGATGTTGTGGGTAGAAGCTGTACCTTGGCATTATACAGTATAAACCATGTATTGACAGGTCAGCATTGTATGTGGCATGTGCTAATATAGACAGTGCAAATGGCGTGCACTCTGTTGTTCACCCCATATTTCTCGTCAATTTTTCCATAACCTTATTTCCTTTAAGCCAGGGTCAGTTCCTTGACCCACCCTCTTCTCTTGTTTTCTGGCAGTAACCAGGTCACAGTTCCTGTCTGGTCAGACGCTGTGAATGAGAAATACAGCCCAAGCCTCTACTCACTTTGAATTAAGCATCCCTGGGGACGAAACTGCACGAGATGGACAACTCAGATAACGTTGTAAATCATGAGACAATACACTCTTACATAATCTATACTGGTTTCAACACTTATGTTTTGCTTTAAAAACTACAAAAACAAGTTCACAAAACAAAAACTTTAACCCTCTCTGTCACCTCTGCATTAAACATTACGTGAATGTCTGCATCTCGGTTCGATTAATTCAAGGCAAAAGACTGGGTCGGGTTAATCCAAATCAAAATGTGTTTACTCCTTTGGTTCAAGTTGAGAGGTTTTATTGCCACTACAGGCACCCTAGACCCCCGACAAACTAATTACCAAATCAAAATGAGTGAACACGATGTCCTGAGGCAGACGGGACTCTTAGTTTCTAGGAAACCTGAGCATTAGGAGCTGTTGCAAACTGTACTGTCCCCGGGCCTGATAACATCATACTAATACAAACTGAGGACAATGCATGTAATCAATTTGTCACACCCTGTCTCACACTTCCATTGTAAAGTACTAGTGCAAAGCAAAGCTCAGTATTATCCGATGATAATCAATTATCCCCTGGTTTTAACGTTGCATCAGATATTGTGGATTACAAATGCAGTTACTGTATAGACAATTTCACGCTTGAGAAGAAAAAAGCACAAAAAGCAATTTTAACCAACAATAGCATCTTAACTAGACACATTATTGATTCAAGCCTGTGATAATACTGCTTTAAAAAACAGAAGAGAACGGACGACATGATCTCTGATGTTTGCACTTCAGGGACAGTGCTTCTCTTCTTCTTTGGCAATTACAGACTTCCATCACATCCTGACAGACAAGAATTACATTTCATTATCCTCCTGTGCCCATATAAATCATGCTTATTATCTTCAACTCAGCCTCATGAATCCAAAATACTAATTGTATCGGGGCATCAGGCAAACAGCCAATCAAATGACCTCGCCTCCTCGAGTACTGTACAATTTGTTTCAGATATCGTTAACCTTTTCACTTGTTTCACAGCAAATGTCACAGCGTGGCGATTGACAATGATGCGGGAAACACTTGGTCAATAATTGTGAAGACTGATTGCGTATGAAACTTCCTCTACAGAAAGCAGTTATTACAAGTCAAGATGACTAGAAGTTTATTCAAGAATTTCAAGCTGTTTAAGCACATGGTTCTGACAGGCTTAAACACTTACTTGTTTAATTTTGATCACTTTTTGTTGCAGGAACTGATCAATAATACACACTGACAGAACGAATAGTGTGGTTTTGAATTTTTTTATGACCCCGGGTCATATTTGTTTTTGATGATTGATTTGGCAGATCTCTGTCTTCGTTTGCAGCTTTTGCTTAGAGCATGCTAGGTTGATGAGCAACAGGTGGTACCCCATAATTGGCCTGTCTGATTACTGCCTCTGGACTGTACAAACTGATGACATCATTCCGTTTGAGCAAGCTGGCCTTCACCTCCACCTCTGCCACTTCCTACAATTGAAGCCAGCATGTAGTTCTGTGTGAACTCTAAGTAGAGAAGCAGATTTCTGACTTTGAACGGGAAACTGTTATAGACTTGAGGTCATAGTTAGTAATTCTGATTTGTGAATTATAAATACTAGTCCATACCCATTGGTAGCTTTGTCACCTTCTACCTATACCAGCCCTATGTGCAGTTTCACATAGATTGACTACGTCAGTGAGTAGAAAAACGTGGGACAGACAGAATGACTGACTGACAGAATGACACACTGACAGTTTCCATGATTATTATTATGTACAGCATACCATACCATGACTTTCGACCACAGGGGGAGCCACAGCAATCGGTCACATTTTAACCAATTTTAAGCATTTTTCTGTTGTTACAGCGCCACCCAGTTGCCAATTAGAGTTAAATTTCACCTTGAGGCGTCCTGTTCTACATATCTACCAAGTTGAGTAAAAATCAATATGTCGGTTAGGCCTTGATAAGAAATTAGCTTTCTAGCGCCCCCATTTAGTTTAATGGGGTCAATAATGGAGGGGTCCCCTCAGATTATGTGTGGTCATATGCCTACAAAGTTGTGTGGTGATGGGTGAAACCCTTGAGATGTTATACACCTTTATGTGATGAGCCACGCCCTCCGCAATATTCATTGCCTTATAGAAGCTCAGTTTTAGTAAGTTTTCCAACTTTTGCCAAGAGGGAACTTTAGATATTGGTCCCTAGATTACGTTCACCCAGTTTCATGCAGATCGGTCAAACTTCCAAGGAAGAGATCGATTTGAAGTGTTTTTCAAAAAATTCAAAATGGCAGAAAATCTATATAACCAGAAGTTATGGGTTCTTGAGACAAATTTGTTCCTCATGAGGAGAGGCATCTCTGTGCAAAGTTTCATGTCTCTACAGTATACGGGACATGAGATATGCCCATTCAAAGTTTGCAAATTCAATCGGTTGCTATAGCGCCCCCCTTTGACCAACTGATGTAATATTGCTTCATTCGCATCCTCCCATGACCCTCTACCACTGTGCCAAATTTCACATGGATTGACCAAGTCAGTGAGGAGAAAAACGTGGAACAGACACACACACACACACACACACACAAGTTTTCGTCATTATATAGTTAGATAAGATTCCACTGTAAATATGGAGCACTTGAAGTAGCAGTTCAGTATGAGTGAAAAGGCTTCTTTGTTAGTGAACTGAACTGTCTCAGTTCAGGAGTTCAGGTTAAAGACTTGTCATTTATTAAAGCTGTATTTTTGTAAGGAGAGCTGGGGAGGAGAATGATTTGTTGCTTTAGGCACTGATCATGTGTGAGGTTTACAATAAACTGCTTCTTTGTGCTATGATTGATACTGTGCAGCTGGCCATTCTTGGGAGTTGGAGGAGTGAGGGAGTCAAACAGCATGTTATGTCTGATTTCCCCTGGACAGACACACTACAGTGTTATTGCCACAAATAAGAGATCACACTTAGCAAATGATAGGAAGTCAAGACAAGTTTAAACGTTCATGTCAAGAGAAATGATTTTGCTCTGTAATTTCCCACTCATGTTCAGCATTTGAGGAGGGAAAACCCACTGTAGAAGAGACAGTAATTAAGTAGGTTGTATTAAATAAGAATATGATGCTTACAAAATGGGGCGTAGCTAGATTTGGAAACGTGCCCAAGGGCTCAGTGAGTTGGATGGTTGCATACATAGCTCGATACGTAGCACATTCACACCTTCGCTGTGCGGTTTATGAAATGTAGGTGTAAGTGGCCATTCACTTAACCCCACCTCTTTAAGTTACTGTTCCTACACCTGTCAAGTTTACATTCTAGCATGACATGAATGGAGTTTACAATGCTAACAGATGTATATGTGCACCTCAAAAATGTTCTTGATCACTGTTTAAACAATGGGCCACCAATCTGAGCCAGGTAGACAAAAGTAGGCTTCTCATTTTTAGCAGAAGCTAGCACATTAACTTTCACTCAGTGACTTGGTTGCTGTTTCTGGTTGATTTTTTTTTTTAGGTTTCTCTATGACTTTTAAGAAAACGAAAAACTAGAAGAGTGCTCTTCAATATGCATTTGATGTCTATATACACACACAATCATGTAACTGCTTACTCTGCTGCTACCATTGTGTTCCAACAATTCTCAAAATGTGGGCAGGCCCCCATGAGGGGATATAGAGCCACTGCAGGTGGACCGTGGATGACCAGGGGGAAAATATGGAGTGAAATCAATTTGAATAAAGGGAATTATACAGGGAAAGTAAGCATAAGTTTGCTGATGCGGTGCTGACCTTTATCTCACAAAAAGAAAAATCAACAGGGATCCTTTTTGTTATTTGCTTCCCCAAGTACTGTTGCTAATGCTGAATAAAAAAGTGGGGTGGGTAGACATGAATTTTTCTCAGCCCCTGAGGGTGGGCATGACAGGAAAACTTTTAGAATTGCTGTCCTTATACAACCTGTAACCCCAACCCCACAATCTTTTAGTTATGTGGCCTGACACTAATAATATGGTTCCCCTTGGCCCTGGATGTAGAAAACTAATTAGCCAGGCACACTGACATCAGTGGCTTACATTCAAACATACTATTAATCTATCCCTCACAATTTTTTCCAGGTTTTTAGTCTTGGCTATTTGGAGTATCACAGTTATTTTTGCAGTCTGCACTGCTTTGGTGTATGAAATCCACATTTTGACAGACCTGCTGCCTACAGTAGCTGCAGTTGCTAATCAAGCTGCTGCGCAAGGGAGAGGTGCAGCCTCAGCTCCAGTGTTGGAAGAAGTGCTAAGATCTTTTACTAGTAAAACTATCATTTGGACTATAGTGTAAAAATACAAGTAAGAGTCCTGTTTTCAAGATCTTACTTAAATAAAAGTATAAGCATATAAATATACTTAAAGTACCAAAGGGAAGAGTGCTCATGCAGAATGGCCAGTTTTAAGATAATGCCTGGGTCATTTCAGTGATGTATTAATGCATTCATCTTGTAGCTGTTATAGGTAGAGCTCATTTTAAGATACTGCTGGGTAGCTTAACCTATAATAGTATATCGTTATTTGCCTCTCATTGGCTAGTACTTAATGCCCTCTGGATAAAACAATAACGCTGCCAGAATGGGATCTGTAGACCAGTGGTTCCCAACTGGTCCAGCCACAGGCTCCAGATTTCTCCTTAGTTGTTAGTTCAAGGTCCACATAGTATAATATATTCAGCATCATACTTGGTGTGACCATGTTGTCAACCTGTCTCTATCAAGTATCTGTCTATTAGTCACTCACTCTACAGCAGGAAACAGTGCTTCAAAATAAAAGCTCTGTGCTGGAAATGCACTGTACTTCAAAAGAAAGTGTTTTTTCCAAACTTTACACATTTGCCAGTCACTTGCGGGCCGTTCAGAAAGGACTCATGACTCACTTTTGGACCACGACCCACCAGTTGGGAACCACTACTGTAGACGATGGTAGCACCACAAGCTAAGACAGCTAAAGCAAAGTAAATATTTCCCTCTGAGATGTAGCAAAGTAGAATAACACTATAAAGTAGCAGAAAAAGGAAATACTCAAGTACCTCTGAATAAAGTACTTGAGTAAATGTACTTAGTTACATTCAACCACTGCCCAATAATAGAAATATAAGAAAGATCTAGAGGAAGAGGATGACAATTAAGCAGATTAAGGGGTACTTGGCACATCAGTTGTGTCAATTAAAGCTCAATATATTCAGAGTATTTGACAGAGTCTTTCTTTAATGCAGGTCCCTCTGACACTTTTGCTCCCCCTATCCTTTTTTCCACAAGGGCCAAGAGGAAGCCCACCCACACGCCTTTTAGCAGATGGAAATAACCTTTCCAGATTGTCCTTGCTGGAGATATAATTATCACAGAAGCTGTAGCTGTTAGTGGAAGTGCTCAACTGGCCCCTGAATACCTTGCCAGGTCCCTCTGTGACGCTGGTTTCCCATGGCCGCCCATCATTACCGGAACACACAAACCTTGGACAGGAAAGAAAAGAAATACAGCTCCTGCCGACATACGTAGGCTACAGTAAGAGAGTCGGGGATCGTAATGGTCGACCTACATCATGGCAGAGGCACAAGGTCTGCTGCTGATTGGGGTCTGGTCAAAGAAGTGAATCACTTTGTTCAACTTGTTTTTTTTGGTAATGCTGATTCACTGCTATGACCCTTAATCACGCTGGTCTCATACTTCCTGCAGAAAGACATTGTTAGACCAAAGAAATAAAGTCTAAAGATTGCATTGGGTTAGATATACCATATTCTGCCATTGGACCTGGATGTAGAGGAGAACTTTTTGTTCCAGGCATGACGAGCATACACAATGACACAGACAGATGACTGAGCAGCTTTTAATTATGTGTCTGGTCACAGGGGTCCTGAATTAGTTTTGTTCAGGGAATTCATGGATAGTGAGTCTGAGCGAGGGGTGAAGGGGTCTGCTTAAGTGTGAGAAAAGTACTTCAGCTGAGGAGAGAAAGAAGCCTTGTTCTGAGAGAAACAGTGAGAGAATGAGAGAGGGGAAGAGATGCAGGGGGCAAGTGCTGTGCATTCATTTCCTGGAGTCAGAGTGAATATGTGTCAACATATGTGTCAACAGGCTGCTTGAAAAGAAAAGAAACTTCTTGTGTTTGGGAATTCAAGTGGACAGTGAATTCAGCTCTTTGCTAAAGCGTCAGCTGATGCATACATGTTGCTGTTCCATGGAGTTTTTTAAGGAGTGGGGATAAGACTCATTTCACTTGTGTTATGCATCTACCCACAGGGAAAGTATTTCATAACCAGCATGAGAGGTTTTAAGGCTTCAGCAGCAATGTTCACTGCCTCTGGAGCAGTAAATTTACACTGATGGGTTTGGATCCCGCTGACAGAGAACACTATGTACAGTCAACACAAAGAAACATTTTACTTCTGTTATAAAAATGGCAGCACATCTGTCAGCTTTCTGTTTATGCTCATTCACTTCATGCTTTTACACGACCCTGACTGATACCATATGACTTCAAACCAACTTTTTGCATGAATAAAGTGCACATTCAACTTTTCTGATCACATGGTGTGGCAGAGTAGAGGGTTTGAAATTCGAAGCGAGGCTTAACACGAGTGCTGCATACAAGGCTGGCTGAGGGTTTCATTTAAATTCACAAGCACACAGGTGCGTGCCAACTCATGCAAATTCTGCACACATGTTTGGCTCCTGTTCAGGTGTTGGTATGCCTATGTATCAGCATGCCAACAATTGAGTGGTGTATAGCACCTTATCTCCCTGTTCTTTGGGTACATGACACCGGTGCGTCACTGGCAGACACCATATGCATTTCGATGAAATGAAACCTTGTACCCCTGAGTGTTCCTGATAGCTGGCAGTTCAGACTGGGACAGCATGGGGCCAAAATTACTTCCAGACGGACTATTTATACCATAAGCTACTTTCATCCTTATCACATGACAGTACTTTAGAAATTACAATCACTGAGATGGAAACAGGGACATACAATACTCTGGGTATGTATGTATCCTATTTTACAGTGTGATTTTCTGTTTTAATGTTAAGAGAAAATTCTATGATCACTGAGCACCATACATTTACAAGTTTTCCTTAACACTTAAAGGTATACTATGCAAGAACTGTTGTTTACTGTTTGTAAACACAACATTTGAACTTGGCCCCTCCTCCTTGCACAAATGTGTGTGTATGTACACTGCAAGCTATTATTTTAGTAATGTTAAATTTGTTGTAATATTTTAGCAACAGTGATGGGCGAACGATTCTTTTGATAGTATTGGTTGGCTAGGGGGCGAGATAACACTGCCCAAAGGTTGCAGCCCATAAATGTCCCGAACACAGCAACATAATTTGAAAATTAAAACATCCATCCATCCATTTTCATAACTGCTTATTCTCTTGGGAGTCGTGGGGTGGCTGGAGCCTATACCAGCTTATATTGGGGTAGAGGCAGTGCTAACCACTACATCACCGTGCCACCGCAAAATTAAAACAAACCAAACAAAAAGAAAAAAAGCAGAGGAGAATAAATGAAGAAGATGTGCAGTATATGTGTATCACTAATATCAAACCGCACTTCCTTTCTTTTTAAAAGTCAATGACATAAGTTGAGCTTTTGACGCTGTTGTCACGTTCATCACCGACGTGGAGGACTCCAGCCATGAAACTTTGCAGCCTGAGGATGGAGTGACAGCCTACATCAAGTTCAATTATAAATACATCTAAGCCACGTTCTGGGTTTTTAGGTTATCAGCTTTGAATTTATAGCAGTGTTGGAAAAGCCAGACCCTCAGTGACTGAAATGCAATTCATCCTTTCTAAATCCATTTCTAAAAGGCCATTCACTAGTTCACAGTCCTTATTCATAAACTGACGACAAAAGCAAGAATGAAAATGTCAAGAAATATGAATAGAGATGTCTAAAAAAAGCAGCCTTGAGTATTAATACGCTTTTCTACGACAGACTGACTTCAGCAGTCTTACATCAGTGTTTTATTAACAAAAATATACCAATCAGTCACCACCTCTGTCTGAAGGCTCTGCTCCAGCACTGATGACCTAGAACACTATGTGAGTGGCAGCCAGCAGGCAGGAATAGAAAGGTGTGAACAGGTCTGGCTGGTCTGCTGAGTTCCCACTGTCTGGAACAACAACTGTGAAGTACTACAACAAAGCTTTCAGGTAACTCACACCTCTGAAACAATCAACTTTGGGCACACGTCACAAATGTTTATAGGCCATACAGGCTGACATACATACTGAACATATTTGGCATGCTCTATATACAGACATATGATAACAATCAAGATATGTTAGACACGACAGCGCTCTCAAAATTCCAAACTACTGCCGTTCCTAAGTACAGCTTTGAGTTTTAAGGAAAGCTTCCTGAGAAAGTTCAATTAAATGACACCACCTATGAACATATGCCTGAGTGAAGCTCTCAAATTGGAGAGTGCTCCGGTAATTGCGTTAGAAGGATGCTCTTTTACCACACGTTATCTTACTTCCTGCAGGTGTCAAGCAGCCTTAAATTGCTCACATTTCTTTTCAACACAAATTTTCTTTCATTAACACGGGGAGCCAAGAAGTTCACTGGGTGAGAACTACAAAAACAGTGTCAACTTCGGAATTAAGTGCTAGAAAGTTATCCTAATAGATGAGTTCATCTTTACAGGCATGAGTCATGAAACGAAAGTTGGTGTAATGTGTGTTTTAATCCCTAACACTTCAGTTTGCTCTCTAGTGTTTCAAACGGATGTTTAATCATGGAAACCATCCGGCCTAAGGCTACTCTGTTTTTCTGCACATGTAATTATTAACACAGAACAAATAATGTAAGTAGGAGAGCAAACACAGATTGCTTGTTTTGAGATTAATAAGCTTAAGTATGCAACGTGACGTGAAAACCAGATGTAAAGGTTTTGATTAAGTTTATTTTTGACTCACACATGGGAAAATTCTCAGTTAAATTACAGCACAGTGACATTAGATGTTTTCAGTCAGACAGGAGGAACTTTTTCATGTTCCTAAGAACCCCCTTTTTGTTGTGTCCGCACGACAAGAACTAGGAACAACTGTTGTTCTTAGAAAGTGACTTTTTTAGCTCCTATTTCAGAGTGGGTACTCCTGCTTAAATGTTGTGGATGGTGCCAATGGAACCATTCCTGACCATCCCCATTTTTCATCAAACACTGCAGCTTATGGATTGGTCAATGGAGAACCGTCACTCTTGCTAAGGGGTGAGTTGTGGCTGGTTTTAAAGTTTATGTAACCATTGTTGGAACTGTCTTTTGTACAGTATAAAATGAAATGGTGTTATGCTGCCTTTTCATCTTTACGTGTTATCAGTCAGCAGCTTTAAACTAATTCAGTGTGCTGACAGCTCCTGGCAACTTGGAATATTTACTTGCATGTTACTCAGTGTGTGAGCTAAAGGTGTGAATCTATTAGTACACCATAAATGTCAATACAACAACTCTGACCATTCCTTTTGTTTTTATTTTCTCTCTTGGACGAAGTACACTTTAGTGATGATTGGATCTTTAAGAGCTTTAAAAGATGTAAAATATGGATGATGTGAACTGCAAATATTTGTATAATATATATTTCCTCACATGGAGGAAAGAAGTGAAAGAGTGTCGTTTTAGTGTGCTTTGGCAGCACTACCCTCCTGCTCTTGCTCCACAAGGGCTCAATGGATATTTTAAATACCCCACCAACAGACTCTCACTCCAGCCTGTTCATTTTTGGTTGTAAAAATGTCTGCGCGGAAACCAGTTCTGTGGATGATAATCAAGCTACAGACATTCCTCTGAAGAGAAAACACAAGAGCTGGAGGGAGCAGTGAGTGACAACAAAATGCGAAACAGATCTAGGGTCTAGGTACTTACAATACTAAAGTTACTATACCTAAAGTTTTTAGAGAAGACAAAAAGTGTCCGTCAATTGATCCAGACATCATAACGTACACTGATTGGTCGAACAGCGCAAATGCAGCACTGGCAACCACCATTTTTAGAAACCTGTTCCCTGTGTAAACAACACAAACAACAGCACGTAATGAAAGAAATGGAAGAAAACACGGACAAATGGATCAACAGGGGAGTCCAGGCTGTACTGAGCACATATGTGACGGTGGAAAGTGAAAGTGATGTTGCTATACCAACCACATCACTCCAGCATTTCCATTTGGGGTCCAAATGCAAACTGAAAGGAAAAGACCTTGAAGGTGTGAAGTTCTCGGGAGAGCTCCCCAGTGGGGCAGTTCCACTCAGAGAGTCCCCAGAGCTACATTAGTAATAATACTGTGTATAAGCATAGCACATTTCATTTCAGGGGGAAACACAATGTACACAACACGTGAGCTACAATATAGTAACTATGGAAACACAGTTAAAACAAACGTATAAATAACACGTCAGTTACAAAGAAAATAGAAATAAAGATTTAAATAATCAAGATCAACAACCAGTCAATCACTGCCTGATGTTTTTGTCATGCAGTCTTATAATGTTTAAATGTGTATGTTTTGACTGGTGTCAGGATCCAGGCCTGTGCGACTGCTGTGATGGAAAACAAACTCTTCCACAAAACGTCTCCTTAAAATGATTTGCACATTCGGCCGTGGACGAGGATGACTCACTCATTTCTTTTTCACTCACCTTTATCCCTGCTCTGCCTCGTTGCCATGCCCACATAGATGCACAAAGAGAGCACAGGGTTAGGAAAAGACAAGGTATGACCTTGTCGTTATTCGCTTGGGGAAAGCTAAAACGCAAAATGACAAAAGAGCAACAATTAAAGACTCTGGGCCAAGCAGACACTCAGCAGAAGGTTTGGAAAAAAGTGTGCCCTTTCCTTTAAAGGAAAAGTAATATTCTTTGAAAAACACTGCCTGTAGTAGGAGGACAAGGAAAACATAATGATTCACCATCTTGCTCACTAACGACCCTTAAAATGTCTGATGTGTTGAATTGTACACTGTGCTTGAAACACGACGCTGTAAAGCTGCAAAACCAGTTAATGACTGCTTCGTCTTTGTTCCACCAAAGATGTGATCAAAGCCAAGCATGACTTTTACTTTCAAGTCATAGCCCAAGAAAGCAACAATTAACAGAGCTCCTGCATCTGGAGCAGACATAGAAGCTATCTTAGGGTGCTTTCACATCTGCCCTGTTTGGTTCGGTTCAATCAAAGGCAGGTGTGAACACAACAATCATACTCAGGTGTGCACCAAAACCACAACAGCGACCTTCTTGAAGAGGTGGTCTTGGTCCAGTTACAAACAAACTCTGGTGCAGTGTGTTTGTGGTGAGAACGTGGTTTAACCTCAAGCTGAACCAACTGCAGTTGCATTACACATTGTTTGGGTTAAACAAGCATGAGCATGTTACAGTCCTGGAGGATTATTAATGTGCACCTCCTCCTGTCCTGCTTTGATGTACACATTCGGCTCGTCAATGCATCAAAACATTGTTTTCTAGTTGGAGCCGCGCCTCGTTTTCAGACTGTATGGTTTGAGTACAATGAACAATGACAGCAATATAGTACACGATGAGCAGTGCTCAAATCAACCTGCGTAGTTGTCCCTCCATTGTGACATTAGAAAGTGTCACATTTATCTTGCATGTGTACTCTTCTTCATCATTTTGCTTATTTCCAGGATTTTTCCAGCCTTCTCGTAAGGCATTTGATCTGGTCCGCTTGTAATTGCTGCCATGAGAACACAAACCAACTCTAGGCAGTTATGCAACTTTTTAAAAAAACAAGTTCCCAAAGCAAGCGAACTCCAGGATGAAAGCGCCCTTAGTTTACTGATTGGACAGAATGCTTAGAAACGATTTTCAATGAACTGTAATTACATAAAAAGCCCAATAACAGCTGTATTCAGATGACAGTTCCAGAGAGATTCTGCGGAGTGTGGGTGACCTGGCCTTGTGGCAATTAGAACACAAAACGGCCATAGAAATACGAAGTCAGAGAAATTCTATTATTTATTCAAGTGAGCTTGTGGTTCATTTCTAAGTTACCCATCGAGGTGGCTTTTCTTTATTTTAGAAACCAAAAGCTGCGGGGCAACTGGAGCCATGACCGAAACACAAGCACTTTATTTATCTAACAGATGGGCCTGACTGTCTTCTGATCGGCTATTTCTGGGTGATAGGGATCCATTCCTCTGTTTCTGTTTCAAATTGACAGAACAGCATTGTTTGACATCCAAATCTAGATTTAGAGCGTCTTTGGTTGAGCGTTACATTATTAGCTTTCTGTTGCTTTTGTGTACAGCAAACTGTACCTGCAGCTGCTTCACAGTAAAATACTCCCATAAAAGTCTTGCTGCTTCCTGCCTTTCTGTTTAACCACATTCAGAGCAGTCACCAAGGGCTTACTCATTTCTCTATAGAAGTCTAGTCTACATCAACATTTGTCTGTTTTGCAGTCCTTTCGTTGGCACTTTGAAACACTGCATAAAGATTCTATGCAGGATATACGTCATTAGAGTTCTGACAAAGCACAGTGAGTGGGACCTTATCAGAAGGGCCCTGCCCTCTGTCTGATGAATAGTAAGTAACACAAGAGTGATAACAACATTAACAATGACAGCAACAGCCACAGTTTTAGTCACTGATTTCAAATCCAGTGTGTTCGAATACTGAGACACAATAGAAAATTTATCATCCCCTTAAATACTGCAGTGTTGGTTGACTCAGTGGTTGTGTTAACCCTGCTGCTGAAGGATACAGAGGATGGCAGTCATTTATACACATGATAATTTTGGGTCATTATAATCTTGGTGTAATTTTGTGTAGTTTTGGCAACACTGTTAGCTTTAATAGGATGTAGACCACAGTTAAAGCCCCTGTATGTAGTACAGTTTTAAAAAATTGCCAGTTCTAATAACAGAGCTTTAAAATGAGAGTGGACTGGGCTCTCCAGTTCAGTTTGAGGGCAACACACTGTCATTATATATTATTATATTATATTGCAATGTAAACAGGTGAACAACTTACGATTTTAGATGCTGAAAGACACAAGTGTATCACGCGGCATGACATAGAAGGAGGCCAGAGGTGAGAGATAGAGACAGAGAGGTTCTGTTTTATGGTTCAGATAAGCACAGTCATGAGTTGTTAACAATGAGGAGCTGTTTGAGTATACTGCTTGTCAATTTATATCAGATATGATCAATGTGACCTTGCTGCCGGGACCAGGTTTGCGCTGAGAGTGCACACCGCCTAATGAAAATGTACTGAAACATTTTTGCACCCGCACACTGCTAATGCCATTGCTTTTCTGCATGAAGAGGACTGTGTAATTTCTCTGCATATGATCAATTTATTCTGCCCTTGTACTTTCTGAAAAAAAAAATCAGGCAGTCAGCCATACATTTGTGTTTATCAGTCTAGGTACTAATTTTCGTTTGAGTGTTTACAACCTTTTGTTTCTGTACGATGGCCCTGAGAGCTAAACACACTGCAAGTGAAGAAAACACATGCAAATAGACATTCCACAAGCAAATGAAGAAACATCTTCACCAACTAAAAGACACACAAAACATCAATTGAACAGCATATGTGCAGCATTTGGTTAAAGCTCTGCAAGAAGCTCACAACATATGTACAGATAAGCAACGCTTATTGTTGCTGTTTGACGTTTATTGTTATTTAAGGCAGCTTTTTATGTTTTTGGTTTATTTTAACATGATTGAACATGATTCAGATATTATTGCAGAGATCAGCTGTAAAACTAGAGTTAGCCTTTGTAACAACTGGTTAACCAGGTGAGAGTGGACTCAAACGCACGCCTCTGGAGACATCTGAGGTAAAATAACAGTCGTCATACAATTAACGCTACTCAACCACATCCAGCAACAGAGGCGCAAGAGTGTGCTATTACGGAGACTGCTCCTGCTGCATAACAGTACGCTTGTTGTTGTTTTTCCGGTAATGACGTTTTACTGCCTTCTGATTGGCTACAATGGCCTTACAGTTAGGAGTTATATCGCCACCTCCTGCTTTGGCATGTGTATTACATTGCTTGATAGTGGAATTTGCGGTGTCATGTGGACGGAGGTATTTTTATTACACGGCTCGTATTGACGCAGATTTTTTAAAAACTGGAGGCCAAAAAAGTTCAGTTTTAAAAAATACCCGTGCTCGCGTGGACTAGGCCTAAGACAAACTGGCACTGAGAGAAAACAAGACACACACTACACACTCTGGTGAGGGGAAGGATAACAAGACACAGGTGAGGCTAATCAGGGCAGGACAGACAATCAGACACAGGTGAGGTCATCAGAAAGGAGGGAAACTACACACAGGGGCAGGAAGTGAAGTCAACTGAAACGAACAGGAAATCAACATGAATTAATTAAATAAAAACTGTTGAGTGTCAAGTTACCCAGATGATCCAGAGTTTATTGGCACTACTTCCACATTGTGCGACCCGTAGAACAAGAACACCAGAGACTAATGGCAGCAATGCTCTGCCGAGTGTAACCGAGCAGCTAATTCCGCAAGCCAAACAGCTAAATTCCAGTTTGGAGATAAAAAGATTTAATCTTGCGACCCTTCTAGGCTTTCCAAATGTTACTGCACCAAATGGATCAAACCCTGATAGTGAAACAAATTATTTTGCAGGGGTTGTGATGCTCAAAAAAATGTATTCACTGATTTGCAGATATCTCTCCAGCCATTTAAGTCTGTGGGAAGAAGTCTTTTGAGGCCACAGGGCATCACAAGACTGACCCTGGAAATTGTAGCTCCACTGTTTGACCACCACTGCAAAAATTGGCTTCAAAGTGCAGCACACTTACTAATGCTGCATTCCAGGCAAGTTTATGAGGCCGTAAGTCTCCACTTCAAGTCACGACTCACAACTTCATAGCGTTCCATTTTTTGTCAATTTCTTACCTGTATCATCTGCATCAACACCGCATCCACGGGGCTGCCATTGTTGTTTAGAGGAGTAACGTAATTGGTTTAGAGGGCTGTGTGACGTCAGAGAATGCAACTGGGAGTACATCGATCTGGGACGAGTTCACGGGTGGTAAGTTACGGGTTTGACTGCCGTTCCAGTGCACTTTCACGGATAGAAGGTTGTAAAAACACGAGTTACGGGTTGCCTGGAAGGTGCCATAAGGGCCCACAAGGAAAATGTAAAAGAAGGAATAGCCATGACGACAGTGACGGCATTTGAGGAGCCAGACTTTGGTGTCAGTTCTATTAGAGTCAATGGGAAAGGGACACTATCACACTATAACACATCATATCTTTGTTGTTTTAACTTTGTCCAGTAGAGGCTGAGATGCAGCTGCTGGACAGAGCCATAATCTGTTTGGAGACCAATAACAAGGAAAACAAATGCGCATATTTAGGCTAAATAAAAAAACATCAGTCAACATGTGTGTTCTTTAATCTGGTGGAAGGATTTTTCAGTCAAAGTTATAACAGCAAAGATATGATGGGTTATAGTGTGACCGCGATGCCTGCCTCATTGACTCCAATGCAACTGACGCCAAAGACTCGCTCCTTGAACACTGTCATTGTCGTTGTGACTCTTCTTTTATATTTGCCTTGCAATCCCACAGGAAGTGCCTGCACTAGCCATGTGCATTATTTTTTAGTGTCCCCCGGAAACAATTGTCATTGTGTTTTCTGAATGATGCATCATCAAATTTATGTGTTTATGTGTCATCAAGTTGGTGAAGATGTTTCTTCATTTCCTTGAGTTGTGTCTATTTTCATGTGTTTTTTTTAATTTGCAGTGTGTTGAGCTTTCTAGGCCACCATAGTTTCTCTCTTATTCATACCAATGAAAGATTAATGACTTCAGCTGACTGAAATCTTTTAAGCTGAGCCCCTGGTGTTGGGTTTGTGAAGTTGTTCCACTTTCATTTTGTTGGTATGTTGATCATTGTCCAGATTTGTGGTGAAGTAAACTAATATTAGCATAGCATTCGTGAACAGGTAAACACAGCTGTTAGCTGGGATCATGTGAGATGCAATATGATTCAAGGGTGACAAGTTTTCACTGCAGAAAAAGCACCAGAAAGTGTTTATGCAAACTTTCATATTTAACCATTTATCATTTTTAATGCACACTTTCATCTTTAGTACTGATGATTCAACTCGGAAATCATCTGCTTTACTCATTTAAGCCCTGGGAGTGTTCCACCTACCAGCCCCATTATATTTTAAAAGTATTTTTTAAATGTTAATGTGTCTTCAAAATATATATTTACACAGTATTTATAATTTTCCAGTAACACATTCAAAACAGGAACATTAAGATACCTCAGTATGTCTCAAAACCACTTCACCTCAGACAAATGGCTCATATTCAGCAATGAATGATAGGCCTCAGTTTTTCCACCCGGGTTTTGTGCCAAGATGAATGAATAATGCAGCTTTTAGATTGAGAATTTAACTGAAAGATGCATTAGCAGAATATCTAATATTAGCGTCGTGTTCCGGAAGAGGGCGGATATAATTATAGAATCTGATTTCTCTCCATCTCCACCATCATCTCTGACGTGTTGTTTATGAAATAGGAATCAAAGGGATAATAGACCAGCATCCACCTGCTCACTCACCTGCATACAAATGGGAATATTTAGCAAAGACAAAACTGCATCGCAAAGAAGCCGAGAGTGGGAGAGACATCAAAACGGTACAATGTTCCGAGCCCCCTTTCTTCCGCTCATGTTTTCATTTTTACAGCACCAACTGACTTTTTCACAATTATTTTCACTAAGCTTTTTCATTCAGTTTACAATTTAAAGTAGTTGCCCACCAATAAAACCATAAGCTGCTCAAGCTTTACTCTATATCTGTTTATTTAGAAGCAAAGAGACACAAAGTGTGTGTGTTGGTTGGAGCTGCTGCCAATATTATAGTAAATTGCTGCTGATTCTGTCTGTTGCTTTTCTTGTTTTGGAGGCACAAATTACATGGGAAGTAAGCCTCTCCATGACTGCAGTTGCTATAGCAGCAAGATCACAGGCACAAGTAGAGCAGACTTTGTATAACTAAAGGAAGATAATACAATCTATTGCTACAAAAACACACCCAAACAACCAGATCAGCTAAATGAGAAGGGGCACAGAGGGTTTAACCTTTAACCACAATGCTTCAGAAAAGGTTGACATTTTTATTTTGCTTGACTGGGTGGTAAGGCAAGTTACCTAGTTTGGTATGCTTCCAAAAGTGTTTACAGTAATAGAAAGGGAGGAAAGATTAGGGAAAAGATGCAAACAAGAAATTTATTTTATACCAGAATCCTCATAAGAAAGTCAAAAAGGAAAAACATTTTACACAACTTTTTTTTCATCTGAATATTCATCATTATTTTCCACTTAATTATCTTTTTCCAAACAAGTTTTTTAGTGCATCTCAAAATAATGAGTCCTCTTTGTACTGTGGTGATGTAAAAACAATTATCTGAATGTATTGCTATCAAACAACATGTATCAGCTATGAGACATGCCAAAAACTGAGATAATATTCCCACAGTTCCCACTATGGTGCTTGAGCATCATTAAAAAAGATGAATTCACCATTCTGTAGCCAGAAGCTCAGTAGCCATAAAAGTAAGCAGTTCATATGCATTACTAATTCATTCATTTCTGCAGTTATCATTTTGTGTGACTGTGGAACCACAACGTGACGTGTAACAAAAAAAACTGAGGCCCTGTCCACACGTATACAGGTATTTTTGATGGTTATTGTCCTCTACATTTTGGCCACATGTCCACATGCAAACACAGTGTCAGGTCATGAAAACACAGATTTTTTTAAACACCTCCTGAGGTGCAAATTTTTCAAAGCTCCGATATCTGAGTAGATGTGTAAAACAGGGCATTTGGGAAGCAATGACATCATCTTTTCGAATGGCACGTGCTCATTGTTGCTTTGTGTAATGAGCTAGAAACAACAACAACAATGTCGGCCTACCTGTTTGTTTACGTTTTGTTAGCATTGCTTAGTCTAATAATGACTGTTTACATTAAATTACATTATTGCTGCACAACTTCACGGACAATCAGAGGCATCTGCTGCACCCAGTGTTTTTGTTCCACCTCAGCGTCTGTGCTTTGAGGTCAGCCAGAATTGACAGTTTATTGTCAATGAGGAGTTGTAGGAAAACTTTTGTACATCCAGAGCATCACTTGTATCTTTGAGTGAGCTTATTCGTTCTTATATCGCAGGGTGATTAACGGTGATGAGAGCCACAGCAGCTGTTTTGAAAAAGGTAACTTTAGCTTGTACACCTCACTACCTTTGTGACAAGGGGCGACATCTGAAGAGTGCTCGGAGTCAGTTTCGTGTTATAGTGTGGGTGGAGATATCACGTGAACGGAATTATTTTTTAAAAATGGAACAGAAAAATATCCGCTTTAAAGAATATCCGTTTACCTGTAGACAGGGCCAAGGGGTGACAAATGAGAATTGTTGAGACAAATTTCAAATCCTTGTAAGCTGGTTTTCTCACCATAGCTGGACAAAATGCTCACAGACAATAAGATTTATTTAAAGATAATGGGCTTCTGCACAACACCACAAGTCTATGGAGTGCACATATTTTCCAAGCTTGCTAAACAAGGCAAACATACCAGAGGGTATGATAAAAGTGGAGGCAGATAGAAGTGTTTAGCCCGAGCACTAAAACATCATACAACCACATTACATCTCACCAAATATGCATTAATATTAAATTGATTTATGATAAACATAAACCCATTTTATTAAAGATATTTACAACACTTAATTAATAATAATTGACTGTAACAAAAGACCATTGTTACTTGCTGCCCAACAACTGGAGTCCTGTCTGTGATACTTAAAGGGGCTCTATGCAAAATTCAGAGTGTCTGAGTTGTCTGGTTTATGCTCTGAACGTCACAATCAGAACCTTTTAAATAAGCTGATTCATCGCATCTGGTATCTCATAAGTATTGAGCTTGTTTTTATTTGTTTGCATATCTTTAGGAGCTAAAACTGATCAGTCTGATGCTGTATGTTCTCAGCAGAATATTGTATCACAACAAGATTTTGACTCAAGAGATGTGCATAGATCAAAGGTAGTTTTGTGCCCTCAAGGTGACACTTCTTCTGTACAAATTAATTCAGGCCATTAACTGGATGTAACCCAAGTTCTCTGAGAATGTACAGACAAGGGTCTTGGCAGAAAACCAGACAAATGGATATTTAACCACCTGCCCATAACTGGACTGTGTACAGAAGCAGAAACAACTATGACCTTATCATACCCCAGAGAGGACCACCTGAGGATTAATAATAAGGTGCCAGCACAACATTACGATGAAAAATAGCTTTTACATTCGGATTCTGTGGAGCTGCATCATTGCCCTGGAGAAGAATTGTGGGTAGTAATAATAATAACCCAAGGGTGTCAGAAAACACTGCTTGGTCAATGGACCTTGGCATCAGATACAGATACACAATGCACACTAAAGAGTCTGTATGAGGTGCACCGGGCAGGGTATTCATTTAGGATTCTTATGGCTTGAGGGTATAAGCTCTTCCTGAGCCTCTCAGTGCAGGCCCTCTGTAATTGGTGCCTTACACGTCATCCCAACAGGAAGAAAAGACCATTATCACATGGGTGGGATCCTTAATTATTCTCCTAGCCTAACATCAACCACAATCTTTTTCTAACCATGTAGTTTTATCACCTAAACCTGACCGCTGACCCCTTATTTCAAGATACACTGCAAAAGGCTGCCCCCAGTGTCATCACACTGGTCATGAAGGCTTCTGCCCGAGTGTCAAAATATGATGGGTAGGGAGGAGATCACGTTGCAGCTCTGCATACAGGTGCCTAGACCCATTCATTCACCCATCCATTCAGAAACTCCGTCACTGGTGACGCAAATCTGTTGGTAATGTGAGTCAGCCCTGTTCATATGTCCACTGCCCTGAGAGGAAACTACGTCTTTTCCATTTGTAAGGAATGCTGAAACACGATGGCTCCTGTGCTGATCAGTGTGCCGAGGCAGAGCGCTGTTGGGGGAACACATCCATGGTAGGAACAAGTATAAAATAGAATTCCCCAAACATATTCTAACTTTAACTGAATAAGTGAAGTGTGCTTTTGAGCAAAGTGACGTGAGTGGGAGTTATTTAAAAAATAAATGGGTAGAAAAATAAATAACGACATGGAAATCAGCTGAAACAGCAAACAGCCGAGTTCATGTTAGGGGGGAAAATAAGTCGACCAGAACTTGCAAGAGTTATTACCATGGGAACATTTTTTCTTTGTTGTGTCTTGGCTTAATTGTCCTAATTGTAGTAATATATCACATTTTTTAAACAATGTCATTCCCTCTTGAAATATTTAGTTTTTCACCCTCCCTGTTACTCCCAAATTCATTCAAGGACAAAAACTAATTCCGCAGGCACGAGTCTGTAATATGACGGAAACATGATGACTGACCTCTGATGTAACCAGAGTTTAACCCTGGGATGTTTCCAAGATGACAACTGAACAATGCCTGGACACAAAGGTATGCAAAGGTACTTGAGTTCAGTGATACAGAGGTTATTGTATAGTACATCCATGGTACAGAGCGAGTAGGCATTAAGAGGCTGTTTACAGATGATGTATTACAGATGTCCCTTTCTGTGATCCAGGATGAAGACTAATTCATGTGGATGAGTCACTTGAATTCTCCTACTTTAATCCTGTCCCTAGAAGTGATGTTCATATACCGCTTAGTGATTAAATACAACCATAAAAATGTTTAATCATGCTTTAGTGCAGGGATCTTTAATGTTTTTCAGGCCAAGGACCCTTCTGCTAAAAGACAGATGGAGCAGGGACCCCTACTCATGGGGGGGATAACTGAACAGGCATACTGGGCACAGGCCAAGGGGCCCAACGTGTCAGGGAGTCTCCCTGGCCTTCATCTGCAAAATGAATAGGTACAGACCAGGAAGTGATTCAAAATGACCACAAAGAGACACAAAAATACCACGAAGAGATGCAAAGAGACACAAATGAGCAGAAGAGGAGACAAAATTACCCCAGTAAGACATAAAATGCTTCAAAGAGACCCAAAAAAACAAACCACAAGGACAAACAAAATGACTACTAAGAGGCACAAACCACAAACACTAGAGGACTAGAATGCGAAACCAAAAAGTCTGTTTGTCTTGTTCCATTGTAGGTGGAGGTGGAGGTGGTGGGGTCCTTTCATTATCTATGCCCAGGGTCCCATTGTCTCATAATCCACCTATGCCCCTACTACATACATAGAATTGAGTTGCATATTAAATTGGGCCTGTATTAATAATTAATCTTATATTTTAGCTTTTAATTTTGGCCCATGGCATTAATTAATTACAATTAATTAATGCCAGTCTCTGGCAGATTTGAGTTCACCAACTGCACGGTGTGAGCGGAGACAGACACTGAATTGCTTTCTTCCATGTGTCTTTTTAACCAAAACTTAATTTGAAATAGTGTTTGCATCTCCTATGTTGTGTCTCTGATAATTAATTAAGCAAATATGACATGCAGTTTGGGGCTGCGATGCATGAAGTGAGAAGAGGAGGAGAGGGGGAGTGTGAGGTGAAGGCGTTTGTTCTCTGGGATTCTTTAAGAATATTTGAAGCTTATTTTGAAGATAATCATAAGAATTAGTACATGACTACAAGAAGAAGAGAGGAGAGGTTTCAAAAGTCCCTTTATTAATCTTTCAAGGAACAAACAAATCGCTGTTACATTAACAACACTAGGAGCGTTTCAGAAGTTAATATTTAACTCCTCATCCTCCCCCCACAGAGCATAAGACCCCCGCCACAGCCCATGTACGGGTGAAGGCCTGCACATCGTCCGTCATTAGATAATAAACATGTTCCACCCTCAGTGGGGCCTTCAGTAGTCCCTTCAGAACCAGCACCAGCTCCACACTGCCCACACTCTGAGCCTGGTTCCTGCGTGTCAGCCAGATGGCTAACTTTGCAGAACCGATAAAAAGTTTAAGAGCATGTGGACAGCCTTTTTCTTGGCACAGTATTTTGGGCAAAAATAAACAAATCAAATGAAAAGATCTCCACAAGACCCTGAAATTAGTTTTTTAACAACTCAAACAATGCTATCAGACGAGAACACTGAACAAATAGATGTGCCAAGGTCTCAGTCTGTGAAAAGAAAACACTTTATTCCCCCAGCTTAAGACCAAGTTATTGGCAACCAGAAATCTTCCCCTGTGTGACAATTGGGGTAGTAACCATTTCCATTTCCAGTTCTTCCTCTGAAAGCCCTCTGTGCCCAAAAATGCTCCCAACACGTTCAGTCCCTCTGTCCTCCACCCAAGTCCTCCAGGCAGACTGGGCATTACGTGATCCCTTCGCTGTCCTACCCACAAGGCTTCACTTTTGGCCCAATTCACTCATTTGGATGACATCTTTTCAAGCTCTGAACATCCCTCTGACTAGAGACAAAAATATTTACATCATCTGCATAAGCAGAGAGAGTAGGAAAACCTTGATCAAGCTTGAAAGACCAAGCCAGTGAGGGACCACTGAGTCCACCCCTCAACCTGCACAGCAAGGGTTCAATAGCTAAGCTGTACAGCTGTCCAGAAATGGGACAACCCTGTCTTATCCCTCGCTTCACAGGGATTGGCCGACTCAGCCCTGTCCCTGTCTTCACCAAACAGTAAGAATCTTTATACAATAAACCAACCCAAGGCAGAAACCCAAGAGTGATCCACCTTATCAAAGGCTTTCTCCTGATCCAAAGAAACAATACCAGAACTGGCATTATAATATTTACACAGATCAATTACATCATGAATGTTGTCCGTGATTGTCCTATCAGGAACACGGTAAGTTTGATTGTGAGGAGAGAAGAGGAGAGGAGAGACGAAGAGAGCACACTCAGCCTGACTGTTGCAACTGAACATTGGCCTATGTTGTAGTTTAGAGGATAGATTGGTTGGTATGTTATTTTATTATTATTAATCATGGAGGAAGACATGCTCTTCTTTCCACTTGTGCACCTGCCCTGCAAAATGTCTATGCACGGCACTGATGCAAACAATAAGCTATTAAAATGATAGTCAGTGATAGATTCATATATTTACACATTATGGATTCATTTGAGAAGGATTCATGGATAACAGTTAGCCTGTCATCAGTGTTGTGCACTGTAAATAATATATATAGATATATTTTAATCTTCGCTGACATTATGTTGGATTGATATTAATGTTCATCTGATAAAGGTGAACCTTAAATCAAAGTTTAACATGTTTGTATAGCAGGGCTTATGACAGCCAATAATAGTCCGGTATGTAACTTACACAAGTGTGATGTGGAAACTTGTTGCCTCCAGTGCGACACACACAGAGAATGTACCTCTCAGAGAAGCAAGAGACATCTTGTGTCTATTAATTAAATTAGTTTAAAAAAAATGTATGTATTCATAGATCCTGGAAAACATTTCAGACATAAATTATTATTAAAAGCAGAGTATTTTTAGATGTCATATTATATGTCTGAAGATCTTCAACAACAATTCCTCCATAGTCAGATTTAAAAAGCATGATTCAGGTGGTGTCAAGTGTCCTTCAAAACATACTTGGTGTTGTAAATTAGTAATATATAAGCATAACTTCTAGGAGATAGCATTGCCTAGATAGTAGTGTTTGCTCTGAGTGTACAACAGCACGTGTACTTTACTGATCTATTGAACTGTCCTTATCTTACAATGCCACTTATGTTGTTTGCTCTCAGGTCTATTTTTGTGTTTCTATCTCTGTTATTGACCTGCTTTTCAACTCTAAGCTCTTCGTCTTGTAAGTTTAAATGAAAGGTTTAAAAAAAAATGTAATTACAATGTCTTTCACATTACTTCAAATGAAATCAAACAAGGAAACACATGTAAAATTGTCCAGTGAAATTTGAGGTCACTGATGTAACTACAATTAATTTCCTTCCCGGAGAGCCCTGAGTCGTTAGACAGTTTGGACGTGATCCACCAACACCTCCATTTCCCCTTCATAAATGAGTTTTGATTCATTCTTGCACACTCAGTCAAGCGGATCATCGGGCAAGAAAGAGAAAACAATGTCATGGAGTGACCCTCCCTTTGAAGAGGCAGCCTCGTTGGACATTTGACATTCCACTGGCAGGGCATCACAGGTCTGCTTCTTCACATATCAGCTTGTGCAGCTCAGATAATACAATGTGACTAGACCAAAATAGTCCATTACATTGATTGTGTTGGCCAGCACTACCACCAATTACACATCCCTCTTTGATCCAAAATTACACCTGGATGCATCTGATATATGAGGTTCAAGCTTTAATCAAATGTACAGACTAACAAAATTCTGTAGACTCACTCCTCTCTGTTCTCTCTGTCTGTGTGTGTCACACAGCACAAACTGTCTTCACAGATACACAGGAAGACTGCTCAGCGTCACTCAACAAGCCCGAGTGACAAGAGTAAGCTGCAGTATTTCACAGAGGGTTGTCCCAGTTTGTGCCTGCTCATGTAATCATCTGAACTGTGATTGAATTCACAGTCACAGAAATACTGTGAGCCAAGTTTTCCCTAAAAATTAAATACAAAACAAACTTGTTGTTTGACAGCACCTAATGCTGCGTAAAAGACTCATCTGCAGCTTAAGCAGACCATACGTGGTGTTTTGAAAAGGTGGCAGGTAATGAAATGTATAAGATGTTATTCTTATTCTTATCTCTGCCCAGCTCAGTCACCAGAATACAGTAGCTCAGTTTAGGACTAGACGTACAATCCCTGACGCACCTACTATATGAGTAGGAGTAATAGTGGGGGTCCGAGTTGGAGCCAAAGGTAAAAGTAGGAGAGAGCAAAGGTAGATAGAAAAGTAAGGAGCACAGGGAAGGCAGAGCAAAGGAGAGACGTGTGTGGACTGAATTCTCCCCCGCCAGACACTTGCCGGGCCGTAGACTCAACCTCCAGAATAAAATGTCAGCATTGTAAGTTTCTACAAATGTGTCATATGATGTTCTTCAGATTACATGCACATGAGGCCAAGACACCTGCCAAGCAGCAGACAGCATCAGACCACTGTTCAAGACCAAAAACAGCAGGTATTTTTTTAACGAGAGGTCAAGACATCTCCAGCTGTGTTTGCAGCAGCCAAATCCGGTATTCTGAGCCAAAACATGATGTCTTTTAACACTAACCAAGTGTTTTTGTGAGTAAACCTACCCACACATTAACCACAGTGTTGTCGCAACACAAGCTTGAAAACTGAAACATAAAGAAACATAAAGTTTCAAAACATCTGCAACATAAAAAACATACAAATTTCACACATCTTTGGTTTCCATAAATGTACAATGCCAGCATTTGTCCTGGTGATTGTGCTGCTCTGCCAGGCACAAGCTTGGCGGGGATCATGCAATCAGTTGTGTTGGAGTGTGTGTATCTTTATGTCCGCAGCTCATCTTACATACTGCTGGTCCCATCAGCCTAATAGTTTTTGTGCACATTTATAACTGTGTGCTCAAGGATCTCTTGTGGTCGCAGTGATTCACAATGTTTGAAAAAAATATTTTACTGATTTCTTCTCCATGTCTGCATCTAGTGTCACTCTGGTAGGGGTCACAAGTGATCAACAAAATCACATAGCACAATGCATTTCCATCAAATGGCTAGGCCAAAACAAGTCTTACCTAATCTGTTGCAGGACACACTTTGGCCTTTGTCGTGGCTTACAAACTAAAGAGGTTTGGTTTAATTTTGAACCAGAGCATCCGCATATTAATTTCTTCCCTGATATGTTACAATAGACTAAAGTAAGGCACGATATGCGATGAATAAATCCACATTTTTGTTATCTTCACCGCCATCTTGACTGTAAGGGAGCTGGGAGGGAAAACTGTGTGAGACTGTGACTGTCTGAGTGAGATTCAACTCTTCCTTACTGAGAGGGGAGAGGGAGATAGGGAGATATCCCACTGGACACTGTGTCTGAGGTTTGTCTCCATATAGCCTGTCTACTCTGGTTACACTTTGACAATGTAACCTGCATACTGTCTCTCCCCTTCATTCCAAAACTGTCATACATACACGCTGGACACACAGGCTGACCTGCACTCCTTGTTCCCCATCCACATCCCCCCCAGACAAGCCTGGCAGAGATCTACGTGTAGTAACACATCCATATACACAGGAGAACAAAAAAAATGCTGGGACAATTCCAGACTACAGATAAGATTACCCTGAAGGTAACTTCAGCCTTGTAAGCCTCAACTAAAAAAAAATCACTTAAGTGAAGCTTCCTTGGTAGAACTGACAGGACATTCGTGTTCTCTTTGTCTCTCTGTCATACATCATTATCGTGACTATACATGCAAAAAGTATTTGACGTTGCTATGGTAAGGTAGTGATGTACTACTTTGCACATAGCAGGACAGATTAGCCCATTTTGTCTCACATTTCTCTGGCTTTGCTTCCCGCTGAAAAAGACTCCCAGGCAGAATGCCAAGATCCCTGCGGAGAGTCCGGACATTTGCCCTGTGCCACGAAAAGGACACCAGAGCAGGAAGAAACACATTAATTAACAGAAAAATCTTAAACACTTTTTTCCCCTTAAACGACACTTCATGTGGAGCTTGGCGCCACGCCTAACATTTAGAGATAACAGCCGGCCTAAAGGTTGAGTTGTTCAAACGAGATCCTGCAAGTCCATTTGGCCGGCCTAAGTCACTGTTACGGGCGGTTTCTGAAAACACTTAAAGGGAAATGATCAGAGTTACATATCTTATTTTGCACTTACACACATACACACACACACACACACACACACACACACACACACACACACACAAACAGATGACAGCCACTGACTTCATGGGACAGTCTGATAAAGTTATCAGACAGAAACAACAACATCTTGTGCTTCAACCAGCTCATTTTTTTTATTGCAGTACCACCCACAGATTGAGGCAGAAAAAACTATCCCACACACCATGGGCTCTTTGAAAGGGAAATCTATCCTCCCTGGGAATAAAGACAGACATTCAGAGTTGAAATAAAATGGCCCTGGATCCAATGAAACTAACCCTGTACATTTTAATATTCAGTCTTGGCTGAACCAGTAATAATCCAAGTGTTAAAGTAGTGTAATGAGTAAATTATTGCTACTTGCCGTATGAGTCCCCGTAAAATATACAACATGCTGTCATTATTTTAATTAACACAAGTATGTGGAAGGGAGAATGGTTACCAAGAACTTCCTCTGTGTCCCAACCCCCCATCCTCAAACTCAGGCAATTCAAAAATACCAATTATGATTATAGTATATTATAAGATTTCAATCATGGGATAATGAATACCTCTCCCTTGTGTCTTTCCCAACAAAGCTGTCAGTGTGCACTTCCCCATAGTAATCTTTTGCTTCTCATTGCACAATAGGGAAATCAATGCCCTAAACATTTTCTAGTGTTACTGTATTCTTCCATGGATTGTTCCCTTCCTCCTCTCTTGTCTAAAATCACCAGTTCTTCTTGAGAATACTGGCACAAAAACCACTCTTTGTTGCACACAAAAGGCCTCTTTGTGAAGCCAAGTCATCAGGCCTGTTGATCGACACTTTGATGACATCGATCCTTTTCAAGCCTCATCCCTTCCTTTACTTATGAACAATATTTTCTTCGCTAACAAGTGTGAGAATTGCACCAAAGCTTGAACCAGGGGACTTATTTTCTCCGGTGTTAAGAGAAGAAACTTTGCAGGCAGTCTGTGAAAAGGTGATATAATGCCTGAGAAAATCCCTCCACCTACCACTTCTCCCCAGCAGGCTACCCCTCACTGACCCTGTTCTTCTGAGAGAGGACGATAAACGATTCAGCACCGGCGTGTATTTCCCTGAGAGCGGATGATAGAGACTGTGGGGCGCTGGTTTCATTAATAACTCCTCATCTGCAGCAAAAGTTGCATTAAAACTTACTGAACTCTGTGAACTCTCTTATTTACTCTGACACAGGCTTTGGAATTTTTTATTCTCTGCTTGGCTTTTATCAAGAAATGATTAGACATAAACGGCCCAGAGTCGAGAGTTACTGATTGTAATATGAATATTGTTGATGATTAAAAGGATTCACTGAGTAATCAACAGTCTGTCAAGCAAAGTGCCATCTTTCAGCGTTGCACCGAGGAGGTCAAGTATACGATATACAAAAGGCCACTGCAGGGTTGTTGTTTAATAGAGTCGCTGAATGCACCCACTTGTCAAATCTCTCATACAGAGGAGAGGACAGAGAGGTGATACTCTATAATTGACAATTATTCAATATGACATGCAGTGATGTCTTAACCCATTTTCTACTGGCAAGGTTGTCTATCTGTGCAGTGCATGGGTATATTTGTGTGTGGTACGAAGAAGACCTTGAGAGAGGTGGCAGACTTTCCCAAAGGTGATGTACTGGAGGTCCCCATTGTTGTATGACTTATTAATTTCTTTATTTAAACCAAACAAAAGGGAAAAATAATCCAAAGGTCTAATGCTAACAGTGGGTCTGTTGTAAGGGTGAAATAAACTTACTACTTCGGTAAACACTTTTTTCCATTTATTTCCGTAATTTAAAGCAACAAAAAGTCTCTGGTTAGGTTTACAAAAAAAAACCTTTGGCTTAAAATGAGTATGGTTCGCACAAACGTAATGTCATGTCAAGAGGCATATGTTGTGTCATATGTCACGAATGCAGCATTTTACACACACTAGCACACTGTTTTTATTGAAATAATGCCACCGACTTTTGGTTCACACTGGAAACAAACAGTGGGCTCCCAGGTGAAAGTCTGGTGTTTGACCCATCCACCTCCTCTCTCACCCGCCTCCTACAGACCTTTATGCTCTTTATACTACAGCACTTCCCAGTGGCATCAGTAAAAGCTGCAACTCGGTACGTATCAAACGCTATGAAGAGTGTCTCAGTGCGTCTGTGTCTGACGTTGACTTCCACCAACAAAGCAGCGTTATTTGATGAGTTTGGCTGTGGCCTGCAGTGTCAGAAATAGCTGCCGCCTGGGGCGTATCAGACCGCCGTGAAAGGTGCCTCTGTACGTTGGTATCTGATGCCAGAATCATTGACAAAGCAGTGGTATTTGATGAGATAGGGAGGCTTGCCGAGGGCACCTAATGTACGAGGTCCGGCACTGCTTGAAAGGGAGCTTTCTTTTTTTAACACTTAATTAAAATGTGGCATCACAATCATGATACTGTGAATCTGCCTCAGTTTAAAACATTCACACTGGTTCACAAGGCTGAAAATTCCTCTCTTGACAGTTTGACGGAATTGTTCTAAACAAAGTTAATCTGGTGTTGTATTAATGAGCAGTTGTCTGCTAGAAGAAGAATGTTAATAGCAGGACCTACAGTACAGTATGTGACATCCCCAGACAGAGAAAGTTCCATAAATCTGTGAATCTGTATCCAAATTCAGTCTGTCTTTTCCCCACAAATCTTTTAAGAGACTCCAAAGAGAATTTGCATAAACACACACACACACACACACACATGGACCAAGCTTCAAGAAAGCCTGCCAAACAAATTAAATGCCAGTGAGGTCCGTCCAGACTGAAAAACAAATCTGTTGTTGCTCAGAATCACAAAGGGCTCTGTCAATAAGAGAGAAGCAGCCGTGGATCAGGGCGCAGAATCTACCACTTTACATGACTTGACCTTTCTGTACCTCCATCCACTCCTTCCCTCATCTCCCATTCTCCTACCACCTACACACACACACATGCGCGCGCGAATACACACTTTACATCATTACTTGTCTTCTCTTTTTTCCCTTTGTTTCCATCCCTCACACAGATGAGATCATTGCACTGATTTCATTCCAGCTGTTACGGTTTGAGGGCATCTGGGAGACATTCCAGTGCAGAGCCACAGATCACAAGCCCATACAGAGCCTCTTGCCCAGCCGTGTAATTCTCAACAGCTGCAGAGCATCCAGTCATGACACTTGAGCAAGGACACCAGCCGAACTTAATTAAATCTGAATCTGTCCGGAGCAACGGAGCACATGTTCCACATCATTACGAACAATATTATTATATGTGCACTGTAATAATATTGCTTGGACTGTGCAGACTGCATAACCAATCAACCAACAAAGATTTAATGCGTGGAATATCTGAACTATTACTTCAACTGGTTGGGCAGCTTTTCTTTGCAGAGGGAAACCACAGTGAAGGCTTACATACAGACATCTGTAACCCTCTGGGGACATCCAGTGGTCAGATATAGCTACTACACAGAGGAGACTACACACAACCCTCATTTAATCCCTGGTTTTTATTTAAATAGCAAATGTGAAAATAATTTTTTCTTTATATAGTTTTTTCTTCCGGCCTTAAAGGTTCACTGTGTATTATTTAGGGGGCAACAATGGTACACACTGTCTCTTCACAGATATAATGTAAGAGGTATTGATATGTTTTCTTATGTGTCTAACCATCTGAAAATAGGCCGTAGATAGAAGCCCCTCTGTGACAGCCAAATAGCATTGGAAAAACAATGACTTTTAAAGTAAAATTTTATCCAGTGTTTTTACTGGTTGTAATCACTTTGTCCATTTGTTTTGGAGAGGAAGAGACCTCTGCAGATGATTCAGCTCCCAGTAAAAACCTCTTAAATGAGGAAATCCTAACCTGGAAAAGTTTTAGCTATTGCAATCAGCAATACTAACCACTGACGTCACTAAATCCTCATAAATCTTGCACACTGCTCCTTCAGTAAAACCAATATTAGGAAAAGTACTGATGTGACCCCCATCACAAACTATCGTGTCATTTTCTGTAGAGGATTTCCGAAACATGTTATTAGTTTAAAAATCATGTTTACAGGCAATCAGCCTGATATTAGGACACGTTTATTCATTAATGTACAGCTTTTTTTTTACATTTAGACATGTTGAATTTAAAAACTGAATTCCTTAGCCTAGTGTAGCTCTTCACAGATGACATACCAGTGTTTAAATAGCTGTTCAAAGTCATTGCATTCTTTTAATATTAACAAAAGAATGCAAGTGACAAGCTGTACACAGGCTTCACACACAAAACCTCTGATGATCCTCTGTATTACATTAAACTTTAAGCATAATTTAACACTTAATTTTTCAACCCTGGTCAACACGAGTTCAAGAGTTCTGTTTCAATCATTCACTAAAAACACTCGTGTGCTGTATGTAAATGACCACCTTGTAACAAAAGGGAACAGAAACCAACCATGATGAGTTCATGTTCTTTTTCAGCTCTGACCTACAAAGTAAAGCTAACCACAAACTGTATATGTCATGAGACTGAGACCAAAAGTTTCATCACTGCATCATTGCACAATAATCTTACATCATATAGAAAAATATACAGTAGATCCCCACTGATCATTGTCCATAAAAAAACTTGCGGTACAATCGACCATGGTCAATTTATTAACAAATTCTTTGGTAATGTTTACAGTGTTGGAAGGCCACAGACATGTTGCGTCTAAACAAAGCTGGAAGGAATACTACACAGGAAAGTACAGAGAGACAGCAATAGAAACTCCATACTTCTGTCCCTCAGAACCTGGTGGACAAAAGCCAAACATTAGACACAGACCAAATGGTTCAATCTAACCTCTCAGTACAAAAAGATTAAATGGCTAAAAGAGAGCAATTATTTTAAAACTAATAAAGTGACATTTGTGACAACAGTTTTCCGTTTTTAGTAAATATCCTGTCTGTTACTATGCCTTACAAAACTATTATCATTTTCTTAGACTGCAGTTTGTCTGTGTATGCATTATGTTGCTCTGCCCAATCACTTTTGCAATTTGTGTGGGTAACACATCTCCAGTTGCTGCACCACCTAACACTGAATAGGAACAGGACTTGAGGAATCCAGTCCTTTGTCTGTCTAGTTGGACCGAGTCTGATTTTCAGGCATGCTCATGTTTCTTTTCATCTTACATATCACTCCCATTATTATCTTATCATATATCTGTCATATTATCAGCATCCCAAATGTGACATCCATCTTTGACCTGACTGGCATATTATAATATCCTTCCCTTCCCTGGTTTCACCTTGTGTTTCTCAGAGAAGATTTAAGGATGAACGGTATCCTCGGCCATGCTAGGTTTGTTACATCCTCACTAAATGTAATTGTCGACCTAGCCTAATCTTGTGTGGTTTATTTTATTACAGTACATTTGTCATACATCATGTTGACTGCTGTCTGTGATGTGTTTTTGGACAGAGTTGTCTGTGGCTTTCATTAACCTGACATACAATTGAAGATTGTCAAACCTGTTTTGGTGACACATGCTACTAAAATCAGACTGACATGCGACATCACTGTGATGTTACAAGGATAATTACATCTTATGATAGTATAGAAGCCATCATAACTATAGTTCCTTGATCAAATAAAATGTTACAGAAGAGGTGCCCAAGATTCCTGATATTCAAACTTAGATTTTAAGCTGTTCAAATGTCAGGGAATCAAAAGATTAAACAAACAGAGCAGGCTGAAACAGAAACAAAATTTGGAAATAACATGATGCAAGTGGCAATGTAGTAATCAACATATTTCTCTCATGCAGGTCATGCGCTTTTTACAACACGTGGCTCTGACGACATGTTGTTTACTCTGTTGGCAGAAGTGATTGTCATAATTCCCATAATACATTCGGATGTTTCCAGATCAGGAACAGGAAATTCCTGACATCATTAACTGGAATGTGAAAGCACCTCACACACACGCAGTTACATCACGCCAGGTCGGAATTCAAAAACAAACCTCCATTCCCATCCCAGTCAAAAATATTCCGGTCTCATCGCTTTCTTCTTCGAGTGTCTAGCATGACATAACGTATGCCTCTGAATAAAGTTGTCTCTTGTTCATTAACAGAGGACTTAAAGACTTGTTAGAAAAGCTAGAGTAAACAGTGGATTAGAAAATAATACGATTGGACAAATACAAAATATGATCTAAATGTTGTTTTTCTCGAGAGGCCTCTGTGAAAAAAAATGTTCTTCTGTTTCATTTTTGTATGTCATGTCATATATGGTGTATTTTAATATGTTGTGATTTTGTACAGCTGCCATGTCTCTCTTGTAAAGATTTTTTAACTCAGTGAGACCCCATTATTTAAATAAACTTTAAATAATAAAAATAGATAAACTTTTGACTTTTTGTGTTGATGATGTTGTCTCAAGTTATTCCTTTGTTAGTGAAAAGCCTAGAAGTAGGCTATTTTAACATTTCTGAAGACCAGACAAACACTAATGAATATAGTGGGGGGAAAGTGGGACTGATTACCCAAGGCTCCAATGGGAGGGGAGCCCTTAAAAAGCCTAGAATGAGGGATCTATGGGGGCCCTCTCAATTAAACCATTAATCGCAGTAAAATCAGAAATTATCATTTGATTTTCAAAATTCCATTAGTCCTTGGACACATGATGATAGTTCATCAACATCACTTTATTCTACGTCTCATTTAAAATTTGGCCAAAAATCCACCATTTGCACAAACTAACCAGCATGTTGACCAGCTTTTGAATTTCTGGCATTAAAGGGTACGTTTTTAAAAATCTCACAACTAATTTATTGTGGAGGGAGGGTCATTCTTTTTTTCATCCGTCACTCAGGGAGGCTCAGGGGAAAATATTTGTAACTTTAGGAAGGGTAAAAAAAAATAGCCATACTCAAGCCATGTCTGTAATAAGTAAAGAACAGTCCCTAAAAAGATGCAAAGGGTTAGTCTCTAAACACAGATAGAGCCGAGGGACTGACAGCTTATGCTGCTGGGGCACCAAGATACACTGTCATGTCTTTCCCCTACAAAGGGAAATTGGCATTGCAAAACCAAAAAGAAAGAAAGGATGACAGGGGACAAAAGCAAACTGATTATGTAAAAAAAAAATAAAAATCAAAAGGTGCATGAGAGAGTATCACAGTATGGTGCCCTGGAAGGAAAAATAAGGGAAATATTAAAAGACTGGATGGGAGAAAAAAAATCTTAGTTTTATATCGTTAGTTTACGAAAAAAAAAGTTGTGTCATTGGTTTTAAATTGTGCACACAATAATGAAAATATTAGACTGTATGAAGTAGCTTGCCAACAGCTCACGAGCAGTGTTTTGTCATAGTCTCGTTTCATGAGGATGTTGCTTCTTTCTTACAGGTTTACAAGTTAAATAATAGTATGAGTGTGTGAGTATTCTTATACTAAAATTGTGCTGTTAACTTTACAGCGTCAAGTTATCATTTGTAGGAAATAGCCTGCCTTTTTATTCTGAAGGATTCAGGCCGGAAGTCATATTGCTGATGCTGCAGGTGGGCACGCGAGCAATTCACGGCCCCGTGTATTTCCTGGGACAGCGTCAAACTTTTCTTGGCAGTGAGAACGACAGTAGGTCTTATTTCGGTCTCTTTTATTCTTTAAAATAATTTTCTCCAATAAAAATCAACCAGTATGATACTGCTACCATCTTTTTGATTATTGTCCATGTCATAATTGTGATACTAACTTTTAAATTAGGTGACGTCGTGCACATAATCTGACGTAATGCCATGATACGGTTAATTAGGCTAATGTTACTGTCAAATAAGCTAACGTTAGAGACATAGCTCAGCGTTGCTGGTTTGCACCGTTGTATATTTTTGCAAGAGAAGTGAAATGTAACACTCTGAAATAGTACTGCGTGACGGGTGAGGAAATAAAAAGCCTAATGTAATGTAATGGGGACATTTTTAAAAAGCTGTGGGTAAAAGCCTGACATTAAAGAGGTACAGACTGCAGCTCGTGTTATGTGTCACCCGCAGGTGCCAGTGTAACGTTAGCGAAAGGACCAAACTGAAAATGAAATGAGTGACATGCCAGCCTGAAAGTAAACAAACAGGCACGCCGCACACAGTGGTTACAGCTAGCAAACAACGTTAAAATTAAAGGAAGCAAATTCCCAACAACACCCCGAAATAATTTTCATTTTACAAACAAAAGGTCGTGAAAACAAAGATGATGTGTCGGTGGAAGTCAGTCAAAGGTGGCGGAGTAAGTTACCTCTGATTATGCAGTCGCCTTGAGAGCAAAGTTCCTCTGGACTTTTCTTTGCTTTTGGCCGATCATGGGAAAGTTTGTCATCAGGTCACTCACATAAAAGTGGAACAGGATCGCAGAACAGGAGAGATGAATGCCAAGGTAAGGTGACTAGACTGATCTGTTCAGGTCTTTCTTGTTTAACTCTTTATTAGGTTATTATTGTTATGCTTTTTAAAGATATAAGATGAGTCCATTATAACAGCGAGGAAGTGAACAATAGAGTAGATAGACTGTTAATGTAACTAAAATGTAAAAAATAATGTACAATTAATAATGGTTATTGATTAAATTTGATCTTCATGTTTTTTGCATAACATGATGAAAAATTGTTGTCAGTGATTTCATGAAATCATTTCCTGATTATTTTATGTACATGCAGCTATTTCATTAACTTTGTCCACATGGATAAAAACGTAGCTAGTGGCTCTGTGTTACTTTGTTAAAATGTGTCTTGATTTTGACTTCATTAATGCAAATTGGTGTGATTTTGTAATGACTGAGATTGAGGCATCATAACTGTTCTCTATGTTGTAAACCTGCAGTTTTGGTTATTGAGATGTTGCGTTCTTTTCCTTTTATTTTAGTTTTATGTGCTAATTTACTGTTATTCAGATAGTTTCTGTGTTTTTGTGTTGTCAAATTAATGGACTTAAATTATAACATTTACTAATTGCAATATTAGTTAATGGCTTTTTGTGTCATTAACTTGAGACTTGAAATCTCTTTTGGCTTGTGCATTCAAGAGTCATATCTGTAATGATTTTGCTCATTTGTTATTCCCCCCTCTCTCTCTTTCTGTCTCTCTCTCTCTCTCTCTCATCTTCTCTTTATTATTCAGATGAAGTTGTTTGTTTTCAGTATCATCTGTGCATTATGGCAAGTCAGTCATCAAAATCCAATGGGCCACTGGACTCTGATGCCCCACAGTATGTTTGATCTCTATGAAAACACATCACTCACTTCAAGTTTAAATAATTCCTCCTTAACCTCTTTAAATCTCTGTGTGTCCTCTGTTAGTTTTGGTCGTGGAAGTGGATGGCACTTTGGGCCAGCAGCCACTGAGCTGCCTGGAGTTTCCAGAGGATCTTATGGGAAGAGGCGACATGAATGAGGATATTTTTTGGAGGAGGAACGGAGTGGAGGAAGAACAGACAGGAAACACATATCTGCTGCAGCTAGAGGAAAGCTTAGGAGGGGGCAACTACACCTGCCACCGCAAGGATGGACCGCCCCTCAATTACACTGTGGTACTGATCCAAGAGGATGAGACTAACAGGAGGAGGATCCTTGTGAAAAATGACCAAGGTACAGTCTAATTTAAAATAGAGCAGCTTGAATTAAGCACATTTAAAGTTTTTCATCTGATAGTTTGTCTCTTGTTTGTTTTTTGTCTTCCATCTCTGCTTGTTTATGTTATTTTTCTCATTAGAAGATTATTTAGAGTGCTCTGCCCAAAATTACAACGGAGAGTTCCACTGCTCTTGGACCTGGCACAGCAGTCGCGTAGGCAAAGTGGCATTTATCAAAGCTCGACGGTAAGCTCCCAAACTGCTGAAATGTTTTCTGTTTCGCTCTCCAATAATAACACACTGTTCAGGCTCATGTCAAAGCTGAGACTACACAGTGACATCCATAAATACCTCCTTATGTAAGGAAACAAATTTAGGGATCAAGGTCACGTCATGGAATCAGCTCTCAGATAAAAATAGTACAGCTGTAAATGTTCCTGAATGATCTATGTTTTGCATCTATAACACTTATCAGTAACTGCTCTTCACCTGTTTGTCTATGAAAAGTTGTGACAGCTTTTTGGGATGAAAATCAAAGCCAAAATGATAAAAACCAGTGTGTGTTCTGAATTGAAAAAACAACAACATATTTTTATACTATTTTATGCAGTGTGACTGATGACAATGGCACCCAGTGTTCTGTGGATGCCAGCGGTCAGCATTGGACATGCTCTTCGGGTCAGAGTAACTTCAGATGTTCAGTGGACGACAGCGGTCGCAGGATCTTGTGCGTAGACGAACAGCACTGCCCCTATGCTGAGGAGAGCCAGCATATTCACATCAATGTCTATGTGACGACGGAGCATTTCCTGGTGGAGAACTACTCAAAACACTTTTACCTGTCAGAGATCTGTGAGTTTTTATTTTTCTGCGCATAACACACTGCTCTTTTTCATCTGATTGTATCCTATCTTTGTTTTAATATTTTGCTTTCACCCTCGATAGTGAAACCCGATAAGGTGAATGTCAGTAAAGTCAACACCACAGTGATAGAGTGGAGTTACCCGAGCTCTTGGAGCAGTCCCTACTCCTACTTCCCCCTCACTTTCCAGATTGCACAGCTCAGAAGGGGTTGCAAAAGGTGTGACAACCCGTGCACTGGCTTAAAAGCCACTAAGGTGAGAGGAACCAGTTGATTGTAGTGTCAATTCTATACAAAAAAAGAACTAAAGCAGAATGGAAAATCTTTTTTCAAAATGTCAGATTTGCAATAAGATGTTTGTGTCAAATGACAGGAAATCCCACAAGTCATCAAAGAACTGCCCTCAAACGGGTACATGTTGCCTAACTTGAGTCATGTGATGTCATTTATTCTGATTTCTTAGACCCTGACAGTCCACTCGACAGATATTTGTCAGTTTGAAGTCAAGCACAAGGCTAAGGCCGTCTGTGTCCGGGCTAAAGATGCTTTCTGTGACTCCCAATGGAGCGAGTGGAGCCATATCAGGTCAGTGCCTCCAAGTGGTGTGAAGAGGGAGATTCAGCTTTTATTCCCCCTCTAAGGCACTTACCAGTTATTATCAGGTTTTTCCAACTTTTTTCAGCCACCTTACTCTCATCCTGCCAGAAAACCAAAACATGTATTCTTCCATAGTAGTTTTAAGTTTCTGCCAAATTGTCGGTTGTCTTTTTTACCTCTTGGTTTCTTCAGGAAATACATTTCTACTGCTTTCTGTGGTGTCTTTTAATCATCAGACATTTTATACAAATGGCATTTGCTTGAGATATTATTTTTATTTTAAAAAATGTCAAAAACATGATAAAATGCAAGAAAATAATGTTAGTTTATTAATTTTTTTACTTATGTTGTTACATGTTCTGCACTGATTAATTGACTATTTCACATTGTTACCACATTGACCGCTTCAAGCTAGAGGAATTCACATGATACAGACAAGGGTTATTTCAGACTGATTTCTATATTTGTTTTCCATTACAGATTGAAGAAACACAGGAAGAACAAAAAGAACAAACGTCAGCAAGACAAATACTGAGCTTCAGGAAAACAAGAATCCCAAACTGGATATCTTTTCGAATGTTATGTTTATTATTTATATGATTTTAATATTTGTGCCACTTTATATTATGTAGTTTGTAATATGTATTTATTCTTTATACGCGAAGAAATAAACTATTCAACACAATCTCCTTGTTTCCAGTCTAATGAAGGACATCACTACCTCGCATTTTTTTAAATGGGTTTTTCTTTGTTTCACAGTTACAATCAGCAGCTGCATCCTTGTCTGAGCCATAACAAGAAGAATTAATTTTTACTCATGTTTAACTTTTTACAAACCTTCCTATAACACCACATTCTCATATGACTTTAACAAGGCTGTACTGTACAGTCTAAACACCAAACACACATTTGTAGTGAAGAACAGAAACCTCAATAGTTGTTTCTATTTGACCAATAAACAACAGATTTAAATGTTGTCAGCTGATCAGAGTTTGATGGCTTTCCCCTAACCAGTAAGGTGAGAGTGTGGCTTTTGGTGGAAACTCTCCTTCTCGTACTGCAACAAATCACAGAACCGTCGCTCAGCTTTTAAATGTGTCCCTTGCCTGTTCTCTGAGAGCAGATGCAGCACGCGTGGTATTTCCTCTTTCACATGCCAAGAGACACATGTAATTTTGCATTGTGTTTTCCTCTCATCTCTCTCTTGCTCTCTCACACACAGTATATTGATAGTTAAGCGCTAACAGCGGGGCATTGACCTCTAAATCACAAAAGGGGGCTTATGTGTCTGCTATTAGGGAACATCACTGCCGTAACTTCGCAACTTTCAACAAGTTTTCCCCCTGACAGCAGAGGAAGTGTCTGTTACTCAGCCTTATTGTAAGGCTGAGTAACACAGCCTTACAATTAGAATGATTAAGGTTTTACTAACAGCATGATACTATATTAGTCCTGTGCTTGTGATAGTCTTATCTTAGCAGTAACTGTAACAGTACAGAAGTATTCGGTTAGTCTAGTGCAGTTGTTCAGAGCATTTTTGGGTTGTGTCCCTTAAGCAATGTCAACAGATGACCCCTCATCACAGGAAGACATACATTGTGAGCAGTTAAGCTAAAGAATGATTCTATGTTCTTCTTTTTAAGATAGGTAAAAGTATCTAGTATTATACAAGAAAAAAAGCAAAAATAACAGTAAATCTAGGGTTTTTTTGCGAAACAAGAATATTGTTAATTTCATCATTGTTCCCTTCAAATTAGCTCTGCCTAGACAGATTACTACATGTACACATCAATGAATTAGTAGTATTAATATGTGTGTGTGCGTGTGTGTGATAAATTTGGGGACATTTTGGATGAGTACTATTGATACATTTTTATACATTGTGCTGCTAATACAGTTCTTTTTTATCTTAGTAAATAAGAGTTGTAAGACTCATGTGGCTGTGTCATTGTGGTGTTCTCAGATCTCAGTACTTCCTCCATCACTGGGTCCTGACATTGAGGTCAGGAATCTCTGGTTCAGCGATTGCACACTTGAATGGGATTGAAATTGAAACTCAAGAAGTGAGAGAATGTGATACATTTCTGTGGATAATGTCAATGTACCAGGCACAAAAAAGTGATCTTCGAAATGATTCACTTTTTAAATCTCATTGTTGAAAAAAAGTGTGCCTTTAAAACAGAACGAGAGCCATGGAAAGAAACTTTTAGTATAATGCACTACAGTGTTACTCTTTGGTAACTAATCACCCTTCAAAAAACAAAGAAAGAAAAAGCAGATCCATACAGGGGTTTATTTGTTACCAAAATTCCATGTCACATGTGAGAAAAGCCCAAACTTCACACCTACAGAGTAGTAAGCAATTCTTCCCAGTATTGGTGTGTAACTCAGCTGGTCAGGAGGTTGCGGTGAACCTTCACTTCACTTCCCCGTCATAAAAAGCAGAAGAGGTCAAGTGATGTGAGCACTTTCGGGGCCAACATACCGCACGTTTAACCCGACACCCCTGACCTTTTAGTTGTTTGTTTGACACATTTTTGGGAAATGTTTCTACTTTTGTTTTTCCATTTCCCCCATGTGTCAAAGGGACAAAAAATGTGATCTACTAAAACTGCTGAAAGTAAAATTTGTAATAATTTAGTACCTCTGTAACTCTCTATGTTCAAATGCAGATTATGGAGCTGATAATTGTAAGATTATGCAGATGTATGTGGGGTTCTGATATAAAATAATGGAAATACAGGTAGAGGGCTGCAACTAACAATTGTTTTCATTACCAATTAATCTGACAGTTGTTTTCCCAACTGATCGATTAAACGTTTTGTCTATAAATTGTAAGAAAAGGGTGAAAAATGCCCATTCCAATTTCCCAGAGCCCAACGTCACAACTGTCCAAAACCTAAATATATTTAGTTTACTATCATATATGACCAAAAAAAAGCATAAAATCCACGCATTTCCACACACACCAGTGAATGTTTGGTATTTTTGCTTAAAATATTACTGAAACAATAATTGATAAAGTTGCTCGTAGTTTGACTTTGCCGTATGTTTTAATGGGATGATCTTAATTTAAAAACTATTTCTATGAGCTGCTACAAACAGTGATCCATATTTCACTACATTGACGGTAGCATGTTATGTCTCAAGACAAAGCTTACTATAGATAAAAAGAAAGGATGTGCTTATTGTAAACAACGAACAGAAAAGACAACGAAGATGATTACATGTACATTATGTGTTCTGATGAGACAGCTGTGACATTGGCTCCAGTCTCACTGTAGCTATGTACTGTGTGCTGTGTGTCTCACATGCTCTCACTGGAAATAGCTGTAGTATGTCTCTGATTAATAGAGGGTCAAAGGGTACAAAAGAAATCCAAGTGTTTGTTTTGTGCAGCCATCAATTCACAGCATATTTAGTGGTCAATGAATTCCTGATGATGCTGCATTGAAACATATTGAACTTTTTATTTGTTGATTAGAAGTGATAGTTTTGTGGCTGAATCCCTTCTTGCTCTTTTAAGTCTGGAACATAAAACTAGGGAGGAGAGCAAACTTTAATTTAGCATGTACAGTGTGTTCAAAAGAGAAAAAAAAATCAAAGCTTTGTGATGTTATGTCGTGGCACTGCGAAGAAGCAAAACAAGGCATGAGGATATGTTTGTACAAATCTGAGAAGTGTGAACATACTTGATGCAAGAAAGGGGTCACTGGTAAGATCTGATCATTCATGACAGATAAACATACTACTGCTACACAGAACTATGTTCATATTTTGCAGGCTTTCCTTTAATCTAAGCTTTAATAACTTAATTGGTTACTGGATAAAAGTCTATCAGGCCTTTTAAAAACTATTTAATACAGCAAAAGTATTAGTGTATAGATGAGCTGGTCAATAAGCAATAATAATAAGGTATGCTTTGTTTCAATGGGTTTAAAGGCAAAGAGACTCGGATCACTTCAAGTAGTAAAACTATTCCAAAAAATAACTGTCAGTTAAAGTGTATGAAAATGTACTAATTTTTCATTCGAAACAATATATCTTTGTTACAACTGAAGCACATTTGCTATGGAAAGCCATATTGTAGTCATTTCTAAATTGAACACATAGCTGAATTGTCTAAAGCAAATAAGGAACATGCCCTCCGCCTTGAATGAGTATTAAATATCTTTTCCTTGCAGAAAATGAAAATGTATACCCTTCATTCATTTACAACCTCCAAACAAAGACATGTGTTCATTCAGAACAAGAACAACCACATTAGGAAAGTTTGAGAAGATCTGTTAAATCCCTCTTAACCAGTGGCGTAACAGTAACTGTTGAGTTGGGTGTACTGCTGGGTAGATGGGTCGGTTACCAAGGAGGAAGTGGGTATACTCTCCCACATGTCACAATGCTTTAAGTCGCTTATAATGAGGAAAAAAATAGGGAGTGCTGCACTGGGTTAAAACACTGTGTAGTTAGTTATAAAAAAAGGTGCTCTTTGAGGATGGGGCAAATAGTCATATAAAGATTAAAAAAAAAAGGGATGCAATGACTGGCAAGTTCACTCGGTGTACTATAGAAGTCCATGGTACAGGCAGGCAGGCCAAAACTGCATCCAAGGCACTCTGACTGTGTTAAAAATGCTTTATTAATAAATGGATGAACAACATGTTTTGACTAGAGAGTGCGATTTTACACCCTGATGAAGATTCTCAAGTCTAGAGAGTCAAAACGCGTTGGTACCATGAACTTTTCACTGAGTGAGCTGGCTATCTTTATATCCCAATGCTTTTTGGCTGATGGGTGGATTATATACTGTAAACAGACCAAAAAAGAGGTGTGTATATCCCTATATACCCGTGTATACACTCCATTACACCACTTCCCTTAACATGATCAGAGATTTATGCTGAATCCACATGATTTATTCCAGCAGTTTACCTTCTGATGTTGCCTACAAGTTCAATTACATTCACAACTTGTTCTCGTGAATCCACAGTCCCAGTGACCTTGTCCACATTTGTTGACCGTGTTAATTAATGGGCGCAGAGAAACAGCAACTTGGACAGATGGCATTTATCTGCACTCTACTTACTATGCAAGTGCTACATTTGAGAATACAAGTGATTTAAAGTGGACGCCAAACATTGCAAATCCAGGCGTGCAATGCCCCGGTAAAGCCACTAGATGGCAACATTGCACCAAATTCAGGGACAGGGATTTCTTCTGGACAGGTCTTGTGAAATGGGAAGTGAAGTGAAATGGGAGAAGTCATCATTGTGAGGTGCCACAGATGTGTTGCACAGAAAGGGAAAATTAAACACAATATTACAATTTGTTTTTATTACAAGTATAAACTAGTGCGTATTGTTAACCCATGATTCTTCATTTTATCTGCCTTTTTCTTTCAGTGTAGTAGCGATCAAATATTCTCTCGCATGTTTCACAAACTATTTAAGTATACACACTAATTCCATGTATGGATCAAGCAAATTGCACTCTGCTGGTGGCTGGTCTACATATCGAAATGGTTAACATCTATATTTGTCTTCTTTTATGTCGACTAGAGAGCATATTGTTAGACATAAGGCCCATTCTCATAAGCATATGCCTGATTTTTACAACTAGTCATTTTTATGAGTCTTCAATTCAATCAGGCCATTATTATCATCAGCCCAACCTTTTGATTTACGAGAACATCTGGTGGTTGTATGGAGGCGGACGGCAGCGCCTACAACTCCTTTCTGATCACTTACTTCAAAATGTCTATTAGAGTTATAACGCATGGATTTTTTAATAGCCCTCCCATATGTGGACACTTGAATTTGAGTCGCATGCACACACATACACACACACACACACCACACGCCTTTACATCGTTTACATGGCGTGCGCATTCCCGCCTGTGCGTAATGACCGGAGATATTTTGCAAACCTTTTTGTCTGGGTGCCACGGAGTTAGTAAATCACAGTATTAACATGGCTGGATCATCGGGCCCCCATCTGACATCTCTGTTTTTGGATACTGAGACGTTGATATTTGGGCTAACAGTGTGTGTTGGTACTCGGGGATATAAATATATGCCACCCCAGGGGCCTCGAGAGTGTTCGCGCTGGCCCGCATGCCGACCAAGGCAGACAGGATCATGGCGAGTGAGCCGGCCACAATCAAACAAATGTGCTGAAGGATTGCTCTGAACGTGTGTGTGTGTGTGTGTGTGTGTGTGTGTGTGTGTGTGTGTGTGTGTGTGTGTGTGTGTGTGTGTGTGTGTGTGTGAGCGCGTGTAAAAGTGAGGCAGTGTGAGTGTGAGAGACATTTTATCTCACGTTGCTTTTATTTATCACTATTTATTATATCGTGTACTCACGTGGTGTGGCGCTCATATTTCTCCACCCACAGCAGGAGACATAAATAAACATCTATAGACAATGATGAGATGATGATTGCGGGGGTGTAGTGTCCAACCTTGACCGTTTATGGCATTTATCAGACTCTGCTGAGACTCTTATGTCTGAGTCTGCTGGCTGCACAGGGGATGCGGATATATGCAACTCAAAAAAATGTGCATTGCCAAAAATGTAAGTAGACTCGTTTTAGATTATTGGCATTACAAAAATCTAATTCTATTATACAAAAGTGTGCACATTTTGCTATTATAGGCCCATTATATGACTTTTTCCGAGGCTCTTAATTGTGCAGTTTAACTAAACTGTAACACCCTAAACGTGTCAAACTGATTCAACAATTCCTGATAAAATCTTAATTTTCAAAGATCCCCCCTCCGATAAAACAGAAAAAAACTGACTCTCTCATTCTTTCCATTTCATTATAATGAACCAAACAGTACTTATTGAACAGATGGCCCCCAGACAATTCAATTTGATAATTTAGAAATTACTCTCTAATGATGAGGGGAAACCAGAACTGATGGGGCGCATGAAAAGAGCTGCAACATCCTCACCCTCTGCAAGCTGGACATGGCTGCACAGTTCTTCATGCATGTGAGCCCTCCGTGCAGTTTCACGGTTCTGTGAGCAAGCATGCAAATATTTTTATTTCATACAGTTTTGTTTTTGAGCGGTTGTTTTTTGAGTGATTGCAATTTTTTGGACAGCGGGACACAGCGCAGTTTAGCTGTAATCCTCATATTTATGTTGGATTCAGCACTTAGTCCCGCAAGATTTATGTAATGCATCTAATCAAAGCTAATTTCAAACCATCGGGCTGTAACAGAAAAATGTGGGCAGCGGCTGCCAGGCTGTTTGTGAGCTGAAACTTTCTTAAGCTCATAATCTGCCAGAGTTGATACTCTGAATGAGAGCTTGGACTGCTCAACACGCTTGATTCAGTTCTTGTGAGGAAAATACAACATTTAAATTACATTTTAAATGTTCACATAAAGTGATTTTGGTATTTTTTTCCTCAGAGAAACACTCATGCGCAATGTGGAAAATTCAAATTCTGTCGTTCATTAGTTGATGTTGAATTAATTTGACACAAGTAAGCACAATTAAATCTGCACACAAGTGAGTGGTGCAACTGTCCTCAGATTGTTTCCTCTCATTGTGCTGTTGATGTTTTTATCGCATAATAATGAGACAAAAATCTGCTTTTATCTAATGCTGGTGTAAACATTTGATCGGATTCTGTTTCGTCTTGTTTTGCAGACAGACGCGGGCACATTTTCATAGCTGCAGCTCAAGTGACAACGCAGCAAATAGACGATGGATGTTCCAGCCTCACTCTGCCCTTTAGTCTCAGTGGGCAAACAGCATGGATTAAACTAATGTTCTCCCCTGAGTTGATGTTTGATAGTCGTGAATACGTTAATTGTCAACTCTAAACGCAGCACACACACACACACACACACACACAGTGGCACACACACGTACACACACATCGTGCACAGCTTCTGGCTAAGTGGCTGGGGCGGGACGCTGCGTGGGACGAGGCGGGGACAGCAGGCAGGCGGGCGGGCAGCGTGCTGGTCGGGTTGGTGGACAGCTGATTGTCCGTGTTATTAACTGTGTTTGGGGGCGTTCCTGCTCGCTTTGTAGACCACGCCTCCCTCACCTACTAGTTCTCTCCTGTTTGGCATCCCAGAGATGGTCCAAAGTGATTCCTCAGGGAAGAATAGAGCGCAAATCACCCGAGCAGGAGCTGACGAGGAGCGGAGCCGCCGTTGCCCAGGACTGCCTCTTAATTGCGCGTAATCTTCCGTTTCATTCATCTGAACAGAGGAGAAGACTTTGTAAATAAAGAGACGGAGCGAAGGAGGGTGGAACGCTGTTTCATCTCCTTGGTTTGCTTTCTAACTGTGGACTGTTTGTTGCAAAAAAAAGTGACATTTTGCTTGTGTTTTTGTCAGCTGCACCTTGATCCGGGGGACTGTCGCCAACTCAGTGCAGCCTCTCATCCTGCGCTTCCCCTTTCATCGCTCTCAACGTTGTTCATCTTCACAGCTGCTGCTTCCCCCTCTTTTTCTTGTGGAGTCGCTGACATGAGGTGCAGCTAACCCTGGATGCTGACAGCTCCCCTTTTCCTTCCACATGTCGCATCTTTTGTTTACTTTGAGAAACACGCGCGCAACTAAACGCCAAGTGAAATAGACCACGCCACTTTGCTCCTCTGACAGCGCGATCAAACAGACGCAAGAGGAGGAGAGGCAGAGGGAAAAAGGAGGGAGCCAAGGAGAGGAGGATAGAGAGAGAGAGGGAGAGGAGAGAGAGTGAGAGAGAGATAGCGACAGTGTGAAGGTGCGTTTTGATGTTTGGCATCCACGAGAGCATCCAGAGGAGTGGGAGTAGTATGAAAGAAGAGCCCATGGTGGCCGGGATGAACGCGGTTCGGACATGGATGCAGGGTGCCGGAGTGCTGGACTCCAACACAGCCGCCCAGAGGTGAGCCTGAGGCGGCCTTGGCGCTGCGCTGACACCGGGGCGTGGAGACCGGGGGGAGAGCACGTTATGATCTGCGGTGTTAAAGAGACGGAGTGGCTGTATCACTTGGGGCAGCACGCGTTCCCAGAGGACGTATAGTTGGATAACCACTGTTCCTGCTGGCTTTATAAGTTTTTAGCTCCAAGTCCAACATGATATAATACTGTATGGCTCAGAGTGCTTCAGCATATCTCTGGACGAAAGCACAGTTAGCTCCAAGCACTTTCAGGCTTGCAGGGTTTTAATGTAGCCTTAGATTAACTTTGCTGTGTGGAAAGTGTGCTGTGAACGTGTGTTTAAGATTTTCTGCTCACTTTGGCGGTTGTTTGTCTTTTTTTGGTTGTGATAAAGCAGAGTAGGTTACTTTTTGCATATATTTTCCAGTTTGAATTCAGTAGCTGTTTTTAATAAAATAAAATAATTTATTATGAATCAAGTTGGTCAAGTTTAAAATAAAAAGCAGCCCTATTATAATTAGAGCAATTAATCTGTCCAAATTCTGCTTATAATATAAATGAGTATAATTAACCCTTTAGGCCTGCAGCTTAATATTTGAACTTATTTGTTTCATTTTCGTTGATTAGGCTAAATCGGAAAGGGTGTTTGTGCGCATTAGAGAGAGATTTTGATTAAATTATGTACTCAGGGATTTTTAGAGTGGACAGTGACTGAAACATAAGCGTCTGTAGAATGGATTTTTTTAAAGCAGATCTCTCTTCTGTTGCATTTTTTATTGACTGAATTTATTTTAATTGCCTTCTTGGTGGATGGTGCTGGTTTGTGCTTGTGTCCGCAGCGGAGTGGGTCTTGCTCGGGCACACTTCGAGAAGCAGCCGCCCTCCAACCTTCGCAAGTCCAACTTCTTCCACTTCGTCCTGGCTTTATACGACAGACAGGGTCAGCCGGTGGAAATAGAGAGAACCACCTTCGTTGACTTTGTAGAGAAGGAAAAGGTGAGTTGGCACAATTCACAAAATATGTATATATAAATTTCCAGCACATGACAGTTTGTAATAAAATCTTAAAACGTGCTTATAATGCGCACATTTTATTCGACTGATGCCTGACACAGTGCACCGGCCTGTTAAGTCAAAGTGATAAATTACCAGACGTGTGTTAACAAAGTGACCAGACGCACACAGCAGGGATCATGCTCCTGAAGGCTTCCCTCATGTGATTTTTAGATGTGGTTTCCTGAAAGATTTACAGACTTATGTTTATTTTAGCTTTTCATTATAATTGCAAAACCCTCGGAATCAATTTTAAACCAATTTACTCGAAGGTGTAAATCAAGTGCATGAACACTTTTGCACCAATTTGCCACTGATAATATTGAATGATATTTTTCTGACAGCACAGCACAGCGTGTTGCCTTATTCCTGCAGGTGTTGGGAGAAGCGAAATTTAATTTTCTAAACAAACATCGATATTAGCGTTTAATACATCGATCAGGTGTTTTATTGATCTGTTTGCAAGTGGCGTTAAAAGTGAGTGTTTTACTTTAAATGCTTGTTTTATTCAGCAGCATTTAGTATCGACTTGTTTATTATTTATTAGATCCGAATGTCTTCTGCTGGTGGTCAGTATTATTTACATAATTTTATATTACATTACACAATGTTAATTGTTGAATATATAATTAATATACATGTCAAATTATTATTTTTATAAAATTTGTTAAAAGCCTGGAGTAACACTGTAAACAATTTCCGTTTCCAGTATAGGTTAATACAGTTGTAAACAGGCCTATTTGTAAATGTATTGTTTGTCAAATAACGTAACGAAAAGTTGTACAAGTTACACACACAGCCTTATTTGCTTTCTTTTGTCTGTGTGGATGACATAACGAAGTGCTTTAAATGTGATCACAGTTGGAGAGAAGTAACATGTTAATATTCTAAAAATACCAAGTTGTGGACGCGCAGTAAAAGTCCCAGGAGGAGATGGTTTGCCTGCTCTGACCGGCTCTGTTTGGTTTAATTTTCATAGGAAACGACGGGGGAAAAGACCAACAATGGGATCCATTATAGACTTCAGCTGCTCTACAGTAACGGTGAGTTTAGCTCCCATAATTTTTATGGAGCAATAACAAACGCAGTGAGTGAATGATACGCCAAATCAGCGCGAGGAAACTCAGGAAACAAATGTTTTAGGAGGTCACATCGTGTTTTGTTTTATGTATTCATTTTTTATGCACCGTGAGGGATTAGTGCTTTATTTATTAGTGCAAGTCAAATGCATTAAATGTTGTTATTTACACATTACTTTTATTATTACTAAATAATTATATATTTTTTTACATTATTATTATTATTGTTGTTATTATGTGCTTGCTGCTTCCAACAGTATATATATCTTCTCTGGTCAGCAGTAAACAACCCAAGGCAGCTTAATAAAATGTTTCCCATCTTCCCTTTTAACGTTTGTTTCTTCAGCCTGAATAATTAAATTATATTAATTATAACTCAGAAAAAAAGTGTGTGTGGTTCTCCCTGCTGTGCCCATTTCACAATTCAGTTGTAAATAAATGTTTTAAGAGATAAAATCAACCGGATTAAAGAAAGTAAATTAATTTTTTATGTCCCAAGCAAACTGACAGCATGCAACAAATACTGAAAGTCATTAGTAACAGTTTGGACTCATTCTGTTTCCATAAAGTGCCTCAGAGGGGAAGTCACAGTGAATAAAACTTGTGATCTGAAATATTCCCCAGAATGGGGAAAGCTTCGTCTCAGATGTGATATGAAGCCTGCTGGTTACATTATAACAATTTCTCTGTCTCTCACTTTCCTTCTCTGTGTGTCTCTGCAGGGATCAGGACAGAGCAGGACTTGTATGTTCGTCTCATCGACTCTATGACTAAACAGGTAAGCAGTTTGCATCAGCCTCAGAGAATTAAACTGTGCATCAGTTTGGTGGTTGTGTTGGTCTGAATGTTGCCCCTACCTCCAATCGCTGCCCGCCCCCCTCCTCCCCCTCGCCCCCACTGCATGCCTGTGTCTGAGACCCTCAACTTCAGCACAGCACAGCCGGCTTGATAAACGACCTGTCTTACCTGTGGAATACATTTACAGAGGCCCAGAAAAGTAGAGGACATGTGTCCTCATACTCTACCTCTGCACAGCAGCCAGTAAGTGGGGATGGTGTGTGTGTGTGAGACTGTGTGTGTGTGTGAGACTGTGTGTGTGTTTTTACAAGCGTCAGGCAGTATATATGTGTGTGTGTGTGTGTGTGTGTGTGTGTGACTGTGTGATTGTGCGCATATAGTGTGTGAATATCTCGGTGAGGTGCATGAGCGGTTGTGTGTTAGTGTTTGAGAGAGACAGTGATGCATGCCAGCTCACTCTTTGAGGACCTTGACCCTCATTTCCTCAATGTGAAACAGAACAAACTATCCCAGAGTGTGTTATGGCCAATTCAATCACACAAAGAAATACAGAGCAGCACATGTGGGCTGGCGCACACTAAGGGAATTCTCCGGTAGGACGACTTAGATACGAAGAAAATAAGCCTCTTCAACGCTGTTTTGATATCAGGTCTTTTGTTTTGCCAATTCTGCCTCTAGTGCCATTAGGCTTGAAGAGAGTTTGCCTTAGAATGAAAGGAGTAGGAGGGGATGTTGTTTGTGTGAGTGTGTGTGTGTTGGCATGTTTATCTGTGTGTGTGTGTGTGTGTGTGTGTGTGTGTGTGTGTGTGTGTGTGTGTGTGTGTGTGTGTGTGTGTGTGTGTGCGTGCGTGCGTGCGTGCATGCGTGCGTGCGTGTGTGTGTGCAGGGTGATCACAGCCCTGGAGAGCATGTTGAGTGGGGTTGGAGGGGTAACCAGACTAGATTTTTGGACGCTGTGCTGTATGGACCAGATGGTGCACTATACTCCAGTCTGGCAGTCCAACTGCTCACTGTACACAGCGTATAAACATACGTGCACGCACAAACACATATGCACACACAGGAGTACACACACGCACAGGCGCACACATACACACACACAAATGCTTTCTCTCTTACTGTCTCTGTCAGAACAGAGCGTTCCTGTTCAGGAGGACTGGATTCCAACATTACACACATTTGCCAGATAGACAACACTACTCCCAGATGAAACACACACACTTTTCTGGTTTTTATTTGCCCCTGTATCACGGCTCGCTTTTTTTTTTAAATTTCTTTCAGAATGCCACATAAAAAAAATATAAATCAAGGTTATGTGATTTTTCTGTGATTTTTTTTTTTCTCCATCCTTCAGGCGATTGTCTATGAGGGCCAGGATAAAAACCCAGAGATGTGCCGGGTCCTGTTGACCCACGAGATCATGTGCAGGTAAGACAAAACACACCCCAGCTACAGCTGTCATTTGTTGGTCCAGCTGATGCTTTATAGTTTGGATCAAGATGAATGTTTTTCTCACATTGGAGGTGTCTGTGTTGGTGTAAAGAGGGGGCAAAGACACGAGGAGCCCTGCTAAATTACAATAGAAATCTTATCATTTTCCTCAAAGTGGGTTGGGGAGATGGGCCCTGGCCTATTTCCGTTGGTAGGGATGTGTGTGTGTATGTGTCTGTGTATATGTGTGTGTGTGTGTGCATCCCTCTCATGTTCAGCTAATTAGGACAAGGAAAAGCTCATTACTCAAACCCATCCTCCTTAGTCGGTGTAATACATGCAGTTTGCTGTGTCCTGACAGTGAGCTATGTGCAGAGGGGGACAGACTCGGATTACACATAAAATACAGACACTCACACATTCACACACACACAGTCAAATATACTAAGGCAAGCACACATCTCACAAGGCGTCATTTACAATCAATAAGAGCATCACACAGCATGTGATTGTCCCTCACAAGCCAGCCATTTAGAAATGCACGTAGAGTTACATGTGGAGAAATGGCCAGTGGCAAAGTGTAGCCACTTCCTGGTTATCACACAAGGCAATTTAGACCACTTGTTTTCATATGCTGCAGGAAACGGTCGAGATCAGAAATCTGATCTGGCTCTCCAAGCCTCCTGTCCTGGGGGACTCAAGAAAGTAGGGGGGAGGGTCAATCTGTCTCCCCCTTTCTCTCGCTCGCTTTTGTGTCTTTCTCCATCTCCTTCCACACACACACACATACAGTGGACACGCACATGCAGTCAGACACAGGTACACACAAACGTGCATACTGTACACACAGACAGAGAAGAAAAGCTAGACGGGATGATACTTTTTGGGGGAAACAGGGGGGCTGACGGCACACAACAACACTGTTACATTGTGCTGCAGTCAAATGATTCAGAAAGGACTCGTCACATCAGTATGCAACCCCCTTCTACCCAGCATGCACTACTCCCCAGGTCCAGTGGGACCACTCTGTGACCCACTTCTGAGAGAGAGAAAGAGCGAGAGAGAGGGAGAGAGAGGCGGGATAGAGGGAGGGGACGAGCACTGAGGAAAAATAGAGAACATAAGATGTCTGGTTGTGTGATGTCTGACAGAAATGGAGCTAACCTGAGCCCTGGAGGCTAATTCAAGTTTGTATCCAGCCCCATTCAAGCTCAGTGCTTTTGCTCTCCTCCTCCAAACTTCTAAAATCGCCCCGCTGATCTCACCTACTGTAGCGCAAGAGCCCCGGTCTTACCTTGGGAAGCCCGGCAGAAATCCAATTCATGTTGTTTCTTCAACTCTGCCAAAGTCTCACGCCCTTTAACTCCTCTTTCTCTTTCCTGCATGCTCATCTGACTTCCTCTCCCTCTCTGTGATGTACCTTATCTTTATTTCTCTGTTGTTCACATCTCAGTGACTAAGTCTGCTTTGTCTCTGCCCCCCCTCTTCTCTCACCTCCCTGCAGTCGATGCTGTGATAAGAAGAGTTGTGGCAACAGGAATGAGACCCCATCAGACCCTGTCATCATCGACAGGTAAGCAAACTTTGCCCTTTGACCTCGGCCAATGTGATGCCGCACTGTCATCGCAAACACAAACACAGCGCGTATGGCTGCCTATGAGTGTGAACAGGAACTGTGTGCAGAATACACAGGCAGAAAATGTTGCAAAAACATACTGAGGATATAAAAATCATGACAAAATTTTCAGATAAATTTGCAGTGAAGTAAGAGGCGATTTTTTTCAACATGAGATTTGGCTGAGAAAACATAACCTGCAGGCCTAATAAAGCAGGCCGCAGCTTGTTTAAAATTTCAGCAAGTATAACTGACTGTGTGCACAAAATGTGTGAAACAGCAGTAAATAATATTCCAGTGGTATGTGTGTGAAGTGGAGGAGCAATCACAGAGCAGTTGAGCTCTGCTTCAAGTGTGGTCAAACAGTGTTTGTGTGGTTGGGCTGATGACTTAGCTGATGAGCAGTTAGGGTTACAGCTACGGCCTGGCGTGTGTGTTTCTGTTTATAAATCTCACTCTGGCCCAAGTGTGGTATACTGAAGCTTGTCTGCCGCTTTTGACACTGGCAGACACACTCCTGCTCACACACACTTTTCTTTAAGTGTACACCTTTCTCCTGCCTGTCATAAACTACCTCTGACCAATGCAGCAGCTCGGCTGATTTACAGTCAGTCGGGGAAAAAAAGAAAAGCCCTGTAGATTTACAGTCCGGCCTGTGCTGTGTGCATGCGTGTGGCACACGTGTGGACGCACAGTGTAAGGGAAATTATTTGTTTATACTTGAGCAATTGTTGGAGCGTGCAGATTTAAGGCTGCTGCAGGACAGAATGAGAGTAAAAAGGTACACTTTCCATAAAGTATCACCTTTTCAGACTGAGTTTAACCTGCCCAAACAAATGCATTATCATGTAGTGCATCGTAGGTTATTTAGGTTTTATATCTGATTTGAATTTGTCACATTTGAGTGTGTTTGTGTGAGTGTTAATGAGGCAGTGACCTGTGCTATCTGACGAACACAGCTGTCCTGTGCTCGCTGCTGCTCTGTCAAAAGCTACTCTTTACCTGTGTGTGTGTGTGTGTGTGTGTGTGTGTGTGTGTGTGTGTGTGTGTGTGTGTGTGTTATGTTTGTGTGTGTATTTATGTGTGCGAGTTTGTGTGTGTGTGCGCCACCCTCGTTCCGCTCCAGTGAAGCGGAAGGCCTCACCTCAGCGCTCCCTGAGACAGCTGCACCCCACCACGTGGCCTCAGACAACACGCCTGCCCATCACTCTGTGCCACATTTCGGATTTTTGTTTTCATGTGTGCATACTTGTTGAATTTCTCATCTGTGCACTCTGTCGCTCTGTTTCTGCGGGCCGCCGTCCTGGCTCGCTTACGGTTCAACTTTTCCCTCCAGTTTGCCGCAGTAATAGTTTGAGCAGAGCCACCTTGGTGAAACAGGCTGATATCTGCTGTGAACAGCTTTCCCACACTGAGCATGTGTTGTGGTCGCTCGCTGGCGGTATTCCCCCGGCGCCCAATGGCTCAGGTGTGAGGGCAGCATTAACGAACAACAAATTAGAACAGGGGGAGGGAAAACAACAGCAATATCTCTGTTTTCCTCTCCAGCGAGCACTCTTTCTGGACAGGAAAATAGGTCAGGTGAGAGGAGAGCGATTGGGGGGGTTGGCTTGCTTTAAAGGAGGGACTGAAGGGGAATATGGAGAGGAGGGTTTATACGTTTGCTCATTTAGTACCAATATATTCTTGGCAGTTGTAATAATCAGGGATTCATAAACAAACAAACAACTGTGAGGGTGAAACTGACTCAATTACCACGAGTTCCCCTCCTTCAAATTCATAAAGAAATACCATCAGCAGCCCCTCTCCACCCTTGAAGTTATTTAGTTCGTTAAATAAGGGCTCGTTAGCCCTCTGCTGTTTCGCAGAGATGATTAGATTTTACAGCCCTAATTAGCTGGGCTAGCTCTAACTCTTCTGGAAGAGTAATGGGTCTGATTGCCTAATTAGCTCTCTCTCGTTAAGATGGGAGAAACAGGCCACTGCAGCAAAACCGCAGGAATGAGGAAAAATAAAGTCAGCTAATGAGAAACTTATTTGATTGTTAGGAGAACAAATCTGGTACAGTGTGGATCGGCAGCGCTCTGGGTACTGTACTCGCTCACCGGGAGAATCTCTCTTACCCATCTCTTTATCTCACCTCCTGTTGAAAAGAGAATTTGTTTGCGCTTTAAAGTGTCTACAAGGAGCAATACGATGCAGATTTTAATTATGAAGCATATTTGTTTAGGCTATGATAGCAAAAAGCACTTTAACATTTCTTAGATTTTAACTGAAGTTGAAAGAAACATCCCCCACAATCTGTCCTGTTTTCATGCTGTTTTGGTTTAGGGCTATTATGGTTGCAGTGACATCCAGTAGCGTTGTCGTCTCTGACTGTCTCAGATTTTCATAGTCCATCTGATCTGAATCAGTCAGTCTTGCAGATGAGGACAACTCATGCCATATTTTATGCATTTAACCTCTGAGGTGGAGAGTTCTTGGAAATTCAGAGAGACCTTGGCATGACATGTCATGTCTCTATGCTTGACACTGGGCAGGGGAAGCAGCTGAAAGGTGAGAAGCCCGTGTGCGCCTCTCTATATCTTCCCCGGGGAAACATGTGTGGTCCACTTTAGGCTCTTACAGAGGCAGGATAATATGAGGGGAGCCCTTAACCCCTCCACTTCCACCTCTCTCTATCACTCCCGGTTAGCGTGGGGTTAATCATATGCAGCCACTGCTAGTCAGTCTATCATGTGCCTGGATGGGCCTCAAATCACAAACACATTTCCCTCTCACCCGTGTACACCTTTGCCATTTCTCTGCATAGATTTTCTTAAAAGTGTCTCCCCACAGAAATGTTTTTGTTAATTTACTTGCTGCACATCCATATAATTGTGGACTAATCTCTCAACCTGACTCGCTTTGGGGGTATTACTGTCCCTCTGGCCCCATGTGTCCTCTGTTGCCTCCTACCACCTGTGTCCCGTGGCCCTTTCCTGCACAGCCAGCTCCCCCAGGCCTGCCGCAGGGTGTCTCCCAGGCAGAAAGAGCCTCTCTGGAGAGGGGAGAGAAACTCTCTGTGACCAGAGATAAGGATCCACTGGATAGCCTTGCATTTCCCATGATCCCCCTTTCCAGCGAAGGGTGGAGGGGTGTCAAGTTTACATGCGCCGATGATGTTGTTTCAGGTTTATAGCTGTTTTTGAGTGTGTGCTTGTGTGTGTTTGTGTTTGCACACACTCCTGCAGCCCGCCGTTGATGTGGCCCATTTCCTTGCATGCGTGTCTGTGCTTGTGTATCCGCATCAATGTTGGTTGTTTCCCCAGGAGTGTGTGTGTGTGTTGATAGAGGCCATTTCCTGGCGAGTGTGTGTGTGTGTGTGTGTCTTGAGTGAAGAATGTCGGGCAGGAAGTGCTCCTCCCGGGGAGGATGATGTCATCATGGCCGACAGTTTCCTGTTCTGTGGGCCAGTGGAACGGGCTGATTCTCAGCTTCACGGTGGGTAGTTAGCACTTGTGGACCAGGTTTTGGTTCATCTCCGCCGTGCCGTAGGTCCACACCTGCTTTGGTTTTACACCACATCGCTTGACACATCTGGAAGGAACAAGTAAACTTTGCAATGTCTTGAGGACTGCATTTTCCAAGCTAATGCATTTTTGCTGCAAAGCTTGTTTGTCACTCTCCCCCTCTTTGTCTTGCTCTGTAGTGGGGAACCCCCTCATTGTTTTGGTTGTTATGTTTGGATGCACTTCCTGGGGTGAGAGGTCATGTGTTGCCTTGGCTGGGCTAACGTGCGCTAGTGAATAATGTATGTCATTGACTTTATGTCAGCCCTGCCAGCCCCCCAAGCCGAGCCCACCCATGTTTAATTCATCCATCTCATTTGTGTGTGTGTGTGTGTGTGTGTGTGTGTGTGTGTGTGTGTGTGTGTGTGTGTGCGTGCGTGCGTGCGTGCGTGTGTGTGTGTGCGTGTGTGTCATTTAGAGGCCCAGTCTGCACCTGTCCAGCCATTAGCCCCCTTCTCATTTGCATTTGATGCTAATGTGGTTTACTGGCAGCGCCTTCCGTCCCCTCAGCTTAGTTTCACTTTCATATCCATGACTGTGTTAGTGAGAAGGCGAAAACACACTTACAGTGCAGCTATCCTACATTCTTCTGACTGTATCTGCTGATGTGTCTGACGCCTGAATGTTGAGGTCTTCATTAATTCTTTTTTCTTTCCCACGTCCTGGGTCTTTTTTATCATCTGCATTATTGTCATTCTTTTCTCCCCTGTACGCCACTTGTTTCTCACAGCTGGTTTTCTATTGTGTCTCTGACCACCTATCAGTAGCTCTACATTTTCCTCCAAGACAAAGAGAAGCTAGAAACAGAGTCATGAGACCCTGAGGCCGACAGTATCTCTCTTTTGGTGATTTTTCCTTGGGGGAGGAGAGATCTTTTCAACACGGCCCTTCTCTCTTTAGTAGATTTTTGTTTTTTTTCTCGATGATGTGCTGTTTCTTTTGTGCAGTCTTGTAGTGGGGGGTGGGCGGTGGGGGGGGTGGGGGGGTGCAGCTGCATTAGATGTTACAGGAGGCTTTGAAAAGGACTGGCCCTGAGCTGGTTGTGGTGTTTGTGCAGGGCTCAGGGGCAAAGAGGCAGAGTTGCTGGCTCATCGATATGCAGGCAGAACTCCCCTCCCTCAGGTGTTGGCCGCCTCACAAATCTGCCTCACACACACATAGACACAGACGCAGCTCTCACCCTCAGATAAACTCATAGTACACAAATACATATGCAGACGCACGCATGCGCACTTATAACAATCCACAGGCGGGCAAAAAATATAACACACATACATACACACACATTGACCTGCAGCTCTCTGCATCTGTTTGGTTGTGTTCTTTTTCCCTGCGGTGGTCCCCCCCCCCCCAGGGTTGGAGGAAAGCGCAGCCCCGAGGGACAGACGGCTGCGCTGATTGACAGCAGGGAGTTTGGAGGTCGAGGTGCCTCTAAAACAGCACTGCCTCTTTCTCTCTCATCCAGACCTTCAACACTCTCACCCCCCAAAGACAACTGGCCCGCTTTCATTTGCCAAAACCCCACGAAGAAATTAACACATCATTCTCAGAGTAAACACGGATTCGTTTCCATGATATGAAATATCAAATTAACAGCTGTTTTCGTTTTGTGGTGAGGAAACAATGAGGGAACACTGGAATTAAGTATATTTAATGCTGAAGTTTGTGTGTGTTTTAATTCTTTCCCCAATAAACTAAACAGAGCTGCTATCACACTTTATAGGTAGTTAAGCTAATGCTCCCCAGCTGAATGCAGGTAACAAACAGTTTATTAGGGCATATAAAATGTAATTTACAAATGTCAAAACAGTGAAAAGTTCTGGGTTTCATGACATGGGGAGGCTTTTTTTGGCGAGAGCTACTGTAAATAGCGCTGTTGTAGCTCTATTTTCTCTGCAAACTGCTTTGTCATTACTGCTTGACATTCCCTGCTTGACCTGGCCGCTCTCCTTGGCCGTTCCCACTGCCTTTGTGTCAGTGTTTGTTCTGTCCCAGAATGAAGGGGTTTAGCTGGCCAGAGCTGACCCAAATGAGTAGCGTCCTACTTCTCTGAGAGCTATTTAAGACATTTTTTGGTGTTGGAAATTGCAGGACGGAGAGATAGAGATAGAAGGGGAGGTTAAATAGAATGAAGATATATTTACCATATGAAAGGTCTCATGTATGACGTGTGAACGCGCGCAGTGCTGCGAGTGAGGAAAGGGTAACGTTTTCCAGGATTTAGTCCGTGACTCGCCCTGGAAGATGCGCTCAATTTGCTTTTCAAATGAGGCGTGAAGAGCGCAAGTGTGTGCCTCTCGGTGTGATGCTATACATTTAGACGTGCATGGTTATGTGTGTGTGGCAGGGGCAATGCTTTGTTTTCTCAATGCTCTGATGTGTGTGGACAGTCAAGCACACGGGCACACTAAGTGCTCTCTCACAGCCAATGTGTTACATGGCTGCCTGTGTTGCTGCTCGTAATTGAATAGACACAGCAGCTCCTCTCGGTGAAGGATACTCAGGCCTCCTCTCCCAGCAGGCTGAGCCAGAGTGCCATCGAGCAGTATAGCTTCCAGCCGCCCTGATCTCAGCCCTTCCTGACGATTCATTGTTTACTGATTATTTCTGCTAAGTGAGAATGCAGACTTTACTCCTCATGCCAGCTCTGTATACCCCCCAACCTGGCGTCTCACTTCCTATCAGCCAGTTTCCACTCCAGACCCCCTTTTGGCGCTTCACCTCAGCTCTGTAGCCCAGGATGTGAGTCCAGGTGTCCAGGATGAGTGCTGGTGACCCGCTGTGCCCGAGCAAGATGTATAGTCTGTTGATTGTTTTCCATCAATCTGTCCAGGAAGAATGGATCGCTGGCCAGGCGCTGTGAGCGGCGCTCTCAGTTTCACACGCCACAATGGAAGGAAAACCTGCACGGCATGGGGGAGACAGGGAGGGAGAGATATGGAGTGTGATAGTGGTGGTGGGACTCTGCAACATAGGAATGATCCCTTTAATATAGTCTTATTGTTTTATGTGATATTTCTGCAGGATGATTTTTAACTTTCTTTTAAAACGCTCTGGCAGCTATATAGGCTATTTAGCAACCATATCATTATTTCCAAGTTCAACCATTTCATATTTGCTTATGAGTTTTGTGACATTGAGCTTGACTAATTTGAGCTGTAATGTTAAGAGACAAAAGGAAATCTTCAAGGGAGTATCTCTGCCGTAATTAAACGTAAAGCAGCGACGTCAACATGCAGACAATTATGGTCAACAGCATGGTTCGATCAAAGGGATGATATATTCTTACATTTCTAATATATTCTTTTTACTTTGCATTAATCATCAACAAATGAGACCCAAGCACATGTCACTGTTCCACTTCAAAAAGCCGAGCTGAATTTAAAGGCCTTTGTTTGTGTTTATGTAACTGATGAGGGGAGACAAAGTAAGGCGTAGGCAATCGACTGAGACACTTTGTTGTTTTACACCGACTCACCCCCTTTGTGTGTGCGCTGCTAACGTTGTTTGTTTGTTTACCGAGTGGCTTGACCTCGCTGGGAGGAATGTTCACTCGTTTCCTTTTCTTCTGCGTCTCCTAATGTGTTTGTCTCTCTGATTTTTCTCCATCCACGTGTCTCTCTTCTTCATCTCCCTTTCTCTCCCTATCTGCCCCTCTGTCTATGTGTCTTTTTTTTCTTTGGTCCTCCCACTCGAAACTCCAGATTTAACTCTGAAGGTTTTTTGGTTAATCACACTTGGAATCTTCCCCCTGCGTTTGAACGCTCTTCCTCAGCAGCACGCTCTTCCTCGATCTCTGCGTGCGGCGCAGGAGAGAGTCACGCTAATTATCCCAGTTATTGGCTTCTCCAACACTGAGGCTGTGATTTACATGAGGTGACATTCAGTTCAAACGTGCAGACCTTCGCAACCTTTTTCTGGAAAACAATTAACAGCGCCGCTTTCTCGTCTGCCTCCCTCCCATACCCTCTTTTCTCTTGCTACACCACTCCCTCTCTCTCTTCCTCTGGCTATTGTCTTCACACAAACAGAGAAGATTTACTGCCAAAAGAGTGAGGGCTGTGCAAGGAGGTGAAACTGTTAGTGTATTTTCTGTAACAAGTGATCACTTGCTTGTTAATTGACAGCTATTCTTTGCTGTAGATATTCAGAGAGGAGTAAAGCCGCCATGGCGAAGGTATTAACTTCACTTTAGCAGGGTTGTAGCTGATGGAAGTCCTTAAATTGTGTCAGATTTGCACAATAAAAGAACCCAGCTTATACATCTCCTCTACATTTCTGCTGCTGACCCTAGGAAATTCAAGAAACACCATTACACACTTGTACGGACAGACATGTAGCCCACACACGCACGTTCAAACACAAAGACAAACTTACAAGCATGCCGTTAATGAAGCGCGTCTCTCTTCTGTCATGACGCCCGTGTTAGCATGACAAGATGTTTACACACACAATCACGGCCGTGCCTCTGATGTGGGCCGGGATGAAAGAGAGATGAGAGGAAAGGGAAAAAGAGGAGGCAGAGACGTGACGGTGAGCGTCGTGGTATGGACTGCTTTTCTCTGTTTGACAGGAGGACAGTTGTAACAGTACCCCACTGAGAGCCGAGAGAGAAGGCAGAGAGAGACACAGAGGGAGATAGATAGACAGCGGAGAGGGAGGAAGATGTACCTGGAGGGAAATGTTCTGAAAAGGAAAGATGTATTTTTTTTTTATTTTTTTTTTTTCACAACCACATTCTCAAATCAGGAGTAAAACAATTAGATCCACCCGCTTCCCCTTGTCCCGCAGTGTAGATTACAAATGAGCAAACCTGGCATTTATCACATCACTACAAACATTTATTAAAGCCGGTTCCCCTCTAAAGCTGCAGAGATAACAGTGGGTAATTGCAGAGACTGGCTCTATTAGTTAAGTATGCCTAATGTCACTGCCTCAGAGCATTAATGGACGCCGTAGTATTATGTTCCTGCGCTCATTACCACCCCACTCCCCTTCAAACAGATACACACACACACATATCCACACACCCTCTCCCCCTCCATTGACCCTGCAGCAGGAGTCTGTGCCACTCTAATGAGAAATGGAAAACACTACTCCGCAAGCTCCAAGACACACACACACACATACGGACACACACACACACTCGGCGGGAGCCATTACAAGGGGACAGAGGGGTACAACAGTATAATCACACACGCCCAGGGAAACAATTGTGCCGTTATCAGAGTGATCACATTATAAAAGTTTAATAAACACCAAACGGCCTAATGGTGAATTAGCCTGCATCTGCCCTGTGTTGTGCCAGGCTATAATTAGTGATTTAACAGAGACAAACAAATGTTTTTAGCCAGAGCTTTTCACAGTCAACAGATTTTTAGTTGGACGTAAATTATTCGGCTTGTCCAGAATTAAAAGAAAATGCGCGGCTGGTGGTGATTTGTGAGGGGGTTTTTGTTGTTGTTTTTTTGTTTTTTTTTTATCCCACAATCTTGACTCAAGACACCAAAAGTCACACAAACACAGAACCACTGAGAGCAGAGTTTGGCTCAAGCCCCAGTCTGGTTTTCTAAGTGGCACTTGAGATGTGTATGGAGAGAGGCGGATGGGTGCTTGAGATTGTTGAGGAGGAGGAGAGAGTGAAGGAGGGAGGGTGAAGGGGGATGGAAAGAAGAAAAGAAACAGGAAGAGATGGCGTTGAATGACGTGGAATAAGTTAGTCAAGAGGAGGGAGAAAACAAACGCCACTCCTCATTCTCTTTTGGGCAAAATGAGCAGCTGTGTGTCTATTTTGAGGGGGTGTGTGGGGGTGTGGATTTGTATGCATACGTATGTGGGAATTGACGTCAAATCGATGACAATCTATAATTTACAATCACAAGGACCTATCACTTTTTATAGGGCCTCCATCCACGCTCATCAATATTACATCAGGACCCAGACTTTCAGTGTGAGGGAGCAGGAGGGTGAGAAAACGGCTGAGGAGAGAGAATATGGCTTTGGTCCAGTGTGTGTGTGTGTGGGTGTGTTTGTGTGTGTGCATGTGTGTGTTTGTGTGTGTGTGTGTGTGTGTGTGTGTGTGTGTGTGTGTGTGTGTGTGTAAGGGGGGGTTGTGGGCGCAGGGGGAGGAGGAGGGCATCTGCTGAGGTTGTAGAAAACATTGCTTCCAGCATACACAAATGTGCAAACGCATACCCTACCTCGTGTGTGTGTGTGTGTGTGTGCGTGTCTGCATCTGTCCGACTGCTTTTGTGTGTGTGTGTGTGTGTGTGTGTGTGTGTGTGTGTGTGTGTGTGTGTGTGTGTGTGTGTGTGTGTGTGTGTGTGTGAGAGAGCTTGCCAGCTGAGTGACAGTTTAGTATTGATCTGTGGGAGGCCCCGGTGTCATTAGACCCAGTATGGACCAGCAGGCACACGTGGAGGTCAGGGCACGGAGTTTGTGCATGTGTCTGATTGAGAGAGTGTGTGTGTGTGTGTGTGTGTGTGTGTGTGTGTGTGTGTGTGTGTGTGTGTGTGTGTGTGTGTGTGTGTGTGTGTGTGTGTGTGTGTAGGCGTGGGGGGACCAAGTGTTCAGTAGTGACAGGCTCAAGCCTCTGAAAGAAAATCAATCGTGTCATAAGAGGAAGGTTTCCTCCAGCCTCCTTCTCCCTCTCTCTCCCCTCCTCCTCTCATCCTTTCCCTCTTTTCTCCCCTTTTCTCCTTTTTTCCTTTTCATTCCTTTCAGCTGGGAGATCATCTACAGACCCTCCATTTATACTTCCCCTTCTTCTCTGTCTTTCTCTGTGTTTTTGAGTGTCTCTGCCTCTCTGCCAAAAACACACGCTAGCACAGGAGATGGCTCTCCTGGGTCAGGACGGGGGTTGCATGTGTGATGTGAGGATCAATCCAAGGGGTTATCCTGGCAAAAAGGAGCCATTAGTGACAGAACTGATCCTGGATCAACCCTCATTAACTAAAAGGGCACAGGTGCTGTTTGTCCAGATAAAAGAAATGACCCCAAAGCAGGGCCAATTAACTGAGAGGGCAGAAACTAGTTGAATTGATGGCATGCGTCGTTTTGTTTAATAGAAGTTTGATGCGAAAAGAAGCTGATTAGACTTTGTTTTATTGTGAATTTAAGCTTGTCCCTCAGTTATTTATTATTAAGGATGAGCGCACACACACACTCACACATACACACAGGGCAAGCCTCCACCTGTTCTCCTCTCTCCTCTCTCGCCTGAGGGGACTAGTATGGTAGATAACAGTTTGAGTGGGCCTGCTGCAAAACACTAATCAGACCTAACACTGCCTAATTAGCACAGAGTCCGCTGATTGGCTTACAGCAATAATTAACACAGGTGAGAATAATTAGCTCCCCATAGACCTGTTTGTGCGTGTGTGTGTATGTGTGTGTGTGTGTGTGTGTGGAGGATGTTATTATGCAGCCTTGGTCCCCAGTGAGACTGAGGAGGCAGAGAGAAGAATCAAACTCATTACTGAAACCAGGCCAACCTGTGTTAGGTGCTCTGCTTTCCCACACCCAGAGAATTAGCCACAGAGAGATCCACCTCCCATCTCTCCATCTCTCCCTCTTTCCCTCTGTGTGTGTGTGTGTGTGTGTGTGTGTGTGTCTCCATCCCTTTCCCTTCAGCCCCCCCTCTGCTGATGACTGAAGGTGCGTTTGAGGAATCTCACCGCTAGGTGAACCTGCTAAGATAAGATGAAACACAGACAAGGGGCATCTTTGTATCATATTCTGTCATTCTGGTGGTCTGCTTCTCTCTTTTATCCTCCGCCCAGCCCTCTTTCAATCTCTCTTCAGAATAGTAAGAACAAAATAGGGGGGGGATGTTGGCGAGCCCTGTCCTCCTCTCCATATAAAAAGCTTGAGCTTATAGCCTCTCCCTCTCCATAAAATTGTATACTGTACACTTCATGAACTACTACTTACCGCCTGGCTGTATATAGAAGATACTGAATCATGCTCAGCCAACGCCTCATGTTGCCTCTCCAAGAGAGAGAAAGAAGGAGATAGTGAGAGAGACTGGGAAGGAAAGACAAAGAAAGGAAAAAGGGGGACTGTTTTTGCTAAGAGACTGGCCGTCGTTCATCAGTCTGCTAGCAGCATGGTGTCCTCCATCTCACTCTCCCTGGTTATTTTTGCCAAAGTGCTGCTTCTTTGATCAAGCCAACATCACAGAGAAGAAGACGGGCACGCAGACATTGAGAGGGGGTTAATATTGGAACACAATTGACGGCTTGTCACTTTTAGCTCCCAGGCACCAACATCGCCGAGTAGTTAGTTAGGTGCTGGAGAGGGAGATAGACGGGGGTAACACACACACACACACACACACACACACACACACAGGTTTTTTTGCTAAATAAATAACAAGCGACGATGTAAATTGGTGTTTTCCTGGAGCGTGTGGCTGCTTCTGGGATGTATTTTTCATGTCAAGACATTTTAGAGTGGTTTAGGAGTGCAGGATGTACGGGTAATGAATTTAACCTGTGCACAAACACAGCTTTGCTCTCATACACACACAGGGGGAGGGGAGCTGAATGTTCACCTGACCACAGGTGCATCGCAGCGTCAATGTGAGGCACACTCATGCTGACTCCTGCCCCCACCTCCCTCTTCAGACTATTGTTCTCCACTCACCAGGGCCCGGGGAGGTGCCAGGGGTGACATCAGCATATAACCATACACTAGTAGAGACACTGTGGGAGAGGAAGGCTCATTGTTGGCTGACTGATCTCCAGTCTCGCGCTGACAAGCCCCCCCCATGTTTACTAGATTTGTTTTTTGTTGTGTTCACTGGCGGTAAACACTTGCCTCTCAAAACAGGCAGCTACTACCTCTGTCACACCGAGGCTGTCAACACAACGCTCACCCGCACTGTACTCCACATCACACTGAGCTGTACACATACTGTAGAGATGTATGTACGAGCTAAATGGATGTACTCAAAGGCAGCTTAAATGCATATAAGAGCTGTTAAAGCGGTGTTTATGGGAGGCATTTGCATAGTGTTCACAGCACTTTCTGCCTCCTGTCTCCTTTCCCCATACACACACATGCACAAGCTACACTTTTCCCTCTCGAATACTCTCGACATGCCTTCCTTACTAAAGAAACAAAATGAAAGAAGGTTGATTGAGGCAAAACAAGGAAGGTTGTTTTTTTTTCATATTTCCTGTTTCAATAATTAATATGCATGAGTTTTATGGCCGCTTAAGATGCGATCAATTATTCATTAACAGCATGTTAATTGCATCCACAGTCGTGAATATTTAACCAAACACTAAATCAATGGGGTCGAATGAGCAGCAATATGGACATTTTATAAGCTTTGCCAAAATTAGGTTAGGCTTTAATGAAAGCAGCACAGAGCAGATTGGAAAGGGACAAATGTGAAGAAGGAACCAACTTCACGGAAAAGGATGGAAGCTGATGTTTGGAAAGCAGACCATATGAATAAATGCAAGGTTGTTGACTCGTAATAGTATAGTCAGTGACTCTTAGCCTTTTCTTCTGCTTTGTCTCTTTATTCTCATCTCCTCCTTTTTTAAATGGAGGGGATGTAATCTCTTCATCTCTGCCCACTGTAGCCAGCCTTTTTCGCTCTCAAAGACTCCAGACTCCTTTGTCCTGGATCTTTGTGTGCTTGTGTGTCTGTGCAGCTCTTGTTTGTGGGTGTGTGTGTGTGTGTGTGTGTCACAGCGGTGTCTGGACGTTGACATTTCTCTGCTTGGATAACCATCGCGCCCTCTGTCCCTCTGTCCCTCCAGCCATGACGCAGGGTAATGTCACCTGTCAGTCTCAAACTCCTACTTACAACCGCTGTCCCCCTTTACTCCCCCCACCCCACCCACATGGAACCACACCACCGCCTCCACGAGTCCGCCACCCTCTCACCCCGACCCTAACCGCTCCTCCTCTGGACCTCACCTGGGAGACAAAGCCCTCACCATCTCCCCCTTCCCACTGCTTTTGTCTTCCTCTCCAGTACCTCATATGACTCCATATCCTCCTGCTCTTTCGTTATCCAAATGGCAACTCACCCCTTCCTCCCCCTTCCATTTGCCCCCAGGACTGCAGAATATGGAATGGGAAGACAGCACATAGTGAATGGGAAAGTCAGGGGTGGGAAGTTGACTTTTTGTCTGGACCCCGGTACTTTCTGCGTCTGTTTTCAATTACTCTCCCAGCACAGGCGGGGTGGAGGTTTATGCGTTATATGGGAATGTAATTGACTATAACTGCCCTCTTAACATTAACCAGGTGTACTAGCTGAGTGTGTGAGATTAGGCCCCGGGTCTTGGCCGTTATGTGTGGACTGTCTATGTGTGTGTTGTTGTTGATGTATTTATACCCTGCTCCTGTGAGGTGCTGCCCATTAGCACTGCATTTAAATCTGACATTTTTCCTGTGTGTTTCTGCGCACATGAGTGTCTATGTGCCTTCACAGTCCTAGTACTTGTCCCTTTGTGTAAGTTTCATCATCCATCTGCCTCTGTGCATATAAGAGTGAGAGGGAAAGTAAAAAAGGCAGGATACAGATCCAGCCTGCTTCAAGGGGGGGCCTGACTTTACAAGGACAAAGTCAAAATGGGCCCATTCACAAGGCTGACGCACTGTGATTTGTATGTATAGTGCTGTGCAGCCTGCGGGGCACTAGCCCAGGGGCTATCACAGACACCCAGACCAGTTCACGAGCATGGGGTTTGTGTGTGTGTTTGTGTGCGTGTTGAAGGAGAGGGTATTGTGTGTGCGATGGAAAGAGAAGCATCAACAGGCTGTCAATCACGGCCTGGCCACAGCCTGTCACTCCTCGATAGAGCTCGTCCAGGGGAGAATGGGAGTCCCTGGGACCCTGAGAGGAGAAAGAGAGGGAGGTGGTGCAGGAGGGGAAGTGGAGGAAGCAGGGAGGAGGTGACTGTCTGTCTGTCTCGGTGACTCGGGCTTGATTTGATATTTGATACCGAGCATGTGGCATTTGAATGCAAATCTATTTTGATTGTCCCACCGTCTGATAGGGTTAAAAGGAATCTATAGGGGATATGCATGTATGCATGTGTATCAGAGAGCTGGTCTGGAGACACACACACATACGAAATGATGCGAAGAATTATTCAAATGGATTATATTACTCACCAATTCACTTGCATCAGGCGTTTTGTTTTTTTTTCCCCTCTAAAAGCAATATAAAGATATTTAATCAGAGTAAGATAATGGGTCAGAGGTTACAAAAAAAATTTGGGTAGTGATCCTTTTCCCCTTGCAGTAAAGTAGTTCTCTTAATGTGGAAAAACTTGGCGGTGTATGCATGTATACATCCTGTGCATTACTGTGTGTATGTTTGAAAATGTGAGCGTGTGCCGGATAATTATTTTCCCCCACGTGCATGTGGAGGATTGTGTTTAAAAGCAAGCATGCCAAGTAGGCAGACAGACAGACAGGCAGACAGATAGACGGGCGGATAAAGCCGGTATTACTGCAGTATGGAAATGTGAAGCTCAGTTCCCTCCCAATTAGAGCAGTGACTTCTGAAATGCCATAATACCCATTAATTAGCAGGCTGCTATTTTCTCAGTGATATGGCTAATTAGTCTGCGAGGCTCTACACTATCTGGACCATTATTATTGGGTTGAAGCCATGCAAACACACTCACGTACACACACTCCCATTCGAGTTGACACGCAAACACTAGTGTACTCACGTTCGTATACATACGGTACAAGGGGAGGAGATACACATGCAGCGCACACTGCAACAATTTCCCACAGTTGAGTGACCCTAATTTAAGTGACGCCATTATACGCTTCAGTGGCAGCATAGCACAACATGAGAGTGATAATGGTGAAGAAAGGGATGTTGATGAACAGGCCGCACTCTTCTTCAACTATATGCTCCTCATAATGTGTTATTATACCCTGATAAAACCCAGCAAACAGCAGCACTGCTCGTCCCCCCAGTGAGAAACAACAGGGAAACATTTCAGCCCCCTGTAATGACTTGGCATGTGTGTGTGCGGCGCTCTCTCTGCCTCGACAGTCCATCAGTGTCTCCCACCGGACAGACAGGCCACTGACACAGCACCACAAGGCCGGGAAACCTTTTCAATCACTCCCTCACTTTTCCCTCTCTGTCAGGTGGCAGAAAGGCGTGATTGATCTGTTGTTTCTCCACGGCGGTAAAGGAGTGGAAAGAAGTTGTGTTGGGTAAAAAAAAAAGAGGTCTGGCATGTGTGACAACCACTTTCATAAGTTTATTAATCATCTTCATCAATAATGCAGCCCTGGACCTGCTGTTGGTTGTCATGCAGCTTGTGAGTGTGTGTGTGTGTGTGTGTGTGTGTGTGTGTGTGTGTGTGTGTGTGTGTGTGTGTGTGTGTGTGTGTGTGTGTGTTTGGATGCATGCGTGCGAGTGTGTGTTCACACCCCTCACAGCCCGATGAACTTCATAAGTGTCCCATCACCACTTTAATCAAATTACTTATGAACCAAAATTGACAGTTTTCATTAATTATAAAGGATTATTCTAATTGCGATTCAAATTTATTCATTTAGAACAGACGGCATTCAGTAATGTTTCAGGAAATTTGCATATTAAATGGAGAGGGTAGGCCATTAGCTATGCTAATATATGCATGATTCCTTATTTTGTGATTGGTGGGCCATATGTAGCAGGCTGGGGGTGTGCAGGTGAGGAATCTAGAAGGAGCTGTAATATGTTTGATAAACACAGAGGGATGCAAGGCCAAAACACACATGTGCACATGTCCACACACACACACACACATGCTCGCGCACACCCGCCAAGCCATACGTCTCTGCTCAGTATCAATCTCCCTCCGTCTCACACACACACACACACACATTCTCTCTGTCCTCACATTTTCTCTCCCACTCTCTGCTTCCATATTCCTCCCTCAAGACCCATTGGAGGGAACAACTTTTCACCCGAGAACAAACACGGCACACTAATTAAGTTTCTGATTTCTGATCCTGCTGCATTTAGAAACATAACCTTGAGCCTGTGTACAGTCACAGTCATAGTTATGATTTAATACGGTGCTTAAATGGAACAAAAAGTAAGAACTTTTGCAAGCGGCACATTCATCCCCACAATGTATGGGGCTGGTCCCAGGTTGACACAATGCTCTTTATCAAGCTATATATAGTCGATGCATTATGCATTAAGTTTAACATGTGCTTAAATCAACACTATTCAATATGAATACATCAGTCTTCAACTAAGGTAGAGAGGAGAACAGTTAGGGTAAATGACTGCGCGGGGAGGCATGCGGGTGAGCATAAGCATGCGGTCACACACACACCTAAACGCGGTCACACACACCCTTCGGCTGTGCGGCGGCGTCTACCTAGGCTGATGACAGGGCCATTATTCACTGGTCAGTCCCACGAGGGCAGGGCTTGGGCTGGACAGGGTAGCAGAGTGTCCCAGCATGGCAGGACAGCACTGAGGTGAGAGGGACCAGGACCCTTCATTACTCTCATGGTCCGGGGGCCTGGAGCTTTTCTCCCTCTCTCCCTCCCTCTCTCTCTCCCTCCCTCCCTCTCTCTTTGTCTCTGTCTCCATCAGATTAATGGGCCAGGCCCCGACAGAGGAAGTGTTTCAATCAGCACCGCCTGCCAAGCTTGTCCATCACCCAGACAGCCTCTTATTCATCATGGCTTTGATACACATACACACATACACACACACATGCAGAGATGTTTATTTGGTTGCATTTTTTCCACAGTGCTCTGGTGTGAATTCAGGCCACAGGTAGCAACGTTATCAGGCTACAAGTTGTTGAACCCAGCACTCCTTTCTCCTACACTCCTGCAAGCAGGAGAGATCTCATTGCCTGTCTTTCAATGCTCCCTGCACGATTTCTCAGTTGAATTTTGAATGATCCTTTTCGGATGAAATGGATGAAACACAATTGGTTAAGTGTCTCTGGGACTTCTGTCCCCAAGCTGGGACTGGAGCTCCGGCTCCAGGGGGAAGCGAGGAGCGATCTCTCCCAAGTGGGGCCTCTCCCTTAGCGGCAAAGGCACAGCGTGGATCCTCCCTGACCCACCGTCTCCCTCCTCCAGGGTCCATTTGTTCTAAGAAATATTTAACAACGGGGCAAATTCAGCTGACATGACATGAGCAGATAGAGACGAGGAGGAGGATGGGACGATGCACGGAGCGAGCTGGAAATGAATTTTTCAGCGCAGTGAGATGTTCTATTTGAATAAATCATGACACTTAAGATAGACATGAGGGCAATATAGAGGTGCTCGCTGCTACTTTGAGGAGTAGCACTCCAAAGGAATGGAGCGCAGTGTGTGCGTGTGATGGTCTCTCTTTGTCTGTCTACCCCCATGTTTCTGTGTGTTCAATGTGTGTTTCTGCATATTTTCTTTTATGTTTTGTCTTTTAAGTCAAGGTATCTTTGTATCTATCAGTCTGATATTTGTGAGGCATGTTGAACTGGATGTTTCTCTCCCAGTAAACTGGGCCACTGCAGCCTGTTACAGCCTGGTGTCCGAGGCCCAGGGCCAGGCCCAGAGACAGACCTGGTTCTGGATTATTAATGTCCCCCCCTATGGAGCCAGGCCCCCACCCCCACCCAGTGCCCCCCTACACCCGTGGGGTCAGCCTGCATGGCTCCTGGTGCAAGGCCCCCCTCATAAATCTCCCTAAATTAGTGTGTGTATGTGTGCATGTGTGTGTGTGCTTCCACGCTTAAACATATACTGCAGGCAGGGAGACAGGTCACCACGAAAACAAGCCAGTCAGGCTCTTGGTTGAAGTGTCAGTGATGCATAGCGGAAAGAGTGAAAGAAAGAGTTGCAGAGAGAAGAAAGAATACGAGAAGTGAAACATAAGGGGAGGAAAAGAAAATACACAAAACAGGACTTGAGGAAGACATTTGATTCTCTGAGAGCGCCAGACTTCACTTTTAGTTTGCTCGCCCTTTTGTCAGCCCTTTATTTTGCACCGTAACTTTATATTTGCTTACAAATATTTACACTTAATTTGAACTTGCCGCTGACTTCATTAGGATCGATTTCCTGAACAAATCTTAATGCTTAATAGCTGAAGTGCAGGATCTCCCATTCCTCTACCTGCCTAGATTAGTTCAACATGTCCCACGGTGGTAACAGGCATGGGGAAGTGCTGTTGTGTCACTTAGTTAACCCCCGAGACAAATGGCTCCCCTCCGGAGCACAGTGAATTACACACCTCATGAAGCATATTAGGAGGCAGACACAGTGCTTTTCTTCTGGAGATGATCTGTGCGGCAGAGATGGATGGAGGGAGACGGAGAGGAGAGGGCTGAGTTATGGCATCACCCTCAGCCATTTTTACAGCGCATCGGCATCTGAGCAAAACAGAGAGAGAGGAGGGGCGGAGAATAAAGAAATGAGGCACAAAGATGTACAGCACAGTGTGAAACAAAAGGCTGAAAAGATGAATAAACTAGAACTACTGAGGAAGATAAAGCCACACAGCTCTAAAGTTATCCATGTTAAATTTGACAAGGAAAACAACTCTTTACCTCATTTGTTGCTAATGTAGGAAAATTATTAGAAAATATAACAGAATTGTCCCTCGGAGGCTTCCTTGCTGTTAGCTAATCGCTTAGACAATCTTTATCACCACCGTAATAATATTTAGATGCTACAGGGATTACTTAAAAGTTGTGTTATAATTGCTTTCCTTGTTTTGTTTTTTATGGGCAGAGGGTGATTTTGTGTTTAATTGCTCCAAAGTGACAAATAATGCCCGTTATTATATGATGAAAGTGTGAGATCATTAAATTACTACGGCGAACGGCTGCATGTGTTTATTCGTTCGTTTTCGCCGTTGCAAATTTATGCCATGAGGCTTCAAGAGGCCAAGCAGTTATTTACACAAATTCACTTCCACAGCCATTCCTGGATTTGGGGGTAATTACGTGAGAGCAAAATGGTTTTATTTCATTTAATCCAGCCGGCGCAGCAATTTGCAGTGGTAATATTTGTAGCTGTGGAGTCTGCACAGTAAAACAGCTTGAAACCAGCAAGAGTATCAAATACAAACAAGGTAGAGGGGGCAATAATCAAAGCAAGAATGTATGCAGAAGACAATATTTTCTAGAGAAAACTGAAAATGTTTAGAGTTAAGATACAGGTCAAGTTTTGCAACATCATTTGTTTGAGTCTGAAACATTCAGGATGCATGTCCCAAAATTCAGATTTCTATTTTTTTTTTCCACATTTTATTTATTCATTCAACTGTATCAATATCCTGTATGTTTCATGTCACTATATACTGATATAAATGCGGTTTCAAAGCTTTTTTTCCACAAGTCATATTTAAAAAGTCATATTTAAAGATATACTCTTAAAAATCAACATGTGTAATTTTTGTGTAATTTTAGAATTTTTACAGTGGCTCCTAAGGCTTGTTAAAATCCCCAAATTTCCCAAGATAGGGATTAATAAAATATTACCATACTTTGTCAAAGATAATTTCTGATTTCATTCACTACTTTCTGCTTTAAAAGCTGGATTGAACTAAATCTTTGTGCCATTGTGTAAAGCAGTTGTCAGGGGGTACATAAAAAGATTGTAAAGCAGCAAAAATATGTAAATAAAAATATTAATATATTAATGGGATTATAAATGGGTGTAATGCAGATCTTTAGTGATTTTATTATCACACTAACCAGTAAGCTACCAGCTACAGTAAGCTGACTGCCCGGTGCACACCTCTAGATAATAAACAATTCAGATAGTTAGCTAAAAGTGATGGATGATGCAAACTTGACCGAACTTAACAAAAGATAGACTTTTTAGTTGTAAAATACTGAAAAAAATGATTGCGCCAATGTTTTCTTTTGTTTTGTTCGAGGTGTATTTATCTACAGAGACCCTGTTCTCTGCCTGTATTTCCTTATTTTCTTCTTATTTTGCTATGTTAGGGACGTTCATGGGCACAGTGTGCAGGTGAGGCTGGGACTTTACGAAATGGTAGCAAACTGGTACCAGACCGTAAGCAGCCCGCATCCAAACTGAAGCTATGAAAACTGCAACTTGAATGGGAGTGTGAATCCGGGGTTGGCTTTCATTTTCACTTGTGTTGGCAATACTGTTTACCTACAGTAATCCACAAATCCTTCATAGTATACCTACAACACATTTGGAAAATGACGGGGGTGGTCATTGAAGGGGTACTTGAGCTCATGGGGTGGAGATGTGAGGGTAAAAGGTTGTCCAAGTCAACATGAGAGACAGAGCGACAATCGTGAAACAATAAAAGATCTTTTTCAATGATTAGAAAGGGAGGAAAACATGATAATAGACAGCTGATCTGAGTAAATGAGAGAATTATAGGCTATCATCAGTTATCTGTCCATATTTACTGGTCAGCTGTCAATCAGATTATCCATAAATCCTTATGGTAATCTCTTTGCTATTGCATATCATCACGCACTGCTCTTTATCCACAATGCCCCCCCCCCCCCCCCCCCCCCCCCCCCCACACACCCACCCACACTCTGTTGATCCATGTAAATGTGTGCAGCGGTGATTCCAGTCCCCCGGCTCCCAGGGAGATGAGATAGAGCACCGAGGAATCAACATGCTGCAGTTTTGTAATGTTTCCGTGCGGCTGACTCCAGACACCTTAAGTCATGTAAATAATGAATCAGATGATCCACGCGTGCAGGAGATCGAGGGGACACGCTGACATATGGCTGAGCGAATGAGGCATGCTGACTTTCTCTTACAGTCTCTTCTTCACACTCCATATCTCAGCGCAGTCTCACTTTTCCTCCACCTTCACCTCCTCCTCCCTCCAGTCCAAACTCTAATATTTAACCCCCTGATTTGGTCACCTCTGACTCTGGTGACCCTTACTTTCCTCTACCCACTTATCCATCATCCGTCAACTATGAATACCTCAGAGGAGGAGGAGGAGGAGGAGGAGGAGGACAGTTGGGGAAAAGAGCGAAGTCAATGAATTAAACAGGAGGTGCAGTGGGGAAGGTGGAGTATGTTGGACAAGTGGATGTGGTCCACAGCTGTCTGCGAGGCTGCTCTCTGACCTCGAGGAGATAAGAAAGTTGGGAGACCCTCAGCCTGTGGGGTCCAACAGCCCCTATAAAAAAAAACCTCCATCTCTCTGCTTCATGAATTATTGAGATATTGGCCTACAGCTTCTAAAATATACAGGAGGGTGGTCTGCCTCTCCTTTCCGATTTCACAAACTCTCCACCTCGTCCGTCTGTCTATCTTTCTACCATTTTCTCCTCTCACTTTCTACATCCCTCCCTCCCTCTCTTTCCTTTTTCCTCTCCCCCTTCTCATTCAGATTTTGTCTCTTGCGCCAGCAAGATCGTAAATCAGAACACAAACAAAGCAGACGAAAAAAAAAAGAGAGCGGCAGAGAAAGACAGTTTGTTATTCAGATCATAAGAGGCTTTTTCTTCCTCACTTGAAGAAGAGCGTCTACCACTAACCAGCTGTCATGCATTTAAAAGTTGTCAGGGATAAATTCACGAGTTCTTGTGTTACATCAGATGCTTGTAATGCGCACAGCAGTAAGCTGGCCCTTGAAATGAGACAGAACTCTGGTCTGTCCATTTATCTTCTTTGTGCTCTTGTTTTTTGCCTTTTTTTTTCTCTTTCTAGATGAAGCAATTGTCCAAGGCACGCTGCTGCTTACTGTGTGTCTCTTGACATGTCTGTGTGTGTGTGTGTGCGTGTGTGTGTGTGTGTGTGTGAGATGCGTTTGCTCGTGCATGATTATATCTAAGGCAGTTGGCTCCAAACGCGCTGCCCAGTGCAGAATCCTAGCCATAACAAATGAACAGAGGGTAGAAAATAAGACATATGAAAGAAAAGCTGAGCAAAGAAGTGATTCTCTCTCTGGCTGGTGGAGATCTGTATTGTAAGCAGTTTCAGCTGTCAGCACTTCTTTGAGCTACCTCAAAGGGAGAAGGAGGAGGGGAGGGGACCGGGAAATGTTGTAGTTTTATTTTCCCCCTTTTGAGGGTTCCTGTTTATTTGTACACGGCGCTGTTTATTTTTGCGGTTCATTTGATATAGTTTTTTTTTCTCCTTTTCAGAGAGACAGACAATGCAGAAGGGCGAGCGGAGAGATGTGCAGTACTGTAGTTTCAGTTAAAGAAGAAGTTGTCAGGCTTCAAGCCTCGGGGTGGGGCTAGGGAATAAATTGTCAGCCGTCCCCTTTTTGCTTTTCAGGCCTCCGGTGCTCCCCCCTACACACACTCCCCCCTTTACTCCTCCGACCCTCCCTCCTCCCTCCCTCCCTCATTAAGTATTGATGTGGGTAGCCATACTTGCCATCTCAGCCTATTAATAATGCATGGCAGGTGCTGTTGATGTGGTCTCTCACACTGAGATTGAGAGAGGCAGGAATGGCAACACTGTGCTGCATAGTAGCTACAGCACAACCTCCGTCACACGGCTCTGCAGCTGGGAGGTGGAGGGGGGGGGGGGTCTGCCCCGGTGAGTTTATGGCAAGCTGTGACAGCAGCTCGGAGATGGATATACAAGGTAGCATCTTACTCAATATCCCGGAGCTGTTTTTACATAGAAAACTCCCTTTGTCATAAACAACTGATGGATGAGGGTGGGATAGTGTATGAGCCTTGTCTGCCAGTGCTGTTTTATTAGTTTTATTTGTATCTTGTGTTTTATTGAAGTAGCTCATACTGTACTTTCACTGACAGACAGCTGCGGTTTCACTAACTCATATCTCTCTCTGCCTCTCTCTTTCTCTGCACATGCAGGTTCTTCCTCAAGTTCTTCCTGAAGTGTAACCAGAACTGCCTGAAGAATGCAGGGAACCCTCGAGACATGAGGCGTTTTCAGGTGAGATGTAACTGCCTTCACGCGTACAGTGTGTGTTGTATAGAGGACAAGGACCACACTTCCTGGGACTGTCTTTCATAAAAAAAATTTGCAAGGCATCAGACATGGCAACAGCATTACCTCCCAGCACTTGAAAAGAAACAAAGCTTTCACAGGGTCTCTCTCACATAAATGCTGAATGAGTGGTTTCCCAGGGATAAACCCAGAGAGAAAGAGTTTGTCTTTGCTCTAACCAAAAATATTTTATTGTGGATTTAAAATAACTCAATGTCATATTTATAGAAAAGAAAAATCAAACAGAGTTAGTCTAGAACAAATATTTAAGGTTTGCAACACATACCATGGATGTATAAAGAGAACTAGATACAGCATTGGAGATGGGGCCCCATTAATTCCTATGAAAGTTGCTCAGTGGTGCACAAAGCCAAAAAGGTTCAAGTCCCTGGGTATAAAATTACCCGGATCTTTCACATCATTGGGCCCATAGAGCAGGCGCACAAGAGGCTTTTGCCAGTCGAGCGGCTTATATATGTTTTAGCACTCCACTAACTTGAATGGGGATAAAATGATTAAATCATGCAGCTCTTCTAGACTTTTAAAATGTAATTGGACCAAATGTCACAAATTCTGATGAAAAAAATGTATCCACTGATTTACAGACATCTCTATCCCAATGTAAGAGACAGGAAAAAGTAATTTTGGGCCCTGTGGCATCACATGACAAACTTAGGGTTGTAGTTACACAGCTTGGCCACTATGTCAAATTGGCCTTAAAGTCTGGCGCACATCCTAGGGACCAGAAACATGCTGTAAAATTTGTAAAATAAATCAGGTGCTTTACTTCCTGCATACTAATGCTACATTAGAAAATATTTACTTTTTTAAACTATATAAAGAGGTCTTTAGGAAGGTTAGGAAAAATGTCAAATATAACATTGGAAGTGTTACCATGTTCCCTTCAAAATAAAAGTCTGTGAGCCGCATAAGATTTTACAGGAATTTATAATGCCTAGTTTATAATTGGGATAAACACACATGTGTACTCTACTAGGTGTTTCATTTGAAAGTATCAAAGTGAGACTAATTTTGGTTTCATGGTTACCATCTGTATCTCCCGTTCTCAGGTGGTAGTGTCGACTACGGTGAGCGTGGAGGGTCATGTCCTGGCTGTCTCCGACAACATGTTTGTGCACAACAACTCAAAACACGGGCGCCGAGCTAGAAGACTGGACCCATCGGAAGGAACACCGTCCTACCTGGAACATGGTACTAAAAGCAGGAACAAAAAACCCAGACTGTCTCGCCGAGCTTTCTTTGTCTTCTTCACTTTCTTTCTCTCTTTTCAACTCTCCTCCCCTCCCCTTCCCTCCCTCTCTCTCCCTCACCCCCTTCCCCCCTGTCTGGCTCCACACTCAACCCCTCTTCTGTCTGCGCTCTATCCCTCTCAAGCCTGCTCTCTTGCTGTCTTTCTTATCTCTCTCCTGCTTCCTCCCGGATTCTCACTTTCCTCCCTTGTAGGGTTTCTAACTCAAGCTAAGAGAGGAGAGAGTGGTAGCTAGTGAGTCTCTTGTCTCTCCCTTGTGGCTTGCTCCCCTCAGGTCTCTGCCTCTGGGCCTTCTACTCTGCCTCGCATAAGCACTATGTGTCTTATGAGGTCTGTTCTGCTTAAAGCCAACACTGGCTTTATTTCCTCGGAGACCTGCTTTTATCCTCCAGCCCTCCATCACTCCCCATCCCTCAGGTTTTCAAACACACCCATACACACACACAGAAAAAGCCCATGCACACGCATACGCACCCCCGCATGCACAGTCAGACCCAAACCTTTAATACTTCATAATGACATGTGCACATGATTTAGGAGCCCGCACTGATTCCCAAGTCCCTAATCCAGTTATTTTCTCATTTCGATTTCCCAGACATTGAATAAGAGAAACATATTTTTTTTTTCTTTGAGGAAAGTCAACCTCGGGGATGATAATGACAAAAAAAACTAAGAAGGGATTTACATGATGGCCTCCAGTAGATTGCATTAAGATTGAATGTTATGGTTAAGTCTTTCTAATGACCATTCTCCAGAGGTAAGGTGGACCACTTGTCCCCGCGACTGGTCTCACAGACGATTAGAAAAGTTCACAAAGACGAGACATATTGGAGACGTCAGCCAGACTTGGATCTCACACCGAAAGGAGAGCACACACAGTACGCTAACAGATGTTCTCTGTGTCAGAGAGATTTGTTTGGGAATTTCCTCTTCTCTGATTTTCTACTCTCCTGATGACGGCGGGTGGAAGGAGGAACAACAGGAGAGAAAGAACAAGAGGGGGAGATGTAGGGGCGATGAGAGGACGGGGTAAAAGTGCATGATTGTATAAAGAGAAGATGAAATGATAAGAATGAAGACAGCGGTTTCTTTTTGTTTCTGGTGTGTGTGTGTGTGCCGAGTTTGTGTGCAAGATACACAACTTTGGGGGCCCATTTCAGGCGGTAATAGATGAGCAGTGCATAGAGTTGAACAGATGGCACCGAGGAACACCCCAAAGTATAATCCTATCACATGGATTCACGTTCCACCATCTGGTTAATCCAAACACACACATACACACAAACACACACACGCACATGGAGCGCACATAATATCAGCGGCTGTGAAAAGGGAGGCATCTTAGGCCATGATTACGGCCACAGATTGCTGCTTGGTGAACGTTGATCTCTGCAGGCGTATCGGGGGGCTAAATATCATTCCAGCTTGTTGGGGAGGATCAACAGAACAGGGAGTCAGGCAAAGAGCAAAGGCTAGGCTGCGGGGGGAAAAAAGTCAGCCTAGTCTAAAGTGGATTATGCCGCTTTACAGAATTACAGCATGTCTGACAAGCTGCATATCTGTTAAGGAGAGGAGATTTAGCTTGTATAAACATGTATTTTCCCAATGCTGTTCTTTTCTTCAATCATATCCAGTAATCTCCGAGTCCATAATACCAACTGATAAGGTCAGAAAGCACACTGAACACCAGTTATTGGAAATGTGGTTTATTATTTCTGTTATTCTGTGTACTTTGTCCAATAAGACATGAAGAATATGTTTTAAGAGAAAATATTGAAAGCTTACAAAACGCATTACAGATATCCAGGCGGGAGCAGAGATGACCCTGTGTGGTCAGACTCTCAGTGGCCAGGCGCTGAGATACAGTAGCTGCACAGATATATGAAACAGACAGCTGAGCAAGAGCTAAGTATTTGGTTAATGAAGGCGGCGTATTCCGAGGGCAGAGCTACTGTTGGCTCTGCTCTGCTCCCCGGTCGCGTGGCCTTTGATCAGACACTCAGCACACCTGACATTTACACGCCTGCACGCTTTGCCACATGTCATAAAACAAGCGCACCGCCGCTGCCCTCACACACAGGGCAGGGGTGATGTTTAATAACGGGGTGCGTATAATCACTCTGATTAGTATTCCTCGCTCGCCCCCGACCCCAGGGAGAGAGGAGAGAGGTGATGTGATGTGTGTGTGTGTCTGTGCATGTGTGTGTGAAAAGAAGAGGGGACTGTACATTATGCCAATAGCAAAGACCTTTATGGGCTGTCATTAGGTTAGTTAGCATCTAATCTATTTTGTCTATGACTCTTGCAGCGACCCCCAGCATCAAAGCCATCAGCCCCAGTGAAGGCTGGACCACAGGGGGCGCTACCGTCATCATCATCGGGGACAACTTCTTTGACGGTCTGCAGGTCATCTTTGGAACCATGCTGGTCTGGAGTGAGGTTAGTCACCATCCAATCATCTGAAAAACAAGCCTGTGTGTGTGTGTGTGTGTGTGTGTGTGTATAGAGGTGCAACGATCAATCAATTAATCGATTTATTATCAACTAATTTAATTAATATTAAGAGACAAATTCAAAATTCTTTCATTCCAGCTTCTTAAATGTGAAGATTTTTTTTTACTCCTCTATGACAGCAAATTAAATATTTTTAGGTTATGGACACAATTAGACATTTAAGGATGTCATCTTGGGCTTTAGGAAACACTGATTGACATTTTTCACCATTTTCTGACATTTTGTAGAACAAACCACTGATTGATTTATCCAGAAAACAAAAACAAATTAATCAACAATGAAAATAATTGTAAGTTGCAGCCAAACTGCGGCTTGCCACAATAATAAAAAATTTCTGTAGCCAGGAGCTGTGTTCATGTGTTTCAGGCAGGAAGAAATTCTTGTTAACATAGGTTAGGGTGACCATATTTTGATTTCCAAAAAAGAGGACACTCGGCCTGGCCACAAGATAGCCTACTTAAATGATACTCACAGTTTACTCAAAGATGCCTTATAATTTTAATATATTTAAAGTTTTTATGTATGGATAGAAAATTCAGTTATATTACAAAATAATATCTCTCAAAGACAGAAATTCAGATAGGCCCCTTTAGATAGGGGACACATGCACACACTAGAGTGTGGCTGCCCGACGGAACCCGACGGGTTGTTCCGGGTTCAGTCAAAAATGTATAAATTGTATTCGGGCTCGGGTCGTATTCGGTCAGCTTTCAGTGAAAATGTAGTGTAAAAATAAATAAAATCCTATTGTCTGTCCTGTTTATTGCTTGGGCACTGTTATTTATGTGACAACACCTGAATATAACACACACACACACACACACACATTGGCTGTTTGTTTCTACCTCTCCCCTCGCTGGAAGTCTCGGACCTCCCGCCGCCAGCCTCCGCCTTGATTAAACGGTGAAAATAAAATAAAAGAGAGAGACAGGTGTCTCCTATTTTATCTTATTTTGTTATATTTCTCCCTCTCCCCTCGCTGGAAGCGTCGGACATCTCGCCTCCCGCTCCCATCTCAAACACGGAGGTCTCCCTCTCCGCTGAGCACCCATGGCGCACACCCGGCCTGTTAAATAGCCTGTAACCATAACAACTGTGTGACACAAACTCAGTGCTTTAGTCATTAAATAATGTCGGGTTCGGTTCGGGTTTGGACAGAGATATGCGGCCTGTGCCACACTCTAACACACACACACACACACGGAAAACCGGACATTATCATCATTATCGTCCCCGGACGGGATGTGAAAGGTGGACATGTCCGGGCAAAAGAGGACATTTGGTCAGCCTAACATAGGTCAACATGTCAAAGGAGTCACAAGACTCAGTTTACTGATTGGCTGTGGATATTCTCAGGCCAAAATTCGCAGCTTAAAGTTTAACTGTCCCCAACTTTTGGCGAGGCAGCAAATTGCTATCGCATCAAACAGCTACAGCTCACAGCAGGCCGCACTTCACCACTGCTTAGTGAGTTTCTGGTGTTACCAGGAGACATTAAACAGATGCCTTTCCACTGTAAACCAATAGGTACCAACCTTTTTGGGTTTGGGTTCATTTAAACGTTGTAACAGGTTTATTCCTTCTCAGTTTGTTTAAGGGGGTAGACTGTATATAAAGATGGATGCATGGCAGCTCCCCAAAAGTGAAGCCTAAACATTTCGATCTCCCCCTGGTGGCTGGCTGCAGTACAGGTCATGAACCCCCCACCTTTACCAGGTTAATGGATGGGATAATGGGCCAAACTAAAAGAGATCAGACGTACACATCGGACTAATTTTTCCCAAAGATGGTTTAGTTATTTTAGGTAGTTCTTAGCAAGCCGATGTATGTTCAAGTATTCGTTTGGTTTTAATAAGTTATTTGATGCTACAAAACGGGGGTCTGACGTCATGTTTGGCAGCTGTGTGAGCCAGTGTTGAACTTGCAATCAGTGGCGCAGCTCGCAGTTGGTCGTATGGCAGGACCTCAACACCAATCAGATCACTCGCTTACTACAGTGCAGACTGGCTCCAAATGACATCACCATGGCAATGATGGCAGGGGCCGTAGGAAGTGAAGACATGTCCATATTTATATACAGTCAAAATAGGAAAAAGTCAGGAGACTTTTGTTCAACAGAAATACATTTCGTCTTTATTACTTCGATCATCGTGTGACTTTATCACATATACAGCATATTGTGATCCCTAGGGGAGGAGCTGAAACCACAGGTTGGGACCCCAGTGCTATAAAATAATGCTGAATTGATTAGTCAGTTAAGAGCTGATCAACACAATAAAAGTCATTTTAGTAACATTAGCTTTTAAATTTAAAAACGTTCCTCTTTTCTGTCTTTCGCATCAGTGTAAATTGAATCCATTTGAGGTCAGGTGACTGGAAAAAAGACAGATAAATTGATCACAACAGTGATTATAAATTGCAGCCCTACTGTACACCCATTTTTGAAATATATCAGAATTTCAACAGCCTGCTTTCTCACGTCTCACTGTACCAGTTTTTATTTTTGTCATATCTCTTCTCAGCCCCGTCCTGCCTTTTATTATATTAGTATCTGCCTTCTTGGAATATGTGCACACCACACTGTATGAATCTCTTTGTAAGGAGCATCTGCCACATGAACTAAAATGTAAATGTAGTGTATGTGTGAAATTGAAGGTCAGTGAGCGGCGCAGCTAAACAGCTTTCTCTTTAGTAAAGGAATAATTCTATAAAAAGCTCCTATATTATCTCGCTGAGAGGTGAGTGGGGGCCAGACAATGGTGAATGAAAGCGTAGTTAAGTGAGCAATGAAAGGGACAGTTAGAACAACACACACACATATGCACACACACGATAGCTGCTGGCAGAGGCATTGATAGCTTTTGAGCGCTGCTAGCTTTGAGTGCTAGTTGACTATAGCGCACGGAAAATGAGCACTCAGTGAGGTCTCATCTGTGTTTTGTCTTGTTACCGCTTTCCTTCAAAGACCCTTCAACATGCACACACAGACATACGTGGTGAGTGGGCTCATCAACCACAATAAGTGAGCCTGTTTAAAGACACAGTGGTGCTTTAATGTGGCTAACGGCAGCTAGACAGTCTCAGCTGACAGACACAGAGACAGGGGCAGCAGAGACGAGGATATTATACGTTTACTTATACTGTGTAATAGATGTATGCAGAGGAAGGTGTGGTTTTATTCATAAACAGATAACTGCTTTTGAACCCCTCTTACAGAGTCCATGTCAGCACTGATAACCATCCTAAGCCTCACAGTGACATTGCCTCGGGCTACGAGGCCACCTGAGGGCTTTAGCGCTAACACATCATTTTCAGGCTGATTATACAAAGAAAGAAAGTCAAAAGCTGCAAAGGAAAGGTCTGAGGCGAGCCTAGAATAGTCCCCTGAGCACATGTTTGGATATGAAGTTTCATTGCATTAATCTTTCTGCCCTCCCTGCCTCTCCGTAGCTGATCACCCCCCCATGCCATTCGTGTGCAAACTCCACCCAGACACATCCCGGGGTGGTGGAGGTCACGCTGTCCTACAAATCCAAACAGTTCTGCAAAGGCACACCTGGACGCTTCATCTACACAGGTACTGTGCACTAACACTTACTAATGACACTAATTAACAGAGATAATGTAGCCCTAATCTATCTGCTGACTGCTTTTATGCAATTTTAAACAGCTTTCTTTAAAATGATAGAAAAGACATAATCGTACAACAAACGTCATGTGGTGACTTTATGTTTTATTACGACTGTATATTTGCAGTATCTGCTAAAAGTAACCTGGTGCAGTTCAGAAGCTGTCATTTTCTCTCACGCGGTTTCTAGAGAAAATGTGCATGCTAAACAATTGAAGTTCAATAACACGACTCAATAATTCAGTGCAGAAGCCTCCTGATCAGAGGAGGGAAAGTGTTTGCCCTCTTTTATGAAGCAGGTGAAGGTCAGGAGGAGGTTTAACCTTTTGATTAGAGGGATTATTGAGATTTAACCCTGTCTAAGGCGTGATTCACAAAGGAAGAGCCTGATTTTTGACGGGCGAGTGCAGGGGCATGAATAGCTCGAGTGTTACATCAGAGCGTATAGGCACAGAGTTATAGCCGTGCGGTGAAAAGAGCGGCAGAGAGAGTGAATGTGAAGCAGTGATTAACCAATGCGAGGCCACAGGTCCCCAGGGAGGTTGTGAATCACATAAATCTGTCTGTAATCTCAACCACTGATAGACTTAGGCTGTAAGCCCTGGCTGGAATTGCCAACATTTGACAAAATCACAATTGAGCGAGAGCGTGTGCGTCACATCGCCGCCATGCATTTCCTGCATCTTGTGTGTGTCCTAATTACTGTGCATGGACAGAATCCATGTCCATGCGTCATAATTATGACTCCCTGTTTGTGTACTTATGGGAAAGGCTGCCATAGGCCGCCTGTGTTTGTTTGCACGTATGTATGTGTGAATGTACTCCAAGCACACACATGCACGTTGACAAGTAACTGCATTACTAAGACAGAGGGCAGATGGTGGGGCAGCTTTGCCATGCCAGAACTGTCCAACAGCCCACTCTCTGCCAAACCCATAGAGCTGTGTGTGTATATAAGTGTGTGTAGGTGTGCATATGTGTGTGTGCAGCCTTTTTAACGTGCCAGACATGTGGGAACCGTATGCATAAACGCCCTATCTCTTCCCAGCCCTCCACTCTTTCCCCTTGTCGCATTCACTTATTCAAAACTTGCTTCTTTGGATGAATTTATCCCCTCTCTCCCCTCTCTCTCTGCCTCTTGGCGTCTACGGAGGCACATAGAAGAATCTCAACAGGTGAGGGGGTAGCAAGAGGTCATCCAGTGGGAGCTGGACACACACACACTGTGCCGCTGCTTGCCAAGCGCTGGCACCTTCACGGTGACACAGTCAACCGTATCAAGGCATAGATCCCAGCTCCACTCTTCACACACTTCACTTCAGCCACTGCTCTGTACCCTCTGTGGGTATTTGTACCTCTCCCACAGCTCCTTTATCAGCCCTTTTTTATCATATCACGTTCTCCTAGCGAGGGAGAACCTGCTCACATTTGGTATCTTGAATGAGAGGCAGAGAACAACGAGAGGATGAGCAGAACATTTGGAGCAAAAAAAAAGCAATTGATGAGAGTGGAGAGAGGTGGATGAGAAAGGGAAGAGAGGAGAAGGATGGTAGAGAGGGATGGAGGATTACCATGGGCCATGTTGCCCTCCTGGGTCTGTTTGGCACCAGTTTGAGCCCAGTTGCCAGTGGGTACTAATCATGGAGGATTGGCAGCACTGCGTGGCAGCTGGCAGCTAGCACGTACACACACACACACATCAACACATCCCCACACTTGCAGACATGCATATACTCCTATATTACATGTGCACGCACGATCACACACACACACACATGCGCACACTGAATTACATTGGGGACAGCTGGCATTGCTAATCAACTTCAGCTGAGGAGAGGAAAGCGAGCAGCTCACAGACCTAATTAAGTCAACACATACCCAATACTGCTGCTACCGCTACTTTGCAAACATAGCCAACACATACGCACACACATAACCCATCTATAGGTTTACCACCCCCTCTCCGCCCTCCTCTGCCTGATCATTGATACTCCACAACCGGCCAGCACTGAATGGAAAAAATTCAGCAGTAGTTCATGACAGGAGGAGACAAGCAGGAGACTTTTGGTGCAGTGGAGATTCAGAGAGAAGCTATTACAGTAATGTGTCCTCTGTCGTCTCTGAGGACTCCTCTGCCATTAGACTTCAGAAAGCTCCAATTAGACTCATCAAAGGCAATTAAGCTCTCCACTGATAAGAATAAAAGAATGTTATTTTTTTCATTCTCTGCTCTTCCTCTGTCTTTTTATCCCCTTATCCCCCTTCTGTTCCTCTCTCTGCCCTCTGCCTTACCCACCTCTGGGGCTGAGAGCTCTCCCTAATCTCCCTCTCTCTCTCTCTCTCTCTCTCTCTCTCCCTCTCTCATTATCAGGTCATTGCCCACCACCCTCTCCCCCGTCCCCCCTGTACAAATGCATCCCCATGTTTGGTTGTGCATCACCTTTTACTGGATTGCTGATTGCTGTAACATTCATCAGAGATGCTCTCCCTTTTCTTTTCTCCATGCAATATAGAGTGATAATACTCTCTACCAGTAGGGCCCATGGGTGTGTGTCTGTGTGTTTGTGTGCTTGTGCGTATGTGTTTGTGTGTGTGACACAAGGAAACTGGCCATAGATTGGGGAAGCTGATGAATCGCCCTTGTCGTTCAAAAGGCAATCCCTCCCTCCTCAGTATGCAGCCTTGTCTGCTTAGTGCTTCCACTACAGCTTCTGCTGATATTAAAAGGCTCTGCTGGCTCACATTAAGGCTGGCACCACACGCGCCGACACGCATCCGCACACACGCACGCACAAACATTAGGGGTAGTTTTTCAGTGCTGAGTGCAGATTAGGTGTGTAGGAAACATCACTCAGTTGCCGTGAGGAGGAGCAGGAAAAGTGAGGTAAAAGACAAAAGTCAAGAACAGAATTTAAACCAGCCGGGATGCTGCTGAAATCTCTCTCCGTCTCTCTCTGCCTGCCTTTGTGCTCCAAATTAGTTTTAGGAGAGGAGGAAGGACAGTTGTCTGTCATTCTTTCCACTACAGACACTGGAGTGAAACAGAGATGACACTCTGTTAAAGTTTGTATTTATTTTAGCCCTAATGAAGCTGCTAAGCGATGAAATCTGCTTATCGCACACACAAAGATTACTTTGCTTAGATGGTACCTGAGTGCTTCGAATTAGTAACATACCTGACGGTGATTGTGTTGATATCTGCTGGTGCAATGTTGATTTCCCAGTGCATCAGTGAGAAATCTGTTGTTAACGTAGACTCACAGACATATTCTTCATTCATATGCACATGTGATCCACCTACACTCATGCACGAGCACATTCACACATCACAGAAAATGCAGCATGTAGTCATCTGGCAATAAAAGTGGGTGCAACCACGAGCTGGTCAATTACTTGTCTTGCTCCTATTTGTGAATGCTGTCTTTTATTGAGCTTGGGTGGAGGCCTGCTGTTGATTAAAACGGCTGGTCTCCAGCTGGAGACAGAGCCAGCTGAGATAGCTGCACACATTCACGTTTACTGCGCACAGTCTTAACTGTGAGGAAATTCACACCTCTATTTGAGATTGAGATTAATTTTCTGCACCATGTGGCTTGTCTCCCCTCTTTAGCGCGCTCCGTTCTTATTACAGGAGCATCTGGTCCATGATGATGATGTAAATGAATTTCGAACGAAGATTATTTTATACCCTGCTGAAATGAGCGGCGTTCACCGGGAGGGGGGATGATTTCTTATGTTTTCCTATATCTTAATTCAACCGCGCACTTTTCCTCCCAGATTTTCAGAATTTGCATTCTCCCAGCGAGGATCCGTGCTGTCAGGTATTGTTAACTGTCGACATGCACTTTTTGCAACAGATAATTAGAGCTTAGGTTGTAGTAGCATCCACACCTCCATTGATTTGTAGAATCTCTTAGGCCCCCCCCCCCCCCCCTTCTTCCTCAGCCTCTCCCTTCCTTTAGGAGCAAAAGCTCTACTCATCTGTTTTCTGTGTATGAATTTCCAGCCATGCATTAGTCTCCCTGACATGTTCAAGCGATGCTTTATTTAGCTTGTCGGATTCTGCAAATAAACGCAATCTCGGGTTTATGGAAAAATGGATAAAAATAGATTGTAAGGTATTGATCTGGATTGTGAGTAGTCGGTGGGGGTGTAGTGTATATGTGTGTGTGTTGTGTGTGTGTGTGTGTGTGTGTGTGTGTGTGTGTGTGTGTGTGTGTGTGTGTGCGTGTGTGTGTGTGGTGATGGGGGGGGGGGGGGGGGGGGCTCTCATCTGTGTGAGGGTGAGGGGGGAGAAATGAAGCCGTAATTCAGGACTATTGAACCCCCTGCCACTGGCGGCATCGATCGCAAGGCAGCGCTTATGAGATCACACCTGAGCACTGGAGACTGCAGAGGGAGGGAGAGAGGGCGAGGGAGAGAGGGATGTGAGAGGAGAGGGGAGGCAAAGGAGTGAAGAGTGAGAAGGAGGGAGAAACAGAAGTTGTGATATGATCAGCTCCTTTCCTACTGTCTGAGGGCCTGTTAAGGTGTTAACATCAAGCCTCAGAGCCAATTACCTAACCCTGCAAGTACACTACCCACTCACCACCGCCCCCCACACACAGTGTTGTGACACAGGAGGAGACAGGGCTACTGGACACTTACTGTAGCCTCCCCCTCCTCCTCCACCTCTCCTCCTTTCTTGTGTTTCCAGGATGACTCCACCGTGCTGACCTCTCAATTATCCCTCATCCCCCCCACCTCCTACTCTTTGCACCCCCTCTTATTCCTCCCCTAAAGCTCATACGTCCCAGCACCCCTCCACCCTTGCCTCCTCTCTCCTTCTCCTACCCCCTCACCCCCTTCATACACACTCCCCCTGCGGCTCTGTGGGTTATTATAGTGAAATATGAAGCGGTGTGGATTCTAGGCTTCATGAAATTTCCATGAGCATTGATCTGATCTGATGTGGGTGATTGCTAGGTGAATCCCTCCAGTCCAGGGCTGTTGCTCATCTATTCATTTATTTATGGCAGTTATGTTTTACTGGCTTTGATTTGCTCTTCTGGAGAGCGACAGCTAAGGATTATAAATATACCTGTATAGGAGAGTGTGCTTTGAATCCTGGAGTGTACCGCCACAACACTCCTCTTTCGAGGCAGGAGAGCTTTTTTTACTCCAGTACTAATTCCTGTTGTGAAATGTGAGATATTGAGCATAGATATAAGAGCATAAAATGCCAAGATAATCCCCAAAGAGACACAGCCAGGTAGTTAGTGGTGCGCATTGTCCCCCACATACTCCTCTTCTGGTTTATGGTCCTTGAAAATGAGCAGAGACAATATCACTTCCTCTCTCAATTACCAAAATTGTCTCTTTATTTGTAATAGGGGGTATCTCTGTATGTCTTGGGTTTTTATGCTATTGTTCACTCGAGGCTCATTTGGCACATTGTGGAGAACTGATAAAAAATTCATCATAAAAACAAAAGCCTTTGAGACGAAAGAGAGGATGTTGTCGGAACAATCCCCTCCTCAGACTGCGGGCCTAATCAGGGCAAATCCTCCTTAAGGCTTTAGAGAGATCAGAGAATGGGGAAGTAATGTCAAATATTTGTCCTCAGAAATAATTCATAGTTTATTTGTTGCATGTGATCATCTCATTGTTTTGGCTTATTTTATCAGTAGACCAGCTGGCCTGTAATGCGTGTCATTCTTCAGAAGATTGAGCCTGCCTCTGGCGCCTCCACTTCAACTTTTTTTTCTCTCCCTCCGTACTGTCTTTGCTTCCAGCTATTCACCTTTCCTTTCTCTCACTCTTATGGATTACTGGAACGGTCCGCTGGGAGAGCTGTCCAAATACGTTTGTGTTGCCAAAACAGAGCAACACCGATTCTCTCTCCTTTTGCTCTCTTTTGGTTTGTGTGTCTGAGCGAGCGGCTCAGGAGGAGCCATGGTGAAGTCACTAGAGGTCCAGCAGGACAGCTTGTACTCATAGCCTCTAGGGGCCTTTTTCTTGGGGGCCGCCTAGTCAGCCTGGCTGCTCAGATGTGAGGCGAGCAGGGCATCAGCCCCTCAGGAAACGTCCAAGCTGCGACCCACAGGGGAAACAGACGGACGGCACAGACACATACAGGCAATCCTCACGCATAATGGCTCCTTTTCTCTCACTTCTTTTACACACGTCTAAATACAAAAACACACATGCTAAAGCTACAAACACAGCACAGACTCTGTACAGAAGCAGCGTCTTATCGGCTGTAGCCCAGAAAAGTAGTCAAGACTGTTAACCATGTATGTGCATCGACTCCCCAGGCAACCCCACAAAAAGAAACAGGAGGAGGAGGGTAAAAGACAGAGAGGAGAGAGAGAGAGTACATTAGGAATGAATTATGTGGAGAGAGCACTTATCCAACAATCCTCCTCTGAAGTGTTTGTACTATAAGCCTCAGATCTTCATTGTATTTATTCTAATGTTTAAATATTCCTGGTAAATCTTCTCATATTCAATTACCGTAGCACGACCACAGCATGCCGAGAGAGTGCTTTCTCCTGCTGCCTGGATGATCTGACTCTGTCTGTGTGTATGTGTGCGTTTGTGTGTGCATGTGAGTGTATGCGACTGTCTCTATGTATGCATGTGTGTGTGTGTGTGTGTGTGTGTGTGTGTGTGTGTGTGTGTATGTGTGTTTAGCTTGTTCCCCGGAGCGATCAAGCCTTTGTTATATTGGAACCAGTCTCTGTAATTGCTTATATTTAGTCGCTGATCAACGCAAGACCACAGGACACACACACATGCATGCACACAAACACACACACACTCTGCCTGATTCCTGACAGTCTTTTTATTAACCACCAAAGCAGGCGACAGAAAGAGATTCATTACATCACAGGCAAACAAAGACACACACCAGACTTAATAGAGAACACCCACATTTTCAGCGTGTTTAGTTTAATGTTGAAATACTCGTGTAAAACCGTGCTTAATTCAGTCATTTCTGCAGCAGGAGAGAATCGCTTGTTCCTCCTGCTGCATCTCTCTGTTGCTGCTGAAAAGTAGGTGTTTTCATTATTAAGAATCAAGCATTAAACTTTTCTGTCTCTGTCTCTCTCTCTATCTCTCTCTCTCTCTCTCTCTCTCTCTCTCTCTCTCTCTCTCTCTCTCTCTCTCTCTCTCTCTCTCTTTTTTGTGATCAGCGCTGAACGAGTCCAACCATAGACTACGGCTTCCAGAGGTTACAGAAGGTCATCCCCAGACACCCCGGAGACCAAGAGAGATTACCCAAGGTACTTTGCCTCCGCTCCTCTCATGTGTCTGTGCTCATGCTGGTTGCCACATGCAATTATTTTATATGAATATGTCTTGGTAACATTGGTACAGAGACGTATTGACAACTTCTAGAGTTTCATAGCATGTATGGATACACGTGGCACAAGGGCAGCATGACCTCACATACACAGAGGACTCACTGTGCGCTACAGACAGTAGGCTATACATGACACTATGCAGTATGCACATAAACATTTATCATATGTTCATGGTCATTTTCTGCTCAAACAAACGCTTTATTTGCGTAGCGAACGCACAAGCGACTCTATTCATCCTTCCTCTGAGTATAAGGTCATTTAGATTTGGCAAAGTGGGAGAGGAAAGGGATGGATGGAGGGAGGAGAAGAGGGAGAGAAGGAGGAAAGGAGGTTGAGGGGGAGAGAGAGGAAGAGAGAGGCAGAAGCAGGTTAGGTGATCCATCATAGCTGTCCAGTCTTACCTCCTGCTGGGTCAGTGGATCGAAGTCAACCCCGGGTGGACTTTATTACTTCCAGCACACACACACACACACACACACATACACAAACCGGCGCACACATAGAAATGCACACACACACTTCTCTGTGGCTTTGCGTGCTCACACACACACACTCAGTGGAGGAAGTCACCATGAGGCAGAGATGGAGAGCCCAGGTAGATGCAGAAGGAAGATAGAGAAATCACTTGTCCTCGCTGTGTGTCATGTCTGGTGGATACAAGACTTGTCCTGGTGAGCTCTGGTCTTTAGCCTATCAACCCCTGTATCTCTCTAAATATCTTTGTATCTATCCATCTCTTCTCCTCTTGTCCTCCTCTTCCTCCCTCGCTCCGTGGTGTCTCTTTCTCTTCTAAATGAACAGCGGTAGCTGGCAGGCCCGGTTGTTCATTTCAGCTCTATTGATTTGTGCCTTTATTGAGGTAATAACAGTTTGTTGACCGCACTTCTCTCAACTGTTGGCCTCAATCATCAGAGAGAGGGGCAGGAGAGGGGCATACACTGGCAACTCCTGTGCTACAAACATCCACTCATGGTCACCTTGGCAAAAAGCCTCCTTGTGCTTGTTCTTCAGTCAATTTTTAATCGAGATGAAATTGATTGGGAATATAATGTATTCTGTTCTGGTTGCACCGTTTTCGAGCGGATTCTTAATGAACCCACGCACACACACTGTGCCGGAACAAGCAGGATATCTGCCGATGCCTGTTCTATCTCTGTATGTTGTGGTAATGATCCAGTGTCCAGCTGAAAACAGCCCCCATACTGCGCTGTGGCTAATAGTCAGGCCGACAAGAGTGAGGAGGGAGTGCTGGGTAGCTCAGCACAGCCAGACTGCTAAGGCTGTGGCGGAGCTGGGGGTCTGGGGCCGGCTAATGAGTGACCGCCCTGCCAGACGAGGCCAGGCTCTGCTCTGGATCAGGTTCCCCTTCCTGTTGACGTCTCTGTGGGCCTGACTTTACGGGAAGAGACCCTGCGCCCAGGAAATGGTCTCCCCTTACAGCGGCAGAGCTAGGGAGGCAGCACGGCGCTAACCACATTTATCTGTTTATCAGAACGACTCTGGAGCGCTGCCTAATCGCGTTTAGCTACTGGACAGATCCCTTTGCTAACGAGAGACTGATAGGTACAGACAGGGCACAGGTCCACAAGAGAGAGTGATTAATAGGAGGAATGGGGAGAAGAAGAAGAGAGACAAGAGAAAGTAGTTTCAGGTGAAGAGAAAGTGCAGGAGGAGGTGGAGATGGAGATGCACAGACAGACAGGAAGTCCTAAGGAGAAAGAGCTGAACGTCTGTGAGACTCATAGCTGGTGCAGAGGGAGCAAAAAAAAAATTTTTTTAAATGAAGTGACTGAGGTTTCACGTGTCCTCCCTGAACACCGTTACACTCCAGCTGCGGATCTGTTTGTGTCCTAATGCCTCACACTTCCCTCATTTCCCCTCCTCCTCCCTCTCCCCCTCCTTTCCTTCATCCATCCATCTACCTATCTAGCAATCCCTGGGAGGCATGGGGCATCGAGGGAAAAGCAGAGAGAAGGAAGCGAGGAGCGGTGCATACATACTAAAGAACCACTTACCTCCTAGGGCCTCTACATCTCTCAATCACACCGAGCAGGCCTCCTCTGGTCTCCCCTCTTTCCGTCTCTCCCTCCTCCCTCCCCCTGCCTCCCTCTCTGCCTCCCCCAGATAGTGCTAGTAATGGGAGGTTAACACAGAGGCAGCGCTCCCATTATTGAGTGAATTTAGCACCTCGGACAGCGCTCTACAATCTTTATTGCTTTGCTGACCCTCTCGTCATGTCCTGGGCGTGCTCGACAGCCTCCACATGTGCGTGGCTGAGTGTGCGGCTGCGCCCGTGTGTGTGTGTGCGTGCGTGTGTGATATGAGGTCTGATTGAAAGGCGGTGTGTCACGGAAACAGAGAGCACACATGCTCCAGGGCTTGTTCACAGCGAGGGATACACTCAGGAGGGTATAGCGCTCAGCGTGTGTGTGCGCGAATGGAGGAGAGGGAGGGAGAGAAAGAAACGAGAGGGAAGGTTGGAGGGGAGGGGGCTGCAATTTTCTGGTTGTCGCGCCTCCAGCATATATCCTGGCCCCGGCACATTAACTTTTAAAAAGGGGTTTCGTAGGGCTGTAGGTGTCTACATCACACACACATATAACGACTGCCTGGAGTCACACACTCATACACTCAGGGAGGGGAAAGAATAAAGACAGGGAGAGGAGAGAAAGGAGGGTAAGCGGTAGAAAATGAGCGCAGAGGAACGGCAAACACTACAGAAGGATAAATGTTTGATGTGGGAAATTCCACTCTGCGGTTTTCACCTGAGCAATGATGTTCTACATTTATCACACAAAGTGGATGCAGGGCTATTCACTTGGATCATTACCAGGGTTAATACAGGGCAGGAGACGGGTGTGTCCCCGCTGACGAGGGGAGTTGTATAGCCGTCAACCTGATGATATGTTGTGTTAAATGAGATTGATGTGTGATCACGTGCAGTAGATTCATGATCTGGCGGTGACAGTAGGGAGGAGAAGATGGCTGACTGATACAGAGATATAGGCTCATGTTTTATTCACAGATAACAGTATCTTACCTCTGCTCTTCCAAACTGCCCCGGCTAGTAACAAAGTGCCGGGACAGGCCCATTTCTCTTCCTCTCTCTTCCTCTGTCTGCCTCCTTCCTCTCTCGCACTCTCTGTTCTGCATTCACAGCATAATGTAAGACGTGAAATGTAATAAAAGTGACTGAACTCTTTGAGCCGTCACACTCATGATCAATCCCTTCCCTCTTTCTGCGCTTGATTGTTAGGAGGTGATCTTAAAGAGAGCAGCAGACCTGGTGGAGGCCTTGTACGGGATGCCGCACAACAACCAGGTAAACACGAGCACGAGCATGTACGCAAACATCAATACGTGTTTGTGGTTCGGACCACATGGAGCATCAAAGGCGGTGTCTCCGCCAGCCCGGCAGCACCCTGCTGTGTTCATGCAAGATGTGGGACCCACAAACACACACATGGGAATAAGTTGGTGCTTTTACCAGCTCATGTTGAGGAGGAAAGGAGGAGATGTGCAATGAAAACTGAATGTAGAGAGAATGTTTGAGAGGATAATAGGAAGAGAGCAGAAGGAGGAGGAGGAGAAGTGGGATTAAGACTGGGAGGAAGAGAGGAAGAGGAAGGCTAAAGATTTGATGAGTCTGTTAATGAGGCTTTCCTCCATTTACTGGAACCAATCCCACCACTCCCAGTGACCACTGATAAAAACCACTCAGCCTACTAGGTTTACATGCGCAATATCTCAAGTGGAGATCTAGCATTCTTGTGAGACCATAAAGCCTTCATCAAGGGCATATTTCCTCCTCTCCTCTCCTTTCCTCTCCTCTCCTCTCCTCTCCTCTCCTCTCCTCTCCTCTCCTCTCCTCTCCTCTCCTTTCCCATGTTGCTGACCACTGCCCTTTTCTTTTCTTCCTCTTTGTCAGGAGATGATCCTGAAACGAGCAGCGGATATCGCAGAGGCCCTCTACACAACAGTGCCACGGGGGCACAACCAGCTAGCTGGCCTTGGCAGCGGCCCCGTCCATGCTGGCATGATGGCTGTAAACTCCTTCACCGGGTCAGAGGTGGCGCAAACAGCCAATCAGGGTGAGCAAAGTCAACAGGAAACAATTAAAGGCTATTATCATGGGAAATGTGGTGGTGGTTTATTTTTTTTTTTCTTTTTGTTGGGAGAGGGATGGATGGTAAAGATGAGGAGCGTGATAAGGTGATTTTTTATTTTTCATGTGGGAAATTCAGAGAGGGTGATTTAAGAGCTTGGAGAAAATAAAGAATATTCTGAAAAAGGAGGACAGGAGGAGGAGGCGGCAGTAAGAGAGAAACTTGAGACGAGGAAAGAACGAAGGTGAGAGAGTGAAGAATGGAGAAAAAGAGAGCTGTGGATGGAGTACGATGGAGAAATATGAGTGGGTCCTAGGGGTGTGTATATTAGACTGGGGTCGGCCCCTGTCTGACAGAGAGAGATGTGGGTGCAGTCAGTGGTGATTCATCACATGTATCAGGGGAAGGAGAGGAGAGTGGATGGACCAGCCTCTGGATATGTCTCAATACTTCCAATGAGCTTCCTCTGTCCTTCATCTTCATCTGGAAACATGCTCAGATGTGAGGAAAACAACAGATATCAGCTGTGTGACTTTCAGCCCACAGTTTCCAACTCATAACAGATGAGGACAGGGAATTGGTGGAACCTAATTATCAAGAACTACAGTAGAGAAGCGCAGCTCTCGTTGGACTAGAGAGCAGAAATTCCTGATGTTCAATTCCAGCTGTTTTTTCCTCTAGTGTCAGCACGTTGAACCTAAGATGTATATTTATAGTCTTGTTTCCATCTTGTCCTCTTTCTGGTTGCTGCCCCTGTAAAGCATAAAGAAGAGAAAGGTCCTGTCAGAAATACTGGCTTCATTCTTTATAAATTACAGGAGAGCTGCAGAGGCCTTTTAGTGTTAATTGCCTTATCAATAGATCTAATTTTGGAGATGAGCCAGTGAGGTTAAAGGCCTCTTGTTTCAGTAGTTGGATTGCAGCTAGTTCCCTCTCATATCACTCTTCCTCTGCTCTCTTCATTGCTTCCTCGCTCTGCCATATGCTGTCTAAGAGTTTCGAGAATTTCTTTTGGCTTATGTTGCTCTGTCCATTAGCCGTGCAGGGGAAAGAGTATTTGGCAGCATCGCATGTTCTCGTTTTGTTTTGTCTGCCATCTGCTATACCCCTAACACCTCTTCTCTCTCTGTCTCTCTCTCTTTCCCTGTCCATAGGTTTCAGTAGGAGTACAAGCAGTGTGTCCCCTCACGGTTATGTCCCCAGCTCCACTCCCCAGCAGAGTAGCTACAGCTCTGTCTCCACTAGCATGAACGGCTACGCTAACTCTGGCATGGCAACCTTGGGCACCTCGCCCAACTTCCTCAATGGATCTGCAGGCAACTCACCCTATGCTAGTGAGTAAATACACCACATCCTAGACCTGAAACCAAGAGGGGGGGGGGCAAAATGAAAGCCCGGAAAGCGAAAAGATTGAGTTTGAGCTTTTCCAACATAAAAGAAAAAGTATTTGACAGAACTTAAGAAAGGGAGGTGAGAGGTGGAAATAAAGAGTGACACACAAGGGGAAAGTCGTGCAGTTCAGCTGGCTCATCTGTTTCTTTAAGAACAGAGTCAAACGCAAATCCCCACTTTATTGGCCAGGGGAGCAGATCACCTAGCAGCCCCCACCACACACACCCCAGCACCTCTGCTCACACACACACACACACAGTCACCCTCTACATTAAAGACCCTTGATTAAATCAATAAACTAATTGCTAGAGAAGCAATTCCATTTCAGCTCTTTGATTCCTGGGTGTTAACAAGTATTTTAACAGGCTCATCGGCCCCACACAGACACTTTCAATCAATGGCCCCTCGGCCTGCCTTTGTAGGTCCAATTTTCATTAATTGATTAGTTAGGCCCCTTCATAAATGGATTATGACTTTATTGCGAGGATTTGTCAGGAAGAGCCATAAAAGCTAAGTGTTGGATAATAACAACAATAAAGGCAGGAGCAGATATCAGAGAGCAGGTGAAATACGACTTGGTTGATTGTAAAATCGCTGAGGGGGAAAATGCTCTTAGTGTATTAGCAGACAAAAGACAAACCCAGGAGGATGGATGGGATGATGTCAGGGGGAGACAGGATTTGGGTTGTGAAGATAACCTTCTGGTCATATTTGTCAGGGGATGAGTCGAAGCCAAAATCTGGCTCACAACTATCTTGTGTAAAGCCTAAATGTCATAAAAATTCTCTTTGGAGCTTTTTTTTTTTTTTTTTTTAAATGTTGCGCTGTCTTATGCGTGTAATCTTCACAAAATTATTTCAGAGCTCTAAAGATGATGTCATTCATACTTCCTTTACATACAAAGGTAGATCTGTTCATTTCAAATGTCGTCACCGTCACTGCCTACATACTTCCATGCATCCGTCATGTTGCCACAGATATATCCACTAAGTGGCACTAGAGGGCGCAGTCGAAAGTTTTTGACAACAACAAATGTGGTGACGGTGGAGGAGGTCATAATAACATAGCTTTTAACAGAGATAGCCCTGTAGAAGGCAGTGGTCTTAATCATCTTAAGGTTGTGTCTTGCTTGAACTACGCTATACTGTCCTGAGGGTTTCTGGTTCTACTCCATTTCATCTGTATCAGTAAGCTATTAGAAAACATGCACAGATACAAATGAAATTAACGAGCACAGACAGAATGCTTCGTTCATGTCCGTTTACATATTTGACATTGGGCATAACTCAGCCTTAAGAAAGAGAATTGCCAAAAATGCCAAAAAACAATGGCATACCATGGCAATAACAATAATTTTCCGTCCATGTTATGTGGCAGAGCACCCGGACCTCATTGTCCCCCCAATTTGCAAATATTTCCAGTTGCTGTTCATCCCCTTTGAGTTAGCTGCTAACTGCTATTGGCTGCTTTTTGAATCTACTGGCAGTGGGCTGCACACATAACACATCATCAAAATGCCACACCTTTCCCATCCTGCCGATTCATACGTTTTACACAGATGTTGCCCCCCCATTCCATGTTGGTACCTTTTATACAGAACGGTGAGACGGAATAATGGAGCAATATTCCCGCCTTAAACAAGTAGTGTAAAAGGCACAAGTGATTATTGTCAAGCAGATGTTATCAGCCCACATGTTGGATTTTGCTCTGGTTGTTCAATAAAAACCTCTTGCATGATTTTCTATAAGGAAGGTGATCTGGGGGAGTCTTGTTTGCCCTGAAAACAAATTACGGGTACAGCACCCCAAGTTAGTGAGATGTTTATCAAGTTGTTGCACCCCTTGAGCAACAAGATGAGTCATCAAAACAGACTGATCAGAGGGGGAAAAAAGCTTTGGGCTGTTTTCGGTGCAAGTTTCCAACTAAACACATTTTTGTCTTAGCTATGGAATATCTCACTGCCAGGTGGTTGCTTAACAACAACAAAAAAGATTGCAAAAGGAAAAAGTCTGAGCCAGTTGATCTGAGTCCAAAATATCACCCCTCCTGTCATCATCCATTGACCAGTCCCTTTCTGTTCATCCCGTCTGCCCGTCCTCTGCCCTCGGCCCTCTCTCTAACCTTGTCTCTCCCCTCTCCATCTTCATCTGTCCTCCCTGTCCTTCTTCCCTGACATGCTCCCTTTGACCCCCCTTAACCCCCCTTTCCTACCCGTCTCTCTTCTCTCAGTCGTCCCGTCAAGCCCCACCATGGCCTCGTCGACCAGCCTGCCCTCCAACTGCAGCAGCTCCTCCGGCATCTTCTCCTTCTCTCCAGCCAACATGGTGTCCGCCGCCGTCAAGCAGAAGAGCGCCTTTGCCCCCGTCGTGCGACCCCAGAACTCCCCTCCACCCACATGCACCAGCGCTAATGCTAACAGCCTGCAAGGTAAGCCGCTAAACAGGTAGCATTCATATAAACAGAGCTACTGTTTCTGTGTGTTCATATAGAAAAATTGTACTTTCTTCATCAAGCTTGGTCCTGCTCTTCTTCACCTCCTTATGATAACAACTTTTACTCCCACTTCCTCCTCCGTTTCTCCCCTTTCTTCCTCCTCTTCACTCCCTGTTTTGCCTTTCTTTGCCCTCCTTGAACCCCTCCACTCTCCTTCCTCACTGTAGATCAGTCTTTTGTGGACTCTAGCAAGTACTCATCAAACAACTCTCTGCAGGGCCTGGCCTTCTCCTGAAGTACGTTAAGTTTCTTCCTTCTCTGTATTTTTCCTCGCCACGCTATCCCACAACGCTCATTTGCACCACCAGCTCATCCTGCCTTACCCTTCCTTCTCTTTTCTGTTTTTATTTGTCACTCTTGACTTGTCAGAGAGATGCCACGCCACGCCACATGTGTTCCATTTCCTGTTTTCACTTCCTGCTTCCTGCCTGCACTCCAGTGGTTGTCTCTGAAGGGGAGGGGGGGTGTTGCGCCACCACGGGTCATTCTGTTCTCCCATTTCCATCGAATGCAGCGCGGGGTCTGTTCGTCTAGGCAGGATGTTGTATGGTGTTGAGATCCTGAGAGAGAGAAATGATGGATGGGAATCTTTATCAGAGCCCCAAGCTAAGCACTTCCTCACTTCCTCTGTCGGCGTTGATGAGCGCTGACCACAGTGACCCAAAGGGCCATTGGTCACTGTGCGCTGATCACACTGACACACACATGCACGAACACACACACACCATTCTGTTAATCCCAACAAGCTGGAGACACTTAGGAAATAACCAGGGAATTAGTGGATTGAAGGGAGAAGGGAATCAATAGGGAGCCAATATGTTATATGAAAAATTCCTCCCTGTGACGGCTTCTGTGTAAAAAAAAAAAAAAATAGGGGGAAGGGAAAGGGTTGGGAGCGAGGAGGTGAAGATGTCGGAGCTAGTGGATGGCAGAGCGTGATATAAGAAGTTAAAAATGCGTATAAAGCTCATGGCTTCCATTTCCATGTTCAAGTGTTGAGCATAATTTCATCACCTCTGTCATCTCACGTCACTCCCTCTCTCATGTTTGAATTATGCTCCACGATGCACAATGAGCCTACACAATGTAACTGCTAACAATTAACAGCGGCAGCTCTTGCATGAAGCTATTCAGAGAGCCCTGCAAAAAGTTGAATGATGTTGTCGGCGCGCGCCAAGTTAGCGGCGCAGCAGAGAAAAATGTTTTGATTTCGGGGGCCTCGGAATGAAGAGATAATGAGGGAGAGTCGTCTTTGTTCGCCAGATGCTGGAGCACATTTCTGTTATGTGACTGTTGTGATGACAGATGAAACCCAGCAATCACATGACTGACCTCTCTTTCTTTCTTTCTTTCTTTCTTTACCCCCCCCTACACCCTCTTCCTCCCCCTCTTTTCCCACAACGCAGCGATTCCCGGGATGATCGTTCCACCCATGTAGAGGATCTGGGATAGCTGGAGATTTGGGAATGTTGAGAGGAAAAGACACAGTAGCAGAGTCTGGCGAGTCTCTGTTGTGCTCCGGAGCTGAACTGAAGGAAGTCAAGATAAGACGCAGGACTCTGTTAAACTCAGGCCTTTCCATTGGGATTTCATCTGAAGGGTTAGGGGAGGAGAGAAAAAAAGGAACAATACGAACCTTTGTGATGTTATTTCCCTCTTGGTTGAATTAGTGTAGCTTCTCTGACACCACGTTGGATGGAGTGTATAGAGACTGATAGTTTACCCACAGTGTGACACTGACCTCATGAAAAGAGCATTTATTTATCTTTATGTTTATGCCTGTAAGGTTTGGGTTTGATTACTGGAGGCCCCCACGCCGTCTCGCAATCCGTAACTCGCACAAACAACAGTGAAGTGTTGGTTTGGCCATGACGTTTACGTAACCTCTGTTACACCAGAGGACGCTTTCCTTAGCTCAGCCTGCTCACTTAAACCACATAACAACACACCGGCCAAATGGGACTAAGGTCAAATCAAGGAAATACAGAAAAGAACAAAATCAACCCTCAACTTTGCTGCTAATTATCCTACAAATCTAAAAAAAAAAAATGCCATTACAAAATCGCCCTATGTTAATTCAACATCAGAAAACATGCCTTTCTCCCCCCCCCCCCCCCCCCCCCCCATTTTTTTTTTAATTTTAATAATACTGTGAGGATTGAGCTGTTTGCAATATGCTTTTCTGCTTGTCATGTGAAGAAAAGGTGATGATTTAGCCAAAATTGACTTTTCGTCTGAGATTTTAGTGAAGACTTGAAAAGCCCGAGGATGTGTGCGTCCAGCCAGCACTGTACTGAAGGAGTCTAGCAAATATCAAATTAGAATAAATGCGTGATATATGTGATATATTTTTGTATATAAAAAAAAAAGAAGACGTTGAATTTTTTTTTTCATTTGATATTTCTTTTCTTTTTTGCGATAGCTATAGTTTGAAATGTAAACATTAAATGTCTTAAGGCAGCTTCTCAGTACAGAAGATAGATTTACTGTGTGTTGTCAATATCTCATCTGCTAAACATGACAAACATGGATTTGGATACAAAAAGGGGATTCCTGTAAAATATCCTATAAATAATGTATTTATCCCTTGTATTTGTACATTGCCTCTCACCCTCGTTTAGTTGTGTTGTGTAAGTTTAATACAGTAAGTGAACATATTTCACAGTGTTTTGTTTCATTATTTACTGTTGTCTCTCACTATTTAAATGTGACCTTTTTTTTTTATCTTTTTGTTTCGTTTTGTATGTTGATTGTTTTGCATTGGTATACCATGCTTTCATTTGTTGATTCAAAAACATGCCATTGTCTATTTTTGTATTATTTGTAAGTTAATAAAAAAAAAAATCAGTTTTTTTCCTTATGAAAATGTTTATTGTATGGCAAAAAAGTAGCATCTTATTCAGAGTATTTGGTTGAAGTAGATTTTTTAAGAATATATACACACATTAATATATACTGTAAATCTATATCTTTTTGTTTGAACTCTTTGAGGCTTTCAGATTGATACTGTTCTTGACCTGATAATATGCATGGGTTCTTCTCTTGAGTGACACTTTCTTTTTTTCGTGTGTGGAAACCAAGAGAACTAAGAAATTGCTCTGTGTTTTTCTTTCTTTGAGTTCCTCTTTTCCCCTCCTCTGTTCTTTCTTTTCCTATGTTATTTATGCCTGCTTACACACTGTATCTATATACTCTTTCTTTTCTCTGCCACTGTAATCTTTACCAGCAGTCTAGATGCCTTAACAATGCAAACCCATTCTTCATTCAATCACGTGTACAGTTTTCTACCCTCACCACAATTGTCTATTGCCACAGAGGAATTCATGGGAACTTGGGGACAAAGCACAAACCCACTCTGTTTGGTGGTGAAGCCAGACTAGAATACAAAGAGCCATAATTCAACAATCACACACACCCCGATGTACTATAATACTACAGCAATGGCACGCTTTGAAGGACAGTCGACGCTGAGAGGCCTGTCTCAGCTGTGCTCATTGCACTTTAGTGTTCCCAGAAACACTTTCTTTTGTAGCCATTATGTAGCTTTTTTTCCGATTAATGAAATAATTTCAACCGCATGTTGGTAATATTTCTCATTAACCACAGGATCACAACAGAATGACAACGCAGAGCTGTTTTAATTGTAGTACAAAGGGGCGCACAGTGAAGACAAGCACTGTCACAGCACAATTTTAATCTCACACATGGAGTCGTAGGTCTGACTCCAGTATCTGACAGCCGATCCCCCAGTCCCTCTCTCCATGTTTTAGCCTTTGGACAATACAGCTTCATTACAAGCTAAACAGAACAAGAACAAGAAGTGAGGAAGCATGAAAGGGAGCTCCTTGGCCCCTCGGACATTTCTGTAGTCTTTTCTTTGTGTCTGCCGTGTGTCTTCAAGCTGTTGCTGGACAGAGAATAGGGCTTTTCTCTCTGCTTTTCTTTTCTAGAGCCTGGTTTTGTTAAGTGGGTAGAAAGGACCGTTTTAACAGAGGCGCCTGCTGACAGACGAGTGTTTTTCAGGCACTTGTGTGCCTGTGCTGGTCGGGGCCGGGACGGGAGGGGCCGCACCGTATCTGTTTCAAATGAACTACAGAGGTCTGTTGTCATACAATGGCTTCTTTGTAAGCAAAGTTCCATCCTGATTATGAATATTGGTAATGGGTGACAAAGTTTTGTATTTAGGTAACAAACAAACAAACAAAAAAAAGAAGATGCAAACCAAATAGCTGGTGTCTATTTTTCCCTCTGTTTTGTCTTTGACTGCAAATACACTGAACAGCTCTATGATATAAGGGAAGAAAAAAAATTCTACTGTATAGATTGTTATTGTTTTTGATGAAAATTGAGCTGTAAGATAACTTTTGGACTCTCACAATGTTGAATTAAAGTTACCTCTTGTCTGTGACCTTGTCAGTTGTCATTCTGTTTTTTTAATGTGCCACATTTCGGATTTCTATGACCACATCACCAAACATAAAGTTTGTTTCACTCAACTACGGTTTCCGGGTTAAACGTGTTTCTTCGAGACAGCGTGCAGTGGGCTTTGAGGCACATTTTCTGGTGTTACCCAATCAGGAGCAACATAGGTTCAGTAGATCTTTAGTAACTGTACTTAATATTTTTGGTTTATTTTTAACACTTGCTTTGGCAGTATGTCTCCCATGCCAGTGAAGCCCTTTGAGTTGAATCAAACCCTACTGTACTAAAGGCAGTTCGCTTCTGTAACACAACAGGGTGTTAAACGCACAACTGTTTTTATTTAAATAAACGTTTTGCTACTTTTTGTCAGTACAGGCCACGAAAAGGGTTTTTGAGACTTTCTGAGCTGACGGGAGGTTGACTAAGAATAGAGGAGAACTGGCTAACACTAATTCCACAGGTCAGAAACAGGCCGGCATCCCCTCCCCCGCCAAGGCTCCTCTCTCTAATGAATCTAATTCATTAATGCATTACTGATGGCATGGTGAACATGGTTAGCCTGACAAGTTTCCTCCTAAACATATTAGTTAATGATGATTCCAAGGTTATTAATTGCGAACGCACCAGCCCACCATAATTGAGTCATCATTTGCATACCCGGTCATCAGCAGAAAATTAATTTCTTTTTTATTTTTTGCATATCTAATTTAGGGGCCTGCGATTGGATTAGCTTGTGAAAATAGCGGATCCCAGGATTCTGCTGACCTCAAAGTGTTCCAGGGTCTCCACGGTAACTGGAGGCTTCCGCAATGCCGAGGGGGGGAGAGAGCACGACGACCTGGAAGTACTGATGAAATGAGGACTCGTAAACAGCGTGCGTGCTCGTGAGTGTTTGCCTCCTTAATTGCCCAAAGGTTCCCAACTGCAGCTGGCTTTTTCTCCTGTATATCTAATAACAGAGTTGATAGTTTGCTGACAAACAGTAAAGTGGGATGTATAGTGTGCACGATTTAGCAGTAAGAGGTGGGATATTGAATTATGGAGGTTACACACTCAGTGCCGGAGAAAATGAGTCCTGGAGCCTAATGTTTTTGATTAGCGAGCCGAGCACCGCTGCCATGTTGCACTGCGCGGCTCCAGGGATTCCGCTTCCCCAAATGCGGCTTGCAGAGCAACACACACACATACACACACATTCAAACACACACTCATAAATCATAAATACACATAGACAAAAGGTGAACCCACTTTGCTCTTTATTTCCAGCAGCTTTTCAGGCCCAGATAGACTGGTCAGTGTGGGAGGAGGACAATAGGAGTGGGAGGCCGAGGGCAGCGTGGAGCCAGCAGACCTCAGCCCTCTGGAGACATAACATTAGACACTATTCCTGGAGAACTGCTCCTCTGGATACAGACGGCAGAGCCTCTGCACATCAAGAGAGGTGCTGTTCAGGAGCTACTGTGCTACGAGTATCCTAATGAAATATATTAATGCACATATTCCTCACCATCCCGCTCTCCTCCTCCTTCTTTTTCTCATTCTCCTCCCTGCATGGACACATGAAGGGAGGAAGAGCGGAGAGGCGTGTTTGAAAGAAAAACAGGAGTCCCCATGGGGATCCCGGATAAAGAAAGGAAAGGAAAGAAATGGAGAGGAGAGAGGATGGGATGGGGGGGGGTATTCAGAATGGAGGCAGACCTAGACAGTGAGCAAAAGACAAGGAGAGGAGGAATGAATATTAATAATATTCTATGTTGGAAAATAGTCACAATGGACATCATAAAAAGATGAAGAGAGGCAATGGGAAGCAAGTTCCATTCCCGGGCCTTGCTCAGTATATGTGTGTGTTTGTGTGTGTGTGTGTGTTTGCGTTTGCAGGTGCACACTTTCTGCATCTGCATGAACACGCCTGCCAGCAAGACAGAGCATATTTGAGTGCAGGCATACCTAGTGCACTCACATTCAGGTTTGTGCTCTCGCTTACGAGGGTGTGTGGTCGTTTCCCACAGTAATTATCCACGACGACTGTGGGTGTCTGTCTATGATCTGTGTGGTACCTGTCAGAGGGAGCCCGGCAGAGCCCGTGCTTTATATTCCCTGTAATTGCTGCTGCTAATTTACTGTGCGTTGGCCTAATGAGTAGGGAGGTGAGGGGCTGGGGTATGTAATGGATGTTAGAGAGATAGCGATAGAGAGATGGATTTCACCACTGCCGGCAGAGAGAGGGAGAAGGGGAGGAGGCCGGCGAACTGTGTGTGTTAAGCAAGCATGTAGAACACTTATCTTTATTGTTCTACTAAAATGAAAAAAAAAAAAAAAAAACACAAAAGATAAGCTATTTGCCCCCCCTTCTACTTTCTCTCTCTCTCTCTCTCTCTTCCTCCCCCTCCATCCTCCCCTCAGCTGACAGTACAGTGGCGACTGCAGCAAGCACATTAGACAAGCTTTTTGTTATGTTGATTAATGATAAAAGCAAATCCATAAATAATATAGATTATTTATTCCATTCATTCACATGCTAATTAGTGCTAGAAGCAGATACCTCAGAGAGAGATGGCCTTTTTTTTCTCCTCCTCATCTGTTCCAGTGCAGCCGGATAGACCGACTGACATTCAGACAGAGGCAGAGACATTCACATATTAATGTCATTCACACTTTGAAGCACCAATGGTATCTTGTGATGGGGACACGTCCACCCTTCATTTCTCCCTAATGAGGTCATGATAGAGGCCAGTGGTTTTCTGCACACACACACACCCTGTGTCTTTACTCTCCTCGCGCTCTTGACGAGCGCTGGATTGACAGGGTCGCCTTTGATTGATGCACCGCGGTTCTTCCACATGTTCTACAGCTCAGTCATTTAATTATGTTTCCTAAGCATCATTAAGTACCATTATATTCTATCATATTCTAATGAGAGAGGTGGCCAGTCGCAGGACAAGCTAATTGGTGATTAATGTTGTGTATCAGTGAGAGACAATGCAAGATTGGCCGTTTAATGACACAACACTGTATTTAAGTGCTGAATATGTAAAAACACAAACAGAGAGGGGGGGAATTAGAGAGGCCGTGATTGAAATCAAAACAGATATATTGGCTCTTAAAGGTCTAATCTCTCTTGGCCTTGCACACAACCTGCCTGTCTCCCACACACACACACACACACACACACACACACACACACACACAGACTTCCTGCATCATTCTGAATTGTTCACCTCTTAGCCGCATTACACACACTTACTCAGATAATGCTGGAAACCGTCTCTGCAGGCATAACTCACCTGCTCCTCGAGGTTATCCGCTAACTCAGTATTGATGCACTGCTTCGCAGGTACGTCCAAGAGCACACACACACACGCATAACACACAGACACAAACATCCTCATCTGGTATTGACATGCCGCTCGGCTGTAGGTGTTTCCATTTAAGGTCAGTCGATTGCCTTAAGTATGTAATGTTAGGAGGGGGGTCCGTAAACATGTCAAATTAGCAGTAATGAATGACCAGGCACAGGCAGGGGGAACTGTCAGGGTGCACGCCCAGCACAATACATTACCCTGAGTTATCCTAGTCTGCCCTCCTCGAAACACACACACACACACTCACACACACACACACACAGACACAAACTAGTGGGACCCATTCAACAGTCACACAGTCTGCTTTAATGGGCTGTGCGGCTGATTGGTGTCCGAGAGATGAAAAAAGAAAAGGCTTGAAGTAGACGGTGTTAGAGTATGGAAAGTTCAGAGGAAAAAAATATACTATATAAGTCGAAAAGACTGACGGACATGACTGTGATGATAGAAAAAAACAGAAGAAAAAATGTATGAAAATAGATAGAGAGAGAGATAGAGGACCAAGCTAGAGGGAGAGAAAACAAACTGTGGTATTTATTTTTTCTTCTCAGTGTTGAAACAGGAAAAGGACCTCTGGTTTAATAAACCATGAATCCTTTCACAGAGGGTTTGTATGTTATTCTTCGGAGAAACAGATACGTGGGGAGGGAAGGGGAGACAGAGGGAGAAAGAGAAGCAGAGAGCAGCGGGGGTGAAAAAAAAGAGAAAAGAGAGAGGGAGATGCTCTGCAACCATATGAATTCTGCTCTCACCAACACACACACATACATACATACATACCCCTCAGCCCACTTCCAGGCTGTATGTTAGTTTTGGGTTGGAAGTGTGTGGGATGAGGAGGAAGAGGGGGGCCACACATCCTCCTCAGTCCAGCCTGACAGAGAATGAGCATAAATGAGAGGTAAAAGATATACTTCCCATCTGTAAATGATTAAATCCTTCTCCTCTTCCCCTCAGCGCTTTTTAACAGTTTGTGAAAATAGCTCTCTAACGTATTCGCCCAACACAAATTCCCCCCACAACAATGCATGTACACCGCTATGCGCCGCATGCATAAGCAAGGCGAAACTGTCCACTTGAATTCTAAAGCTTTTTACTGCGTGCACTGTGGATATAGTGATAAATAAACATGTACACAAACATGAACCTACTGTCTCTGTATGTTGTCTCCTCGCCTCCCACTCTCCTCCCCCTCTCCCCTCTCTCTCTCTCTCTCTTTCTCCCTCTCCTTCCTGTAACAAAGGTTACATTGATCATGTTTCTAAAAGAGACTCTGTATTTCCACATGGCCCTGCCTCTGATATGTTTTTCTTGGCAGGTCGGACTTCTCTTTTTGTCATTCACTCAGCATATTTTAACAAATTAGAAACATTAGAAACCAGGATCGCGGCAATGTTTTGGTTTGGTTTCGAAACTCTTACGGTCCCCACAATTATATTTCAAAACACGGGAGAATTGTTTGACAGCCGGGCGGAATAAAACCCTAAAACAACTTTTTCATTAGAAACACATGCTCCAGCAATTAGAGCCCAGCATTATGTTAATGTGTGTTTTGCCCTGGTTCATTTGTTGTCGTGTGAACGGTGACGCCGCGGCTGTGTGTGCATCTGCGTGCACACGTCTGTGCTCTTATATACGTGTGAGGGTGTGTGAGTGACCGTGTGGTTGCCTGCGTGTGTGTGTGTAAGGGACAAAGGGACACAGTGCTCCACATAACAGCATTACAGATGGCTGTTGTGAGTGGTTGTGACAGTGAAAGCGAGTGAGTTCCCACTCCATACAGATGTACTCTGAGTGACCTTACAAACACAGTGGAACTAAAACAGGCCCCCTACCTCTTGCTCTAACTCTGGCACACACTGTCAATTCTCACTCAGCCCTTGCGGGGCACTAAAAGTTGTTTCCTGAGCCAGGAATACATCAAGGGCCAAGAATATATAAGCAGGGAGCAGGAGAGATGCATAGCTAGGGTCCAGGAAAGCATAACTTGGACTAAGTAAATATTGGACTCAAGGATTAGTAGCTTTTGCCACCTATAAAAGCAAGACAGGTATGCCAGCCTGACTTAACGACCACACGCTCTGACTTTACCCTGGATTGTTTTACCAATGAGCTGCTGTGGACAAAGAGGACATTTCAACAAGTTCGCTTTATGGAGGAAAAGTGGGAAAAACTAGAAATTACTTTTCTTAGCTGAACAATCGGCCCCTTCCTTTCACCAACTCAGGGACTGTACGAAAACGAGTGGAGTTGGGGCGGTGGGGTCGGGGCGGACTTTATGTTTTACTTTACTAAAAAGCATGGCCCTGCCCAGTATTCATTCAGTTTTTTTTTCTTGCAACCTCCCCTTAGGTAAAAGAAGCAATTCAGCAAACGACCCTGATGCCTCAAAATAATGTGACAGTACTAAATTTGTACGTCTCATGTTGCCATCGGTAACTTAAATAATTTAAAGGTGTAGTGTGGAGCATCTAGCGGTGAACTGAAACTTCTACCATGTGCTAAACATGTTGGAGAACTATGGTGGCTGATAGCCAGTATGTGATTTGTCCATTCTGGGCTACTGTAGAAATAACATGGCAGACTCTGTGGAAGAGGACCCTCTTCATATGTAGATATAAAAGGCTCATTCTATGGTAATAAAAGCACATTTTTTAGTTTCAGGTGATTATAGACGAACAAAAACATAGTCATGAATATTATATACCATCTCTGCCAATAGATGCCCCTAAATCCTACACGCTGGAGTTTTCACACAGTGTAACTAAATTAAAGTTTAGTATTTTAAAGTGGAACTAGATGGAGCTGTGCAAAGTCTGATCAAGTCATGTCACTTAAGGCAGTGTAGGTTAGGCCTGAAGGCTAAAACTCTTTAGGGCTAGCAGCTCGAGACTACATTAGCTGCTACTAGAATAACACAGCTGATCTGTTGATGGTTGCATTGCATTGTGGGTAATGTAGGCACCAGGTTTTTACAAGGACGAACACTGAAAGAAAGAAATTGTTGATCTTGAATCCCACAATGTTCTTGGAGTGCTGTGCAAACTTGGTGAAATGTTTTAATGGAATGATAATCACAAGGCCACCAACCCCTAACCCTAACCCTCTCACCACGTTAGTGTGGGTTTATCTCCGGGTTCTCTCTTACAGTCCAAAGAGCATGTGTGTGGACTGTGGCAGAAAGCCAGAAGGAGGTTAGGTTAATTGTTGGCTCTAAATTGCCCATACTGTAAGTGTGAATGTGGATGAGTATAGTTGTCTGTCTCATTTGTCTGCACGGTTCAGCTTAATTCTACACAACTCACTTTTGGTACCAGTTGCTTTTCTCAGTTTTGTTTATCCTGGTACCTGGTCAGTGTAGGTGAGACTCTTTACTGACCGTGATGATACTGTGTGAAACTGCAATGACATCATCTTCAGCGTGACATACTGTAGCTCATGGGGCTCCATTCGGCTCTAACTGGATCTTTTCATCGGCAACCAAACAGAGGAATGGTTGCACTTTGTCTATTAACCAGTCCCTCCAGGGTTTTACAGGCTTTTTTGGGGATTGCTGACAGCAGCTTTTTAGAAAATTGTGATACATGTTGTGATTTTTTTAGGTGTTCTTTTGCAATGACATTGCCACAGCAAGTGTTTTTTCTGAAAGGAGAAGAGATTGAAGGCAACTTGTTACAGTGAGGAAAAAAACTGCATTACTCTGAGTTGGTGATTTATACTACACTAATGTTACCATAAACTATGCGTATTTTATCTTACTCACCTTGATTCTGTGTCAGTCAATGACTTTCCTTTGTGTTTAACCACAACGCTGCACATAGTGCAAAACAGTTTACTCTGCTTTCATGCAGAAAAACAGGGAATTGCCTTGAAATGTCTTTAGCAGTACTTTTTGTTGGTAAATCTAAGATGATGATGATGATGATGATGATGCACATGTCTGCATCTTCACAACCAGAAACAAGAAAGTGAGTTTGGTCTCGTCAATGGGAAGATTGCTGTGATTGGTGAAACTCACAAAAAACTATGATGATGGGTAAAATTTGCGGAAAAGGTGCAGTTATTGGACAAAGTTGCAAAGTTGCGCAGATTCCACAAAGATTTATTGAATTTGTATTAATTGTTGTGATGATTTACCATGGTATGGTTTTGCGGGCTGCCATTTAAAAAAAAGTAACTTCTCTCTGAACTGCAGCGTTTTAATTCCACCTTCTTGTATCAGTTTAGCTTGCTTGGAACCTTGACTTGAAAACTTCAATTAATATCCTGGGCTATTATTTGCTTAAATCACTGAAATCAACAGGCCTATGTTTTAGAGCTTAGATTGGGCCCAAAAAATCCAGCCCGACCCCACCCGAGCCCATGCATGTTCTGTCCAAGCCCGATCTAACTGTAATTATTTTTTAAGGATACGAACATGGACATTGAAGGCTGGCTCTCGTCTTTCTTTCCATGGCAAGTCTTCGTTATGTGCCTTTTAAGTGTCGAGGTCTCCGTCTTTTTGCTGTCATATATCGACCCCGGCCCCGACCCAACCCGACCCGGGCAGAGAATCTAAGTTCTACTATGTTTGGGACAGGCCTTTGATTCCTTTCACTCAAAAATGAACTGCTTGGCAATCAGACCAGGCGTCTAATTGAGATAGGTGTTTATTTGTTAAAATGTGTTGGGACTGGGCCTTTAAATGAAGTTTTACAGTAATACCAAAAAAGTATCAGGTACCATGTAATACCCACAAGTTTTGCCACAGTTCTAACTGAGTTGAGTCAAGCTGTGCCAGTACCACACAGTGGAAATGAGGCTCATGTATCAGCCCTGTAATTGTCTTGCAGCCTCTTCAGAGTGTTACCCTGCCTCTCACCCTATGTCAGCTGGGAACTGTGGTGCAAACAAAAGCCATGTAACTAAAAAAAACACAGTAAATCTGACAACAGATTTGAAGTGAGATAAAATATAACACTGAAATTGGAAAAAGTTAAAAGACCCTCCCATACTATGTCGATCCTCTCTTCAGCTGAAGACAATATACATAACCCTCCACATTTCTGACCCTCCTAATAATTTTCGTACAGTCCCTTGTTACGCTTGTCTCTTTTGCAAATACAAATCTATCTCAAAAGGGTCTGTCTCGGAGCATTCCTCTGCCTCCTGTGATGTTAAAGCTGATTTTGATTTTTGTCTTTGCTTGCTCATTCTTTTATTCCTCCTCTGAGCCAGCTCTTTTCTGGTGGTGGATTGTGAAACAACAAGAATGTTTTTTATTCTCGTGCGGTCTCACCCACAACATTTGTTTCCAATTTGACAGATTTTGGAAGAGAAATTCTTGGGAGAGAAAATGATGGTTGCATGATGGTTCAAAAATAAGCTCTTTACAAAAATCCTCCACCTATCCCTCAAATCTCTCCCCCGCTGCTCTAAGGCTCTCTCCCCTTTACTTCCTTCACCTCCTCTCCTTTTTTCCTCTGTTGGTTTAAGTCCAAACAAAGTCACCTCATCTTGTATTGTGGGAGAGATTGTAAAGTTTTCATTGAGCCCATGTGGAAGTGATTTAGCTGTAATCTCCAGTAATTGTGACTGTAACACAGAAACAGGCTGGAACAGATTGGCCTCATATTTTTCTTCAGGGTCACTACGGGCTTATCTCAATATTTAGCGTCTTGCCTGATTGAGTTATCATATCACATTTGCTGTTAAGAGCTGAGTGATGTCAACAAATGTAACCAGAGAGCCCAAAATGTTGCTTTAAATCACAAAGAGGAAGGTTCCTGTTTGAAGAAAGCACACACATCAATGTCAGCGCAACCCGCCGAGACCTGACTTTTTAAAATGCATGACATTTAAGAGTGCTGTAGAGATGTGAAACAAAAGTGCTGTTAAAAAACCCCACACCATTACAGTGTGACCTATCCTACATCTGAACCCAGTTTCCCCCGACCGATGTCACACACACTCTCTCTCTTTCACACACACACACAGAAGTCAAGAGCACTCTGCTCAGTTGCTGCTGAGGTGCAAATGGTTTGTCTCTACGCATCACTGACCCAACGCTGCTCCTTTACCTCCTCTCTCCTCTGTCTGCTCCTTCTTGACTCTGTCCATCAGTGCTCCACCTCAGTCACCCCTCTCTCCTTTGCACTTTTGTCTCTGCGCCCTCTTCCCCCATCTCTCCCCTCATACCATAATTTGTCTCTTTGTCCTCTGCTCATCATACTGTAGTTTCCATTTTCTTTTTGACTCACGATTTGTTTTCTCTTCGCCTCCCCAGCCCCGTGGCCCTCACTCACACATCCTGATGAATGAGTAATCTTGTTGCATTGTACTCAGCCATCCTTGTCCATGTTCGATAATAGCTCATTTGATTCTTTCCTACCAGTGTTCAGAGGATGGCGGAGACTGAGAGCTGGAAGCCACGCAGTTATCATAAAGAGCATGTCAACTGCGAAGCCACAAAGCCTACAAGTGATTAAAACCCTTCAACTCAGGGTTACTTCATCACAATCATTAGTCTTTTCTTGTCCTACCTTCTGGCTGTAAAATCCACAGAGCCTCACCCTCCCCGTCCGTTAATAATATTCACTCTGCCTCTGATACATTAGCCAGTGAATGATAGGGCAAAGCCCTGGCCTAATTGCTTTCTTCTTGTAAAGTCTCAATTCATTTTTGCTGAGGAGACACAGAAGATGTGTGCCTATAGCGCGCACACACATGAGCCGACACACATGAGACACACACACAGAGGCACACGTGCACACTTTCACACACTCGCACTTACACTTACACGCAACCCCACCTTCCCACTGCCGTTTTATGATGGATGGGGCTGAGGATGCACAGGGGAGGAGGGGAGAGAGACTATAAGACTGCACGTGTGTGTGTGTGTGTGTGTGTGTGTGTGTGTGTGTGTGTGTGTGTGTGTGTGTGTGTGTGTGTGTGTGTGTGTGTGTGTGTGTGTGTGTGTGTGCACGAGGCAAGTGTGTGTGTTGGTTGGAAAGAAAGAAAAAGGGAGAGGGAAGGAGAGAGAGAGAAGCTGAGCTGAGAAGCTCTGATTAACGACACAGAGAAGGGGTCCCAGAGGAGCTGGGGGAAGAGCAAAACTATCTAGGGCCAGCTGAGAGAGAGCGCGAGAGAAAGAGTGTGTGTGTGTGTGTGTGTGTGTGTGTGTGTGTGTGTGTGTGTGTGTGTGTGTGTGTGTGTGTGTGAGAGAGAGGGAGAGAGAGGGCACAAAAAACAGAGGTAGAAAATGGGGGCGGGGGGAAAGATGTTTTCTTTTCATACGTTTCATTAAAACAGACTCACAAAAAAATGAAACTCTGCATATCCATCTTCATCATCTGTGAAGAGGAGTATGAGCTTTATCCCTGTTAGCCTCGCTGCTGCACAAATGCATTCCTTCTCCTCTACCTACCAGAAACGACACACACCCTTCAGATTAAATCTCTTTGCCTTACGATCCTGGAGCCCCGCGTCTTGGGCTTCTGTCCACAGCGCTGTCAGAAGGGGAAACAGGGTGTGTGTTGCCAGAGCGCAGGCCATCACCTCTCCCTGATTGCACATGAGAGTAGAGGTAATGGGAGTGTAATAGCACCTTAAGTACCCTGCTCTCACTGACACTGGCTGTATAGCATTACCCCTTGGTCTGACTGTGTGGCAAAGTGTGTAGATGTGTGTGCATGAGGAGGTGTATCCATTGGAATATGTGCAAAGTTTTTTTATGTGTCAATCTGTTTGTCTGCGGTGGATAAGTGTGTGTGTGTGTTAGTATCTGCTGAAAAGACCGTGGTTTGAGTGTGTTGTGTTTTCCCTGAGGGTCGTCTGAGCCGCGGCGATCAAAGAGAGAGATGGAGGTTAACTGACCAGACCCGAGAACCTCCACAGAAGGACCTGAGGGATTCCGCTCTGTTAGCCCAGGTACCAATCATCTGACACACACACACAAACACACACAATCAGTGGAGCGGTGAGTGTAGAAGGGGGCAGTTTGAGTGATCCAGGGGGATTTAAAGATCTGTAAGGCCCAAACTAACTTTGTCACTTCACTCACGCAGCCATAGCCTTTCACACAGTATCCATTACCTCAGATACGTTCTCTACAAAACATCAAATAGCTTTATCCCAACTCCTACCTCAGTGCTTTCACAGAGAGATGCCTTCCACTGATATGGAAGTCCTGTAAAGTGAGTATAAGTTATATAGCAAGGGTCCCCAGAGAGAGACTCAATGACTAGTCTTGTACTAGAAAGTTAGACTGTATTCCCGAGTAGCTCAAAGTAACGACTCCCGCTGAAGGACTGAGAGTGGCGCGCTCCTGCTGGAAGTTAAGCTGGAAGTTGTGTTGTCAAAAAGGGAAAGGGAGAAAAAGAACAAGCACGTTCGAGCGTGTGAACGTGTGCGAGTGTGCAAATGTGGAAGTGCGCGAGACGCAAGAGTGGGTGTGTAAATGTGCATGGGTCTGAGCGTGTGTGTGTGTGTGTGTGTGTGGCTGTTTGAAAATGAATGAGAGATAACCATCACAGGCAGCTGCCGTGGTGAAGAGAGACGACCAGCACCAGCTAGATGCTGCGGGGAAGTTTCCTTGAAAACAACACTGAGTACTTGTTGATTCCACGGGCGCTTACATCTATGACATATTATTGCGGAAATCAAAAGATCGTGGGTGCTTTAATTCCAAACAGCCAGTCATATAGAAACTCACGTCACAGCGCAGTGGTGGAAGACATATTCAGATCATTTACTTAAGCAAAAGTAGCAAAATAACAATGTAAAAATACTGCATTAAAAAATAGAGACACTCTTGCAGCAAAATATTTTCAAGTATCAAAAAGAAAAGTGCTTATAATGCAAAATGCCCCTTATACCTGATGCATCAACATCTTGACAGTATTATATTGTTCTTATTGTCAACATATCCCATGAAACAACCAAAATCAACAATATATCCTGCTAAAAAGTATCGCTTATAGCCAAAGCCTGATACATCTTACGTCTCTGTGCCATAGGCATCCATTGTTGACCAAAAATGAATCAGTGAGCCACACCGCTGCACCGGGTGACATCTTCCTTCATTACTATAAACACACACTGCAGTTTATTTTCAGTCGATCCACATACACCGTCCTGCTGCTGGAAATACTCACAAGAGCATCAAATATGTATTAATCCCCAGCTGAAAATAGTCCCCAACAAGTGCACTATTTTATCCTGTTAGAAAAAGCATTTGCAAAAAAAGAAAAAAAATACAGTGCGCACCTGTTTTAGGAGATTACTTAGTCCGTTAAAAAAATTTAATTACATTTTTGTGACCTGTTTTTTTTTTAGGTGTCTTCAGTAGGAACAATGGTCAACAACAAAAACATCTACTATTCTAGATGATTCTACTTACTTTGCTGCTCCTAAACACACTGTGTCACCTCACATGCACTACTGGTTCAAGTGCAGCACTGGTTGTACTGTAGCTTTGTTGTTCTTGTATAGTTTTCTATTTTATTTCTATTTTGTATACTTGTAATCATTTATGGGATTTATTTCTTACACTTTTTTGATTCAATTTATCTGTACTTTCCTCTGTCCATGTGCTGCTTCAACACTTGAATTTCCTCTCTTGGGATCAATACAGGTTTATCTTTTCTTATCACAATGCTAGCTCTATGGATTCAGTATGTTTAAAACAAACCAGGCTGTAAAACGTGGCTGTCATCCATGTCTAATAAAAAAAAAGTTTATTTTTAATTATTTCAAATGGCCACACTTGAAGGCAGCGTGAAAAGCCTTCTATCGTAGCCTCCTCCTGTCTGGATACCACCAAACCTTTCTCCAAGAACTCAAAACAAAGATTTTGTTTGTGTAACTTTGTAGCGTCGGTGTAATGAATCGTACAAATGGGGATAACGGTGCAGATTCTGTACTTGAAAACTGATGGGAGTAGTTGTATGAGACAACTTTTCTGACACACTTCTGCACACCTGGCCAAATGCTGCAGAAAGTGTTGTACTGTTACCAGAAAGTTACAAAAATGTACACAGCACCCCATGTTCAAAAGTGTCAGCATAGGAGGTGTCAGACTTTGTCGGATGATCTAATAGGCAGACTGATGCCCTTGTGCTAAATGCTGGTCAAGGCTGGCTAATTTTAACTTTGTTTACTGTTGGATAGTTTAAACAGGGGTGTCAAAGTCATTTTGGTTCATGTGCCACATACAGTTTAATTGGATCTCAAGTGGGCCGCACCAGTAAAACCATTGAATCATAATCCATAAATAACAACACCTCCAAATTGTTCCTCGTCTTTTGGTGTAAAGAGGTACAGCTACATTTGGAAAACGTTTTTTAGGTACTGAAAATCTTGGGGTGGCCAAAAGCTATATGTGAATTTCAGGAATCTGATTCTGCTGCCTTAACATTTTTTTATTATTATATTTTACAGATAATATTACTGATTATCTGATGTGCACAGACTAATACTCGTGAAGTTAAATGTAATGTTGTGTAATGTTATGTATGCACATGTGTTCGAAGATTCATTATTCTTCAAATAGGCTGGTTGTCATTTCCCTTAAAAAGATATAGTTTATATTACATGGAGTACATTAGCTATGCAGACTTAATTTGAAAATAATTGTTTCCATTCCCCATTTTGCGAATCAACATTTTGATAAAGCGAGCGTATTTTAGTTTGTGCAAATCAGGGGATTTTAATTCTAATTTTGGCTTTTCCATCATAATTTTCCAATGCGATACTTCTCGATGCGCATCTAAACAGGCTGATGGAAACATGTCTAATGATTGTAAGAATTTATTTTTTTTTACTGGAAACATGCATTCTTAGTTTAGGTGAGACTCGTGGCTAACCATAGAACCCATTTTCATTCAGATATCTATCTTTGAAAATTGCCACGTCAGTTGTTCCCTCACCAAAATTCTGCCACCACTACTACTAACTTTGCCATACCACTACTGTGGTTTCTTCTAAAAGTTAAGTGAATAATCTAAATAAGTGAGTGACTGAATAAGTAAAATAAGTTAGTTAAAAAGTAAAAAGAAACAGTGACATAGAAAATGCTCTCACCCCTCTCAGCCTATCTGAGTATTTTCTCCGTGTACTTTGCTAACGTAACGTTAGCCTCTCCTCAGTTGAACGCAGTCAGTGAAGGACAAAGCTGAATTCATGATGTTGATAAATGTTTTCTGATACGCTTCTGCCTTGGAGATTATTTGTTTGTAAGTAATATGTGTATACAAGCATCAACCACACACATTTTTAGCATAAGTCATTGAACTTTTCTGTTGTTTTGATGTTCTGTAGGTGTTAGCTTACAGTGGTAGCTTTTAGCCGTTAGCTTATTACAGCTAACGGCTAGCATATTACAGCTAACGGCTAAAAGTTAACTGGCTGTCTAGCCTCATACAAGATTACGCGCTGCAAGAGCAGTACAACAACCTTCACGCTAGCTAAAAAAATGAGTTTTCAATATCTTTAAATACAACCACGATATGTATTCATTGTTTTTTCAGAGAACTGTATTCTGGTCTGCAACCGGATTTCTACTGCACAAGGCAGCCCGCTAGCTGGGAAATACAAAATAGCGCTTTTTCAAGGGCAGCGACGCTGGAAAAATAGGACAATAGCGTAAAGTGCTGCGGCGCGTCGATGCGCATTGTATGCCGCCAGTGTGTTTTGGCCTTTAGCCTTCACAAGTGCCTCAATATTAGGTGTCCCAAGTATTCAGTGGGCGAGATTCGACCCCTTGGCAGACCTATCCTGGCTCACTGGCCATATGTTTGACACCCTTCCTGTTTATAAAACATGTCTAATCATATGTTCTGAACGTACAATCTCAATCTGCAAAGTACAGCTGTTAATAGGAAATGCATTGGGGTAAAAGCAGAGATGTGGTCACATGACTTGGACTCGAGTCAGGCTTGAGTCACAGATTTGATGACTTTACACTGGACTTTACAAAATCGTAAAAAAGAATTGCAACTGGCTTTTGATTGTAACACCACTGACTCGTGACTTCACTTGGACTTAAACCTTTTGACCTAAAAATACTTGACACCTTCCCCCAAGTCAATTTATGATTCAGTTAAGTTGCACCTGTTTTAACAAACTTGTTTTAACAAATACAAATTTTAAAAAGCATTTATGATTTTTGTAAATGTAATATATTATTACTATTGTAAAAGTGGCATTAAATTTGATGAAGAGTGCATTATGACTTGTTAAGAGCTCGAAACTCTGGTCTAGGACTCTGAACTGGAGTGCAGTGACTTGAGACCTATTTGTGACTTGCAAAAACATGACTTGTTCCCTAATAAAAGTACAATATTTCATTTTAAAATGTAGTAGTAGTATAAAATATAAAGTAAATACATGTAACTCAGAATGTACTTAAGCGCAGTGCTTGTTAGAGTAAATGTATGAGGTACTTTCCATCACTGCAGCAGTGTAGTGTGACTGTTGTTGTCCTGTACAGTTTGCTGCATTTCCTGTATGTGAGGAATGGTCAACTGTCCTTTCCGTGATATAAACAAAGTATATCCTCTTCTCTCAAGTTAAACATGACCCAAGCGATGACATTGAGAGCGAGGCTGTTTGGGTAGGTGATGGTGGTGTGTGCATGTGTGTGTGCACGGGGAAAGGGTGGGGGCAGTACTGCAGGGTAACATCTCTGTCAGGGCGGCTCTGCTCCATCAGCACCCCGCCACCGCGCACACACACGCACACACTCCATCAGCACCCGCTCAGGGCTCATCAGTCGCAGCGGAGCACATGTGGCCGGAGTATTCTAAACAAAGCTTTATAAAGAGCTCAACTAAGACGAACCGGTGTGACAGTCAGAGTACTAATGACGCCTGGAGACCGCTAAATACGCCACTGACAGACCAACGGCCTGCATGCCATCCACACACACACACACCCTCACATCACACACAAGTTTTCATTTTGGCATGCACGGACAAACTCTCACAATCACTATGGCAGGATGGAACACATGCTCACAGTGGCAAACACACAGATGCACACAAACACACACACACACACACACACCTTGTGCCCAAGGGCATCTGTCCGCAGCCTAAGAGCTCCCAACTGTTGAGGAAAAACAGCTCAATTAGCTCAGTGGAGGAACTAACGAAATACATCTATACATGCACACACACACCACCCACCCACACACACACACACTCAGAATCGCATTGATCCTTTCCCAGTCTGTGGCTCTAATTGGTGTGTTGATGATACTGTGAGAGTGTGGGATCCTTCAGGCAACCATAGAATGACTTCCAGCTCTTTATTTCTCATTTAAAGTTGAAATACACCCACAAACCTTTCGCAGTCGCAACACTGCAAACTATATTCCACCTGATGTTTCTTTTGAGATTCTTTTTCTTATGTCTGGGTTTAATCTAATTTTTTCTGGTATGTGGTAATACCATGCCTGAGATCACTCCAGGATCACACAAAAAAAGGCACACTCTGCAGCCTTAAAATCAGAGCGTTCCACTGCCATAAATATCTAATAGCTTGATGATTTTGTTGCTCCCAGTAGATTGAACAGTTGTAAAAACCATCTATCCATTATGTGCATGTCCATTAAAACTACGCACGCAAATGCTCAATGAGCACCTTCAATTCAAATACACACAAACCCCCGCACGCACACACACACACTCAAAAAATGTTACAGCAAGTTATTGAGAGCAAATGGGGTAGAGTTATTTCCATAAAGGGTCTCAGTGGGTCTCAAGGATCTCTACTCCCGCCGACTGGGAGCGATTTAGCGAAGCACACACTGGTATATTAGTAACTGAAGACGTCTGGGGACAAAGCTGCTCTCTCTAAAACCCTATCCCTCCACTGTGACCTCTAGAGCATTCACAACTGGGACTGGGAGGCACTCTCCATCTTTTGCCTTCGCTCTTTCGCTGACTATCTCAGTTTGTTCTCCTTTTCTCTTTGACTTCTGGTTCTCTTCTTTTTTTTTAACTCTATCTTGAGAGGAGGGTTATCTTTTTTTATCCATATTATATTTTTTCCTTCTCTCTTTCCATTCCACCCATATTCTACCCTATTTTTCCACATTTCTCTCACTCTCTCGTACATCCATCCTCTGTCTCTCTCCCTCTCCCTCTTTCTCTCCGTCCCTCCCTCCCTCCCTCCTTGGCCCCAGGGACGGACTGCTGATAGACTGTGTACACCAGCTGCCCAGGGGCTATTTTTAAGGAGCATTTGTCCTTCTCCTTCCCTCTGGAGACTGACTCAACCCAACAACATCTCGTGCGCGCACACTTGCATGTGCGCACAAACACACACAGGCATTAACACATGCACTCATTAGCCCATGAGCATGCATGCCCCACACTTTCTCTCTCACACACATCCTCCGTCCAAGGGCATTCTGTAAATGTAGGGGCAGCTTGTAGCGCCGGAGCCCACTGCTTAACTGCACAGGAGCCCAGGCGCTCCCCAGCCAGCCTCAGAGGGCTCATAAAGCTACCCTCCTCCCAGGGCCTGGCTAATACTCTCCCTTGTTCTAACCCTGCCTTACAATAGTTTGTAAAACAATACTGTAAAACACTGTTGCCGTGTATTGCGTCAGGCTGCTTTCATCACTAAACCCACAGCAGCCAATAGGGGCCCTTGAATAATACATACAGGAAGTCGGAAGATTCGAGTTCCGTGGCACCCTGCAAGCTGCAGCTTAACACTGCTGTAGTCTGTCTGATTTGACCCTGCTTTCCCATCATGTTGTATAAATATAAAACAGACAGAAATAGACACCTAAAGCCTAAAAATACTGCAAAGAGAGTGGTTAAATGTGTGGAAACAGAGAGGGAACATATCATGAATAATGCAATTAGTCTGCTCCCTGCTAACACAATCCTGAAAAATTCAGAAATTATTTCAATTTTCATTTGTAACCTTGGTAATAATTGTAAAGGAATTTGTTAACAAGCTACTAAATTATGTTCAAAGCGTAAAAATCTAGGCTGTGAACCTCACTTTTGTGTTGTGTTCAACCGCCGCTGCTCAAAGCAAATGTAAAATATAAAATGAATCCTCAAACAACTGCTCCAGCAACCTCGTTAAGACATTATTTACTTTCATCGTTAGCCAAGGAAGAGGACACTAAAAATCTGTCAGCAGCCTGAAACGCCTGCTCGAGTGTCTGAGCACTGTTTAATTGTGCCATTTATCAGCCAAAAAAGCCTACACGCTCATAAATAAACACAATGCCCGTGCAAAGGAATTATAAAAATGTCACAGCGAACCCACAAGTAAGGCCAGTGTTGATGCATATTAAGCGATTTAGTCAGTGAAGGAGTGGAGCAAAAATATGATGGTTAATTTAAGAGTCATTAAAATTGTATGAATGTGCATTGCGCTTGCTTAGAGTGGGATTTTCTCTGATCGGTAACGAAGAGGGAGAAAGAGCAATACAAGCTGCCACACATTGTGGTCTATAAACTCACTGATTGATCATGGTAGAGGCGAGCAGACCTGAGAGGGAGGCCCAATCAATGTTTCTGAGACTGGGGAGGTAGTGTGTGTTTGTGTGCGTGTGTGGGTGCAAATATGTGTGTGTATTTATGTGTACTTACATGCAAGGGTGCACTATTTTGTCCGTGCGTGCTTACAACCTTGTGAGTTTCATGCATATTGAAGTGTGCGTGCGTGTCCGTGTGTGTGTTTGTGGATATGTTTGTGTGATTGTGTGCTTCCCTCATTTGAGGAAAGACAATGTTCTACATTCCACAGGGGAACAGAGTCATTACCGAAGCAGGAACTCGAGCCTGGAGGCCACGGCTCTGCATGTAGCGTGAATAGATCGAGCTAGTTTCTCGCCGAGACGTGCTGTAGAACACACACTCCGCCATTACCAGTGCCCTGCAGTTCAAGCCTCACTCCTACCTTATTTCAGCTGGGGAAAAATAGGTAAAGTTGACAAAAACAAACAAGTATCTCGGCTCCGAGGTGAAGCCATCATTGGTTTAGGCACACACACTGCAACTCATTCAATAATTTTAAATCAAATATAAAGTGAGTAGACATTTGTGAGGTGATATGTAGATGTAAACAATTCTCTATGAGTCTGAGGCTGAGCTTTTTGACCGGCCTCGGAGGGGGACATGTCAGCTCTGAAGCCCTCTGCTGCCCTCTGTTGGCGGCTGAACCTCACCCACCAGTTCCCACGCAGTGCAGGTGTGGACATATGGCAGCTGTCTATCACTACATAACAGGTGTGTGAGTTATTCTTCCTTCTCCCACTCCCGCTCCTCTCCTTTTGTCAATTTCCCTCCTGACATAAAGCAGACAAAGTATGGCTTGGGTTAATTTCCCCTGTTGCTGACAAACACAGGTCGTTAGCATGGCCCACAGGAAACTATTGTTCCATCATAATAGATGGCAATCAGAGGTGAGGTCTGATAACGCCTGCTGTCACCTGATGCTCCGTCTGTTTGCCGCTCTGCCTTTCTTTCCCACTACAGCTCTCTTCTCCTGTGTTGAAGCACAAGTGCAGTTGCGCTGTGATGTACTCATACTTGCAGATATATTGTACATTTTACAGTAATTTGTACTTTTTTCTCCCCTTTTTCTCTTGTACTCTTAGCCACTAAATTAAGCATGACATATCTGGGTTGCGATAGCCCTATAACACAATAGTTAATGCCTCCATACTGCACTGAATCTCTTTTGATAACACAAATGCACACATATTGAGCACACACACACACACCAGCCCTAACCCACTCACAAAGCTACTTCCTTTAATAACCTCCATCTGTGCCTCCGTCAGAGAATTTTCTCTTTCTTTCTACATACATCTATAAAGTTACTTCATTCGTTTCAGCCATCTTCAGCCATTTTCAGTCCAGATTTCTTTTTGCATTTTTTGGCATCCTTCTAGTACCAACAATGGGTTTCCAGGACCTGCAGTCATAAACATTGTTATAGACTCCCTGCGTGCACACAGTATGGCACAATAGTGTTGATTTTGATTGACACCACTGGTGATGTGTGAAAAAAATATATGAATATTTACAGTATTAGTATTAGTCATGGTAAAAATTCCAGTCACATCACATACATACGCTTAAACCACCCTTGATCTATAAACAGACTGAGAATGAAGGGGCTTGATTGGCTGAGAGAATGATTGACAGCTGAACGAGTGGAACCTTTGAATGTGAAACTCAAAGGAAAGATGGGAAGCGTGTTTGTGCAGGTCCCAAGGGGGAAAAGCCTGGGTTTCACACGCGCACGAATGCACGCACGTACACACACACACGCACACACACAGACACACATTGTGATCTTGCTCTACTTTGGGCTGTGCTCCACATGAAAGCGTCGATGCTTCCTGCTGTTTGAGACGAGCTGTGTGTTGCGCTGCAAAGGAACGCACAGGTCTGTATATACGTGTAGACGGACAGGTCTGTGTGGAGACCAGAGCAGGTGAGATTGTATCCATCTACAGTGCCTTGGCCTTTGTGGAATATCTTTATCTCTCTTTTTCCCTCCCTACCTCATTTCCTCTTTCTCTCATCCTCTGTCTCTTTCTTTTTTCTGTCTTTTTATATTTCTTTTTTCTCCTCTTTTCCTCTCCTCTTCTTCTGTCTCTTTCCTTTTTGTCTTCTTCTTGTCCCCAGAGAGAGAAATGAATGAGTTTCATTCACATCCTCAGATACACACAGGTAACACAAAAACAGCAAAATAACATTCTCCCCCATTCAGTTTTTGGCACGCATGCTGTTCATTCCTATCTTTACCATTCAAGATCATACAGAGTTAAATTACATACAAAACTGCAAGTATAATTACAATCATATTTCTTTCTGTCAGCCCGCTACTGACTCATCACTCCCTCAAAATAATATTTAATATAGAAAGTGAACGTATCACCGTGTTCTACAAATGGCACTCCACAAATGTGGAGGCACTGTGCCCTTGACTATCCCCCTGCTGAAAGTAAGTCTTAGCCAATTAACAACGTCTTCCACTAGATCTACACACACACACGCAAACACACATGTGCGTGCACTCACACACACCCAAACCTCACAGCTCATGGGACTAAACCTCATTAACTGCTCTGAGACAGACACTCTCTCTTTAATCAATCCTTTTCTAAGACTGCGCGCACATGGAGGAATGGTGACAATACAACACAAACACACACACGCACACACTCATATAGGGGGAGAGAGAGAGAGGAGCTTAGATACATTCACACCCAGATCTCCCAGAGAGAAAAACATGGTCATTTGCCAGGGTGATTCAACTCTAAAACACCCTAATTACATCGACAAAGCCACTTTGTTTTGGTGCTGGATAAAATGTGAATGATTTAGCATATTATTATTATGCCTCTGAAATATTAACCAACCCCGAGGGACTTTATCTGCTCTTTTAAATATATGCAAATTATTTTATTTTGGTTTGGTTTGTTTCCAGTGACTTTTGTGAATTGTGTTTGGATAATTAAATGAGTGCGTGCAGATGTAGAATCGCAGGCAGTGCCTACGCGATATGATGATCTGCCAGATTAGCATACAAAGTAGGAACGTCGCACCTCGACTGCTAATCGACTAACTTTTGTTTTCATGTCAACCTTGACCTATTTGAAGCATCCACCCAGTGTCTGGCCTTGGAGTGGGAATGTAAACGGACTTTTAATTGATAAGACTCATTTGATATTGTCCTTCATTGCAAACACTTCTCATTTCGCTTGTGTCAGGCTCTTTCAATTATGACTCTCACTATATGTGCTTTTTCATACAGCTCCACTGGATTGATGTTGTACTGAGATCTATTACAGCTGTGGCTCTACACTGACTTAGCACCCTCAGCATCACCAGATTAGTGGGTGAAACAGTCTACTTCAGGTACAGTCATCTCCTATCCAAGGTCGAGAAGTTCTTTCAGATGACGTAGTGGACCTGGAACAGTTGATGTGCAGAGCGCCAACATTTCAGCTCTGCCTTACTTCACTGATTGCCTTGTGAATCCCTGATGGGTTCCGCTTCGTACATAATCATTTCCCTAACATGGGATAATTTGATTCTATTACTCTAACAACAGCGCAAACAAATTGCCTACGTAATTTATTGTGCCAATAATAGCAAAAACAGATGTGGTAATGGTGCTGCGGCTCTCCACCCTCACATTTATATGGACTTAAACCAAACTGGATGTAATCGTTAAAATACATTTATGAACACCCAGCTTCACGTTTACTTGAAGCAGTTTTCTCTGTCCAAACATGCATAATTATGGTCTGGCAAAGTGGTGATCCCCAGTCCCTGTTTCTTAATTCTACACTTTTAGGAATAAGGGCTCCAAGAGGGTTCCTACTGAGGTGTTTAAATATCCTCTCCCTTAAGTATTAAAACATTCACCCATGTTTCAATTGGTATTTTTGAAATGTAGATGTATCTGGAATCCCATCAATTAATTCATCTTACTTGTGTTTGCCATAGTTGATTTTTTTTATCATCATTTCATGCCATACAAAAGTTGGAACTGCTTAATGAATGGAGATACTGTTCTCTCTGCCAGTGAGCATCCTGGTAGAGTTGGGATCCACTGCGCCACTGTTATAGTAAAGGCTGCAGTAGTAGTGATATCACAAGACATACGCCCCCTAAAAACATAATTGTGATCCATGATTGTGGTGGATTTGGCTGAGCCACATCAGCCCTGGCCCTTGAGGAGCATAATGGATGTGGTTCCTTTGGCCCCAGGCTAAAGTATTATATTAAACTATGATTAGTAGAATACAACTCAGTTTTCTGTAAAACCCCCTGGGTGGTTTTTAGATTTAACCCTTGGAATATAAAAGGGTTCTCAGTAGGATCGTCTGGGTGGGTTCTAGATGAATCTCTTAGGGTCTGTTCAGACCTGGTATTAACATGCATTTTGATGATCCGAACACAAGTGGACAGCCAAAACACATCGCTGTTAACACGTCTATCATGCGTCTCCAGCAGACCTCTTGTGTTCAGACTTCATCATTGCCTACATGACTTACCTCAGAAGGTAAAAAAGCCCAGCGCACCACACTCTCGTTAGCATACTCGCTAGTCACATAGCAAGTTGTGTTGGTACAACTGGAGATATTGCTTTCAGCAGAAATCAACGCGTCTCATTCCGTAGGGCAAAACGATGGATGGTCATGCAACATTTTGTCCAACTCGTCAATGGGCAAGTTATAGAGCATTAGCCCCTTGTCACCAACACAACCACCATGGCCAGCATTGATGATGTCGTCCTTGTTGGGGAAACATCAGGACGCATTAGACTAGAAAACTTATGTGGTCAAATGCATCCCAGACTGCCTCAGCAAGTGGTTTGAGTGGTTGGACCACAATGCGTCTTGGTAGTTGTTCATGCCTGTATTTAACGCTGTCCACTTGTGATCGGATCACTCAAGATGCATGCTAATACCACATATAAACAGGCTCTTTTAATATAAAAGTGTTCCCTCTCATCAGGGGCTCTGGGTGTATATATTTCCAGGTATAACTCTTTTTATTGGGTTTTAGGTACAGCACTCTAGATTGTTTTCAGGTGGAACCTTGATAAAAGGATTCTCCTATGGGAACAAGCTGGAGAACCCTATGGTTCTAGTTAGCACCTTTATTTCTAAGAGTGTAACACCCACACAGCTCCAGTTTTTTTCCCCCCAAAAAAGAAAGAATAACTGACTTTTTTCACAACTTCCCCTCAGCTTTTCCACAGTTTTCTGTCTGCTTATCGTTTCCTGTGAGGAGGTTCAAGACACAAACAACGTCCATGTATCTCCTCAGTTGTGTTATCTTTGCTAATACCGCATTTCGCTCCCCTACAGTATCTCATCTGCCCTCTCCTGTGCCCCCCCCCCCCCGTACGCTCTACCTCTCCATTCACTGGTGTTCCATATGCCCTCTAAAGCCCTCTGCTCTGTCCCATTTCTCCCATTGCCTCGGGTCCTTTTTGACACCCCTGGCATGTTAATGGGCCAATCAGAGACACTGTCCTTGAGAATCTCACTTTGGCTCATTTTCATATGCCCCCACCCCTTCTCTCTCAGATTTATAACCTCTGCTGCTTACAGCTCCAGATGTTTTGTTCTGTTTTTTACTCTCTGTAATTGCTAATTCAATCTGGTTGTAAAGGAGCAGATGCTCTCAGGACTTGAGCATACCTGTGTGGGTCTCTCTGCATGCACATGTATGCTTTCTCGCCCATGTACAAAGCAACAGGATTTACTGTAACATCCTGACTCATAAACATAAGCCTCCACAATTACACCAGACTCATTTCCTCATGTAGGGGAATAAGACAACCGCAGTTTTAAGCTGCAAAGTATTGCACACTAGCATCAACTTCCATCATGCATTGAATTACTGTCACCTTTAAATCAACGCTGCTGAGGTTAGCTGGTTTAGCAAGACTGACAGTTGGCTTAGGAGCTCTAAACTGTGGTGGGAGCCTCTCTCATCAGCCTCTCCATACTTTTTTTTATCATCTCCCGTCCTTTTTCTCACCAGGAAAAGTGGCGATCCAGTCCAGTTTAGAGAGAAAAATAAACAGACTGGTTATCCACAGGAATGTGAATGCTACTTTAGTCCCATTAGGAACATCTGCGTGTGTGGTTTGAGATCACAGCGGGTTGTCTTTGCAACTTTGAACATGTGACAAGTGGCCTCATTGTTTTAGCATATTCAATATCTACACACTGTGCCAGATATGCTCTGTGCACATACTCACATATCCATGCTGTACACGCACATATTTACTACACATTTACATGAAAGCACACATCAGTCCTTGCTCACATGCCCACACGCACGCACCGCAGTGGACCTGTCATGTGTCATGGAGACAGGGGTCAGATACTGTGTGATGTGTGTGGGGGTTATATCGCTTGGGAAAAGGACTAAAGATCTTACCGGGGCTGCGAGAGGGCCAACAATAACAGCCTGAAATATAACAGCAGTGAAGGAACCCTCACTCTGACAGGAGGAAAGCTGGGCCCCATGCGAGTGACTCCACAGATCAGAACCTCTTCTGTGGGCACAGAGATGGGCGGGATCGTTAATTCATAGCTAATGTGCAAAACAAAGAACATTGTTTTCTAATGACATTGTAAAACTGCAAAGGAAAAAAAAGCGCAGAGTGTTTCAAGAGATTGGAAGCACATGTTTGCAGAGAAAGAATAATAGCGGAGTTGTAGAAGTCTTTTTTGTGCACATTCCCAAGTCGAGATGATGTTTCTGACCACATTTGTCATGGGAACTTCTGCCATGTAAACACACAGCCTCGACCCCCAGCGGTCGAACTGACTGGCACACACTCACATGTGCGCAGACACTGAACACACTCACCCCGATGTGCAACGCTCCAGTACCAGAGAAGTCAGAGTGCCCCCTAGTGCTGCTTTTGTTACAATTACATCATGTTTATCTGGCTTACTTTTTCATCTCCTTCAACTCAAAAGTTGTTAGTGACAACTTGGTCTCAGTAGACCAAATTGACGATCAACCGAAGAGCAAGATGATGAATGGAACGCAGTTATAAAATATGAAGTATCAAGGAAAGGCTGACATTTTTTTCCATATCTAAAGAGAGAATATGGGTCTACATGATTTCCTACAGAGAATGTTTTTGCCTCTTTCTTTCTTTCTGAATATTTAAACCGTGCAAAACAAAAACAAACTCAAAAGCTTTGACACCACAGTTTAACTGCATAAATATTGTTTGAGATTATATTTTTACAATTAAATTTCTGCCAGCTCCATTTTTTTCCTGGACTGCATAGTATGCCATATTATATTTAAAACACACACACACACACACACACACACACACACATGTATCCTATACATCAGTGTACAGAATTCTGATCTTTAAGGACACAGGGGTTTTTCAATCAAAGCTTTGATTGAATACTTTGCCATCCTCAGCACTCACACACTCACAAATACACACACATTGTTGACAGAGAGTGTCTTGAGCAACATCATTTACCACTTAGGCCCCTCCCAGAGGACCGTGCCATTCTTAATGCGTGGCAGATAGGTTGATAGCTCTGGTTTCTGTCGAGAAGTGCATGTCAATCAACAGCTCGCGTCAACGTCACTGAGGCAAAGTGTTTCTGAAAGATCTTTTTACTGAGTGCCTTTCTATCCATCCTCCTCCAACCCACACACTCGCACAGAAACACACTCACACATGCACAAACACACACACACACATACACTCACAGCCATTTCCATCTCAGCAATCACTTCTCCCGGAGTTCTCCTCTTCGGACGTGTAACAGTAATTGAGGTTGCTCCCTTGGGTGCAGTGCATTCTGGGCTGTTAAGTGCTGTTTCTTGTTGTTTTTTTCTCAAATGGGTTGTATTTTGGCTATTGTGTTGTTTCTTCCTGCTCTCCTATAGAAGTGTAAGCCGTGGGCCATATTTACACGTATCATTAGAGAATAGAGACCCTGTTGGATGTAGGGCATCTGAGGGCGTATCTTGCCCACTGGAATATGAATCAATACGACAAACAGTCTTAATACTTTTTGTTTACGCTCAGTCACAGGAGAATTAAAAAAAAAATTCAAGGTGGAAAAATCATTCAATTCTTCCTTTACAAAAATTAACAATGGATTACCAATTTCTTCTCACTCATAAGTCGACTGTGCCTATTTAAGATGATGCTCAGGCAGTCAAGGGTGTTCAGTTGTTACGCTGACCTCCCTGCTCACCACATCAGGCTTGGCTTGAGTACACCCTACGACCTTTCTGCGCGTTGATGACGTTGTCCGTCCAGAAGAGGGAGTGATTGATCTGGATTGACACAAACAGCCAGTGTCTTGCCTGGCCTGTCACACAGCATCACTGGGTCATTGTAGCATGCCTGAATGCCAGATGAGGAGGGATGGAGAACACACAGGGTGGTGACCTGCTGATGAAGATGTAGGCCACAGTTTTGAGGAAGCTGGAATACATTTGGCCAAAAGGAACAGGTTTCACAATAGAGTACTGTTAGCAATGTTAAGTGTGAAGTGAAAGCAAAAAATGTCACTTCAAAACGGAAACGAATATAAGTGAGGGTAAAACATCTGAAAAGTGTTTGTTTTGGATAATAAAGCCCAACCAATTAGATTTTTAAACACATTACATACACTGAATAGAATCCTGTAAAAACAATTTCCAAGAAAATGTGACACTTTGAAGCACAAACTTGTCAGTGCTCTCTGATGGACAAAGTATGTCGTGTCATTACCATTTTTAAAACCTTAAATATATCATTTCTGTACTGCAATTTCTTATTACCTTACATTTACACCAATACCAACATACAGTACATGCAATAAGACAAAATTAAATATCAGAATAGATGGATTACTGAATGGGCCCACAAGGCACAGGCCCAGCAACTTAAACTGTCAGGGCCCCGTCTGACCTTCACTTGCAAAATGTCACTTGAAAAGTCAGGTACCAACAAGAAAAAGAAACAAAATGATTACAAAAAATGACAAAAAACTAAAAGGAGACATACAATTACTATGAAAAGGGGAAGAACAACCAAAAAGAGACTCAAACTGACCAAAAAAGACAGAAAATGACTCCAGAAACACACAAAATAATGACAAAATGATGCAAAACAAACAAAAGGGGCAACAAAATTATTACAGCGATGCAAAATGACCAAGAGGTAGTATTGTTGGACTACTTTTTCCAACAAGGATACATCTTGGCTGTATGAACTGGGCTCTCAGGATATCAAAGTTTTTAAATCTTTAAAATCTACATTCATTTCTAACCCAGTCGACCCCCATGGATCCTGGATGGGATTGTAGTGGTTTTGGAAATGAAGAACAGTTTAATCACACTCCTCTTCAGCTCCTCTCGCCATAATTGTTGTGTAGCCTATTTGTGTACCGAGTTGAAAGCTGTTTGTTTCTCCATTTGAGGACATTAGTGTACTTACATTACCAAAGGTGGTGTCCGGACACTAATTAGAAACTACAACTCCAATGCTGCTTTACGCAATTCTGTGACGTGACAGCGGCATTTCCCGTAGTAACCTTGCCTTTCCGCCTGCTGGTGCGTTTGCGCCTCCTGTCCTGAGAGTGAGGTGAAGAAGAGTTTACTTTCAGGGAGTTCAAGGTTTGGTGTCGGTGTTCGTGTGGAGTAAAGGGTTTTGTTGAGGCAGAAAGCCCATTTTCACGGAGCCAAGATTTTGAACATGTGGAAGGTTAGGGAGTTGGTTGACAAAGCGTAAGTATCACACAGCTGCATTACGTCTATTTCGTGCTATTTGTGCTCGTAGTTTACCTGTTTGAAAGAGACACGTACCCAAAACTTTGACGTCACGTCACTCGAACAAGTTAGCTAGCCCGTATGCTACTAGCAAGATAGTTAGCTGACTTTGACAAATACTGTTTGTCTCAAGTATGAGTGCCTCTTCTTTGTCACCGTTGTTTTGCGAAGGCTTTCGGTTAGCGTGGGATAACGTTAGCAGTGTATTGAGGTCACTTTAGCTTGTTGTTTGTGCGGTTTGTCCGACAGTGCAAGCTAACTCACTTAGCAGACAAGCTAGCTAATTATCTAGCCTGCTGGCTAGGCAGCTAGCCGAGCCAGCTAAGCTAGTTTGACAGCTCCTGAGCTGAATAATCTGCGGGGAATGTTTATCTAATGATAAAAGCTAACCGTTATACGTTAACGCACAAAACGTTAATCGTACCGCCGCTTTTAGCTACGACTGTGTGGAAGTAAATACAGAACTTCATTGATTGTAGAAATGTGTTACTCCCCGGCATGATTGTTATGGCACTTGTAGCTAAGTTACACCTAGTGTTACAGTAGCCAGACTGTACATTAAATCAGTCGTTAAACTCCAAGCTAAACCACATGGCTGGATTACTTCACAGCCAAATTGTTTTGTTTGTCTTACAACCTAGACCGCTTGCCAGGTTGATCTAGTCAACAGTAGTAGGACAAAATAAACTAAGAGTTGTCAAAGTGTCTGACGTACTGTTTCACAATACTGTCAAATATTAACACATCTATTGGCTGCTATTTCTTTAATCAACTGCTGCAGCAACTATCAAGCCATCAAATCTTTGTTATATCACTACACACGGTAAAACTGTATAACAGCAAAGAACAAACAACATAAACAACAGTGCCACAGCAGTGCACCTATTAACCAGTGACCTGTAGTGTTTTGCAACTTGTTGGTCGATGTCCAGCTCCTAGATAAAGTTCAAGGGTTTTATTTTACTTCAATTTTACACATTCGTTACTGTTTACCTTCCCACCAGGTTTGACTGGGAAGAAGGAGTTTGGCAGGCAAAATATAAAGAAAGTGACCATAAGCATGGAACATATGTACACTGCTTGTGCACGTGTCAGATGTGCAAGTCTTTGCATAGTTAAATGGCAGTGTCAGTCCATTACTGCATGGCTGGCAGCAGTAATGTAGTGCCTGAAATTATCTACCAGCCAGCACTCAACTTGAGCAACACCTTGGGGATAGTGCGTCTTTTGTTCTGCTTTGGACTCTGGTTTACTTTTAGCCACTAACTAAATGTGAGCATGCTGCCCTGTACTGTAGGGTTGTGGTAGGCTATTGCACAATTATTCCTCCCGCCAAGGCTTTAATGGCTAATTTTGCAGACCCAAACAACAGGGTGTTTTTTAAGTCCACCCAAGAAGGCATTCCTACTGAATGCACTTGTCTCCCTGGAGTGTGACCTCTTGGAACATGGATTACTTTAATGAGAGAGAGAAACGGAGAGGGGAGCAAACCAAGAGCGAGAAAGAACTAAGGGTTTGTGTTTCAAAGATTAAAGGGATGGGAGTTTCCATGTTTCTTTTCCTCCTGGTTTCTTTGAAATCAAGGGTGATGAAAGCGCTTGTGTTTTGTGACATTCAGATATCGTCACTTTCTGTATCAACTTAAATTGTAAATGATTTACATTAAGGGTTAACTTAGTTGTGAGTCATTCACACTAACAATGTGGCATAATGCACCATTTCCTGTTGTATGATTAAGGTGAGGTTTTTGCTGAGGCAGGATATGCAAGCAATTGTTTCAAATAGGTCTTGCAACGACTGAAAGCAACATGTATTGTATGAAGAATAAGATACAATTGGGTTAATGAGTAACAGAAATTTCTGACATGCAGCACTAAAGCAGTCTAACGGAAATCTGCTATAGTCTAGCACTGTGAGAGAGTATCACAACTTCCGTTTTATCTGGCCGATATCTAGGACAGGAGCCACCACTACGAACTGATAAGATGTTGCATCACTACATTATATCCTCTTGTGTTTTGAGTGTCATTCATGCGAGCATGAAACACTGTGCACTATTGGTAGCTAGAGAGACTCAGGATACTTACAGCTAGGAACATAGCACACAAAATGATCAGAGAGACTAGAAACTACATGAACCCTCATCTAAAAATGATGAATACTTTCTTAAAGTCGTTTTTGGGAACTTTTAATGTTTAATATGAAGATTATTACCATCAGAATCCACTTTGATAGAGGACGAGGCTTGATGTCTGTCTAGGATCTTTTACGTCACCCATCATCCAACTTCAAGCTGATTTTATCAGGTTCGAAAAAGCATCTGGCATGGTCATTTTCAAATAATTTTGTTGGCACAGACTACATTTTTACAAAAGAGTGTATGTTGTCAGAGTGGTAACCATACCCTGCAGCTTGTAGTAGTAGCACAGCCTTTCTCCATAACCACAGAGAGGGTGTATCTCCACCCATCAATTCAATGCTGCTTTTTCAGGCCCTGTACATTTTATTGCTGATGTGGCAGTAGCGAGGGAGGGATGACGAGGCACAGGGTTCAAATGTTTTGCCTCACTTCGTTTTGGCTAAAGCTGTGACAGGGCTCACTTAATTATTTGGAATAAGTTGTCTGTTTTTTTTAAATGTAGATTATATTTCTGTAGTTCTTAAAGAAACTTTTCATATTTACGCTAATAAACTAAAAATGAAAATGCCCCAAGGTCACTGGGCACAGAAAATGTTGTGGCTATATATGCTACACATACTCTTACTGTAGATCACTGCATTGGATGTAAACATACTGCTCCCCAAGCAGCAAGAACTTTCCAGATAACCAGTTTGTCCAGTCATTGCTAAATATATATACACCAGATAACAGATTTTTTCAATCTCTTTTCACAAATAAGAAATAGTCCAATTGAGATTCAAAGTCTCTGTTACAGTGGCATCCTGTAGAGACAATAATGTACCATAAATGGTCATATATCCTTTTTCTTTCTAGAATATCCTTTGCCTTGGAAATCCTTTGTTTTTTCTTTACACCTTTATGACATATCCCCATTGTTTGCTGGCTGTGACAATTGTAGACCCACAAACAGAAGCTTACATTTATGTAGTCTGATCTGAACAGAATAGATACAGGCCAAAGTTTGGGTTTCCTTAGTTTGTTGTATATAATCATTTTCAATGTGTTCACAGGCTGCAAAACCCACTAACCTTGTTGAACAAGCTCTCTAGTTAGTCTGCCTGATATTATTAGAGAGCCACCATATGTATTGTCAGTTTCTTCCCATTTTAGTTCCCTTTTTCTTTTCTAGTTTCTGACACTGTCAACAAGAAAGAGCTCACGCACAGTGAGCGGAGCCCTGTGTCACGCAGTGCCATTTGAGGTCTCAATTGTTGTGTTCATATTGAACGCAGAACTGCATTTGCTTGTTTAGTATCCTATTTTTGGTTTTGACGAGTGGTTAGATTCAGAGCGCACACACACACACACACACACACAAGCACTCCCTATTGTCCCATTCTTATTCTGTTTAGCCTCTGCAAGGACAAGTGAATGGGCGTGGCTGTAATAAGAGTAGTTTTCATCTATTGTTGCCAATGTTGTTCGTTGCCGTTGAGGCCACATATTTTGAACTGAAATGCCAAATGCCATGTAGAATTCTTTACATAGACATGAATAATGGAGTTATGTTGTTTTATCATCCTCCTGTATAGAACCAACGTGGTGATGAACTACTCAGAGGTGGAGTCTAAAGTCAGAGAGGCTACCAATGATGATCCCTGGGGTCCTTCAGGACAGCTGATGAGTGAAATTGCAAGGTACAGACAATTTGTAGTGTTGTGCATTATGTCCTGCTGAAAGCAACAAGGTTATTTGTACCTAAAATCAAACCATAGACGGATGATCGTAAAGCCCTTTTCAACTGCAGGGACTTTTGCAGGGACATTTTTTAGGAAATATACCTCCATTTTGACCATAGAAACATATTTTAAGCTTTGGTTATCGGGCCCTGCCCACAAAAGTCTCTGTTTCCAAGGTAGTTTTTCTGCCAGCCAGAAAGTACTGTACCACTGTTGGCAGTTCTGAGCACAAGCCTCACAACTGCTACAAGACATACAGCACTCATTCAGACTGCTGCAATCAGTATTCAGGCAGAAATAGGAATTTTAAAATGTTCTGTTGTTGACATTTAAACGCTATCAGCTTTTGATGCTGACTAGAGACAGTGTGAAACTAAGTGTGAGATTAAAACATAACTTTGTAATTGTGGTTACATACTTCAGCAGAAAAGGAACTAGACAAACAGACAAGATCTTTGCTGCTTTGGAAATCGTCCCAACCTTTAGGTGTTTTTCATATTTCTTTTCCACCTCAGCGCATCTCTTTCCATTCTTTAATTCAGACATGACAGTAAAGTACAGTAAATTACAAACAAAACAATGACTGAACCTGCTCTAAATTTACAGTGTTGTTGTCTTGTTGCATGCAAAGTGACATATGGTGATGAACGCCACTTTTAGATCTTTTATTGGTCTGATTTGCTTAATTCTTGCAGTTCTTTGGACTCAAGGGGATGCACAAACACAAATATACTAAGGGAATCTGTAGCTCCTGCAATACTTCCTGAGTTTAGTTCCTGGGGCTCTCTAGTACAAAGGTTGAAACAGAGGGTCCGATTTTTGGTTGCCATGCATTGGGATTTTAAACTCTTGTCTCCCTCTTTCTAATTTGTTTGTGAATGTTTCTGTAATCAGAGCCACCTTCATGTATGAGCAGTTTCCAGAGGTGATGAACATGCTGTGGACCCGCATGCTGAGGGATAACAAGAAGAACTGGCGGAGAGTCTACAAGGTCTGCCACAGTACTGTTGCAACATCATACATACATACATACATACACACAGACAGATGCTTAATTATGACACAGGGCTGAACACCTAAGCACTAAATACAGTTTTGATTTGACCTAAAACTTCAGACCAGACCCAGCTCAAACAAACATGGCTTCAAACTGGAGCCCTTATATAATAAGCCATCTTTAATTTTAATGTCAAACGTTTTGCTCATTACTTACAGACAGGAATAATATATTTGAATAATTCACATGACAAAAATATTTGGCCTTGAATGGAAACACTTAGACACCTCACATTGTTACCATGTGATCCCGTTCATGGAAGAGAAATCACAGCTTGAACAGGTCAGCTTGACTCCATCAAGATATTGTTGATAATTCAAGTCTCAAACATTCTTTGCTCTGTTGTGTGTCTCTATCTCAGTCCCTGTTACTGCTGGCCCATCTAATCAGGAATGGATCAGAGAGGGTTGTTACCAGTGCCAGAGAACATCTGTATGACCTCAGATCATTAGAAAGCTACCACTTTGTAGGTAAGTTGTCATTCTGGTCTTCCCTCTGTATCTTTTCTGTCCTGTATACCATACTTTTCTTCACGTCAGACGAGTAGTACCTAAGAATACTTGTTAAGAAAAAACACTTTGCCTTTTCAGTTTTGCTTTGATGCAGTGAGGCGCTCTCTACACCTTAGTATTGTAGTGTTTAGTATTTATTCACAATAGCTTCAGTGTGAGCTGTAATGAAGGGACAGAGGCCCTAAGCACTGCTTAGTCCACAAACCCTTAAACCACACACTGCTCTAAAGCTGCTTTCACTCTTCTCAACCATGTGTGTATTTGAGATGTAGCTCACAAACTAAAAAAGGTATTGCCAGTGTGTGTCTGTGTGTGTGTTTGTGTGTGCATGTGTGGTTTCATTACATTGTTAACACAAGAAGTTGCTAATTCAATAATTGTATTAATGTCAATTTCTGTGTCTCCTTACTGTCTCTAGATGAGAATGGGAAGGACCAAGGTGTGAATGTGCGTCACAAGGTGAAGGAGCTGGTAGACTTTGTCCAGGATGACGACAGGCTTAGGGAAGAAAGGAAAAAGTCCAAGAAGATGAAAGATAAATACATCGGAGTATCCTCAGACAGTATGGGATACAGGGGTTACTGTAAGTCATTGGTTGAGTTATATAAATGGACTGATAATAAACAAAAAAACATTTGGGCTTAATTCATGTCCTCTTTTTCTTTCTTCTGTTTGCTTTTCCACCTCCTTCAATTCCTCCCCTCCAGCGGGAGACAGGTACGACTCCAGCGACAGCCGGGGAAAGTGGGACGACGACTGGGAGAGAAATAAAGGACTGGGAGAGAAATTGGGAGAGATCGGCGACAAAATCGGCAGCACCATTGATGATACTATAAACAGATTCAGGAAGAAGGACAGAGACGACTCACCAGATCGATTCAGGTTGGAGACAGCAGTTGTCGCAAATGTTAATTAAAAGGCACAAACCATGTTCCAAATATTAAGAAATGAGAAGCCCTTAGCACCAAAAGTCAAAATAGAGATATGTCTTGCCTTCACTCTAAATCGGTTTTCTGAAGCTGTCAAAGGCCCTTTATTCACAACGAATATATCTATAGATAAAAACAATCCTTCCTTCAGAACATGGTTTGGATCTTATTGATTTATTGATTTATTTGTCCCTTGACAGATGTTAGTAGTATGTTCAAAGAAACCCCTATCTGTATCCTCACATAAGTAGTTGTCTTACCTGAGCTCTCCTGTCTCCATAGTGACAACGAAGAGGACCGGGGTCGCTCGTCTCACAATGGCCAGTCAGGGAAAGAATTCAAAGATGAAGAGGAGACTGTAACCACCAAGAGTGTACACATAGTCCAAGCAACAGAGACCACAGCAACACGGAAGAGAGGAGGGGTCCCGTCTAAGAAAGTAGACTTGGGGGCTGCAGCCAACTACACAGGAGATAGTAGCCCATCCACTACCACCAAACAGGTAGTCAGAGCATATCTAAACATATAAGATCAAACTTTATTGATAAGCATACAGTTAGGCATGAACTGAGTCCTGATTTTTCTGTAAATGCTCTTTGTTCCAGCCCCAGCCAGCAGCCTCCCAGCCCAGCACCGCCCTAGCTGACCTACTAATGGTGGACACAACACCGAGCCAGCCTGCTGCCACAGGTATAATGTAACTAACTTCATGTAATACCCTGACACTTTGTGAACTGCACTTGTTGTTGCTGAGTAGATTTGGATCAATTTCTATGCTGAAACCACAAAAACGCAACTGATACCAGACACGTTCTGCACCTTAGGGAAACAGCTGGTCTCTGCCCAAACTGAAAAACACGACTTCCAATAGCCTCTAATATGTTTTATTTACATGTTGTATATTCTTAGCAAACAAGCGAGGCATCAGCAAATCAAGAATAACCTTTTTGTTCCACGTTACAACACTGTAGAAAACAGGAAAGTCCACAGTGACTGCAGGACTAGAGTCTGCAGTGAGGCTGCCCAGCTGCTGATGCTAGCTTCAGATTTTGGGGACAGCAGGGGGAGGGAGTTGATGTATAGGAACTAAGTGCACCAGATGTTTTTGGAGCAGTCCCTGGTGAATGGAGAGGGCGGGAGCATTGAACAGATGTTGGACTTCTCCACCTATCCACTGCCACCACGCCTCCCCTCCCTCCTACACGTCTGACACTGAAGGAATGCTAACTATGGCGGAATGACACCTGGAGCTCGCTTGTTTAAAATTGATGTGTTTATGTCTATCTCTTAATGCAGACCTGATGAGTGGATTTGCTGACTTTTCCTCACCTGCTGCCTCCGTCGGCCTCTCCTCTGGATCGGGTTGGTTTCAAGACTCTTTTTTTTTCTTCTTCTTTTTGTTAGTGTGTGCAATGTGTGTGCTGTGCTGTTGCAGCCATACTGCTAGAATATTCAGAGAGATGCTGGGAGGAAGCCCTGGCCATATGGAGCCTGCTACCTGCTCTGCATAACAAGAACAGACACACATCAACTCCTGTTATGGATGACAAGGAGACAGGGACAGAGGAAGAAGTTGGGGTGGGGGTGGAGGGAGCTGAGAGAGATTGAGAGGAGGGATAGAGACAACAAGCAGGGCCAGTTCAATGAAAATTTAAAACGTGGCACCAGTGGTCACTGAGAATGCCCTGGATAAAGCCAGACTGGCCTCACTGAAGACTCGACTGTTTATTCTTGATTGCTATGACAGGTTAAAATTTGCTTGAGTGACTTTTGTTTGTAGCATCTTGCAATTATTTACACAGCTCACAATACAAACATCACTGTTTGGATGGCAAATACAGACATTCACGCAACTGTCTTTTTTGCAGCAGCAGCACCTTCCTCGAGCAGCAATGGAGACTTTGGAGAGTGGAATGCCTTCCCTGGAGGTCAGATACCAGCATCCGCTCAGGCCGTTGACACCAGTGGAAGTGACCTTTTTGGAGCCATGACAGGTCCTGCCGCTGCCCCTGCCCCCGCCCCAGTCGCAGCTTCAGGCCCAGGTCCTGCCTCAGCAGACCTGTTTGACTTGATGGGGCCAACTCAGTCCCTCACCTCCTCCCAGAGCCTTAACTTTAGCATGAGCAGCACACAGAGCATGAGCACCACAATCCTGCCCCAGTCTGTGTCACAGGTATGCATGATTGCACTCATACCCACACGCATCCTTTCTTAATAATTTATTGATATACATATCATTACAAGACTCTTGAAGGGGGTTTAAATTATACAGGTGGAGACAAAATATCCTCTGGAAAATGACGATACACTTTATGACAGAACGATGCATTTTAGTGATTTTAAAAAAAAAAATCACAGATGTATGTGTTGGCGTATATATTTCAGACAGTATTTAAAAAATACAATCTATAATTTGGATAAAAACACTTAAGGATAGAAATCTGTCTTACTTTTGATACATTTACAGTGAAATATTAGTAAAAATAAAAGCAACAACTTCCAGCGTACTTCATATAGAAGTCCATGGTAAAGGTTGGCAGTCTGAAAAGCACTCTCACTGTTGGTGAAAATCCTTTGTTAATAAATGGATAACCAAAAGAATCAGTATAAAATGCACTGGGGATAGGTGCTTACTTTAATAGGTCAAGTATTCCCTAATTGCATCATCAGTTGTTGTCACTCTAACCTGTTGGCATTCCATAACAATTATAACAATATAATTTCAATAACATTTCATAACACCTAGCAACCAGCTGCGCTTGATGAAAGGAGTAAGCTAGTAAGTTAGTTAGCCCTAAATCATGGACCCAAAGATTGTTGTTATATTTCTTTTCTTAATTTAATACTTGAGGAGATGATTTGATTTAATATATTTCAGGCTGATAGACGACCATTTTCAGATAAAATTACTAAATTAAGATTGTTTATAGTAATGTTAACAACAGTTAACCGTTAGCTAGTTAACAACTGCTTATCTTCACTGGTGCGCGATGCATCATAGGATAGGGTGGGCCACGAAGGACTCATCAGTTGCATCCTCCAAATTCTGGAGGATTTGATGGAGCCTTTGCACTTTTTTGACGCAATTGGTCTTCAAATGCAGCCTTCGAAGACTGCAGCCCCTAAATTGAGACACAGGTTATATGAACATATACAGTGACTGACTGACATATACAATTAAAAAAAAAAAAAAAAAAATAGAATTGCAAAAATCAAATTAAGGTCACAATGACAATGAAAGTGAAACACAGTGATAATGAATTAAGGGCTAATATATACTTTAACATGTATTGGATTTTTTTTTTTGTCAGATTGTCCTTTAATTTTATTTAAAAAATTTTTTTTGTTTCTTTCATTTCATGTGTGACTTTGTCACAGTATATGTTAGCTTTTATTTCATTTATGCTCTTTCAGTTTGACCATAATTTCACTGTTTGTGATTCAGCTTCTTTTTCTGCTATCATATACTGTATGTCAGTCAGTCAGTCACAGTATATGTTTACATTTTTTCTGTCTATCTTCACCGTCATGTCTTTCAAGGTTTTTTCTGCAAGTGGGCACTACTAACATGCCATATGACTCATGTCACCTTTTGATGAGCTTTCTCTTGATGATTTGTACTTAGAAAAGTATTCCGGTTCTAGATACAAATTGTACTGTCATCGATTTAGAATATTGTTTAAGCCAATTTTGGGTGCCATTTTTACATTAAAGTTGATGTTTATAATCTTTTCACCCCAGGCTTTTTAATTTGGCCTTGGCCATCGAATGTGAGTGCTATGAGTAATATACTGGCATATACAAGTGAAGACAAAAACCCTTTAACCATTTTATGCCTAAGCGTAGGCTGCAAATATATTGTCAAACAATGAGAGTGATTTAATACTTCGAGTAGTGTTCTAGTCCAGAATTTAAAATACTTGACACGTTTACTCCTGCTTTGTGCTGCTTGTGGACCACATGAGTCAGTATGCCTGTGTGATAAAGACGTACCTCGTGTGATTGAAAGATAGAGGACAAGCATGATGGTGGAGGGTTAACATGCAGCCTCACCAGATGCTCATCTCCCCCAGAGACCGCCCACTAACCACCCACTCCTCCTGTTACTGACACACAGAATGAGAAGAATCAGTTTTGAGTTACAAAAACATTAAAAACCCAACAAGAGCCTGTGGATGTCGACTGTATTTCCATGTTAAAAGGTTGTTGACCTAAAAAAAACTCATTCTTTGTTGCACTGAGAAGACGCCCACCACTCCCTTTTACTCTAGTTACTTTAGATGGTAGGTTTTAATGAGCTCAGAAAGAGACAGTAGCAGATTTCTCTGACGGTATCGAGGTTAAGTGGGGGTTTAAGGCCTTGAATCAGAGAAGGAACTGTATCTTTTCATCATGTATTTCAGTATTGGAGCTGTTATGTATCTCATCACTGCATATTTCTGTGATTTTTAGCATGGCTCATCTCCTCCTCTAAAATTGTATCTGTGCTTGTCTTTGTCTTTGCCAGCCGCTCCCGAACATGGGGGGTCCTCTACAACCGCAGTCTTTGCAGCCCCTCCAGCCTGTGCAGCAGGGAGTGGCCTCTCAGGGTGCCGGAGCCAAAGCAGCCCTCCCCTCCACTTGGTCCGACCCCTCAGTTAACATCAGCCTGGACTTCCTGGGCCCAGGCATGCAGCCACCCAAGCAAAGCCAGCCCACCCTCAATACCCTCCAACACGGTGAGAGTAATGGTAGCTCTCCGTCAAAGCACCCCATCAATCAAAAATGATTTAAAATTTGGCACATTTATTTATTTCATTTGTTCTGTCATTTTCAGGCAACCCGGCACCTGCCAACATGCTCTCCCAGGGATTTTCCGGTATGAGCCTTGGACCTACAACGGTCAGACCGCCTGCAAATCCTATGATGCACCCTGGTGCTGGCATGGGAATGGGCATGGGAATGGGGATGGCCCCCAACCCGGGCATGATGGGGATGGGCATGAACATGGGGATGCCACAGCCAGGTATGACCATGGGGATGCCCAGTGCTATGGGAATGGGAATGGGAATGGCAATGAACCCTTCAATGGTCGCACAGCCCAAACTCGACGCATTTGCTGACTTCGGCAACTTTGGAAAGTGATAGAGCGGGAGAGCAAAGATTATTTGGTGGAGTGGTGTTGGTCTCTCTCTCTATCTCTCCGTCCATTGGTGAAGGATTGTTACGAGCTGCAAACAAAGAGTACTTGAATAATGTCAACTATCACACAATACCAACACCCTGCAATCTCATCTTTTTTTTTTTTTTTTCTTCAAGAAATGTCGTGTACTGATATGGATCTAAATGAATGTTTGTGTTGTTTGAACCAATGATCTGTCTGGTCTTGGGTGACGATCCGACACACACTGATGTCAGTGTGCCCTGTTGGTTTCATGCAACTCAGTGAGAAGAAGGAAGAGTGTGCCACCAAGAGAATGTCAGAGGGGATGTGCTTTTTATAACCTCAATCAAGTGAAATCACCAGAATAGCAAAAAAAATCAGTAGCTGCATTTTTTTTTTTTTTGGTGAAGATTATTTTGCTGAATAAGTTTGAATAACATGATCAGCCATTTTAACTTTCTAATGTACATTTAAGAATGTTGTTACCTCTTTTTTTGTCATTGCTCTTCCTTTGACCTGTAAATAGAAATCTGGAGCCCTTTACAAATAAGTTATGAAGTTCCTATATGAGAGGCAGTGACAGTGTGTATCATACAGACCAAATCTGATATGAATCAAGACCCACAACAACAAAGCACATTGACACCTTCTATTTGTACATAAGCGTCCACACACTCCAGATGTGACCTGTCAGTGCTACAGCGAAAGTAATGAACGAATGTTTGGAGTGAAGGCTGTTAATTAATTTGAGGGGTTTCTTCCCTCAACAGACCATCATTTGTGGCCTTTCTTATTGCTATATATAAATATATCTATATATTTTACTTATGAAGAATATTATAATCAGTTTGCATCCAAATGAGATAATCAGTAGGTAGGAAAAGCCTCGCACAGGAATTGTGAGTTCTTTATTACAGCAGAGTGCCTGAAAGACGTTTGCCTTTTCTCTTCAGTTAACCTCTTTGAAGGAACCAATGTGACTGTGCAGTGTTGGACAGCTACCAAAACGGAGCTTCTCTACCATGTACAAACATCTTGTGTTTGTACTAATGCCTCAAGCCAAGCGTACTGTCTGTGATATCAGATGCAATCGTTAAAAATCACTTCACTTCTGTGTTGTTTGTCCCATGCACACTTTTATGGTTCCGCTCTATTCAGGTCAGTGATAACTTCAGGGCTCAGAAAAACACACAGGATAAAAACATACCGAGCTCAACTTTAACTCAACACCTTCAAGTGTTGATGCAGACTGTTATTGCATCATGCATCCATCTGTTATGTGTTAAATATCCAGCAGTGCATTTCAGTAAATGCTGCCCTCTCGCCTTCCATCTTTTTTTTTGCACATTAAAAACAGCAACTTTGAAAAATAGTGTTTCCGTCATCAGTGAAAGTATGTTTTGCAACTTATCAGGAATATTGTAAGAGGAAGCACTTTTACCAGTTGGGATGCAGTTTATACACACCCAGTACTTTATGGTGGTTGGATGAAGACTTGTTGTAATGAACAATTCCATTCAGCTGTACGCCTGCTAACTGATTGCTCTTCTATGGTTCAAGTGCCTGCCCGTGGTTGCCTCCTGACCCTTGTAATGAGCGAAAGTAAATCTCGGCTGCCTGGCATTTTTGTCATGTCAACGATTAAATAAATAATTCACTGACCAGAGGAGAATGCAGTGGATGCTGCAGCCCCCCCAAGAGGATTGAAGTTGTGCTTTCCTGCTCTCCCAAGGGCTCAAGAGGCGGAGCACACTAACACATAGTAGCCTTGTGTCGGAGTCTGAAGCATTAAAATGACCAAAATCTGTTTGTTTGTTTTTTTTTTCTAAAATATATCAATAGACGTTGTTTTATTCATTTTGTTTTCTACTTCAAATTGTTTTGATCTTCTCTAAAAAAAATGGGATTGTTACTGAAACACTAGCATATGCAAATGTACAAAAAAAGGAAATCCTTTGAGAAAATTAAATTTTGCATTATTCCCATTTTGATTTGATTTACACATCGATTCTTTATCTACAACATTAAACAGTTGATTGAAATTTGTTAATGGTGTGTGTTATTTGGTGCGCTGTGTCATTAGCCTCATTCAAAAGAGCTTCAAGCAGCAAAAGTGGAGCCACTGCGCTCGACTTTGAAATTGCATTTAGCTAATGTGAGTTTGTTAACTTCATCGTTGTTAACTTCATCATTTGGGGTAATAAAGAGAGGTCTTTGATAAACACGCATATTGACAATTTATTAATAAGGCAGGGAGCCAGGAGAATAAATGGAGGGAAACTAACAATACAGCCAATAAATGAGTATGATGGATACCAAATCCATAAGTTGCAAGCACCTAATATATCTCAGTGCATGTTAGGGTGGCAGCTAACAATTATTTTCTTTGTCGATTAATCTGTAAATTGTTTTCTTGTTGAGTTGTTCGGTCTATAAAATGTCAGAAAATGGTCAATCAGTGTTTCCAAAAGCCCAGAATGATGTCCACAAGCCAAAGATATTCAGTTTACTGTCACAGGGGAGCAAAGAAACCAGGAAATGTTCACATTTAAGAGGCTGGAATCAGAATATTTTGACTTTTTTTCTTTTAAAAATTACTTGCGAAATAAAAGTTGACAACTAATCAATCATTGGTTGCAGCTCTATGGCATGTTGACACACAGGAGCAGAAACTAGATGACATTATGTGCAGCAGATGTAACAGCAAACAAGTAAACTGCTATAAAACACTGCTGGAATAAGGCAATATCTGACACTTCCTGTGAGAGGTGCAGCAGTCAACGCGACAGATGCTTCGAAATGTCAACCCTTCATTGCTTTAAGCTTTTGTGTGATAACAGTTGAATTCTGGGTGATAACACAAAGAACTGTTGATACTTTTTGCCCTTTAATATCCATTTCACTAATGAAATTTACAGTTTGCCCTAATGAGATGGATGGCCTGATTACTGTGGTATAATACACTCAAGAGAAAGATTGTGTAGTCTAATTGTGGCCCGCCTCTTTACCACCAGTGCTGCCTGCGCCGTTCTCAGACTGTATCAGGGTTTGTTCGAACACACTGGTGTGACAAACACAACGAAAACACAGCTCGCATTAAACAATTGACCCCATTTTTACTCTCTGGAGAGGAGGACTGTTAAATGGGCTACACTAATAATATATATGAAAAGTAACAGTATACAGATGAACAACAGCTCACCTACCGCTGGAATTTGTCCTATTTATGGCATAAAATATATAGAAAGGAGGTCAATTAATGTGTGTAGTTGAATTAGAAAAACGTAAAATACAACGCTCAGACCCAGAAACGTTAAAGCAACATACAATCACTCTGTGCCACTCGTCATCCAAAAGTAACCTCTGCCATTTACAACAGAAAAAAAGCAACATCTTTACAACTTCCATGAGATGCAGTAAATTGTGCTTTTATGGGTAATGTGCCCATTAAAGAGTAAAAGCAATCTGAGACGTCAAGACAAATGACAGCTTTTGAGTGCCATCTGCAATCTCTAGCTTCACAAACTCAATTATTCATAATGCATTTATGAAGTCCGCAGAGACTGCGCTGTCATTCCTGTTCAAACTAACGGGGAAAAGCAACATAAAGGGACAAGCTCTTGGTGATGACAATGGCCTCGCAGATGGCACTAATGTGTTTATGCTGCCACCTGCTGGGTCGTAAGCATAACACAAAGGCCGTCATTATTGCTGCGGCGTAACAGTGTCACAATAAATTTCTTTTAGTGGCTGTCAGACAAAAGAGAACAAGACAAGAAGTTACTATAATTAGAACTGAGATTCTTTTATTCCTCAAAATCATGATCAGCTCTCTTGTGGGCAGAGAAAAACCTCAATATCAATATGATATAACGATAGTTGTTGTTTGATTCCTCTGAATCTAATTAAGTCACATCTCTGGCAGTTTATCTGCCTTATCTGACACTGACCTGTCATTACTGAAGTTCAGTGTTAAATAAAACTTGTAGCCCAGCTTTCTTTCATCCAGGCTAAATATCAAACTGAAGACGATAATCAGAGTGGCTGTGGGTTAACCAGGATAACGTTCTCTCCCCGGATGAAAAGCTGGTTGATGTGGCGTGTGTGGACCCTGCCATACGTCTGGGAGTCTTTCTTCTGACAGGCCTCTGGACCCTGGGCCTTCAGCGAGACTGCATGTTTATCCTGTTTGATTTTAACAGTGTCTGACATTTTGGACTCTGTCCTGCTGTCCCCTTTCTTGCTGGCAGTGTGAGCAGTCAGGTTTTTTGAAGTACTTTTTGGGTCTGCAGGCTGAGGCTTGCTGGTCGTTTCCTGGGTTCTGTGCTTCTTCGCTGGCTCGTCACCTCCCGGACTCTCCTGGAGCTTCAGCTTCTCAAAGAGCTGCAGAGATTTCAATCACATTAACATTTGTGGACTAAATGTAGAGCTTTAAGTTTGAACTTTTTCTAAAAAAAGGTCCAGTGTGTAGGATTCAGGGGCATCTATTGGCAGAATTGGAAATACGAATTGTTGAGTTTTTATTACCTTATAATGAAGTGTTATATTACGGAGCTGGTCCTCTTCCACTGAGTCTGCCCTGTTAATTTCTACAATAACCCAGAATGGACAAACCAAACACTGGCTTTGGGGCAGTTCACGTTTTTGTGTCATCATAGCTCTCCTACATGCTTAGCACACAAGTTTCAGTCCTGCAATCTCACCGCTATATGCCACTAAATCCTGAACACTGGACTTTTAAATCCTGTTGTAATAATATATATGGCTGGCACCTTTCAGCAGTTGCCATTCGACAAATGTACATTCTTTAACTGGCTTTACTGGCGGGGTCCGCCATTCACTTGCAGGAACCAAATTACCTATCTATGTTGGAGAGATTCACAAAAGCATCCAGCGTTACTGTATTCAATTTTATCTCACTGAGAAAAGTCTCACTGTTTACTGTTGGCTCTCCTGATGCACTATCAGAGCTGTATTACTGCTAGCACACATGACAATTCCTACTGCTGCAACAAGTGGCAGGGTGTAAATGCAATGCGTTTGAAGACATTTCTGCAATCATTTTTAACCAAATTTAAGATTGCTTTTTCGACAAATCATCTTTTTCTAATTCAAGGACTGCAGGTAAGTATAAAGCTAAATAGTATATATGCAGACCCATATAGAGGTAAATTTTATGTCGGGATATGGTAATTACAGTGAGTTTGTTTAATCTGCATTTTTGCAACAGGTAAGTATAAAGTAAAGAGACAGTATAAGGTTCAGTGGTAGGTTTAAAGATATAACGTGGACTTTCATGCTGAAGAGTTTTACTCATTTTGACAATAATAAATTAAATAAATTAGATCAAATGTGGCAATCAAGACCTCACAAATTCAAAGGTGAGACTATGCAATGACTTTTAAGGTCTAATTTATATAATTGAATTCAAGACATTTTAATACTCTTTAAGGACCTGCAGACACACTGAGTGGAGCAGCTTTTATTGTGAATCATTATGTATTTGTTTGGTTACCGTTGACAGTAACTGTTCATCATAAATGTGCACACAAAACTAAACAATAGTCATTTTTGGCTTTTCTTTGACAGCGGATCAGTTTTAAATATTTCAGGGAGTGATGAAACAAGAAGGAGCAGCCACAGTAAGATGAAGAGCTTCATGAGACAGGCTGCACGCATCCAAGTCCTCAGTGGGGTAACAAACTTTACAGTGCCCTGCTACTGCATGGGTATCTACTCACACTGGACACAGTGCTAAGTTGGTATGAAGTTGCAATCATGATTCACAGGCTTCTTTATCAGAGCAACATGAATTTGTTTGGCTGTTCGAGCATCACCAACTCAACCAGGACTAAAATCTTACAGATTGCATCTCTGACTATTACAGAGTAAGAAATATATTTCAGTAGATATACAATGTAAACTAGTGCCTACCCGTGATATGGTGAGGGCCTTTTCATGGTAGAGTGCCTCTCCAAACAGAGGCTCTCTGTACGTCTCATCCACATCCACCATTGCCTGACAAAGAGAGAAACAACAAACAGTGAAAGGCCAATATTAAGACTTCAACTTAATGGTTACAGGTACATTGTGGATTATTTCAGATTCTGTTAAGTGAGAATTCAATACGAAAACATCAATGTGAGAGCTCACCATGTTCCAGAACTTGTCGAAGGCCACCACAAAGCCAGAACAGACTCCTCTTAGCCCCTTAAAGGTCCTGATGTGAACTCTGACTCTTATCCTCTCTTCAACGCATCGGTACAGCTCACCCAATGGACTGCCTTTACATACTGAAGACACACAACAACTGGGTTACACAGCTGTCTCTACAACCAGTAAAATGTAGAAGGAACTCAACTGTAGCCCAAAAAGATCTCTGCAAAAAAGGCTACATGTGCAAATGTTACCACTAGATTTAAATTTTCAGTCGGACGATGTACAAATATCTTTGGTTCCAGCTTCTGAAATATGAGGGTTTACATTTTCTTTCCCCAAATTCATAGCATTGTGAATTATGTTTGAGCTCTGGACTGTTGACTGGATATAATAATCAATTCAAAGACATCACATAGGCTCTCTGAAGGGGTAATTTCACACTATTTTCTCATATTTATAGACATTTACTCATAAAAAAAAATCACAGATTAATAGTAAAAATAAGTGACAATATCTGACATACAGTTAAATCAACAATGTAAAATAATCCTAACTTGTAGCCCTAGTCATCATAACCAAAAAACATCCAAGTCTGAGTTTTAACAGTGATACTTCATCTAAATCACTTTATTCTGCATCTAATTTAAAATCTGGCACAAGAGTGAAAAGCCCAGGTGTTTCTCAACTTCAGCATTTCATCTTCAACTTTTAACTTTCAAACATCAAGGGTAGCCTAAGTTTTAAAAATCTAATAACTAATTTAAGATGGAGGGAGGGTGATGCATTTTCTGCAGTGAAGCTCAAAGAAAAAATATTTGCAGCTTTGAGGAGGATCAAAACAAAAACATCCCAGCCGCCACAGTCCCTCACCAAGTTCATCCAAAGTAATGGTAACAGCAAACCCATGATGGGCCCCCTCGGGGGCTCCCAGCAAAACTATACTGATGTAGTAGTAGTAATGTTGGTTGAACCTACAGGGCATCCTTGTCAGGACATTTTTCTGGGGCTTCTGCCCTCTCCTCCTCCGCTGTGTGCCGCTGCTCTCCCCCTCCTCTGACCCTGACACCGGGTTGTTCACCATGAGCTTCTTCAGCCTCTCGATGCGCTCCGGGTCCGCCACCCCCTTCATCGCCTTCTGCCGCCTCTTCTCCACATTCTCCGGTTTGGCTCTGCCCCGGCCGCCTTTCAGAAAGCTCTCGTACGCTGCCACATTGTTGAAGCATTTGATATTTGGAAAGGGAACTGACACAGTGGGCGAGTACAAGGCCAGCAGAGGGTCAAAGTTCCCAGAGCAGACATTTATTTTATCGCCGCCATCGCCTCCAGCTATACTGTCCGCCTGTGGCTCGTGCTCCGGTGCTGGTGGCGCACTCGAGCAGGTTGCAGTTGTCGTTTCTTTACTGTCTGACTCTGCACTTTTCCTTTCGCTCTCCTCCATGTTTGAAACAACCGCAGACTGAACACACGGCGAAGTGAAGAACCCTGGGAAAGTTTTTGTCGTCACTGAGCGCTCACTCTGCGCCTATTTCAAGAGACCGTGCACAACATAGAGCGCGTCAGCCATGTTTCAACCCCGGAATCTACATTTGTGTAGTTCCCCCGCTTTCTTCCTATAATATTAGTTAGAGAGGCCACATTATCAAATTATTTATCTATTACTAGTGTACAGCTTTACCATTTATACAAAACCCACCCGGAAATAGCGTGGCCTGCAAGTGGACTACAAGTTCCGTTAACGTGTTTCCGTAACTTCTTTTTAATACACGACCTTTGGGTGCACTTCCCCTCTCACGACCACAAGATGGCGCCCAAACACAGATGATGTTGAGTTGCCTCTGGGTAACTTTGCTCGCCTTGATAGATATTCAATGCCGTGGCACAATAACATATTGGTACACACTGATTGATTTTTTAAAAGGGGTTAAGAAACAACTGAGAGCAATATTTGTTTTTAATTAATTGTTTGTTAATCTCACGCTTGAGCACCGGAACTTTTGTTCGTCGTGTCTGCGGCCCCACTACGACAGAATTCGTTGACGGACTGTGTACATATCAACGTGTGTGAGCTACAAACAGTACCGGGATAAATGTACATATCGTTGTATGACACAGCTTTATTACTTTAATCAATTACATTTTGGTGTTTGTGTAACTAGAGGAGTAGCTAGATATTAACGCATGAAGTAAACGGGTTTCCAAGACGTATCTAACTTGCTGGTTAATTTGCTGGTGTGTAGGACTAACACCACAGATTGCATCACAGTGTAAGTAATGACTAAAAACTAATGTTATCGATGAGCAGACGAGCAGGCAACATTCATTTTTCCACAATTAGCCTCGCCGTGAGTTGGGTCTCTTTTTAAAATGACTTCGAGGTCTGAATATAGTAGTTTATGAGAGAGAGGATGATACCACAAAATTAGCTACTGAATAATACCAGGGTCACATATGTCACATTTGTTATTGTTAAAAGCTGCCTATGTACCGTCATGTAAGGTAGAGGGATATGCAGCATGTAGTTACATCACAAAATAAAGGTATTTGTGTTAAGTTACAGTTACCAAGACAAAAAAAAATTATGGAACAAAATTACAGTTACTAATCAAAATGTTGGTGACTGCAGTGGAGTTACATCCACATCTGTTCTTTTCCGTTAAAAGCATTATGTAGAATGAATCATTTATTCTGTTGTTTTGCATCCTCGCCATGCAGGAATGGCTTCTTTTTGACATCGCTTATTTCCAGACATTTTTCAGCTTTATTGTCAAATTTAAAACATTTCTTAGAAAAGTAAACAAATGTAATAAGTTGCAGTACTTACACTTACATTTTTAACAGGGTACCTAGTAATCTGTAACCTGTCACATTTCCAAATTACACCCAACACTTGGAATGTTGTGATTTCTGAGGTGAATGCATAATACACTACTTATGAATATATTTCAGATACCACCACCAAATCATTTGCCAAACATGCTAAACACAAGACAGTTTTTAATGGTAAACAAAAAATGTAAAGTCTCTAAATTAAGTAGGTAATCCCTGCGTACATGCATACAAGAGCTGCAAAGATGCAGATATTGTGTTTATGTAGTATTTTTTTTTATCGATCCCACTGACACTAATATTGCTAATAAAAACAGGAATTTGTTTCAGCACCATTGAGACTTTGGGGATACTTCAGTTGTGTATGAGGAATTAATTTGGCTGCAAATATAACCAGTTGCTTAAAATATAATGTGTGAATTGTTTTTTTTTGTCTTTTCAGGACCACCCTCATGTTGATTGGAAGGGCCTGCAGATTTAGTGGACGTGTCAGGTCTTGTTTCATCAATCCTTTGGCCAGTTTTTCTTTCAGTTCCAGCAGCATGGCCAAGAGCAAGTTTGAGTATGTCCGCAACTTTGAAACAGACGACACATGTCTACGAAACTGCTACATTGTTGTGAGACTGGATGGGCGTAACTTCCACAAGTGAGTTTCCTGTTCAAGCTGAACATCTGTCATCTGTGAGGACATAAGTGATGTTGCAAATCAACAGGGTGGTGCCTTACTCTGATGTTTTGAGTTTCTTAATGCATTCTGTTTCAGGTTTGCAGAGCAGCACAAGTTCACAAAACCCAATGATAACAGGGCATTGGGCCTGATGACCCGGAGTGCACGCTCTGTCATGGAGGAACTAGAGGATATTGTCATCGCTTATGGTCAAAGTGACGAGTTCAGCTTTGTTTTCAAGAGGACCTCAACCTGGTTTAAGAGGAGAGCCAGGTGCCAAAGTTTTGCCCCACTGTAGACTGTTGTCATTCCCACAAGCCTTCAGAGTTTTGACTTAATTTCTCCCTGTTTCTCCTCTTGCAGTAAGCTCATGACCCACGTGGCCTCCCAGTTCTCCTCCTCATATGTGTTTTACTGGAAGGAGTTTTTTGGGGAGCAATCCCTCTTGTACCCCCCAGGCTTTGATGGACGCGTGGTCCTGTATCCTAGCAACCGCAACCTCAGAGACTACCTCAGCTGGAGGCAAGCAGATTGTAAGATCATACTGCACTTCAACTGTTTTTTACAAAATCACGTATTTGACTTTGAAATGAATCTGTTCATTAAAAAGATAGAGGTAAAAGATGTCAGACTGTGCACCTGTTTTGTGTCTTTCAGGTCACATAAATAATTTGTACAACACAGTGTTTTGGACTTTAGTACAACAGGGGGGTCTCACCACAGCCCAGGCAGAGGATCGCTTAAAGGTGAGAGCAAAACACAGTCTAAAGTTAAAGGGACAGTTCAGCCCAAAATCCAAAATACATATTGATTGATTATTTAAGATAATGCTGGTGCAAGCTGGTGAGTTTTGGAGACGTCGGCCGTAGAGATGTCTGTCTTCTGTTGAATATAATGGAACTAGATGGCACTCGGTCACCAAAATACATTTGAAAAATGAAACTGCAATGTCTCTTTCCAGAAATCATGACTTTGCTACTCAAATTCATCCACAGTCTGTGTTGTGAATAGTTTCATGTAGGAACTGTTTTCTTTCTTCCTAACTACAACCACCAAATGTGCAGAAGAAAGCGTGCATTTACTCATGAACAAGAGGCTCCTGCTTGTGACAGGGTAAGATGTAAACATCATGGCATCCTCCTCGGCTAAGCTGTAACGTCAGCTAGTTTGATGGTGTCAGGTGAGCAAGCAGTAGGTGCATGCTTCCTTCTGCACGATACAGTTGGCAGGTGCTAGTTGGGTAGAAAGAAAATAGTTCCTACGTGAAACTGCTCACAACAAGGTCTGTGGATTATCTTGAGTAACTGGTTCATGATTTCTGTAAAGAGACATTGCTGTTGAGTTTTTCAAATGTGCTTTTTCAGCACTTTGAGCACCACAAGCCGAGTGCCATCTAGTTCCATTATACTGGAGAGAAGACAGACATCGCTACAGGCGATATCTCCAACACTCACCAACTAACGCCAAAATTATCTTCATTGATTAAAAGCATTACAGATAAGATGGAAAATATGTATTTTTGATTTTGGGGTGAACTGTCCCTTTAATTAACATGCGTTTGTGTGTTCACATATAGGTGCATGTGCATACACAAATGTGTTTTATAATAATATCGAATGGGATATAGATCCTTTGTACTGTGATTACTTTTGCATTTCTATAAATGTCAGAGTAAAAGAACAAGACCCTTAAAATACAATGCATAATAAATAGGAGGAAACACCTGCATATTTAGAGGTTATAAAACATGAATATTTATATTACCACCTAACACTGTCCACTCATATTCAGTGTTACAATGTTGTTACAGAAAGATGTGATTTTTTTTTATACTTATCAATTTGCAGACATGACTTCAGGGTCTGGTAAAGTTTGATGCTCAGTTATCAATATTGAGATTTTCTCAGGCTAAACAATGAGTTAATTAATGGAAATACAATCAATGGATTTATTAGTATTAAAAATGATAGTTAATTACAGCTTTCTTATCCATGCATCCAATTTAAAAGCATATACCAGATTTCAACCTCCTTTATCTGAATTATTTTGTGTTTGTAATTAAAGTTCTTCTGTAAACTTTAACTAAATAGCACTTTTCAAATTGTTATGTTACCAAGAAGACATGGTTCTGGATGCAGTTGCTCGTATAGCTGCATTTCATTGGCCCATTGTTTGTGCTAATTCATGTGGTCCCCACATTATTGACTTCTGGTTTATTGTCATTGGAGATGAACACATGGCACTGTTCCCTGTAAGTTCTCTGGAAGTCGCTTCATTCTCCAGTGGCCTGTAAGGGAAACTCCGATGAGGTGATGACCGCTGACAAGTTGTGGAAATGTTAATTCTGGCTGAATGTTTGGCCAGTATGAATCATTCACAGCCCATCAAACCACCGTGCTTCTTCGAACCCTTCATGACTTCCTATTTTTAAAAAAAAAAAAACAATAATAGAAGCAGTGGGCGTTGTGGTCATTTTAGTGGTTTTCTCAGTGGTGTGAATCATGATATGACTTATTTAGTGAGGCACTGTGTATGAGCTGATTATTGTATACACACATTTTTGTTATATTTACATACATATGTGTTGTGTCCCTCTAGGGAACGTTAGCTGCAGACAAAAATGAGATCCTGTTCTCTGAGTTTGATATCAACTACAACAGTGAATCTGCTCTCCACAGGAAAGGCACCACTCTCATCTGGGAAAAGGTGAGCTGCTGAAAAGGGTTTGAGTCTGCACAATTGTTACAAATTCACTCGGGTAACCATAAATAGAAATCTTGGGTTTTCAATGTGTGACGAGGGGTTTTAAATCCTTAAAAAAACAAATAAGTCTGCACACCAATTACAGTAAGTGAGTGTCACAGTCTTGTGACATGCCACACTTGTAGCCCATATTCCTAAAAAATATATCATAGATATGTGGGTACACAGGTACATATATGTTTTTTTTCTTGGTTTATTTTGATCATGAATATGAGCTACAGGTGTGGCAGGTCACATGACTGTCTCAGGCAGCACTATGGGTACTTAAGATGGCGACTTTCTGTCTTGTAATAGAAGTCTGAGGAAAAGCTGTGTAGCTCAAAACGCCACTCTTCATTATATCCTTCGAAACAGGAGCTACTTCTATTGCAATATCATCTATTGTTCCTTCAGTCAGTGATATCTAAAATTTTCCCTGATTTGGCTTCTTTGTCTGTTCCTCTGCCTCAGCTTCTGTCCTCTGCAGTGTGTGCTTGTCACATATCAGCAGAAAATGTTGATTCTATAAACAGTTTTGTTTCAGCTGACACCAAAAATTTAGCATTACTGTTGATATTCGGGAAAGCTGAAAATTTCCTCATGTTCATTTACTGCAGCCAGTAGACAGTTAGTGTAGCTTAGCATAAACAGCTAGCCTGGTCTGTTCAAAATAGAGCTGCCCCCAACCGAAGATTTTCCTAGTCAACTAGTAGTCACTAGTTCACATCATTAGACAACTAGTCATTGCATGTTTATGATATCAATGTGATCATTTAAACATGTTTTTGGGGCATCGGAGAATGGTTTGAGATCCAGGACTGAGAAAGAATGTTATAAGTAACATTGTTATCACTTTGCTACATTACAGATAAATACAAAACTGTAATGATGAGCCTTTAATATAGAAATTTTACAAGCACATGCACAAATATCCCTTTCCACCAACATAGAATCAGTTTAAAAAAACGGTTCCCACAACTAATTTTGAACTCTCTTGAGCATTTCGACCAAAAATAAATCAGTTTCAAACTTGAAAGTCGGTTCATAGCTGGAACCAAAAAATATCAGGTTTTCCAGTACCTGTAGTGCATCTCACAGACCAAAGAAACATTTGTCAACTAAGACTCCCCTCAGTGATGGCTTGGTTGACTAAAAGCGGGCAGCACTAGTTTAAATGTAAATTTAAAGTATAAACACCTACCAGCCTCTCTGAAGTTCACTAATTAGCACATTACGGTGTGTTAGTTACACTGGAAAGTTCCTTGGCCGAGACTTCCTGTCAGAGTCCTGCATGGGGTCAGGCAAGCGTGAGTACCCGAGGGGTGAGTTTTTTTGTAATCTATTTTTTTCTGAGTGGAAAAAAAACCATGCAGGTCAGATTGTCAGTGTTGAATGATAAATATATTAAAATAAAAAATGCAAAAGCAAAATGATCACATTAAAAACGCTGTCTGACCAAATGATTTGAACGGGCCACAGATCTTGTGTCTGCAGTTTGGGTTGGGTTGCGGAGCTAATTTGTCATATGTGCGGGTGGCGGGGTGGGTGCAGTATTAATGACACGGTTCCAGCTCTGGTGCAGGTCTTGAAAATCAGACCCTGGCAGGACTCTGTTCCCTGGAGTCTGGAGGTTGCCAGGTGACTAGTGGAGACTCCAGACACACATCAGAGTGGAAATTCCCAAAAAATGTTCAACTATTCCTTCAAGTAACCTTTAATTGCACTCCTCATGCTGCTCATTCTTTGTGTCCAGCGAGATGAAACTGTCACCAAACGCATGAAGCTACCAAACAAAGAGGAGAAGGACGTGCTTGTAACTCGCAGCAGGAGGAAGGTGGAGGCACACAACTGCGACATCATAGGAGACCAGTTCTGGGAGGAACACCCAGACATCCTGGAGGACGACAACTGCTAACAGCTCCTGTGCTGCGGAGAAAAATACTGTGGACAGAGTCTAACTGGAATGGTTAAAGTGGACCGAAACAGCTCAATGTTAACTGATGTAGATGAACATGTGAGTCAAGCAACACTATGATGCTTAGTGACCTTGAATCCCCAAAGACTGAAGACTGAGGCCATTGTACAATTACGCTTTCACAGCTGTATTAAACTTCTGTCGTAATGTTCCCGTAAAGTTTTCTCCTTAAATCGATGGTGATGTCTGTCGTGCTCAAAGGGAAGTAGATGATTTCATAATCTTCTAGCAGTGGGTGATGAGGACATACCAGCAGGTTGATACTGACCCAAACATCCTGCCACTCCCAGTCTAGTACATCCAGCTCTCCTAAAGTTGCCTTTCCAAAAATACATCCTCATTTGATATCATGAATAACATTTAGAATACTACCATCACTCGATCTCTCAGCATGTTTAACATGACTCTGCTTGACCCAGTGTTTTTTCTGGGGTTTTATCTGTGTGTTGGTGTTTTTGAATCTCAACTATCCTTTTTGTTCAGGAAGCAGTGTTCCTAATGCCTGAATTTTAATGATTCATGGAAGCCCTATCTGCAAAGTGTTCAATATCACTTACAGTTTGTAGTAAGAAGGAGCATATCTGAGATAGAAATAAGCAGAGTAAAGCAGAAACCAATCCCTTGGCAGGAACGAGTGGCCTTGTCTTGCAGCCAGGACACCATTTAGAGATGTGAATGGTTTCGGCGGCCTGCACTGTCATCAGTGCTAAGAATACCTCACACACCCTGCGTACACTCTATCCTTCTGACATGTGCCCTGTGGCATATTTATCATCGCACTTATAAATGACCGGCTCAGTATGAATGGCTGCTGGGGGCTTGACGTGGTAGAAGCCAACTGTATTTTGATACTGTAGTAGGCTCGGTTACTGTCAGTATTAGAGTCGTATTTTTGGTCTCCTGACCTTGTTTAAAGCATGTAGCTTCTCTACTGTACTTTATGTCACCATGATTCAACTCTTCTTTTCACATTTTGGATGAAATTCTTTTGAGGACACCTGTTTGTTCTAATAAGCCCTCTTTAATTAAGTTAATGAACAAATAACACTTGAATTAAGATATACAAAGACACATTCTTGTAGAAGTTCCTCTTTTCCTAGTGACATAAACTAACTGTGCTTAGATTACTTGGACTGTTGCCTACACATACAATGACTCGACATATGGTCTAATAGTATAGACGGTCTCTTAGTAACCATAACGTGTTGAGGCAAGTGGTGCAGTTATTTAAAGAGAGCATGTGTTTACATGCAGAGTCTAAACTTAAGCCCGATGGGCTACCGGATGGAAAAAAACACAAATAGTCTACACTACTTGAATAAAATTGTGCATGTATAGATTTCCTGTCCTCAGTTCTGATTGGTTGCATTACCACTGACAGGTAAGCTGCATTCATATAATATTGCCCAGACTGCAGTTAGGAGCAAACTAGTTGGAAAAAAATGTTCTCTTAAGCCTTAGAAACAGCAGAGGTGTTGTCAATATGGATGTAAAGCCACCATCACTAACAGGAAGAGCTAAGTAAAATCCACTGTAATATAAAAATAACCACTGTTTTTCAATAACCACTGTTTTTCAATATTCCATCTTGGAATATTGGCTGAACATTCCCAAATCACAATATTTGGAAGTTTTCTCTCTCTTTTTTTTTAAAATTCTGTTAATCAAAAGCTTTCCTTCCAAAAGTTACATCGGTGATGCTTGAAATACTTGAGTCTGCTACAATATAACATCTCCAGTCTCTTTTTTTCATCTGTTCTTGAATTTATTGTGGCGAGTGACGGAGTTCGAGCTGTAACCAACATGCTGTTTGGCAGTGTGACAGTTAACAGCGGGCCCCTCTCAATACACTACTCCGTATGTGCAGAATACACTACCACTGTAGTATGGCCCGCAGATCTCAAGAGCATGCACTGGATGCTGCACATCCTTGGATTCTCAGCAATACACCACCAAGTGTGACGTCGATTGAATGAATGGTTGTCGACAGAAATGAAGGACAGACAGAAAGTGACTCCTAACGTTTAAGTTAGCCTAGAACAGGGGTAGGCAACCTGCTGCTGCGGAGCCATATGCAGCTCTGTAGCCCTTCTCCAGTGGCTCTCTGTGGCTTTGGCCGAAATTTTTATTCATTATTATTGTTGGCCCTCTTTCATTCTCCAGTTGTAAAAATGTGTTGCCTTTGCACTTTTTCCTCTAAATTTTGCCAAACCTCAACAGTGGTAGAACATTTTAAGCCTCCCTAGCTAGGCTTGCAATGGATTCCAAATCCACAAAAGTAAAGATCTCAGAGGAAAATACAGAATTATATAGTGGGTGGACAGAGTTGTTTGCTTTCACCACCAACACTGCAAACTGAAAGTACCAAATAATCATAAACAGCCCACTGCAGAGGAGCCATTTTGTAGTAAAACATAGTTTTGAATGCTCATTTATACTTAGAATACTAATTTAGACTTACTACACAGTGGTACTACAAGGTTCAAATATGTTTTGCAGCTCCAGGCAGATTTATTTTAATTATTTTTCATTATTTTTGATAGATAAGGTTGCTGACCCCTGGTCTAGATGTAGAAATTCACCAGGCAGGGAGGGTGTTGCATGATGGGAAAATGTAGGATCCAGCATTTTTTGTGCCTGAAGCATACTATAATGGCTAAAAGTGAGGATATCTTGGTCTCTACTGCTTCAATTTTGACCTTGTGTTTTTTCAATCTGTCTCTTGAGAGTTTGCCAGCATTATAGGAGTACAATACAATAAATGCTGGTGTACCACTTTAAGAAATAATGCTGAATTAAAGAAGACAGTCCTTGAACAACCCTTCAACCAAAAGAATAACCATTTAACTATTGTGTTAATGATGATTTTTTAGCAGTATTATAGATATAAAATAAAATATTTTAAAGATTTTTTCTTTTGCAAAGTCTAAAATGAAGATAATGCTCCATACACGTGGTGTATTTGCATGTTTTACATCAGTCTACTGTAACGATGATGTCAGTGTCTTGTTGCTCCCACATCTTTTCATTATATCCTGTGTAATCTTGCCTCACCTCAGCCGACAGCTCCGTGTCGCTCTCCCTGTGTGTAATAATGAAGGGGAGGGGTTGAGAATGAGAGAGATGTGCGCCCCGCGGTCTGCAAGCATCAGACGAGCAGCGGCGGCTTATCGCGATGTCACACCGGCGGCGTGTTCTCCATCCGATGTGAAACACCCGGACTCGTTTACCGCACATTTATGTCTCAGTTTAGCGGATTGATTTGGAGCCGCTTGTTGTTAGAATGCGTCCAGGAGCGCGCTCTCCTCCTCTCGATGCTGTGCAGTCCTCTCTGTGCCTGTGCCTCGTAGTTTTCCTCCACTGTGTTGAGGCTGCTCTGAATGAAGGCGGTGTTTACAATGGTGAGTCTGATTGTTTCCCTGAAGCGATGAAATTGTTTTTTTTTTATGTCTTAGGTAAATTAGATCGAGGTTGCATTGCATTGGAATGTGGTTTCAGTTTAATGCAAACCCCCACGTGTTTGTTGTGCATGCATAATGTCAGTATTAATAATTTATTTTCTTATTTGGTCAAAGAGAGTCACCCAGTGCACACATAACAAATCAAATAAAAATAGATTTCAATAGGTGACTGGAGTGCTCGTGCTGCAGACCACCTCTTACATGCTCATTTGTCATGCTCACCCTTTTTTCTGTTTGCATCAGGAGAGAATAAGCAGGGCTCACAGAGGAGCATCCTTGATCATGTACAGAGTTATGAGATTACTTATCCCACATGGCTGCATCCTCACAGACACAGGCGGTCCGCCACCAAAGAGGTGAGTCTGTCCGCCTTTATCTCTTTCTCTGTTCATTTCACTAACAAAATAATATTTTTTTAAAATGACAATATGTAAAGTAGCCTAACTCAGCTTCTTGCAATCCCTGTCTTCCCTCCAGCATCCTGCAGAGGCACTGGTTCTGATCTCAGCTGAGGGCCAGGAGCTCAAACTACACCTGGAGAGAAACGAGTGAGTGACTTTAAGTGCACTACACCACCAGTGTGTTTCATGAGGATTAAATGTCTCTGGTAACACTCCTGCAGCTTAGAGCTCAGAGGAGCAGGGCCGTAATCAACTATTAACCATCGGGGGGGCCATTTTCAATGTACGCCTTCGACAACCCAGGACATAATGAAGCCTACTTTGACTTTTTTTGTAACATACTATGTCTTGGCTAGAGCAGAGAGTGTTTGAGAGACAGTTGGAAGTTTGCAGCAGCTATTTATTTCCATTCCTAGAGTGCAGACCCTGCTTATCATCACATCACTTACCATCACAGTCTTGCCAGAACGAGTATCCAGTTTAGCCACAATCTGAACAAGCAGCGAGTCTTTGAACCCAGATTTGTACACCAGTGTGTTCTTATAAAATGCGTTCAAAGTTCACAGTTTTGCTGGGAAATACTGTCGGATTTTATACACATTTAGAGAGCATACAATTGTCTGAATCAATACGTTATCAGGAGGACAATTTGATGCTTTCTGAATAGTGAGGGTTACACCCCAGCCAAAATGAGACAAAAGCTAGCTAAACTAATTCAAATAGTCGCTTGTATCAAACTTTTCCCATGTCACTAAATTGAGAATATTCAACACCGAGCTGTGTATTCTACAAGATGCCGCGACTGGCCCTATTTATTTGACCAGATGTTAGCTGTCCGGTGGACACATTTATAAGGTCAGCGCCCTGTGGGTGCAGAGAGGGGGATGAAGGGAGGAGAGGTTTTAAACCACAGAGGGTTGACATCCGATCTGTGTGCTGTGGGCAAACAGGACGCAAGACTGTCCGTCTGCAACATCCTGTAATCTGATGGAGCGGTTCCTGTCCAGTAACAATGGGACGGTGATAGGGACTATCTTGCTCGGTTAATGGACAGCGTGGTCACTGGGTGGGACAGCAGGGATGACCGGAGCAGTGGAGATGTCAGCGGTGACTACAGAGCTGTGTTTTATCACTTTTGGATTTGAGCCAGCGAGCAAGTGGAAAAGGAAGCTTTTATGAACATTAGAAATGAAGTCCATTTTTACCGTCAAGTGCATGCTCTCTCTTTGTCACTCATTCACTCAGAGGCACACACATTAACAAACCATGACTCCACTGTGTCTGACTGACCGTCCCCTGAGGGATTTGCCCCCCTGCTCTCCCTCCTCAGCAGGTGGTCCCACTGTTAGATTTCCTCCTGGGCAAGGAATTTTAATCAATCACACACAGTGTTTGTCTGCGTATGTCTGGTGAAGAGAGCGACAGACATGAGGAAAGACAGGAAGGTGGATTGAGATATATTTGACAAAGCTTTTACACGTGGTCATGCTCCTCAGCACAAAGTAGATATGGTGATAACTGATATGTATACATGTAAATCATTCCAAGAAAAGAGGAAACAAGATTGAGTAGAAAAAATTAAGTCATTAGCAAGAAAAATATATTATGAAACATTTTTTATGCAACTTCTCATCTGTTTCCTGAAACAGGAAAAGAAAAAAGTTTCCTCACAGGTTCTCGTCACTCCTGCTACAGTTGCAGTGAGGTGATGTGACAAAATGGCATGGGTAGGCTATTCATATGATTTAAAAAAAATAATAATAATAATTGTAGAATATATTGTTAATTGTCATTTTACTGAAAAGGCATACAAAAGAAATTGGAAATTTCAAGCAAAAACAGACACATTTTCATATTAAATAAATGCATTCCACTTCCTTAGTATTGATCCTTTAATGTACTGTGTCTGAGAGCTTTATTGACTTGGAGAAAATCATGTGAATACTCTTTTCTGTTTCATTCACTTAAGCTTGCTTACTTGTGTGCCACAATTCACTAAGGGACTGTATAAGAATTATAAGAGGGGGGGGGGGAGAGGGCAGCTAACATGGGGGAGGGTCATGGTTCTTTTTTCTCCTCTTTTTTTAAATAGAGGTTAGTCTAAATTTTGCATTTGAAGAGCATGTCTTTGAATGTTCCTCATGATTTTAATAATTTATTTCAGCCTACCCTTGGTCTCCACAGTTACTATCTGTGTTTCCATAAATATATTTTGATGCACAATTAGAATTACCACATTAGAAAAGCTGTATGAAACAGCCACATTTGATAAAACTTCCTCAATTACACAAAAAAGACTTTACACTTGCTTCAAGTGTCTTTAGAAAAAAGAGTTGAGGAGCTAACTGGGATATGCGTTTGCCGAACATATTCCTCAAGACTTCTCCATTTTCCTCCCATAGAGGTGTACGATGGCTAAGGCGACTTGTCTTGTTTCCAATTCACGACCTATACTTCCTCTACTCTGTCTATTTGTGGATTGTAGCCACATGTAGAGGGTACCTGCGGTAGCACAGACTTTTAAGCTATGATTTACGTAGCCTAGTTTATTTGCTTCAAGACAGTTGATGGAAAAGTGCCTACTTCTTATTTCTTTATGCAACATTTCAATTGTAAGCTTAAATTTGGCCTGAAAATTGAATGGAATCACTAATTCTAATTCATGCACCTTAAGTTTTTATAATTGAATTGCATCAATTTAACACTGTTATAGTAAGCTGAGATGTTCAGATATTTTTCTAAGTCAAGGGAAGATAAATAAAATAGAGAGCCTTGCTTTTTTAAACATTGAACCGTAATCCCTATAATTTTCACTTCCAAAAACATAGTCTTGCATCATTCAGAGAAAGCGCTTTCCAGCTTTCTAAGTAGACCCATTATGTCGCCTGAGGTTTACCGCTTCACCCCGCCACCAGCCAGTGTTTCCCCTCTCTCCAAGCCTAAACAGCAAAACTCACACTGAGTTAATGTGTTTTGATGTGTCCTCTGTTGGCCTATTGTGGCTTTGTGAGACTGTCGTGGGAGTGAAGAAGACAGTAGTTTGTGTCAGCAAAGATCAACGTCTGATTATGGAGAGAAGCCAGAGAAAATGTGTCCATCTCTGTGTCGTGGCTACTCCCTCTTGTCCTCATTGCCCCTGCAACTGTTATTCTGACAGCCAGCAGATAAGGAGGAACCTAAACTGGCTGTGAGATGGTCTTCATCTCGTCTTGCAGTTTATCCTCTTGTGGCATTTAACATCTCATTTTTTCTCTCCGCTCTTTTCCTTGTAGTCCCAGTCCACCTCCTCTCCTCTCCACTTAATGTATCACTTAATCAAAACCTGGAGAAAGACATAGCTGTGAATGTTTGTGGGCATCAGTACTCCCAGTGGCTGGAGTACAGACTCAATCCATTTATGTCCTCCCCTGCTATACTTGTCAGTGTGCATGTGTGTGTGTGGGGGTCTTTTTTTGGTTTGTACGTGCATGGGTGTGAGTGTCTGTGTGTCTGCCTGAGCTTTTATCTTAATGAAAGGCTATGGTGAGCCCGTAGAGGGTTGATTCGGTTAAGAGCCAGGGAGCGGCTAGTGTGCTGACTCAGAGTGCAGGAAAAGGGATGTTAAAACATGGAGTGAGAGGGGGAGGGAGCAGTGTAAGAAAGTGAGTGATGGACCGGAGGAGAAAGGTTGAGGTGAGAAAAGTCATGGAAAGAGGAAAGTGGCGACGGTTGGGGTCGGTTTGGGTGTGAGTTATGTTAGTTTGGTTCTGATATGAATCGTGTGGATGCTCTTGTTTCCTCTCCTCTGCATGACTTACTGTGTTCTTCTGTTTAATGCCCTTCCTGCACACCCTTAAGTGCACGAACCTGAATTAAGCACTCCCTCGGGAAGTGTTCGCATCATTGTTCCTCCTCTCCCCTCATCCTCACCTCATACGTCTCCCACTGTCCACACTAAAAACGAGCACCCCATCCTTTCTCATTTTTTTCCTCCCCTCACCTCGTCTGATATTCCCCAGGGCTCTAGTGCAAACACACATCTCCCACACGCTCTCGGCGGTCATGGTTTGGGAGACTCTGGCCACACGCAGACAGACAATGATACACACACAGCAGCCCAAAAGAACACAAACAAGGCTGAAAGCAGGACCTGATGGATCACAGGTCTGCGGAGCCGAGAGCAGAGATGCACTCGCTTGTCCTTGTTTCTATGTTTAGTCTCCCAGTGGCTCGGCCCTGTCTGCTTTGATGTCTTAATCTAGGCCTGTGTGTTGGGGAAACACTCACACACACACACACTCAGGGCTTCACACAACAGTACACTGGCCTCCCTGTGCAATAAAAGCCTCTTCATCATCCGTTGCCGAGTGGTTCTTTGACTTTGCGTCAGCTTTTTCCCTCACTCCTCCCGCGTGTGGTGATGTCATCCGATACTATGAGAGAATGCGACCCACTGACCCTAATGCATTACCCCACGTCCCCTTCCCCTCCCTCCCTCCTTCACTATCTCCCAAGTACATTAGCATTACCCCCCCACCCCTTCTCTCCCCCATCACGAGGCTGAACCGAGTCTTTGTCTCAGCCTCGCTGCCAGACAGCCCTGATTCAGCCAGTATTGCGCTCCTCAATCACAGCATCTGTCTGGACACTGGACGACATCCAAACTCTGTGGAGCTTTCCCGCCGTCACACAGAGGGGTTGATTTGAAAGCTCTCACAGCATTTACCACAATGCAATTAGACACAAGGGTCTGGGATATGCCAAGGGTGTTTGTGGTTTAGACTAACTTTCTTGTAGAGAGTTGGACGAGAATTGGATTCCACTTTGACGGCTGTACGGTAGCAGCAGCTTAGCTTAGCGTAAAGACTGGAAACAGGGGGGATGAGCTACCTCTGTTCAAAGTCCTTCTCCCAGCACCTCTAAAGCTATCTTGTTTGTTTAATCCATACATATACCAAAGTGTATCAACAACAATTTGTGGTTTCACAGGGGGATAATGCGTCAGACTACTTCGTTAGCCAGGTGCATTGACTGGACTCTCAGCTGGTTGCTAGGCAACCTCACAGTTACAATAAGAGGAAGTCTCTGCGCTCGGCCAAGAAATGGTCCTGCTTGTGGCCTGTAAAGTGTGGTCTGTACATTTGTGGTTTTGTACAAAATACAATAAGGAAATGAGATTGATGTGTTGAATGGTGAGCTTTAGATGGATGCAGGGTGGATGGAGCCAGGCTTGCTGTTTGCCTCTGTTTCAAGTCTTTTTGCTAGGCTAAGATATCTGGCTGCTAGCTGTGGCCTCGTGAAAGCGGTATCAATTATCTCATCCAACATTTTCTTTTAGGCTTGATGACAAAATCAGCATAATTAGGTATATTCTACCTGTTGCTGGAGCAGCTGAAACTAATTTCAATGTATTTTGTCATATATGGCTTCGTAAATATTTTAAGGGACAGCGCAGATTAATCAACATTTTTGTTCATGTACCCGTGTTTACCAGCTGGGTAACCTTGAACTGCAGTCCTTTGGCAAGATGTTTTTAAACCAGTGAGGTGATGATGAGGTGAAAATGTACAGATAAGAGATAACAAGACGCTGTAAAGTCAGCCACAAAATAAGCATTCTTAATGACACTGCACAAGCCATGCAGAACAACAGGAAACTGCACACAGCAACAGTAGTACAACAATACAGCAACAGCATCCACTGCTGGGTACATGTAGCCATGCATGAAACATGAAGCAACAAATCACAGCCAAGCAACATTGATTGCAAACATTTTAATACACACAGACATGCAGAGCATTATCATGTTTAATGATATTATATTGTAGTCACACATGAATCAGTTACTCCACTCATTCTACACTCAGACACACGCGTATACTCTTATTGTTACAGATATAAAAGAGTTTGCATGCTTAACTGTATGTGCATTGCAGTTGTTTTCGTACTTTAATCACACAGTTAATCATGCATTCACTTGTTTTTTTGTTTTGTTTTTTAACCTCTGGATAGACTGAAGAGTCATATTGAAACTAAACAGTTTGATTGCACCTACAGATTACTTTCGGTGGTCGTGGGTGTGCCGGATGACAGATGCAGTGTTTACTCTTTCATCCATTTCTTTGACAGCTTGGTACACCTACATTGGCTGTGGCACTATAAAGTTATGTATTAGAAGTTATTTGCAATGCCTATAGAAAATAGGCATTAACTATATTTAACATTCAATAGAACAGACAGCAGCCACGACTGAAAGTGACAAATATATTTCTAGGTTTAAGCTTTTCAGCAGCGCTTCTTTTGATGTAGAAAAACTACAACAAAAACACTAAAAATAAGCTGTTAGTGTGCTTTCAGTTGCGTCTATATGTCACAAGGCAGCAGGTTATATAGCCATCAGTCTACGAGTGTACACAGCTGCTGACTGGCATGGGAGAATAAGGGAGAATGGAGCGGAGAAAGAGTCATTATGTGTCTCCTCGTGGAAGAAGTAATTCTTCATGTAACGATGGAGGGTAAAGCTCAGTCAATCATCAGCCGCTCTGCCATTAATTCTGCCTGTTAGAGCGACAGAGATGGTTGCACAGATGAGAGGAGAGCATGATGGGAATATATGAAAGTTAGAGAAGCAGGAAAACTGGAGGAAGGCCAGATATAAACACGGGTAAAGGTCACATCACAATACGCTGGGGTTACCCTGTTTAGGGTGACATCAGCCGGATACATTATCACTAAGTGATCATTTTTAGGTCTTCTCTCAGGCTGCGCGTATATGTGTGTGTGCATACAGAGTCCCTCTCATACCCTCGCTGCCCCAGAATGGTGATCTGTTAAAGGACGAACTGGCCATTTTCTGTCTTTGACTCGCTTTGTGACTGATTGCATCAACAGGCTGTCATTGTTTCAAGTGGCTTGTCTCCTTCAGGGCATCTGAGGGGAAAGAAAAGAAAAATCCCCATCTTCCCTTCATTTGTCTCCATCGTCCTTTAAAGGAGTAGTTTGACTTTGTGGGAAATGCACTTACTCACTTCCTTGCTGAGAGCAAGACCTGAATATTGATACCCGTCTCATGTCTGTGTGCTAAATATGAAGCTAAAGGCAGCAGCTGATTTAATAGACAGACATAGATACAGTTGGTTTTTATTGGAACACCCGCAACATGTATATTTTTACACTGAGGGAAAACAAAGTATTCCCTACCATGCTGAAGAGTTGCTGTGTGTCTTTCTGCATGTCAGATAAACTTAAAAATCCAAAGTTAAAGGGTATTTTTCAATCATGACCCTTCTCATGTTTTGTGTTTAAGTCACTAATAGGAACAACATTTTGTAATATTAGTTCAGTATTGAGCGAGAGCGCCGCTCCTGCATTACCAGGCTGCGATGTAAACACTCAGGGCATGTTTGCACCATCGATTTGCGTCCATTAAAGTGCTGTGTTTTTGCCACTGACAGGCTCAAATTGTTATTTTAAGTGTTTGATAACATTATTAAAAGGATCCCTACAGACACAGACCTCTTTGTTAAAGAGCGAGATCCTTTTTGTTTAACCAGAAACAGCCCCAAAAGCACTACCTTCAAATCCACCAGACTCCATTTAAATAAAAAGTAATTTTATCATAGTAAAATACACTTAATTCAGAGTCGACAGAAACAAAATGAAACCCCCTGAAACCGTCTTGGTTTGTCTTTCCACTGTGTTAACATCCACCAACTTTGTTTTGTTGGAAATAAACATTTAATTCACCGAGTTAGATGTGACAATATGCTGGCTCTATACATACTAAAAATACTGTTTATTTACATGGAGCCTGGTTGGTTTGGTGATAATGATTTTGAGGCTGTTTCTGGTTAAACAAAAAGGATCCTCTATCCAAACAGTGTTTGACTGTATTGGTAAAAGGTTTTGACCCTCCAAAGACCTGTGATTCTTGAGGTTTAATATCCCTGCAGGATAACATTGTAGCACATCATCAAAACAAAGGCTAATGTCATTGAGTAACACGAGCACTGCTCTAATGTCTGAAAACGACAAAATTCACTAAACCGGTCTATTACGTCATAGCGTTAATGGCTGTAAGGTACTGATATTATGGTAAATTTAATTATTCATATCTATTGTAAATGTAATGCCGTCTCTTATTTGAGTTTTAAGGTATTTAGGGGGCTTTGGTGGCGTCTAGCGGTAAAGTGCAGATTTCAGCCAGCTAGAACTTCTCCTTGCTGGAATTCCTTAAGTGTTCATTGTTCAAGAGGTGTTTATCAGGAGCTGAATTATCCACAAAGGTCTCTTCCTCTCCAAAACAAATGGACCATGTGATTAAAACTGCTAAAAATACTGAATAAAGCATTGCGCATTATGAATTAATGCAAATCTGACGCTGTTCAGCATCTTGGAGATGGGCAGCTTGTCCACAACTTGCTACTGTGTGCTCACCCCTTTTCTCTCAATAGTTTATGTCTGCTCACCTCTTTCAAATCCAGACATTCAGGAGTTTACTGTGAGCCAAAGTATCTGCAGAGGTCTTTTCCTCTCCAAAACAAACTGACCAGGTGATTTAAACTGGTAAAAACACTGAATAATGCAGTTTCAAACATTACAAATCCATGTATTCCCATCACAGTTTGGCACATCGCTAGATGTGTGCTAATGTGTGGTCACCTTTTTTTTCCAATAACATAAGATCCAGACAATCAGGAGGTTTTCATCCAAAGCCAGATTCACCAATAAGGTCTCTTCCTTTCCTAATCAAATGGTCTAGATGATTTAAAACGGCTGGAAATACCGAATAAAGCAGTTTCAAAAATGGCCCTTTGTGGAGCCAGTGTTTTGTTTGTCCGTTAAGAGCTACTGTAGAAACATGACGTGCCTGCTCCCTATGTAGATACAAACGGCCCATATCAAGGAAATGAGAACACAGAAATTCTTATTTTCAGATCATTATACACCCAAGAAATCATATTTATAATATCTACTTACTGGTTGCTTTCCCCAGCATTTACTGGCTGGGGGAAAAGACTATTTTCCCCTCTCTTGACTCCACATTCACCACACCCCCTAACTATGACTAGACACCAACTGTATCAAGGGGTATCTTCACTCGACAACACAGCAAATAAGCACATTTCCCAAATTTATTCACTTAACTTCATCTCACTGATTTGCACTAATTTTATCCAGCAAAGATGAAAAAGGGAAAAAAACTGTTAATTAATACATAGCTGTTACCCTGAGGTAAAACCACAAGCTGGCTAAGATGGAAGAGATGAAGATACATGATGAATAATAACATCATGGTGGGAAATCTGAGGTCTGCCTCGTGTTTATTTAAAACTTAAGTCAAGTCCGGTCTTTCAAGCAGCACCAGTGGGTACATGTCTCTACAGCCTGATTTCACAGCAGTCCCAGCCTGTTTGATGGATCTGAGTAAGACTGCGGGGGGAGATTTAGAGAGACGGCGCAAAAGGAAACCAGCTGTGAGGCGTGCAGAGTTTATGAATGAAAACAGGAAGAATGGATTGAGACAGAGTTGGACGGAGAGAGACAGGAAAACAAGCATCTGTATGGGATGTAAATATTGGGCCGGTGAGTTGACAGAAGTTTGACAGAAACAGCCTGAGTCTGAAGACACTCACTTAATCACACACACAGATGGAGAGGAGTGTAATGTTTTACCACAATAAAATTAATGTTTCTCTCTGCATGTGTATGTTTCACTGATTTATCAGCCTCCCCTGTGCAGTCTGTATTGTATACTCATTGAGGATTTCCAGTAATAGAGAAAAGAATAGGAGAGCATTTGTAAATAATAGCCCTGTCAAACTAATGCAGTCTGGACATATGAACAAACTTAAACTCTCAGCATGGAGAAGTTACCATCTCTAACGTCAGCTACACTCTCCACAAAGTAAAAAGGGTCATTTGGGAAAGGTACATATGGATTTTATTACAGTCCCTACATGTTTCCACTTATTCTTTGCCTTTCCTTTTATCTCTGCGAGGATCTTTGTCTAAATCTTTAAAGCAGTCTGGTTTTGTAGAGTGTCTCTGTCAGGGTGAATGTTTTATGAGCTGTGGGCTGCTGGAGAGGATCTGTCGTCTTTTATCTCCTCTGTTTCCTGCAGTTTTCACTCAGTATATTTTTCACCATTGTTCCACCATATTGTTGCTGTTTCAGGAGATTGAACATCCCACGCTACATATATTCTCTCCCAAATTGTCTCTGAGTTTGTGCCGTCTTTCACCAGGCAGCTGTTAGCCCCTGGATATCAAGAAATATGGTACACTCCCGATGGAGCCCGCAAGTCTTCCTCTCCTGCCAGCACTGTAAGTCTATGAGACAGTTTGATGTTCTTAAACTGCCGTGGGGAGTTGTAAATGATCATAGAAGAGAAATAGATATCAATGCAGCGGATCAAATCCTGATCAAATGGCAGAAGGACAGCAGGCAGTATGGACATCAAGTTTGACATTTGTTACTTACATAACAGGGTCATCTGGTTGAGTGATGTTTCTATTATTTCTGCATCACCCTGTTTCCCAACATAGAAAGCTGTATGTTGAGCTTTAACCCTCTGAGACCCACAGACCCAACAGTATATACCACAAATAAGTGGCATACATCATCTCAAAGCAAGGGACTTGAAGAGATGCAGCTCACCTCTGTCTGTCAAGTTTTTCTAGTCATGAATATGTAATTAACATCAGCCCTTTTTACACAGAGATCACGCTATAGGGCCGCTACAAAGTCCCTTCTTTTTGCCTCCTTTGCATTTTTACACAAAACCAAACAGTGGCGTTTTCATGCTGCTCCAGTGTCTAGTTTTAAACAGCATGCTGGCATAGCGGAATCAAAAGAGGTGTTACGGGCATGACAAGTAACACAACAGTGACGGCCTTTAGCATGAAATTTAACATATGCATCAGCAGCACTTTATAAACAATAACAATGGCATTAACATGGCAACGACAATCATTTACCATCCCTGTTATATAGCAGCTGAACCCCTCCTCAGAGGGTAAGGAGATCCCGAACCTCATTTTTTTCCCAATTTGCAGACATTTTTGGTCACTGTTATTCTTTTTTTCAGTTAGCTGCTAACTGCTATCAGCTACTTTTTAAATCTACTGCGGTGGGTCATACACATAACATACTGTCTAAATGTCATACCCACACTGCCCATAATCCTGTCCTGCCAACTGTCCTGTTCATACAGACATTGTTTCAGCACTGTTAGTACCTCCAACTACCCTAGCTCCCCTGATTTTCAGTATACATACGAAAGCCATATATCCTCTGAATGCCCAAGGTCTCTAGTTTTTGGTTGTAAAGTTTCATGAGGCTGTGAATATCCCAGAGGTCACTATAGGTCATTTTATAAAGTGATGTCTGTGTAAAGAAATGGTCTCACTACAATGAAATGACTACTTGGGTAGCTGACATCATCACACATGAATGAAAGTGAGCTCACTGAATTCACAAGAGTCTTGACTTTTCAGTCATGGCCATTTTATACAATTCCAAGTCTGTTCAGGGACTCCAGTATGTAGAAATATTCAAATACAATAGGCGAGAATAACACATTTGTACTGCAAGCAAAAGGCTGCATAGTTTTTGCCCGAAACTGCATGCAATTAGCATAAAGTGAGCATGTCTGTAAAGGGGAGACTTTTCATTCAGATGTCTTGAGATGAGAGGTCAAGGGACCCCTTTGAAATTGGCCATGCCAGCTTTTCCCTCCCCAAAATTTAGCCTAACTTTGCAGCATTATTCAGCCTCCTTCTCGACAAGCTAGCATGGCACAGTTGGTACCAGTGGATTCCTCTGGTCTCCTTGCAGCCTGCTACAGCCTCTTAAAGACAGTAATCTCGGCTGAGATCACCGGCAGGTGTGCGGGTCTCTAAAGGTTAACTGTTTTTATCTTGCAGGGACACTGTTTCTACCATGGGGAGGTTCTGGGCATGGAAGGCTCAAGTGTTGCTGTTAGCACATGCTCAGGACTCAGGTAAGTAAAACTTCACCACGGGCTGTATGCGTAAAGTTTCCCAATATTTAGAGTTAGTCCCAATGGTGAAAGACATTTCATAGGATCCTAAGAACTCTCCCATAAGACTTAATCCCACTAAAAGTAAAAAGCTGTTCATGAAGACAGCTCCTAAAGTTAAGAGCAGGGAAGAGGACTGTACCCTCAGAGTTTCTTCAGCAAAGCAGTAAAAAGCTGCAAGAAGTGGAGCCAAGAGAAAAGTTTTCCCAGTGCTCAGAAACAGGGAGTTAGTGCTGCAGATCGTGTCAGGGTGATATTTGTGACTGATCATTTAAAAATGGGTTGGCAGCACTCACTCAGTGAATGAAAGCTTTCAGCTCCATTAATGCTAATTTTACAGCCTTGTTTTCCAGCTGACGTGTAAACATCTTGGGCCAACAAAACAGAATTAATGGATACATAGCAATTTCCCCACTGTCTTCTAAGTAATTGATACATTACCCTTCTACATAACATACAGTAATACGTTTGTTCAACATTTCCTATTTGGTAGACTTGCCAGAACGGACGAGGAAATTTGTCAAAACATTTTGGCCATATTCACAGCGTTCGACATCACTACGTACCCTGTCTTCCACATGCAGAGATGTGATAAGCTGATTGAAACCTGGTTACACTTACACCTGGCCAAGAAATCACCTTTTTTGGGAGTATCTCCAATGCTATCACTCAAATTTATCTGTAACTTTGTTTATGGTGCATTTTGTCTGTTTTTTGGTAAATGAATTACACTCACAGTAGAGTTTAGGGAGGTGGAGAAGGAGCCTGTATACATACCTGTACAAAATTGTGCTAAAAGATCAGTTATGCTTAATGGATAGTGAAAAGGCAACCAGATGGCATTTGGGAAGAGAGACAAAGCAAGAATGTAAAGAAACAGAAATTATTTAAGAGGCTTTGCATTATTTAGATGATATTATCTTATCTGTATTGTTAACATGACATCAATATTTCATTTTTAAATATCATTAATATCGTCAATAGCAGTATATAACAACACCCCTAGTTGCCATTTTAAGATCCAAACAAAACATTGCATGCATCAGGTCAGCTTCATCTCCTCTCCTGGGGTGGGAATCCTTACTATGAATTGTAAGAAGTTAAGAGGTCTCAGAGAGAATCCACACATTGTTTGTGGACATGATTTATGTGTAGATAAAAAGAAGCCTGCACAACTGTCGAGCCTGTGATCAGACTGTGGCTGAGTGGCTAAGGTGACAGGAAACAGTTGTGTGTAGTATCTTGTGCAGTCCAGTAGGTTAGTAGGTCACTGGCTCCAGAGCTGGTTCATTGAGTACAGCTCACTATGGAGATCCTGTGTTTCCTCCTGGTGTGGATCCAAGACAGCTGACCCTTCCTGCTAGAGACAATCAGAGAGGCCGGGACAGAGGAGGAACTGGCAAGCACTGACAGAAATCGTAGCCTTTCGTGTGGTTTTTTGTGGGTTCAATGCTCTGCGTGTGGAGGATGAGTGAATGAATACATTTTTCTGCTGATGAAGATTCTCAGGAGAAATGCAAACACAGCATAGAGGCACACTGACATGTGGGTGTGTGACCTCTCCAGATGTTTTCTACAGCTGCTGGACCGGCGTCTGTGTGCATGCTTTTGTGTTTGTATATAAACGCCTGTGCTCATCGGGGGTTTTGTGAAGAAGCCCAAAGACTGCATGTCGCTCTGTCTGCCCCAGCTGATCTTCACTTATCAACAGCAGTAAATCACATGAGACACTTGCTGTACTCCACCCATCCGTAAAACCGCCACAGCCAAATAAAAGAATCCCAATCTGACATGCAGCCATTTATATGTTACCCACGCCTCAGTCTGACAGTGACTGTTGGAAATTACCTTTAATCTTATCTTTTAAGATTCAGAAGGACGGCTGTTTACACAGTGAGCAGATAGACAGACAGCAGCATCATTGACCCACATCGATTTTCTCGAGCTATGATTGGATGGAACCATCAGCAGTGTCTTGTTTCCCCAGGGGACTGATTTCTCTGAACACAAGCGTCAGCTACCTGATAGAGCCTCTTCCTGTTTCCACGGGTGCACAGCAGCACGCTGTGTTCAGAGCCGAGAGTCTCCATCTACCCAGAGGCAGCTGCCTGCATCACCATGGCAACAAGAAGCACGAGGAAGGCCTTGACGACTTCATCCGTGGAATGATGTCACCGCAGAGCGTGAGGGTGAGTTGGGACAAGAATGATGATCAACTGTCTGAAAGCCTTTGCAAGTTTTATGCAAAGCGTGACAATATTGTCACCACATATTCTGTATTTTATTATTCTGTCTTTTTTCTCAGGAAAAAAGGGACCTGAGCCAGAATATGAAGTACGTAGAGCTGCTGATAGTGGCAGACAAGGCTGAGGTGAGGTCACAGCTGCAAATATGGGCATACTTGGTCACTTTTTAACCAAATAAGGACATTTTTTAATGACATGATTAAATGTGGAAGTACAGGATGTGGTTTTGTCTATGAAATGAGCTCAAAGACATTGCCTGTAGGTGCTGTGAATGTGAGCATGAATCATTGTCTGTCTTTATGTGTCAGTACTATGATTGTCTGGCGATCTGTGCAGGGTCTACATCATGTCTAACCCAAATTTATGAGCTATTTATGTGCAGTATAAATAGTATAAGTCTATCTTACACAGTGTTATAAAACTAAATATATTTCTTTTTAGAGCTAGTTATGGTAAGTGTAAAGTGCTGTTTCAAACCCTGACGTCTAAAATCCCCTTTTGTGGTTAGGGAAGATGTAAGAAAGAAAAAAAAACACAAGCGTTGCTGTGTCTATTTCTGTGATTAATGTGGTTTATGTCATTTGCAGTTTGAGAAGCATGGTAGCAATTTCGAGAACACTAAACGGAAATTACTGGAAGCGGCCAACCTGGTTGACAAGGTAATGTTCAAAGTGAAACTTGACAAGCACAAAATGACATCTCACCTAAATTTAGTAGTGACTGTGTTTGCAACTTTTCCTGCCCACACCTACAGTACTACAAGGCTTTGAGCATCCGTGTGGCTTTGATCGGTCTGGAGGTGTGGACCAGCAAAGACATGATCAGCGTTTCAGACAACCCTCACAGCACTCTGGCGGCGTTCCTGTCCTGGAGAGGCAAACAGCTCCGCACGCTCCCCAACGACAACGCTCAGCTCATCACGTCAGTGTCTCACTCTCTGTCTCCCTCTAATCTTCCTGTTTGTCATTCGTCACCCTCTTCAACACTAGTGTACCCCCCCTCAGCTCTAAGCCTCCAGTCCCGTAGGGCAGATCCCTCAATTGATTTTATGTTCATTACATGAGACAACAACCATCACCGGTTGTATCCCAGTGGGCAGTTGTCCAGATGAAACTAATCACCAGTGGCGTTTTGTGTCTCCAGGGGGAAGGGGTTCCAGGGCACCACCATCGGGCTGGCACCTCTCAGAGCCATGTGTTCTGACTACCAGTCTGGGGGAGTGAACACGGTGAGAGACAGGAGTCAAAACAAACAGTAATCCTCTCTATGTGAGTGGACGTCTCGATGGGTGTAGCTCAAGTGGTACAGCAGGTTGGCCAGTGATTGCAGCGTTGGTAGTTTAATCTCCATCTCCTCCTCCTCTCCATGTGTCGAACTGCCCTTGAGCAAGACACAAAACCCCAAATTGTGTGCTCAGTGTGGAGAAAAAATCTAATGGCAAATCCTCAATTAGTTTTCAACTTGTGACTTATCAAAAATAACTTGCTCTGTGTTTAAAATTTAGATTTTGTTTGTTGTACAAACAAATATATGATCCAATAAAGCTCTTATGGTTAAGTTTAAATTATTTTAGGTTAGTAAAGTATAACAGCAGCTTGTATCTAGTGATGACAGTGTCTCCAAAATGCAATAAGAACTTTATAACATAATATATTTTTCCTTACCTCCCTAAAAAATTGACTTTTTCTACTGATCTTTAACTAAACTTTGACTCTTCTATTGAATAGGACCACTCAGAGTCAGCTGTGGGTGTAGCTGCCACCATGGCACACGAGATGGGCCACAACTTTGGCATGAGTCACGACAGTACAGGCTGCTGCCAGGCAAAGGCTGAAGACGGAGGTTGTATCATGGCTGCTGCTACTGGGTATGATAGGGAATAAATTATTAAGGAAGGAGGATTTTAAAGATGACATTTGATTAAAAGGAAAATAGTATGAAACAAGTCTAACATACTGTATTTGTGCTTCTCCCTCACCACGCCACAGGCATCCATTTCCCCGCGTGTTTAACGCCTGTAACCTGAAGGAGCTGAAGAGCTACCTAAGCTCTGGAGGAGGGAAGTGTCTCTTCAACTTGCCAAATACCAGATCCATGTATGGGGGGCAGCGCTGCGGCAACGGTTACCTGGAGGATGGAGAAGAATGTGACTGTGGAGAGGAAGAGGTGCGTTGTGTGTCTTGAATTTTGCAGTATATATTTTTCTTGTATGTCTCTGCCAGGACTCATGAATCTTTGATTTTGTGTAGGAGTGTACCAGTCCCTGCTGTAATGCCAACAACTGCACTCTGAAAGCTGGAGCGGAGTGTGCCCATGGCGTCTGCTGCGATAACTGCAAGGTATATAAGAATCTGACGGTCTTCTAAACAAAGAAACACAAAAATCTTCCCATGAATGATTCCTCCTATGATTCCTACTACTAGATGAACAGAAATTGTCTTATAGCTCTACGATAAATTCTTTCTTCATATTTCTTTCCATCCTCCCGTGTTTCCTAAACTCCTCTTCCTCCTCTTCATCTCTCTGTCTAGTTGAAGAGACCAGGTGAGCTGTGTCGTGCTGCCTCGGGGTCATGTGACCTGCCAGAGTACTGCGATGGGAAGGCAGAGTCTTGCCCTGCTAATTTCTACCTAGTGGATGGTATATCTTGTGCAGGCGGGCAGGCCTACTGTTACACCGGCATGTGTCTGACCCTGGAGCAGCAGTGTCGCTCCCTCTGGGGACGAGGTGGGTAAACTTGGCGCTTGTAATGTGTGATATTCGTCAGTATTTTGTTCCAAATGAGCTATATCATCCATTTTGATCACATGCACAAACACTTGGTTTCCACTTTACTGGATGCATTTAGCTACACCTAATGGAGTCTAATACCTCTATTTATAACAAGAGCTCAAAGTAGTACTGAACAGTCAATAGTGTCTCAGTTATCTTTGCTAATTAAGATAACTTCTTGACTCAATATTTTGTGAAACTGGAGATTAGCAATCCTTAATCCATCCTGACAATGTGAGACACCAACACTGAGTGTTTGTATTTACTGTGGGTTGTAAAAGATTAAAGGGGAACAACAGCCATTTTTCAGAAAGTTAATATTATTCTGGAGGCTATGGAATATGATAGAAAAAATACTGCAACCCGCTCATGTACTCGCATATTGCAAGGGTACTTTGGGAAACCACCAGGTGGTAGCGCCATTACCAGAAATAGTAACTGCCTGCCAGTGGCGGCATGAAGAGCATACAGTTTCAACATTTGCAATATAAATTAACATGCTGTCACTTTCTTAATCTATTTCATGTTAACACTAAATAAGAGAGGGAAACTGTGTCATACCTTTCTAACTTCTGTCGTGTTCCAGTATTAATGTAGGAATTCATTGGAACAGAGCAGCTAGCTTTTAGTTTCCACAGTCAGGAACAGCTCACCAGTAAGGCACCTTGAACTTTTCCTATCCGTGCTCTGCTTGGTCAACAAAAGTTAACACTGTATTTATGAAATTAGATTTGGCTAATGCTATTTTTCTACCTAATTAGTCGGTGTTGTGGCAGAAGTGAACAAATAAAGAGTGAAACGATCAGGTTGTCTTTGTGTTATTTAATAAAATGATAGAGCAGAATAATAAGAGTTATGACAGAGCCAGTCTACTCCGGCTGTCCTCTGTAGGTCTGACAAAGAATCATAGATTCAGTCGCATGATATCATTAAAATGTGGGGAAAAAAAAGGGAGGCCTCCATTTAACTGATAGCTGTCATGAGAACAGCCACAAAGGAAGCTTCTTATGCACAAATGAAAACTCTCCAAGGACTCAGTTTACGTCAGGTATAATGGAGCCTTATACACATAAGGAAGCAGAATATTAAATGTCTATATATAGTAATGATTAATTTTGTTCCTACACTAGCTACCATAATATATATGCTGTGCCTGTGACCAGCTGCTTGCCACAATTCTCCTGTAAGCGTCATATGACTGCTGTCACATCATGTGCTGAAATCCCGTCATGGATTTCTCCTTTCCAATGGACAGAACTAGCGCAAACCACTACTGGAAGATGAAGGAAGTCAGAAAGGTATGACACAGTGTTTATTGTAAACATAAAATAGATTCAGAAAGTGACGACATGTTTATTTATATTGCAAATGTTGTCTACACTCCATTAATTTTGTCACTGGCAGGCACTTACTGTTTCCTGTGATGGAGCTAGTGGTTTCCCGGCCCACTCTTTCAATCAAAGACTGTAAAGTAATGATTTAGCTACGTGACGTCAGCCATTGGTTTGCGAACTCCTGTTCTGAAACCTCAAGTTTGGCATTTTGGCAGTCGCCATCTTAGTGTTTTGGAGCCAGAAGTGGAGGCTGGAGCTGTGGAGCTGTGGAGCAGCGGGGGGTGGATCTGACTGAGAAGTCAAGGACACTATCAGCAGATGGCCTGTCACTCAAGGCAGCCTGCCCATAAATTTGCGCATCTTTACGCCTTAATAAAATGTAAACAGGTGACTTATATAAATATTCACCCTGTGTAGTTGTCATCAATGCTTAAATTAGAGATATAGACCACAGCCGTATACATACCAGGCTGTGAACATCTTTATTTCTGCTGTTAAGTTGTGCATTTTAACCATAGACTGTATTTAACATGAGTGTCTACAGGGACTGACTCACTTTTGGAGACAGCCTCAAGTGTCCGTTTAAAGAACTGCAGTTCAGCCTGCACGTTGGCTTTATTTTTAAGCTTGCTGCTTGCTTGCAAGATGCACATACTTGAGCAGGTTGCACTATTTTCCATCATGTTATATAGCCTCCAGAATAATATCAATTTTTGTAAACGGCCTTGTTCCCCTTTAAATTGGATTTTTAATGTGCAATACTGACATGAAATTATATTTTGAATTGAATGAAGGAACTCCCTAAAGGATAATTTAATTCTCGACTCTGTTCTTCCTTTGTTTTTAATGCCATGATGGCATAATAAAAGCTTTAATGAGATAATCAGTTTAAATGTCGCCTAACTCTCAACTATTGCTTATGTATGTATGTGCAATATTTCAATCATCAAACAATCTCACATTCTAACTTTAAAGCAGTTAAACATCCTGTGTATGTTGAAGCAGAGACGCTGGGTAGATTTAGAGATGAGTCCTCAGTGGGTCGCAGGATTAGCCATTGTTATTGGACAGTGTCCATATTCACGTTGTGACAGAGCCTCCCCAGAGAGCCTTTGTAGTACCACAGGAGCCACACAGAACAGTAAGGGATGCCATCTGGTCTCCATCAGGTGGTCACATAACACACTGTGCATGCATTTACTGCGTGTGTGTGTGTTATTGTGTGCATCTGTATTCATGTGTTTTTGTGTATTTTCTCTTCTTTGGCCACAGATGGCCGCCCAGCCCCTGACCTATGTTTTAAGAAGGTAAATGAGGCCGGGGACATGTACGGCAACTGTGGCAAAGACCTGTATGGAAAGTACAGGAGCTGTAAGGACAAGTAAGGATCAAAACATATTGGTTCATTCACTCACTCAGTTTAAGGAGGGGATCTACACTTCCTGAGAGTGATCAGTATCAACACAGTGATGATACCCTTTTTTATTATCTCTGCCAGGGATGCTCAATGTGGGAAAATCCAGTGTTTAACTTCAGCCTCCAAGCCCATTGAGAACAATGCTGTTCGCATAGAAACCACTGTCAGTTTTGGCAACAAGAAGATCCAGTGTATGGGAACACATGTGTACAAGCCTGGGCAGGGGGACGAGGAGGGACAGGGTGACACTCTGGACCCAGGCCTTGTCATGACAGGCACAAAGTGTGGTGATGACTCGGTGAGTGTGAATGTGTAAAGATATACTAAGTGGAATTTGTTGTTGTAGCAAAGAGCGTGTTATAGATCTTTCTTTGAGACGTCTTAAGGAACCACTCGATTCTCTAACCCCTTTCTCTCCTTGAACCCCTCCTTCTCTCAACAGATTTGCTTTAATGGAGAATGCCGCAATGCATCTTTCCTTAGAGCCGATGAGTGCAATGCCAAGTGCCACGGACATGGGGTAGGGTTCTTTATGAGATGGATTTCCTAGGAGTGTTGGGGAAGATCTGGCTGCTAGCCCACTGTTATGAAAAGATGGCAAACTTGGCAGTGGTGCAAAAGGATTCAGATCTTTACCTTAATTAAAAGTAGCAATAAGGCAAAGTAAAAATCCTCCAGTACAAGTGAAAGTCATGCATTTTAAATCTTGTTTAAAGGGGCAGTTCACCCTAAAATCAAAACTACATGTTTCCTCTTACCAGTAGTGCTATTAGATTGTTTTGGTGTAAGTTGCAGAGTGTTGGAGATATCGGCCATAGAGATGTCTGCCTTCTCTCCAATGTAATGAAACTAGATGTTGCTCAGCTTTTGGGGCTTAAAGCACCAAAAAAGAAAGGAAAACTCAACATCAGTGTCTCTTTCGATAAATCTTGTTCCGGTTTCTCAAGATAATCCACAGACGTTGTTGTGAGCAGTTTCATGTAGGAACTATTTTCTTCCTACCGAACTACACCAGCCAACCACATCACTAAGCAGAATGAAGCGTGCATCTACTCATGGACAAGAAACTCGTGCTCATGACACCATGAGATGTAAACATTAATGGCATCCTCCTCGGCTGAGCTGTAACGTTAGCTAGCTCAGTGGTGCTATGCGAGCTAGCAGCAGATGTAGATGAGTCTTTAGTCCGATTTTGAAGTACTTCCATTGTCCTCAAGTGTCATTTGCTCCTGTAGCTGCATGTTGATGCAATGAATATAACCGTTATGTTGTAATTTTAATGTGTAATATGTTCTTTCACCAGTTGTGCAACAACAATCATAACTGCCACTGTGACGCGGGCTGGGCTCCTCCTCTGTGTGACAAGAAGGGGTCGGGTGGGAGTGTGGACAGTGGACCTGTCATCAGCCAGAGTGAGATACATTATTTTTAAAACATACAACTGTTTGTTTTATATATTGACAATTCAAGATATTTCTTTGAATTTATGCAGCTCTCTGACTGTAGTTTATTTTATATTCCAACAGGCAGCCTCCTTCCGGTCCTGCTGGTCCTCCCCCTGGTTCTCTTTGTAGTTTTGGCTGCTGTTGCACTCTGGTGCTGCTACAAACATAAACTCCACCCACTGAAAACATCTGCTACACTTCCAGTGCCAACGTATGTAACTCTGGAGCAGGGCTGGGTGATATGGCGAATATCAAATATTACAATATTTTTACAGAACCTCGATTTTGATACTGCAACCATATTGTAGGGTTGGCTGTTGGTGCTTTCATTTAATATTTACACAGTAAGATTTTTGATATGTAATCATCAGTAATCAGATACAGCTGGAACAGACTGCTAGGTTCAGAAAATTACATCTCTTTACTGTAATGCAGCCTTTAAAACCAGGACACAACACGTATATATATCCCGATAGCCAAAACCTAAGACGATGTCTAGTGTCATATCACAGTATCCATATCATATTGATCCACTGCCCGGCTCTATTCTGGAGTGTAAAATTCTAATACTCCACATATATAGTGAGCAGCAGTTTGCCATGGATGTACTTTTGCTGTAGTCTCTCGTGTTTTCTTGATTTCGAAATGATCTGTACCTTTATATTTGTGTTTCACCCCTCAGCTGTTCGGTCCCGGTTGACAACAAGCCGCTGTTTGCTGACGGTCATGTGAATGGCCATGCCAACCCGACATTCTTACTAAAAAAACAGGACCCAGATCACCTGGTAAAGAAGCCCACTGTGACCAAGACAATACTCTGATTCTCTATTGTCTGTGATTATTAGATAAACCACTAAAAGTATGGTAATGGTTGCATTCTTCCACAGGGGAAATCCTCTCCTCGTCCGAGCCCGTCTTGCTCAACTCGGTCCAGAAACGCCATTGTGCGTCCAGCTGTGAAGCCTCCTCCCGTACCTGCGTATGCTGCAGAGCAGACGCCTCAGCCTGTAGCTTCCTCTCAGAGACAGTACTCTCCTCAGGGTTACACCCCACCTCCCGTTAAATCTGCGCAGCTCAGCCAACAGAGACGAAACCAGGCTCCTCCACCACCCTCAGGACCTCCACCTTTACCTTCCCTGCATGCCAAAACCAACTCGCAGCATTCAGCAGTACCCAAACCCCGACCAGACCCACCAAGCAGACCTCCACCACCATGCCCTCTCAACAGGCCATCAGGGGTGAGTTGTTTTTTTTTATTTGTTTGTTTGTTTTTGAGTAAAGTAGTAAACTGAATGTGAAATGTGTGACATGTCCTTTTGATGTAGGAACAGCAACAAATGAAAGGCCCTCAGGTTAACGCCAATGCTCTGCAAAGAGGAAAAGCTGCTTTGGCTCCATCTGCTGGACAGAAAAAGCCAAACAGGTAATTCATCTGGTGGCGTTCTCTAATGTCCATCTCTGCAAACTCCTTGTTAACTTCCCTCTTCTTTGCTTCTTTTAGAAACTAAAAACTCAGGGAGCCGTTGGGGACCAACACTCAAAGGACTTTTTGAATATCAGCAGCTGACAAGAAAATGTGGCACTATGGGATATGATGAATACTTGACACTCCGGGTCTGTGGATTACAGCGTGTTTACACTGATGCGTACTGAGGGAAAGTGGTAGAGTCACAGTAAGTCATAGTACATATCACAATGAGTATATTTTAAGTCTTAAATCTTCAAGATTTAGACTGAAAGCCACAGTTGGTACATTTTATGAAAATAACTTTTTGTCATATTTGCTGAAACTCTCACTACGTCCACAAAGTATTGAATGAGACGGGTAGTGTGTGAAATAATAAAGTTTGTGACTCAGCTGCCATGTTGTTGGAAATAGTCAAGCGATGCACCGAGCACCACCTGGCTGGAGCAACTTTCTCATTTCACAGCTAAACAGTACACAAAAATATGTTTCTGAAATATTTTAGGCACCAAATAGGCAACACAGTAACAAAATTTTGATTCATATTTGATCAGCGCTGCCTAGTTTGACAGGCACCCAGCTACCTGTGAATTTTGTCATATGGATTACTATAAATTTATTATGTTGATCTGTTCTGTACGACATCTATTGCACGTCTGTCCGTCCTGGAAGAGGGATCCCTCCTCAGTTGCTTCTCCAGAGGTTTCTACCATTTTTTTCCCTGTTAAAGGGTTTTTGGGGCAGTTATCCCATATCTCCTGTGAGGGTACATGGACAGAGGGATGTCTGGAGGCAAAGGGGTCTCTGAGGCAAATTCTGATTTGTGATATTGGCAAAAAGCTATTTTTTATAAAAGTTACCAACTACAGTATGAATCTGTGTTGTGTAAATTTGCCCTACGTGTCTGCTTTCACAACTTGAAACAGCGAATGTTGTGATTTTAAAAACATTTTGTTATCATTGTCCCAAAAGTTAATGGAAATGTGAAATTGTTCCACGTGTGCAGCGGTGTTGAAACACTGGTACAGGAGTATTTATTCGCAAAGAAAAAAAAATGAATGTTTACAGTGTAGCCTGTGTACTAAACATGGTGTCTCTCAAAGAGCATCAGCTGTAAATGGATATCTTATATTAAGAAAAGATGCCAATGTTGAAGTGCTTTTGCTTCTTATATGTGAGTCAGAATGGGATTTTAACTGGACTTAAGGAGATCAGTGAAAGTCCTGCATGCATGCTGTAAGTATATGCTTATGATGAGAAATGTGTCCGATATGTAGCAGGAAATGTTGGGGATTTTTTTTTTTTTTTTTTTTTTTTTCAGTTTCGCTGTTAGTTTTGTTATAGTGATTTTATATTGTTGTGGTGTTGCACTTTGAGCAATCATTTTAACGTCAAATACTCATCCACTGATTCATTAAACCCCACAGCAGGTGAGTATTTGACTTTGTCTTTGTCCAGAGCAACATTTCAAATGATTTTGCATTAAGAAAAAAATGAGCCATAATTTTATTTACATGTATCAGTTAATCATGAAAATTTGCACCATCAGTTTTAATCATTCTGCATGTTCATCTGCCGATGCTTTTGAAACTGTTTAGTGGGCATTCCCTCATGACTGAAATGCTATAAAGTTACTCTAACATCTGAGAAGATATGTCCGGCTGTGTGAAGGTGATCATTTTGTAATTATTGTAAGGTACTCTTAAAAACTTTGGTCCCTTTGACTGCTTGGCAGATGACCTGGTTTTATCTGTAATATGGAAATACAGTCTGTCAGCTGCCATGTTTTACCTTCCTATCAGACCTATGCAAACCCTGGCACTGTGTAACACTGTGTCTTCAAATGGAATTCAAATAAACACATGGAGAAATAAAAATATGATATTATACTCTTTAACTGGTCGTGTTTTGTCATTGCGTGTGGATTTAAACATTTGCAGATTCGAGAGCGTGATCAGTAGTAGCTTAGGTCAACTAAATGAATAACATTGGTCATCCTCTCAGTGTAGCTGCAAGCAGCAATTCATACACACAGGTACAATGGTTTCTTCTACAACATGTGTGTGGGTATATCTGTCAGTCTCTGTAACATGTGGTTAACAACCATTATCCAGAAAAGCCTGAAGTGTTTACCACTTCATGTTTTCATCTGACAAGCATTTCCAGAATATGTTGGAATTTCCAGGCTTTTTTGCAACTGGTAGAGCCTGCTGCAAAGGATGGTGGGGATCACCTGTTCAGTGCTGCCTCTGCCAATGAGCAACTGCAACCAATGTAATCAAGGTCTTATCTTATTGCTCCTTTAAGCTTTTGTTAACCACAGACTTACCTACCAAAATCCCATTCAAAAAACGTATTGACTTTTAGTGGAGAGAACCAGAAGTGCTGAAAGCGCTAGCGGAGTTCCGGGTTTACTGGCACACTCTATAAAGATGATTGAACTGATCTCCCTCGTGAACCCTCAGTCGGAATGAATGTTTCCCATATAAACTACCTGGAAAAACTTTAATTCCGAATGATTTCATTCAGATTTACACAAAATCTAAACATGTGCAAACCAGTTATTGTGTGGATGTGGAAATCCTTGGCTGGTGTGGCTACACGTGGTCTGCAGTTGGGAGGCCATTTCTACACCAATCTCTTGTGCCTGTTTATACAATTACTTAGGACTACCATTGTAAGTGGGAGGTAATGTAATGAGTTGTTTCTCCATTTGTAGAGATCCGTGTTTGCTTGACCTACTTTAGTGCTTACACATGTTGTAAGTTGCTTGTACAGAAGCATCTACTAAATAACTAATGTAATGTAATGAGGTGTGTGTAACAGCTTTATTTAGGCCTGGAGTGGTGGGATGGATTTTGTCTGACCTTTTCACTTAGTTTCTTGACGTCTATAAAGACAAATAGGGTGTTATTTTTTGATTTGACATGCCTTGACAGCCAAAGTCTGCAGTGTTAATCAGAGGTGTTGCTCAGCTTCTTTTCAGCTGATTTATTTGTCCAAATGAATCAGTTTTCTGATGTGGACTGCAGGCTTTGACAGTTGGGACATGTCAGGGAAATAATAACATCCTCTTTGTCTGTGTAAGAAGTCAAGAAACTATATCTAGCATGATTGTTATTTGTTTATTTTCACAGAAATTGTCACCCATAGATGAATTACTGCTGTTTCTGATGTACCGGTCTCTGTGCCTGCCTCTCCCTCTCAGAGATCTTGCCAACCCTTTTGGTATTCACCACACCACAGCCAGCAGAATCACTGCAGCCTGGACGCACTTTCTGTGCTATGTTCTTGGCTCCCTCCCCCTGTGGAAACCACCAGAAGAAGTCAAAGCTCACAGTTACCACCAATTTTCATCATTCCCTGATACACAAGTGATTCTTAACCGTACAGTTTTTTTCCTAATTCCCTCCTCTCTCATTTTGCAGAGCAAGGTGATTGCAACATATAAATCACACCACATCCAAGGCCATGATTGGCATTGCACCCCAGGGTCCCATCACCTATGTGTCTGCGCTGTATGCAGGTTTTATGAGTGACTGGGAGATTTTCCAGCTATCTGCCATGACCAAACTCCTCACAGCAGACATAGCTATTATGGTGAACAAGTGCTTTCTTGTGCGCGCTCCTCGTTCCCTGAAAGGTTTATCAACATGCCTTTCTTTCAAAGAATGCCCAAATGTGTCAAAGGTACAGTCTATTGCTCCTTTCACAGTCCATGTCAGGAGGTGTATCCTCAGGGTCAAAGAGAACAAACTGTTTGACAAAGTCATATCATTATCAGTGTGTGGAAGCACTGATCAGCTGTTCAGTGTGGCTTGTTTTCTGGTGAACGACCGGAATGGACCACTGGGAAGACATGGGCAGGCAAACATGATTGTAACTAGTGGAAGTTAAAACCTAATGGCACAGTAATGGAAAAATGGCATGTGCAGGCTGTAGTGTGGTTACGGCTGTGATTAGAACAGAGTTATCACTTGCTAATATTTAAGTCCGTTGAAAGAGATGTTAAGATGTCAATTTTGCCTGTTAAAGATAAAGGGGAAAACTATCATGTTACATTTTTGTTGCAAATTATGAGTTAATTCAAACATTTTAAAGGAGCTCAGTCAGAGCATATCGGTGATTCAGGTTGTCTGCACACGGTTCTCAACATGGAGGTGGCTGAGCTGGTGGCTAGCAGCTAATGGTGCTAACAGCACAATCTGCGCACAATGCTTACAGTGGCAACAGTGCTGACAGAGCTAACGGTGTTTACCTGGGTGGACAGGTGGTTGCTAATGGTTAACACTGTATGAGCGCAGTGCAGAATGGCAGCAGTAAGCTAGTTATTGGAATACGCACACAGGGACTCACATGCACTAACATGCATGGACAGCAGGTCCAATTACAGCACACACAGAGGTAGCGTGATTTGATTTCTGCTCAGGATGCCATTACTCTAAAATATATTTACGTAGTAAAGTTGTTTGCTGCTATTTTGATGTTCTGTATGTCGTATACAGCTCCTTTAAGAAAATGACAGCTGAACAAATAATGCCTTCTTTAGTAAAGAGGATGAAGAGGCACTTTGAAATCATTTTACATATTCTAATGAAAAGTCAAGTGAAAAAACTGTTTTCAACTCTTTAACTCTTTTTGTACCCTGAAGAAGGCAACAGGGCTAAACCACATCAGATGATGTTTTCAAAAAATTCAGCCACATGAAGGGTTTTTGTCTGATTAACAAACATCTCTTTGTTATAACTTATTCCAATTTCTTTTTTCTTTTCATGGTTGAGAAAGAAAAAACAGTTTTTGAGTCTTGTCATGACCCAACACCAACTTCAAAGGATCTGTTGCTGCTTCTCACAGAATTAAACCTGTGTTTAACGATACCATTAAAAAGAGGAAAAAAGGTAATCTCATTGCACTTTAACGTACAGCCAGTCAGGGACTGTATCTAATTTGGAGTTTCTGCTGGCATGTGTGGGAAAATTGGGTACATTGGAGAACAAATAATAAATCCATGCACCACATCTTTGTTTTATATCTGACTGTCAAAGATGCACAGTGGGCTTTTTTATAAAGTCTGGGGAACCTTACTTAAAGCCCCTACACTCTCATCTTCCATATTACAGGGATTTCCTGAATCGGCTTAGCTAGTCTCTGTACATTGCCTGTAAATGAGACTTCTTATAATCTTGCCATTTGTCTATATAGCCTATTTGTTTGTTTGTTGCTGGCTTTGTGTGGTTGTAGGCAGTGGTGTAGTGGTAGTTGATGAGGTGGGTGTACTGCTTGGTAGATGAGGAAGTGGGCATACTCTCCTATATATTACAATGGCCGTGAAGCTGATAGGTGGATATACTGCAACTGGATAGAAAAAGAAGTGGGTATACCCGTATACCTGAGTATACCCTCCACTACACCACTGGTTGTAGGAGTTAATGGAGGATGGGAATGGATGTAATGGCCACTATTTTTTCCCCTCTTTTTCCTTTTTTTTAACTACAATTTTTTTGTCATGTCATGTCCGAGCTGCTTTGTTCTGTATTGTATGTAAAAATAAAATGTAATAAATATATTCCTTAAAAAATGCACAGCACAATACTAGAATTTGAGATGTATCTTCATCCTCATACTGATTGCCCTAGTTTGACAACAATCAGTCTTAACCAGCTGAATATTGGACTGACTTTGTAGAAAAGGCTAAATGATAATTGGAGGGAAAAACCTTTAGTTTAATTATTGTTTTGGCCACTTGGGGGCAGTGTGACAACCTAAAAGCACAACACTGACACATCATAAAGTTGATAGGGTGAATGTGCTAGCACACAGTAGCTTGTTTGCACATTCATTTGGAGTCGTGTTATTGGCCACCTGAAGAATGTAAGTCTATTACTCACTCTCCTTTTAGTTCCATTTTAGTGTCTACCAACTACCAAGGGAAATATCTGGCTCTTTATTTGCTAAATGCTAAATAATGAGCCACTGTTTACCTGTTCAAACTTTGTCCTGACTGCTGTGTCACGCCTCACAGGTACAGAAGGTTAAAGTCAGTTTACTACATGCTGTGTCTGAAAATGACCTGATGAGAGCAGCAAGACTGAACAGAAAGGTTTCGGACCTTGTCGCTGTCCAGCTGAGGGGAACTGCAGAGCTGGGTGATAATTTTCTGTGGCTTTATTAGTGACACCTTTATTTATTATACTGATATATGCCAGATTAAAATAGTAAATTAACAGAATTTTCTTTATTTTGTCATAGGAGAAACTTGATTTTTGGTTGTGTTGTTACAAGAGGAGGCCTTTGATGTCTAAGCATATTCCTCTGCTTTTTAAACGATCGATTATGAATCGATAGGGTATGTATAAGTTTAAATGACACCCCCTCTGCTGGAAATGCCGAAAGGTGCCTGCCCTTTAGATTTCCACATCCTTCACTGAGATGAAAGCTCTCTGATTTATTCTAATCAAAAGACTGCTAAATACCAAGGCCAGACCCCCTGAACCAACCTTCCTCCAACACACACACACACACACACACACACACACACACACATACACACACACACACACACACACACACACACACACACACTTCCTGGTCGGCTCTCTGCGGACTACAGAGCCAGGTGATCTTCCACAGGACCAAAGGGAGGCGAAGGTAGCTGTGACTCAGAGGGAGACGTGGCATTGGCAGGCAGAGGCTTTAGCATGAGGCTTAATTGCAGCCAGCCCCTCCTGCTGAGCATAATTAGCGTTAGCTAGCATGTCACTTCCTGTGGAGTTTCATTTATTAGAGATGATGATTGGCTGAGGGATGAAACGCAGGGGTGACACCCCCGCCTCCACTCTCAGCGGGAGGGGGGCGCAGCCAGGAGGGCAGTGAGGAGAGGATCTCACCTGCTGAAAGCTCCCCTGCCTTGTATAATGACCTAATTAAGCTGGGCTTGTTTTTCCACTTGTAATGCTGATTATCTCCATTTTTTTTACCCGGTTCCCTTTCAATCACTTCCTCCTTTCTGCTCAGATTTTTTATCATAACTTCAATATAAGCCTCTCTCTTATTTCTTAACATTTGTTTTACAAGTATTTTGTGACAGTCTGCAGATAAACACCACAAAAACATTCACCAATACCAACTGACAACTGAGAGCAAACACCAGCTGATACATCAGTAACTATGCACCCCTGCTTAACTATCACTTCCTTCAGGGGTAAAAATCTATATACTGATCTATCGTAAACTATTTTCCACAATGACTAAACTACAGTCATCTGTCTTGCATTTTAAGCAAGATCCTAATTTGCTTTTAAGCTCTGTGGGCAGCAGCAGAACTTGTGAAACGAGGCACTGCAATATGTCTCTACTATAGAAGGTCATTAGTCACACTTTGACCTAATGAGGTCCAGCTGGAAAAATGCCTTGTCACCCCGCACACCTGCTTTCTGCTGATTACATAAATTGTGCTCAGCAGAGCTACAGTACCAGTCAAAAGTTTGGACACAATTTTCCATTCAAGTAAATGGGAAAGTGTGTCCAAACTTTTGACTGGTACTGTGTGCTCACCCTGCATCAAGGGTGTCGTAGTGAGGGGAAAAGTGGGACTGATTACCCAGCGCCCCACTGGGAGGAAGGCCCTTCAGAGGCCTGGAATAAAAAGTTTGGTATTGTTTATAGTTTTTTTATGTAGTGCCATAACCAGTGTTGGGCAGTAAGGCCAACTGTACTGTAATGCGTTACTAGTACTAGTAACGTGTTACAGTAACCAGGGGTGCCACCAGGAATTTTGGGCCCCATGAAAAAAAAATCCCATTGGGCCCCCCCTGCGCAGCTGTTGTTACGACATCTCTAGGACCTAACTGACCCATTAAAAGCTTTACATATCTCTAACTTTGAAGGCTTGCAACTGTCTTGCTTCTTGAAGTTCAATACTACCAGTACAATATTTACTGCTAGTGAGTTATACATGCAACAGTCTGCATACAGTCTGCAATTCACTATTTGATGCAAGATTAAAATGTGCTAAAGGCCACCTTTTACAGTCTAAATGTAATTTTTTTGTAAAATCCCAAAATGGAAAATTCTCTTAACATTAATGAAAGACTTAAAAAAAACAACTTAAATATACATTAACTCTTCAAACAAAATAAATTGAGATCATCATCTTAAAATAATGAAAACAGCAGATTTTTGAACACAATGCATGTGATATATACGGTGTATGTATAAGATAAATTGTGCCATATACCAATAAATGAACAACACTAAATCCTACAGAACATTGACCCAAATTACCTACAGTTCTGTATCACCAACACTAGATACTACATACATTAGATAAATGTTTTGTGTGTGTGTGTGTGTGTGTGTGTGTGTGTGTGTATGTGTGTGTGTGTGTGTGTGTGTGTGTGTGTGTGTGTGTGTGTGTGTGTGTGTGTGTGTGTGTGTGTGTGTGTGTGCAAGCTGCTCAAATAAATTGCCCTTCATGGGAATAATAAAGTCTGTATCTATAGATGTAATTTAACAGCCTGTGCAAAAATAATTTTTTAAATGCTGAATGAGTGATGAGGACTTTAGACAGTGTGATAAATGTGTAAGTTGAGAGGGAGAAGTCTGTCGCAGTCGAGGTCTAATCAGACTTGGGATGGTGCACCGTGGGTGTGTAGGGACTTTCAAATGCTCCAATCACCACTAAAACAGGTCTAAGCTCATTTTCACACACTGGAAAAATGGCAAAGTTAAGCAGTCTTAAAACAGTCAGTGGCCAGGGCTTTATTTTTTGAGTTTGCTGAGGATGAACACTTCTGTCCTACGTTGTCTCCAGAGGAAATGCATGAGCTCCTCCACAGCTGCACAAAAGTAAAATCAAGTAATTGTGGTGGTAAGACAGCTACAGAAAGATTTTGACAAACCAAAGAATACATTTTGAATATTTGGAAAAACATTTTGGTTCATTCCTGTGTAGTTTAGTTGACAGAACAAATCTATATCTGATATCCATTGGCAAACGTATTGCCTCCTTCATAGTACAGGCCTCAGGTGTAACTAATAACACAAACAATGGCTCTGTTCTATTCAAGTGTTCGGGTGAGTGTGACAGTGGGCAAGTACAATACCAGGACCCTGAAACTGAGGCCCAGTTTACACATACAGACATTTCTGAAAAAGGATATTTTCCTCTACAGTTTGGGCTCTTGTCCACACGCAAATTTTAGGTAATTAAAACTGAGATTATTTAAATTGCTTTTTAAGGTGCAGATTTTTCCAAACTCTGGTTACTGTTTATCTGTATGGGCATGTAAAATGTAACATTTTGGAAATTTGCACATGTACATGCACATTTGCACAACATTGCTTTCAATAACTACTTCATACTTAAACTTAGCGCTGCTGCACCACTTCACGGACGAACAGAGGCGTCTGTTGCATCATGGCTGTGCCCAGTGTTATTTGTGCCACCTCAGCATCTGCAGTTTAAAGCCCACCAGAAACAACAATTTTGGATCAGGTCCAGTTGAACAAACAGTCCCTTGTGGGACACTTTCCAGTGTGGGATTGTTGTTGATGACGAATGAAAAAAAACAACCGTTAGCATGTCCAGAACTTAAAAATCACTTGTCTTTATGTGAGCTCCTTCATCCTTATGTCGAACGGGAACCAGCAGTGATGAAATCTGCAGTAGATGTTTTGTAAAAGGTAACATTAGCCTGTACCCTATATTTCCTTTGTGATAAGGGGAGCCTGCTGAGGACAGCTAGCGCTAGTGTTTGGGGTCTTTTTTGCATTCTATGTGGATGATGATGTTTTGTAAAACAAACAGTCAGGTGCTTGCTCACACACGAATCAGGCAAAACAAGTCAAAACACCTGTGCTCATGCACTACAGGCATGTAGGAGCTTCTAGAGACATTTAACATGTCTTAAATATGGGACGTCCTTGATGTCACCAGTTGTTTACCAGTGATCAGCAGCTTCAGGCCTTTCTACTGATATTGGATAAAATCCCACAACTGCAGATTTAGTGGCTCATTTACCTGAGTAAATGCCAGAGCCCGAGGTGTCAGGCAGCACCAGCTGGAAATAGTGGTCACATAGTGTATTTAAAGATAGTGTCATAATGTTCACACTTATTGCTGTATACTAACCTTTAATCATTTCTCTCTTTACACAGTGAAGATTTAAATTGCGGTCCAACAATGAGTGCATAGATTTTTGCCTTTGGTGTATATGGCCAGGTCACTACCCCAGGGACTGATGCTGGGTTATATAGTTAAGTGTTCCTCTGATTGAGGTACTTGCCTCTGGCAATAAAAGGTCGACATCAATGATTAATGAGAGGAAAATGTCATAAGGGAGGGGAGGGAGTAAAAAGATGTGTAAGGTAACTTGGGAATAAGTCCTGCATCCTAAAATTTTCTTCTACTCTCTTTTGTACTTTGTACATTTTATCATGCCAACCTTATATGTTTAACCCCATTTTAAATCTGTGATTACAGTAAAAATAGGGTTGTTTACGTGCAGTGATCAGCACACGCGGGTTGCTGTTACATCAGACGGACAAATCGATCACAGATTAGCTCAGCCACAGTTTCCTCTTATGTTGTTTATCCCTTTAATTGTGAGGTTTTGACCTATCATGCATATTCAGATCAATGAATAGAGAATTCCATATGAGGCTCCCACAGAGGACAGTCCACTGACACGACTCCATCTGAGTTCAGACGAAAGCTCTTTACCTCTAATTAGAACTCTTGGCAATTCTAATGGATGCCCTTATGAAAATATATTTAATGACCTGATGTCAGCAGGAGACCATCCGCTGATGTCTGATTCATCTCATTAAGACTCTCCTGTACATGTGTGTGTGTGTGTGTCTGTGTGTCTTTGTGTAATTGATTGAACATTCCTGACTGATATGAAAACAGATACACACCAAAAAGCTTGTGTGTGTCGATATTTATAATTTTAACACCAGGAGACAATTTTATCACACACAGTCAACACTTTTATAACTGTCTTTATTGTAAACACATTTTGATGCACAATAGTCACAAAATATGCCCTCTCACAACGACAGGAAGCACAGACTCTCTCAAAACGGCCTACTTCAACATCTACACAATGATTGCACAAGAGTTAACATTTATCTTCAATAAAGATTTTTCCCAGAGGATTTCTTGCAGCACACCAGTCTTTTAAAACTTTAATCAAAGGGCAGTACTGTGTCTGGATACTTCAAGAAAACTGTAATTTACAATGTTCATTAACCACACGCTATACTGAAAATATATGTAGCTATAGTGTGTATTGAATTTACATAGTCATCATTGACACAAACTTTAATTTACAGCCACCAAAAGTCATCTTACACTCATTATGATGTAGTTCGTTCCCTTTTAAAACAATAAAAAGACAACATTATGTATAATGTTTATCATATATACAGGTGATACTGCTCTATTTATAGTCCACCCTCGTATTCCAAACTGATTACACGCCTTACCTTTGAATAATACCATGAACACAGCCGAAAGAAAACAAAAATGATTTACGGTGCAGCACTCAGGAGTCCATTCAACCCACGTCTCTTGTCTGCTGTCTGAGGACTGTATTGAAGATCAGCTGGATGTTGGTTGTTATTTTTCCCCCTCTTTGTTCTGGTGCTCCCACGGCACTGGATCGTTTTCCTCTGTGTGTGATCCACTCTCCCTCTCGTGCCAGAACTGCTCCACATCAGGCAAGACAATCCCATCTTTGAGGCTAGCCCTGTCTATCTCTCTGTCTCCTCCGTGCTCCAACTGGGGCTCAGCCTCTCTGCTGGGACCCTGGCCGGAGTTTGATTGAAGGCTCCTCTCCCCACCAGCCTGGCCGGAAGTCTCTGGTCTGGGGCAAGGCGACTGGAGAGTTGTAGGGTTGTGAGGTCCCGGTTTTGGCTTTGGGGGAGGTTGCTTGCGCAGGGTGAGGCGCCTCCACAGCCCCCTGTAGCCCTCCCTGAACTCCTCGGAGAGAGAGAGGACAATGAGAGGGTTCACCAGGGACAGAGAGAAGGTGAGCAGCTGAGCAGAGAGGGTTAGAAGAGGGGGAAGAGAGGAGACAAGAGGCTGAGCTCCTTCGATTTCTTTCTCTGCTATATGACGCTCCCAAACCCAAACCACCCACTGTGGAAGCCAGAGAATAGCCATGGCCACTGTCAGGCTGAACAGCATCAAGGTGAGCTTCCTGGATCTGATCTGTGTGCGCAGGTTCTGTGTTTTACTGGAGCGACGCTGGCACTGGCCATAAGCCCTCCAGAAATACATGAGGGCAAAGCTAAGAGGTGCACAGTAGACCCCCAGGGGGTATGCTTTGACATACACAGCCATGAAGTCCCGGGCTTCAGGAGGAACAACCAGCACACACACCAACCCGCGGATCTCTCTCTGCAGCGTGGCAAACAGCCAGTGAGGGATGGTGACAGAGCAGGCAGACAGCCAGATGAAGAAGAACACCACCAGGATGGAGCCCAGGTGGATGCTCACCTGCTTGGTGGGGTTGGACACATAGCGGTAGCACGCTTTAGCCATGACAGCCACTGTGAAGCTCTTCGCTGCCATGCAGGACTGGAGGAACCAGTCAGCCGTCTTGCAGACCACCCAGCCCAGATTCCAGCTAGCTTTGGAGTAGGCGGCAGCTCTGAACGGCACCGTGAACAACAGCACCAGCCCGTCTGCAAACATCAGGTTGAAGATTAGGGAGTTGATGAGAGACAGTTTGCCTCTATGAGCGTTGGAGAACAAGATGACCATTGCAGTGAGATTACAAGCCACACCCAAGATACAGATGACTCCCAGAATAGCTGGTACCAGGACCCTAAGCTCCCTGGGGTCCAGGTGTTGGTATGAGCCACGTTCGTTGAATGGCCACTTGTCAATGGAGCTGTTCACCACTGTGGCGTTGTTCCCACTCAACATATCCATCTTTTCCAAAAGGATGGCGAGCTGATGCGAGAGGAAAAGATGAGAAAAGTAAAAGGCAGCCAGGTGAAGAAGAAAAGAGGTTCTGGGTCGAAGATTTCCAAAGAGTGAAGTGCTCGAAAGAGAGATTTAATATATCTAGCAACACTCTCACTCTAAATCTAAACCTGTTGGAGTATTAGCATCAGAGAAGGCATCGACTGACGATCAATAATCACAGTGGAGCTCTTGTCTGTCCCCGGGTTTATCCTGAGACACAATGATGCAGCTCCTGCTGCTGGTTATAAAGATGCAGTTTGATTGACAGCTGCTGTCCCCAGCTGACAAAATGTGCGTCGACTACAGCCTCACGGGGCCAATTAGAAAAACTCTGCATAATGTGCACAGTACGACAGATGAATGTATTAGATTTGTAATTTGTGTAAACGTTTGTGAATAAGTAATCGTTACAGTCAGGTTTTCTAAGAGATACGGACACTTAATTGATTGTGAAATATGTTTTTGTTATTATGGCAAAGGCATTTTTGGATTTGTCACAAACAGTACATGAACTCTAACATCTGAAGCATCCAACAGCGATCCAGACGGATTCTGTCATTTGTTGTATGAGCTGCATGGATCAGCAACCTTCATCTAGGAGCTGGATTTCTACTCTTACAATGTTACATCAGTATAATATGAATAAACATGAATAATTGAAAGGAATTAAGAAAACTGTGACTGTGGCTAGTTATTTGAAATCAACCACCAACTGTGTCCAACCGATGAAAATCATCTTCCCTCCCTTTTTTTTCTTTTTTCAGCAGCTAGATTGCCTTCACGTGTCTCTCTTCATCCACAAGAGGGCGCCATTACACCACAGGCAGCAAGGTATCAATCGATAGACATTCAATTTGAAGGTGTAGCTGTTAAGTTTGATAATATCTGCTGAAATTGTCACTACATCCACACTGTAGTACATTACACAAAAAAACAGCATGTCTCTCTGCCTCCTCATAGTGTTCTAGTGGCATTTACAAGAATCCACTGCAGCTGAGAGAAAACAACCAATCAGAGCTGAGAAGTCTCTAACGTAGCTGTCAATCATGTCAGTCACCCCCTAGGAACTGTGGTCAAACTGTCAAACTAGGCAGTGCTGATCAAATATGAGTCAAGATCCTGCAAATGCATTACCTATTTCTTGCCTCAGATGTTTTCAGAAACATATTTAGTGTACTGTTTAGCTGTAAAATGATAACCTTTGTGACCCAGCCGCCATGTTTTATGCAGGTATATGGAGTACCAAGCACTGCCCGCCAGCCAGACCAACTTTCTCATTTTACAGCTAAACAGTACACTAACATATGCTTCTGAAAACATTCGAGACGAGAATCTTGATTCCTATTTGATCAGCGCTTCCTATTTTGACATTTTGACCAAGAGCAATGGATCTTTTTCACAGCAGACATTGTAACTTGTCATAGTAGAAAAAGTGCAGGCAAAACTGATAAGGTTAACAATGGCTTAGTTCCATTTAGTGTCCCAGTACGCTATTCAAGTAAGCCAGCATGCACAGTATCAGGGTCTCCCTAAATGCAAGTGAACACACCTGTGCTTTCACTACTATACGACCCAGCAGATTCTTGCAAATGCCATTAGAAGCACTATAAAGAGTTGGAGGAACATCATTATTTCTGTTTGTACAGTTCTGTGTGGATGTAGTGGTTTCAGCAAATATGACAAAAAGTTATTTTATATAAAAGTTATCAAGTGTAGCTTTAAGTCAGCGGCATTAACAGAGGAGGTCCGACAACGCAGGCTTTGAACTTGCACATCTTTATTCTTTTTTATTCAAAGAAAGTCCAGTAAGCATAAAGACTGCATGGTAATTAATTGCATTTCAATACATTCTGAGCTATAAAAGGTTGTTTTTTTTTTCAATTAGAAGTGTCACAAAGGAGGTTGTTTAGAAGACATTACTGTTGAACGGAATCACACTTAATAATTCCCTGATTTCACAGAGTTCATTTAGACCTTTGACTGCTTTTCTTTACGGGAGTTGGATCTTAAAACAAATCTGACACAAATGAGGGCCTCCAAACCGGTCAGAGCCGAGCGCCAAACTACGAACCTGCTACTGCTCCACGTCACCCATCTTCCACAAGACAAGGAACGTGGACAGGCACTGCAGCAATCTTAAATCAAACCTTCTTTTAAAACTCGCTACTTCTGGAGAAAGCCAAATATTTTACTTGCATAGTGCCTCAGATGATCTGTAGATGTTCAGATATCTATATGCAGGCTGTCGGTTTCATCAGAATCAGATCCAACGCATGCAAAAAGAGCTATGCTAGCATTATGTTACGCCAAGAAATCTCAAGTTCAATAATTCAACATGAAAAGTTTACGGTTCTACCATCTACAGATCATTTTCAGTACAATCCAAATAAGGTAAAAAGGAGGGTTTTTTGTCCAACAGGGATTTTGCAAAACAAAATTTAATGTGTCTTTGTCGTGTCTCTTGCAAACTGATGACATCAGACTGACGGCAATGTGATAAGAGCAACAATTACTTTGTACATATCACAGCGTCCGCCCCGGAACTCACAAGCAAAGTAGCCGGTGCTATAATGTAATCATGACTACATCGCTTCAAGCACTTTTTTTCCACTTGGGACGTCAGTGGAGCTTTTTTTGTTTTTCTTTAAAGAGAAAGAGAAAAATAAATCAAAAGAAAAATTTCTAAGTTAACATTTCATTTGAAACATTCACACTCCTGCCTTGTACTCAGTCCCCTCCCCCCTCCCGCTCCCACTACATCAAACCCCCACATACCAAAAGAAGGCACCACAGCTTCTAAACAGACTCATTGACCGAGCGAAGGACTCAATAAAACAACAGCATTAAATAAAACCATTGACACAGCCTGGAAGGGCTTCATTCACATTACAGACTACAGCAGTCTCCCCAGGGAGACACAGAATCGGTACTAGAAAGACTGACCACATTTGTGTCACAGGCAGAGAGCCCTCTCAGTTTCTGGGGTCAGAGATTAACAGTCTCTTCCTCTTTTTGTAGGATTTCTGCAGCAGGTCGCACTGTCCGAAACGCCGCCTCAGTTAGACGCCGCAGGGTTGATCACATGCACTGGAGCATGAGCAGAGTGGCAGAGAGGGGGCACTGTTGCTACATGACAATGAGCCACCATCATGTAAGCAAGGTTTCTGTCTGTGTGCTCTACTTTGTGTTCAGTGTACCCACATCCAGCCCCTTTCTGCAGGGTCCGGACGGCTGCTACATCACGTCACTCATGCAGCAATCCTCTTGTTGCACGGGATTCACTTCTCCAGGTGTCCGCATGGCTAAATAAATTAAATTAGAAGTCAAACTGAAGAATGAAAGTCCATTCTTGATTTCAAGGAACCTTTTTCCTTGCGTGGTATCCAGGTTGTTTCAATTTCCTGCTTCCCAAAATTTGTCCGCAGTTCAAGTCACTGGACACTCATCCCTTCACCTCCCCCAGCAGAGCGGCAAATTTCAAGACCGGCAGCAACAAGACATAGGGAGAGGAGGAGAAGGATGTAGATACCGGCTTCATCTCTCTCTTTCTCCAACTCTAGCTCTCCCTGCAGCCCCTTTGCATGTGGGGGTCAGGGGTCAGCATGGGCAGATTGCCCTTTAGTTGACCTTGTCTTGAAAGATGTAGAGGTTGTTGGTGGCCGCTACAGCAATGATGTTCTCATGCGGGTGCCACGTAGTGTGAAGGATCTTCTTGCTGAAGTCTAGGCTGTCCACACTGATCTCGTCCTTACGGCGCTTCCCACCCACACACACCTGGAGGACAACAGGAGGGATAAAGAGGTGTTAAGATATGTGTGTGCATAGCATAAATTAGCACTGATTTTAGTGATGTTAAAGCAGTATTTATTTATTTTTTGCCCACTTGGGGGCACCAGAACAGGCTGTGAAATGCAACACTGACACAATGTCACCTTATAAAGTACATATGGAAATTCATTTGGCATTCACTCAATAATTAAGTTCAATATTCACTTTCCTTTTCACTTTGTGTTATTAGCTGCTAAGTGCTCCACTTTGTTTGCCAACTAGTTGCTAAATTTGAGCAGCCATTTGTAGCTAGACAGGTTGTATTGAGTGGGTTAAGAGCTTTTTTTCTCACTAAATCAACACTGGCTAAAAATGAGGTTGATGAGAGTGTGAACCAAGACAGTAAAGGCCCTAAAATTAAAACAATGGGCTAAAATGCTTAGATGAGCCGAGGGGAACATCAATGTCAGGTGATAATTCTTTGTAGGTTCACCACTTTGAGTGACCCCTTTCACATTACACAGTCATTTGACCCATTTACATTTAAAATATTGATTGGCGCAGCTTTAACCTGCTTCACTGTGTCCACATTTACAAGCCCAACTGCTCTGTTTGCTGTGGGGAGAAATGATGTGAAGAGAACAAAAGAAACCAAACATCTAATGCGGAGGAATCCAGCTTTCTTCTACTTAGGAAGAACTTTTATATTCCATTTGTACAATTTAATGCAGATGTATTTTGATATAGGCACTTAAACCCAACTGCTAGGGGTGCCTGTCCAAGGAAGCCCCCTCGCTCTGACATCTCTCCATTTAATGCATGTATAGGCCCTGTTTGTGCACATGTGTATTTTGTACTTGTGCGTATATGACAACAGAGTGAAAAAAATCGAATTTCCCCTCAAGGATTAATAAAGTATAGTGATATTTTGATGATGATAATTGTATGGTAGCTTACGTATTAAGATTCCCAGTTGTCAGGATATCTATAAATGCTAATATGAAGCAAAGTTGAGGCATCTAACGTTTTTTTCACTAGCAGAAATACTCAATATTCAAATCCAGCTGCCTTAAACCTAGGTATTCTGGTATCAGGCAATGCCAGCCTTACACCAAATGACTTTTCAAGCGATTTCACTATCATAGACAAATATCCAACGTTAGAATAAAATCTTGAGCGTTTTTACCACATCTGATGTATGCTTAGTTGATGTAAAGTTGTCAAAAAGTCAGTCTTTTTCTCCTCTTGATGTTCTGACACATTCACACATGTTTAATATTGTTGTAAGTTTTAAGTCTTGGCTGAGGCAAATAGTGAAGTTCATTGACATTTGACTTGATCAAGGTGTGTATGGTGAACACTGGGAAGTGGGAATATTTGTGTTTAATATTAAGTTCATTGATGAAATATAAAAAAGGGGCGGAAGTCGAAAAGTATTTGCTTTCTGCTCCTTTTCAGACAGGAAATAGTTATATCTAACAGGGTCAATTATACAGCAATTATATGTGTAGCAAAGTCAAATGTTTACTAGTAATGTTATGTATCATAATTACACAAAATTAGTTTCAGTTGTTATTACCTGACATGCTTAGGCCTCCATAGTCAGTCTGTGGAGTGTTTGATACTGGTGCGTTTGTAAAGGGAACAGGAGTCTGTATTTAATCTGCGTGTATCTGATCCACCAGCCAGCACTAATTTTAGTGAGAAATCTTAATTTCTGAAAAGTTTTGCCTCTCATTCCCATTCCCTGTCACACTAAAATACTGCTGCTAAACAATGGAGGCTGGTGGCAAGTTGTAGCAACAAAATGAAAGATGTAGTTTGTACACAAATACAGTTTATTTTTATAGATTATATTGATGCCGATGTGATTATAGTACTGTCGACAAATGACGTCTTTTATCTTGCATTTCTAGAACTATGTGTTTTTGCGGACACGTAGAGAATTATTAAAACGTCATATTTCTTAAAGGGAGTTTGGTGTAATATTTACCACCAGGAGCAGGACCGGAAATAATCTCCAAAAGAAATAGTGATGCTGCAAGATCCCCAGTCTTTGCAATATATAGTGTGTGACTAAACACTCACATTGTCTATAGATGTGAGAGGGTATCAGACTTTGTTCTTTTAAAAGTCTTTCAATGTATTTTAGTGTATGGTAGGTATGACTTGTACTGATGAGCAGTACTGTACCTTGCGAGGCTTGAGAATGGCTCTGGGTTTGCTGTTCTCCCTGGACGCCTCCAGTGTGACGTCACGTTTGGTGTTTCGGTCAAACATTCGGAAGAAATTGTTGTAGGAGCCGGTCATTATGACGCTGAGGAGGAGCAGAGGAGAGCAAAGGGTTATTAAGATAGATAAATGCATGCATGGATGGATGGATGGATGGATGGATGGAAGTAAATGAATCATACCTGTCTGATCCATTCCAGACACACTCAAACTTGTCGAAGATGCAGTCATTCTCATACAGAGAACAAAGTTTTCCACGTAAATAGTCATGGACCTAAAAAGCAAACAAAAACATGAGTATCTGAAGTAGTTGGTGGATTACGACCACACTCTCCCAGCATCTTAACTTCGTCACACTGCCTTTCATTGGACAACCATACAACCATAAGCTGCACTGCCATATGCTCTACTTTCAATAATCCCTCCAGACCTGGTGACCCCTGCTAAGATGCTAGGTAGCAGGTGGAGGCGTGGCTAGAAACGGACAGAGAATCCCTTGAGCCCAGCTGATGGCCTTATCAATCATGACCTGCCCTAAGATGGCTTCCGCTGATCAGACAGTGTGGATCTGACCCCGGTGACCACACAGTGGGAGGTTTTGCCCTTCAGGATGCATCGGCACTGTTACTATCTGTCTTTTTACGGACAGTCTGCTCAATAAGCCCCCCTGGGGTCACCGCTAAAGATGACATGGTCACAGATTGCCAGGGTGACAGAGAAACAGGATTATGTTGAGTGATTAGTCTGAAATCAATACGTTTTGATTTGATCTCGGTCTAACTGTTATTTAGGATTACCTTCGGAGCCTTCACGCTGTCCGACAGGCACGTAAAAGCATGATGAAAGTTTACCTGGTACGTCTCCAGCGGTTTGTTCTCCATTTGAAGATCCCACACCTTGACAGTGAGGTAGTCCCTTGTCATCAGGTAGCGCCCGTTGTGGCTGAACTTCACGTCAGAGATGGATGAGATGATTTCAGAGAAAAAGGAGCGAGTGGAGGGATCCTCGGGCTCCTCAAAGTCTATGAGAGAAAAAAGAAACAATAAAGCAGTTATCTTCTGACAGAGGAACACATTTTACACTGTAGGAGGTCACTGCTTAGAAGAGATGCTTTTCCACCCGCAAGTCTTTTAATCATTCGCAGCAAGAAGAAAAAACAAAGCAGATTTTGTTTGGGTGGTGGGGGCCGTCATTAGCAAACAATAACAGCCACAACAATGCGAGGATGCGGGGTTTTGCTGCAGCAGCTGCATCTCTTCACGGTTTTATTTCTGTGTGTGTTTAGGGGGAGAGTCGTGGGTCAGCATGCTGGGTAAATATTGGTTATGATTCATATTGATTCTGGCAGCTGCTGATCTGTGTGGAGGCCAGCACGCTGGGGATAAGAGCCAGGCATTCCATCGTTAGCTGTCAAGTTATTGTTCCTCCTCCTCTTTTTCCTCCCACCCTTCCTCCCCTCGCTCCTCTCCATCTCTCCAAAAATGCCCCCACCATTCTCCCCCTTCCCCTCCTCCTCCTCCTCCTCCTCCTCAGCTGAGGCCTGGAGAATAGCTCTGTGATGTGTCAATGGGGAGTCTAACAAGGGATGCGGCGTGAGAGATGAAAAAATGGGGGGATGAGGAAGGGATAAGAAAAACAAATCAATGTCAAAGTGCTGGGCCTATTTGGGCCCCTCTGGATTTGTGTGTGTCAGTGAATGAGTGTTTGTGTATATGTGGGTGTGTGCAATATGTGCATGTATATATGCATGTGTGTGTGTCTCTGCCCTCCCTCCCATCCCACTCCAGGGGTGTATAATAGGGTCCCTAGGGAGTTGGCATGGGGGCTGCTTGGTCCCTTTCTCTCTGTCCTGGGGCTCTGCGCTTTGGCAATCCTCTCCTGTCCCTCCATCCATCCATCCTCAATCTAACACTGACTGATACCACCGGCCTCACAGATTCACAGGTATGGGAGGGTATGAGTGTGTGTTTTTTTATGTAGAAGGTTCAGGAAGATTTGTGTGTGTGTGTGGATGTCAAGGAAAGGAGGAGCAGTGTGTGTATGCGTGGGAGGGAGGGCATTATTCATCGCTCTGAGCCATACACCGCTCATGCAGTGAGACAGTGGGTCGCTATCAACAGACCTGTCCCGAGGCTAACGAGAGCACCTGCCTTCTCTGTGAGTGTGTGTGTGTGTGCATGTGTGTGTGCGCACTGCGAGCACCTGTCAAGTAACGGCACGTACAAGTCAATATCAAACAGCTGTAAATATCTTGGCTTAAAATTTACACCTAAATCCAAATATTTTCTAATACTTATACGCTTATTTTGCCCTCAAATAAATGCTCATGCGCAATTCAACAGGCCGTGTTAGCGCATGGTCCAGTGAACGCATCAATATGTCTGAGGAAATGACTGGCATTATCGAACAACAAGGTGTGTCCACGAGGGACTAATGCAATTGCTCTTAAGCCATTGATTTTGCAGCGAAAATGTCAATGTATTCATTATTCATTAATCCAAAGCGTATGCACACGATGTTAAGCTTTAGAGAAGGCCATTCATTGTTTGAAACACACAGAGAGAATTATTGATGGGTTATCAATCCTGGCATATTGAGCAGGGGGAGGGCTGCATCTCACAGTCAGACAAAGGTGGAGCTGAAGCAGGAAAAAATTGTTTTCCTCATATTATGTCATATATATTATGTTACATGTTCATATTAAATGTGGCCAAAGTTTGAAAAAATGAGGTAAGCGTATGTAAAAGTAATTCCTGTGAGCAAAAGCCTCAGGTTTCATAACATTCTGAATACTCTATTTAAAACTGTTTTTTCTTCTTTCTGGACAAGCTGACATCTCATCATAATGGATTTCTTCTTATGGTCATCTGCTCCAGGTACACTACTGTAAGTATTGACATTACGTAGCCTGCACTGCTACATGTAGCTACATGCTAACATCAGGGAAACATTTAATCTTGGCTGCGGATGTTGTTAATTTCTCCATGCAGATTAGGGCACACTGGACTTTTTCGGGAGGGGGGGCTAAAAATGGTACTTTGCTGATTTTCTTACAGATAACTCAAAACACGTCATCTGGTGGAGTTTTGCTGGCTCTCTTATGTTACTGAATTGCCCATTTCTCACCTAAAATGTTCTTTAGAAACATTTATTAGTGCCCTGTTTAGCTGTAATGTGGAGAATTTGTGAGAAGGAAGTGGGCACCACTTTGTTTCCTGTATAGTAAAAACAGAGGCTAAAAAACTGAAATCAAACTGTAAACCTAAGCAGAGCCGATTGAATATAACACAAGATTATTTTACTGTGTTGCCTCGACCCACATGTTTTCAGAAACATGTTTTAGCTTACTGTTATTCTGTAATCATTGTTACCAGCTGGCCACCACTGAAATCCAGCACTGTGTCAAACTGATATGTTTCCCCTGTTTTCTCTGGTCATGTAGCACCAGGTAACACACAGTGGGGTTTTTCAATATCTAAATTTGACTGTTTTTAGGGAAAAAAATATTCAGTTAAAATAAATAAAGGGATTCAGTGTTTCAGTTCAGTTCAGTACAATGCAACTTTTTTTTAAACTTTATACAAGAGTGGGGCATCGGTGGCTTAGTGGTAGAGCAGGCGCCCCATTTACAAGGCTGTTGCCGCAGCAGCCCAGGCTCAAATCCAGCCTGTGGCCCTTTGCTGCATGTCATCCCCCCTCTCTCTCTCTCTCCCCCTTCACACTTACCTGTCCTTTCCATTAAAAGCAAAATGGCCCAAAAAATATCTTTAAAAAAATTATGCAAAAGCTTGCCAGAAAAGGCAACGTTTAGATGACAGGAAGGGACAAAAACACGCAGAATATATCACAGTTAAAGGTAAAATATGCAAGAACTGTTATTTACTGTTTGTAAACAGTATCACTAGCATAAGTAAAAGCCCACCCCAGATTTATTCTCCTTTTGGAACAAGCTTTGTCCGCTTGGTGTTTCACCTTGCCTATATTTGTTTTTTCTCAGCACTGTGTCACGATTTTCATAGCTTCCTCTTTGATGTGCGCTGCTAACAGTCTGGCACCTGGTCACTACCTTTTTGTAAAGTCCTGACTTCACCTTCATGCTGTGGATGATCCCGAATACAGCAAGATAAGAAAATACAGGTAGAGTCTCTGCAGAAAAATATACCGCCACACACTTCTAGTGGTTCGTAAGTGCTGATTGAGAGGGACTACTTTTGGATGAGTCTTTGTTTTAGGAAAATCCAGCATAGTATACCTTTAAGTTAATAAAATGCTAGCACTTAAGTTTTACAGTACTTCTTGATGGCTTGGCCAGTAAATATAATGAAGCACTATAAATTTTAATAGACATTTTATATTTTCACTTGACAGAAAATCTGTAAAGATAAGCATTGATTGTGTCATGTCACTCTTTTCTTCCCATGATGCACTCCACTGGTACTCACATTTGCAGTGTTTGTCGCAGAGCGCGGCCTCTCTCATGTCACAGAGGCGTATTGAGCCTTTGCTGCTGCTGTAGGCAAAGGTGTGACACTGCTGGGGATGAAACTCTGCTGAGGTGATCACCTCCGTCAGCTCCTCCATGTTGGCTGGCTTAATGTCCACGATGTCTGAGAGAAAGGTGCTAAGGAACAACTGCAACTGTTTTGAATTTCAGCTCTAAAAACAGTGACACATTTTGTGTACAAGCAGGACTAAATAACAAGACTACTTTACACCCATTTTATGCAGACTTTAACAGCTCCTAAACGCAGAAAAGACCTGAGTAAGAGGATACTGAAGCTGCGATCGGTGATCTCCAGGTTCCACAGGTTGACCCTGAGGTCGTCGGTGGAGATGTACGTCTGAAGGTCGGAGTTGACAGAGATGGAGTTGATGTGGTAGGTGTGAGCATTGCTGAATACCCGCCTGGCTGTAGCCTCAACCATCAAGTCCATAGGCTGCAGCACCGGCACCTATTGGTGAAGACAGGTCAATTAGAGAGGGGAAAAATGAGATATAAAGAAACAGAAAAATATGCAAGAAATTCATCTTGAAGGCTCTGATGTGTTTTGTAACACTGATTCAGTGTTCTGTGTACTTTGATGCTGGTTTCCTCGAGGCCTTCTTCGATATTATCTGTTTCTGTGAATGTACATGCACATAATTGCTTGTGTGTGTGAATATTTTGCATGTGTGTGTGTTTGTGTGTGTGTGTGAGAGAGAAACCAGATGACTCCAGGGGTTCATGTGACATTTACTCCACAAATCTTAATGAAACAGCGACAGTGACTGAGGGGCTCAGGGGCTGTTTGATGCGCAGGTTCAATCAGACG